>OY282559.1:300201574-300867285 GCA_958295665.1 Tipula vernalis | reverse complement strand
CTGAAAAATTCGTTAGGAAAAACTACGTTACCACTGATTCTACGTTATATTAAAAGTTTTACTTTCACTACTCACTGTTCAAAAATCAAAGAAAGAAAAATAACACCAAAGTACCTGAAACAGAAAAGATGGACCGCTATGTGGTCGAACCACACCCAAAGCGGACAACCGAATCGAAGCGAAGCAAAAAGAAAAATCGCGAAAACTCCAAACGCAATCACTCAAACAACAGAGAAAAGATGAAATCGGCGTGATACTTGCTCTGTGTGGGGTTTCCACCAAATCGGTGCACCACCACGAATCGCGCGTATGACCGCAAAACCAATAGATATATAATAAAAAATGAAAATATTTGGGGGAAAACTAACTGTTACAAAAAAACAAAAAAAAATTGCCAAATTACAGTTAGTTTTCTCCTAAAGTTTTGGTACCTGTTTTTATGGCCCGTATGACCACACCGCAAACAGCGCCGACGCAGGATCCCCCTCAAACACTGATTGCCTACACCCACGGGCGTGGAATACGGTCAAGGTTGATTTCTCAACACCAGGATTGACGTCCGAATCACACAAAATTGCTGGTGTACCGTAAATTACCACAAATTGTGGATATAAAACAGGTGTGTATGTTTATATACCGATTTACTTTTTTTTTATTAATTACGGTCCCAGATTTCACTGATCAAGACTCGAAAGATTCAAACAAGAAAACTTGCACTAACTTTTCCACCGAGATTACACAAGAAAATAAACCACCACTTGGAATTAACAAAAATATTTTTTCTCTTTTTTTTTCTTTATTTAATTTATTTAACATGTAATCAATCTTGAATTTTTAATCGTTTTATAATTATTATTTTGTATCAAAATATATTTTTTTTTTTCTTTTTGTAGTTATATTTAATCGTACAAATTTTTAGTTCACAATGAAATTTTTTCTCTTTTTTTTTATTTAAAATTTCGTCTTATACATATTAACACCAAAACAAAACTTATCCAAGTTTATAATCGATAAATTGTATTTAATTACAAATATCCTATAACTATTGACAATGTCTATACCATTGTATTTATGTATATTTTATAAACAAAAAAAATTCTTCACTGACTTAAGTTTAAGCAAAATTTCAGATGTTATATTACAACAATTTATCACAATCAAAATGAAAAGGCCATACGGCTCAAAATTTGGAACGAGACCAAAGTCAACATTGACCGGTCTTATCAAAAATCAAAAACTAGACTTTAACTTTATTTTTACTTTTTATATAATAAAAAAAAATTTGACTTCTCGTCAAAACTCAAAAACTAGAATTTTATCTACCAAACTCAAAACTAGACTAACTTAAAAAAAAAAATATTTTACATCAATTACCCAAAATCAGAAAGTTTTTTCCCCTCTTATTTTCCCTTCGCATCGTTGTTTGTCCCGCTCGCTGTGTCTGTTGCACACATACAATCAGTTTCATTTCTTAGTTTCTTTTTTATTATTGTAAAATCTTTATTCATGTTTATGTTCTCTTTTTTTATTTTTATGTGCACAAATACAACGAACGAAACCAACAACGACGACGAACATATATATATACTCAGTTGTACGGTCGCTTCGTTTCATGTCTAATCCGCCGATCGGTGTTCTTCCCCACACAGAGCAAATATCACGCGTTAATTCAAGCCAATGACACCAAAAAGAAAAATGGAATATTCGAGATTGAACATTTTAGTATCGTAAACATTCCATCTCATACTACACAATACATGTACACACACCACCTCGCAAGAAATATGTATGCTTGTACATGACAATATAGAAAACAAGTAAATGCAGGGAAAAAAAAAATATTTTTACATAACAATCGGTGAGAATATTAATTTGAATTTTGGGAAAGCATAAATTAGAGCATATGAAGATGACATACAACACTATGGTGGTCATGGTATTTTATAATGAAAGGAAAAAAAAAATTCAAAGTGTATGAGCGTTTGGAATTCTCGCAAGAATTAAATTATTCCGCTTCAAGTGGAGACGTATGCCCGTCGTAACAAGTTTTGTATTTGATCGTGTGCAGTCTTCACATAAATAGTGTTTTAAATCAAAAAGAGTTTTCGTAAGTTTTTTGAGAAAAAAAGTGTGTTTGTGATAATTATGCCTAAAGCGTGCCAACTCAGTGAAGAAATAAGGGCACAAATTGTGTTGTTGGATTCCCAGGGTGTAAGCCAAATTAAAATATCCCAAAAATTAAAATGCTCTCGTGGAGCAGTTCAATCTACATTGAAAAGGGTTAAAGAGACCGGTGACTATGCCTATAAACTACGCTCAGGCAGAAATCGTATCACTTCGGTAAGAGACGATCGAAAACCGAAGAAAAACATTTGCTGAGATAGCTGCAGAGCATTTAACAGAACAAGAAGTTCACATTTCGGCACGGACAGTTAGATGAAGGCTCCTGCAAGCTGGATTGAAAGGTTGTAAAGCAAGAAAAAAACCTTTGCTCTCACTTACCAACATAAAAAGTCGCTTGAGATGGGCTCGAGAACACAAACATTGGAATGACGTGGATTGGGCGAGAGTTGTTTGGTCAGATGAATCTACTTTTGAGGTAAATATAAAAAATAAATATTAAAAAATAATTAGTCAAAAAAAAAATAAAAAATTGTGCTATATATTTTAAAAGAATTAATAGAGAAATTTATGTTAAATTTGATGGAATTCTTATAGATTTTTGGAACTCCTGGCGCCACCATCGTAAGAAGAAGAGTCGGGGAAGCATACAATCCTGATTGTATAGTGCCTACCGTAAAGCAGGGAGGGGGTAAACTGATGGTGTGGGGTTGTATGGCATCATCAGGGGTGGGAAAACTGTTGTTTTGTGAGGGTCCGATGAACAGTACCAACTATGTTACCGTCCTCGAGGCCGCATTGAATGCCTCAATTCGGCAAATCTTTGCGGAAACGGATAGTTCTTCGATAATTTATCAACAGGATAATGCCCCCTGCCATACTTCCCGCGTTACGATGAGTTGGTTTCGAAAAAAAACAAATTCGAGTCATGGACTGGCCCGCCCAGTCACCAGACCTAAATCCCATTGAAAATTTGTGGTCAATTTAAAAAAAAAAAATCAAGGATCGCAGTATGACTTCAAAGGAAGACCGCAAACGTGCGCTGACAGAGGAATGGAAAAATATATCGAGAAATACCTGCGAAAAATTAGTACGGTCGATGAATAAAAGAGTCCTGGCTGTCATCAAAGTCAAAGGAGGACCTACAAAATACTAAAATTAATAAAATATAAAAAGTATTTCCTAAAAATATTGAGTTTTAATTTTTGTCTTCATTCGTTTTGTAGATACTGCAATTTGGGAGGGGAGCTTTATAATTTTGGCCACGCTGTACATATATATATATATATATATATATATATATATATATATATATATATATATATATATATATATATTCATATCATCAATCATCATTATAAAGAAACAAAATACAAAAAATAAAGCCGCACGACGCTAATGATATTACTATAAAACAATCAATGGGCACACTGCACTAAATATAGTTTATACAATAGTTTCAACTAGTTTTATACAATAGTTTCAACTATTAAGTAACCTTATTTTATTAAAGAACAATTTTTCTTTGTTTGATAATTAATAATTTAACGTTTTACCTTGTATACGGTTGATAACCCAACAAAAACCTTTAACCACCGTGTACCATCAAAATCCAAACTTGACTGCCAATTTTATTTGAAAAACAACACTCGATCGTCCGGACTTCTCCTCTTTCATTATTTTTTCCCTTTCCATTTTTCTTTTTTTTTTAAAGTAGTAAAACAAATTTCTATTTGCTACCGCCGTCGCATGATCATACACTTACATCAAGAAGAAAAATGTTAATACAAAACAAAAAAAAATTACTCGCATGCCGTGACATTATGCATACTGAACCACAAAAAAAAATCTACGCACACCACTTTCTTAACTTATCATAGCCAAAATTAAAACTAATTAAAATTAAATTTTCCCCTTATACAATGCACAATGCTCTAAAGAGTAAAGAAGGAATGATATCAAAGGGCCGAATGTCGAAGGGCCGAATGTTGAAGGGCTGAATTTCAAAGGGCCGAATGTGTTGAAGGGCCGAATGTCGAAGGGCCGAATGTCGAAAGGCCGAATGTGTCGAAGGGCCGAATATGTCGAAGGGCCGAATGTCAAAGGGCCGAATGGGTCGAAGGGCCGAATGGGTCGAAGAGCCGAATTGGTCGAAGGGCCGAATGGGTCGAAGGGCCGAATGGGTCGAAGGGCCGAATGGGTCGAAGGGCCGAATGGGTCGAAGGGCCGAATTTTTTTTTTTTTGTTTTGTTTTTAGAAATATAATTTTTAAAATTTGTTGTTTTAAGGAATATTTGGTAATTTTTTTTTTTGTCAAATTTAAATTAATTTCTTTTGAATTTATGTATTTTATTATATTTAATCTTTGGATATTCTATCGACAAAAATATTGCATTAATTGAGGTTGTTTATATTTTGCGTTCCTTTTGGTATTATCAAGTGAAAAAAATATTTGTACATAATATGTATTTTACCAAAACCAAGTCTTATTATATCAATATAAATGGAATATATATATGTATGTAGGTATACACATATGTATTACTTTTATAGTATAACCGCTCCTATGTAGTATAATAACAAAATGCGAATGTTATTTTTTTCAAATATGCATACCAAATGTAAATAGATGTTAAATAAGAAAAAAGAATTTTGTCATAAAATGTCATAAAAATTCAATTTCCTCCTGATTTTTAAACTGATGATAATATTTTTTCATTTACCAACGATGTTATTTTCGAGAACATTATATAGTTTATTACTATTGTTTGAGAAAAAAAAAGTAAATAATGAATCCTAATTATCGGTCGGCTTTCTTTCAATCTCACTATACGAAAATGTATTTTTTTGCTCTACACGACGAATACATAACAAACAAAGGGATGGAAAGATTTTTCAAGGGTGGATCTCCAAAAAAGAGTTTTATTGCTGTTTTCCATTTATCCAATCATAAATTACAACATTATGTATTTGGGTAATCCTTTTATTCTATATAATCCGCTCCTACGTGCGGCACGCAGTGCGACATGTTTGCTGATCCCGGCTCCTACGTCCCCCGAAGCTCAAATCTAAAGCTTCTCGGATGGCTAAGCGGGGGGGGAGCGCAGCGACCTCCCGCGTGCCCGTAAGAGTTACCGAAGCCGTTAGCCTCTACAATTCCAAGTTAAATTAGTCGATGTCATTTTTCTTCAATTTATTTTCCTCAGAATAGAGAAAAAAAAAGTACGGGAAATTATTATGCAAGATTTTATATTGCAATATTTTATAATTGCAACTTTGTGTAATTGCAATATTTTGTAATGCAAAATTTACATACCCAAGTCAGTTTTCCTATTTCCCTTATTTTAAGTTGGTTTTTTAAATGAGTAGCTAGGCATTTACCTACTTACATCAAGATGGTTCAGATTCAATTAATAAAAAACAAATTGTAATAATTACACAAATTTTATTTAAAATTATAATTCCGGAAGTGTATATTTATCCATGATGCAAATAGGTATATTTGTCCATGATGCAAATAGGTATATAGAATAACCAAACCACATAATACAACATTATTTATTTATGATTATGTACATGGACACATCAATAAAACTCTTTTTTGGAGATCCACCCTTGAAAAATCTTTCCATCCCTTTTTTTTATGTTTCATCGTGTAGAGCAAAATAATACATTTTCGTGTAGTGAGATTGAAAGAAAGCCGACAGCCGACCGATAATTAGGATTCTTTGTTCCAAAAGACAAATTACACCACTTACTTTTTTTTTTTATAAAACAATAGCAATAAACTATATAATGGTCTAGAAAATAACATCGTTCGTAAAGAATGAATATTATCATCAGTTTAGGTGGTTTGGCGTCTATTGGAGGGGGGGATCAAAGTTGAGTAGATTAATCTACCAGCTCCGTAACCTTCCAGTAGGGTGCGCATCACGTGAGCTGTTCTGGTCTTGTCATTAGGCAGCTGCGTGATGGGTACAATTGTGTAAGGGGTAACCTGTTCACAATTCGCAAGTGTACGTACTGCCTCCTCGTGGCAACCACTGGTAACTAAGGCCACTTGGCACATTTTTGGCCATTTGGCACAGGCTAAAGTACGGCGCTAAAGGAGAAAACCTTGACAAAAAACCCTAATCTAACGTGGAACAGCATATGCCGAAAGATGAATGGCTGATAGGTTAATCAGTCCAAAATATGCGGACTCTGGATACCAGGCATCCTCCAGTTTTATTTAGCCTTCCTGTAGTAAAGCTGGGTGACCTACAGGTGATTTGCAATTCCGAGCAACTCGTAAAAGCAAAATCAAACGGAATACGGGCAGGATTAGGAATATACGGGAGTGGGACAACCCTCTCGAGGTCCTTGAGCTCCAATACCACCGTCTTTCTAGCGGAACTACATGCTGTAGTAAACATCTAGGAGGGAGAGCAATAAGCCCAGATAGTATGTATCACGTACCGAGAGGCAGTATCGTCAGTTTCATTAAGAACCTGAATATTGACTGGACGGATAACTAAGCAGGAGCCAGCACAATAGATCTTTTAGGTCGCAGTGCGAAGTGGCTGATCGCCCGCATGGCCCCCCAATAATAATAATAATAATAATCATCAGTTTAAAGAACAGGAGTAAATTGAATTTTTATGACATTTTATGACAAAATTTTTTTTTTTTATTTAAAATCTATTTACATTTGGTATGCATATTTGAAAAAAATAACATTCGCATTTTGTTATTATATACGAGCGGTTATACTACAAAAGTAATACATATGTGTATACCTACATACATATATATTCCATTTATATTGATATAATAAGACTTGGTTTTGGTGAAATACCTATTATATACAAATATTCTTTCACTTGATAATTCCAAAAGGAACGCAAAATATAAACAACCTCAATTAATGCAATATTTTTGTCGATAGAATATCCAAAGATTAAATATAATAAAATACATAAGTTCATAGGAAATTAATTTATATTTGACAAAAAAAATTACCCAATATTCCTTAAAACAACAAATTTTAAAAATTATATTTCTAAAAACAAAACAAAAAAAAAAAATTCTGCCCTTCGACCCATTCGGCCCTTCGACCCATTCGGCCCTTCGACCTATTCGGCCCTTCGATATTCGGCCCTTCGACACTTTCGGCCCTTCGACACATTCGGCCCTGCGACATTCGGCCCTTCGACATTCGGCCCTTCGACATTCGGCCCTTCGACCCATTCGGCCCTTCGACCCATTCGGCCCTTCGACATTCGGCCCTTCGACATTCGGCCCTTCGACATTCGGCCCTTTGAAATTCGGCCTTTCGTACCCATTCCGTAAAGAAAACATACAATCATTATTTTTCGTAGAGCACTAAAATTATAAACAAGAATAATTACAGTGAAATGATCTAATCTTCGCAATCCAACATTAAGGGGTCAATAAATTCGAACATTGAACAGAGCTGGGCAAACCTAGACACACGCCCTAGACTAAAACATGAATGGCTAATAAGTTAGGCTCATAGTATGAGCCGTAACATGTCGGTAAAAGCACAAACTTCAGAGAATAATAGTTTATGCATAAAAAATTGTCTTGTGGTTATACAACAAATTAATTGTGATTCATTTTATTGGTTTTTAATTCAAGAACTTCATCTTAATATCTTTTTTTTTATTCCATTTCCACCGCGGTTAAGAAATAGCCAAGTCCTTCCTAATTGGTCATATTCCAAAACTGCATCAAAAATCATTATGGAAACCCATTTCAATTGAAATGTCGAAGTTCTACCTAGTCGATTTAGGAATATTCCTAGTACGAATTGGCCATATTCCAAAGTTACAACTTAAAATAATTTTAGGATGCCATTCCCAGGACGATGGAATTTTAATTTCGTTAAAATCGATTAAGAAATGGCCAAGTTCCATTTTAATTGGCCTATATCCAAAATTTTCAATAAGTCGTTTTAGCATCTCATTTCTATCATACGGGTTGGATTTCATAAAAATTGGTTAAGAAATAGCAAGTTCTGTCCTAATTGGCCTTACGTGAATCCCATTTCCATCATAAAACATGCTGAGTTCATATGGAAATGCACATACATTTTCTGTGTTACATTTTGCCTAGGCACATATTTGGAATTTAATGTGCCGTTTTCGCATTATTTTCCCCTCCCCAACCCTTTCCCTAAAATGTCGAAATTCCGGATAAGCCGAAATGCCTCGGAAATTTCGAATTGAAAGAAACTGTAAGTGGTCTCGATAATTCAATGCTAACGTCGAAACATTTCGATCAAAACATGAGATCTGGAGTACTAAAATACGTTTTGTTTTATGGTTTTCACAATAAAATGTTTCTTAGATACGACGGATCAAATGAACTGAAACCAATGCTCGAGGTGTCCCATGTTGACGACATGTAGCCAACTGCTAGCATAGTAGAATGCACCTATTGTAGAAACGAAGGAATTTTTATTTTGTCCCGGACAATCATCAGGTTGGTATGTGGAACATTCGCGAACTGTTAAATTGTAGGTCCACAAAAGGCGCTTATAAAATTAAACATTCGTTTCTAAGTTAGGTGTGGGTAGACATTGTATATGCATTGTATATTTTTTTTGTTTTATGTTATACCCGCAATATCAATTTGTAATTTTAAAACTTCACATGTAAGGCAGTGGTCAGACTTCGGATATTTAAATTTAATACAAGTAATGTGAAAAATTTCTGAATATTACTTTCTTTTACTCTAGAAATAAAGTATAGTAATCATGAAAATTTTGGACCTTCAGATTTTTAGAGATTTATCTGTTTTGAGGTCCCCTGAGTCCGAAAAAGTGGGCTTCGAAATGGTGTCTGTCTGTCAGTCTGTCAGCACAGAAAAAAAAATTGAGAAGTGGCCAACACCGGACTTTCTTTGACGAACAGAGAATTTTGAGAAATTTTTTTTTTCTAATTTTTTTTTTCTAATTTTTAAATTTTAAATTTTTTTTTTTTAATTTTTTTTTTTTTATTTGTTTTAATTTTTGGAAACATTTTATATTAAGTAGTTTTTTGTAAACCTTATACTTTTTAAGATATTTGGAAAATAAATTTTCAGGACCAAGGGAGTGGCCACTTCCGGTTAGCCGATTTGGAGTAAAATTCACTGGGACCTCCCAATTTATCAAAAAAGCTTAAATACAAAGTTTCAGTTCGATTGGTTAAATCATCTGGGCTGTAGAGAGGACACAGACAGATTGACAGACTGACAGACTGACAGACTGACAGACTGACAGACTGACAGACTGACAGACTGACAGACTGACAGACTGACAGACTGACAGACTGACAGACTGACAGACTGACAGACTGACAGACTGACAGACAGGCAGACAGACACCATTTCAAAACCCACTTTTTCGGACTCAGGGTACCTCAAACAAATAAATCTCTAAAAATCTCAAGGTCCAAAATTTTCATGATTACTATACTTTATTTTACTAGAGTAAAAGAAAGTAATAACATATATATATATTGTTATATGTTATTTTTTTCTGTGCTGTCAGTCTGTCAGTCTGTCAGTCTGTCAGTCTGTCAGTCTGTCAGTCTGTCAGTCTGTCAGTCTGTCAGTCTGTCAGTCTGTCAGTCTGTCAGTCTGTCAGTCTGTCAGTCTGTCAGTCTGTCAGTCTGTCAGTCTGTCAGTCTGTCAGTCTGTCAGTCTGTCAGTCTGTCAGTCTGTCAGTCTGTCAGTCTGTCAGTCTGTCAGTCTATCAGTCTGTCAGTCTGTCAGTCTGTCAGTCTGTCAGTCTGTCAGTCTGTCAGTCTGTCAGTCTGTTAGTCTGTCAGTCTGTCAGTCTGTCAGTCTGTCAGTCTGTCAGTCTGTCAGTCTGTCAGTCTGTCAGTCTGTCAGTCTGTACCTCTGTCAGTCTGTCAGTCTGTCAGTCTGTCAGTCTGTCAGTCTGTCAGTCTGTCAGTCTGTCAGTCTGTCAGTCTGTCAGTCTGTCAGTCTGTCAGTCTGTCAGTCTGTCAGTCTGTCAGTCTGTCAGTCTGTCAGTCTGTCAGTCTGTCAGTCTGTCAGTCTGTCAGTCTGTCAGTCTGTCAGTCTGTCAGTCTGTCAGTCTGTCAGTCTGTCAGTCTGTCAGTCTGTCAGTCTGTCAGTCTGTCAGTCTGTCAGTCTGTCAGTCTGTCAGTCTGTCAGTCTGTCAGTCTGTCAGTCTGTCAGTCTGTCAGTCTGTCAGTCTGTCAGTCTGTCAGTCTGTCAGTCTGTCAGTCTGTCAGTCTGTCAGTCTGTCAGTCTGTCAGTCTGTCAGTCTGTCAGTCTGTCAGTCTGTCAGTCTGTCAGTCTGTCAGTCTGTCAGTCTGTCAGTCTGTCAGTCTGTCAGTCTGTCAGTCTGTCAGTCTGTCAGTCTGTCAGTCTGTCAGTCTGTCAGTCTGTCAGTCTGTCAGTCTGTCAGTCTGTCAGTCTGTCAGTCTGTCAGTCTGTCAGTCTGTCAGTCTGTCAGTCTGTCAGTCTGTCAGTCTGTCAGTCTGTCAGTCTGTCAGTCTGTCAGTCTGTCAGTCTGTCAGTCTGTCAGTCTGTCAGTCTGTCAGTCTGTCAGTCTGTCAGTCTGTCAGTCTGTCAGTCTGTCAGTCTGTCAGTCTGTCAGTCTGTCAGTCTGTCAGTCTGTCAGTCTGTCAGTCTGTCAGTCTGTCTGTCGGTCTGTGCCTTCTCTACAGCCCAGATGGTTTAACCAATCGACCTGAAACTTCAGATTTAATCTTTTTTGATAAATTGGGAGGTACCAGTGAATTTTACTCAAAATCAGTCACCCGGAAGTGGCCACTCCCTTGGTCCAGAAAAGTATTTTGCAAATATCTTAAAAAGTATAAGGTTTACAAAAAACTACTTAATACAAAATGATTCCAAAAATTAAAAAATTAAAAATTAAAAACAAAAATTTAAAAATTATAAAATTAAAAAAACAATTTTAAAAAAATTTAAAAATTATAAAAAAAAATAAATAAAATTTCTCAAAATTCTCTGTTCGTAAAAGAAAGTCGTGTGTTGACCACACTTCCATTTTTTGTATAAGAATAAGTTCCATGGTTCATACAAAATAGTGCATTTTTGGAAGATCATCATGTAAAAACTATTGCGTTGTCCGTTCTCGAGTATAGTGATTTTGATAAGCAGAAAGGCTTTTAATATGTGATCGAATTTCAACAATTTTGAATTCATGTATTTTATTAGGTGGTTTGTGTTTACCTCTATAATCAAATACTGTAACGCTTGCGCTACCATGCAGCTTTTTTAAGTTGCTGTTTTAATTATTTTTTCGGTTTCACATAATGTACCCTTAAAATACTTTTTTGGCAAACACTTACAATATTTTATTTGCGTGAACTTTAAAATTTACAAATGTTTTTACCCTGACAATTTTTGTTGGGCGAATTTCTATTAATCCACTAATAAAGGTCATTCTAAAATTAGGGTTCGCTAGTTGATAAACCCTAATTCATACGAATCGTGTGTTTAATAAAAGTTCTGCAAAATTATTTTTTTGAAATGGCACTCAACACTCAATGGCCAATATCAGCCATTGCCAACAATAAAGACAAATGTTTGGCTGGCACATGGATTAGGTTCCTTAATTACCTAGTTGATAAACCCTAATCCATACGAATCGTTCGTTTAATAAAAGCTCTGCAAAATTATATTTTGAAATCGCATTCAACACTCAATGGCCAATGTCGGCCATTGCCAACAATTATGACAAAGGTTTGGCTAGAGCATGGAATAAGCCCCTTAATTACCTAGTTAATAAACCATAATCCATACGAATCGTTCGTGTAATAAAAGTTCTGCAAAATTATTTTTTTGAAATCGCACTCAAAACTCAATGGCAACACTCATATCGGCCATTGCCAATAATTATGACAAAGGTTTGGTTAGAGCATGGAATGGGCTCTTAATTACCTAGTTTAAAAACCCTAATCCATGCGAATCGTTCGTGTAATAAAATTTCTGCAATTTTTTTTTTTTAAATCGTACTCAACTATCAAAGGGAAAATATCGGCCATTGCCAACAATTATGACATAGGTTTCGCTAGCATACGGAATAGGTCCCTTAATTACCTAGTTAAAAAACACGTATCCGTACGAATCGTTCGTTTAATAAAAGTTCTGCAAAATTATTTTTTTGAAATCGCACTCAACACTCAATGGCCAATATCGGCCATTGCCAACAATGATGACAATGGTTTGGTTAGAGCATGGAATAGGCCCCTTAATTACCTAGTTGATAAACCCAAATCCATACGATTCGTTCGTTTAATAAAAGTTCTGCAAAATAATTTTTTTGAAATCGCACTCCAACACTCAATGGTCAATATCGGCCATTGTGAACAATGATGACAAAGGTTTCGCTAGCATATGAAGTAGGTCCGTTAATTACCTAGTTAAAAAACCCTAATCCATATGAATCGTTCGTTTAATAAAAGTTCTGCAAAATTATTTTTATTGATATCGCACTCAATCGAAGGCCAATATCGGCCATTGCCAACAATGATCTCAAAGGTTTGGCTATAACATGGAACAGGCCCCTTAAAAACCTAGTTAATAAACCCTAATCCATACGAATCGTTCGTTTGATAAAAGTTCTGCAAAATTATTTTTTTGAAATCGCACTCAACACTCAATGGCCAATATCGGCCATTGCCAACAATGATGACAAAGGAGGGAATGCGTTGCGAATAGTTTATTCAATATAAAATCGTCAGTAAAAATGATAAATTATAGTAAAATTTGTCACCCTATTCATAATTTCTTTATTTTAATTTTTTAAAAAATTTCTTTTCATTAGAATTTAGCAGTGTACTCTGCACCACTACATATCAAATTTATAATAATCCAATATAAACTCGTGTAATTCAAATTGGAGTCGTATACGTATGTATATGGAAATATCTCTGGAAAACACTCGCTCTCTATTGTTATTGTAATCGACGACATTCATTTGACTTCGTTAATAAAATCACCAAAAAACAAAACAGCAACATAAATAAATGTTTTTTAAATTTATACATTCTTCGTCGGCCACATTCGTAATATTTTTTACTTATTTTTTGGAATTTGTTGTTTTTTTGAGTTATGACTGGGAGTTTATATTAACATAATATACTGTTGCCACCATTTTAATAAATCCTCTCGATCCTTCTCTTCTGAACTTATTTCCCTTATTTGTATCATGTTATCCCTTTTATTCGTGTCATTTTACCTCTTTTATTTGCATACTATTGCTGTCCGGTAATTCTCAACTGGGCCCCCATTTTGTGACCAAAATCGGTGTCGTGGTTGCAGCACTAATAGAAATATTAATAGATACGAATTTGTCAGCCACGTTGTCAGTTAATAAATTTTCGTTTGCTTTTGCATCTCCGATTTAATTTTTTTTATTTAAAGTTATGGTTATAGTTTTTGCAGGTAGACTTTAGTTTTCTTATGTAATTGCTGACCAAAAGTTCCAAATATTAACACTAAATTATAATGTGTACTTTTGAAGCACAAAGCAATTCTGACGTTTCTCCACCTTCTTGTTAAAATATCTAAAGTACACGTATGCTCTTTCATAAGCTCCCCTATAGCTTAAGTCAACCGTTGCATTGATGCTACCCATGTAAAATAAAGTATTATATTTAGCAGATAAAGTTGTTAGCCGACTTATTATTGACTTAAGTCTATTTAAAACGAAATATTAAACAATAAGCGCGATGGAAAATTATTTTATATTTGTATAACCATCTTACCTTAATTATATTTGGGTAGCATTGGTTTTAGCTGTCGCAGTCAAAGTGGCGCCATTTATTTCTTGGTGTGGAAATATTAATAACTAAAAATCGCTGTTTATTTAATTAAAAAAATATTAAATCTTTCTTTTCCAAAATTTGCAAACATAATACACAATTGAATAAACATTAGTAAATTCCTATTTTAATTTAAAAACAAATTAAATCTTCCTTTTTCAAAATTTGCCACCGTCGCCTGTCAAGTGAGACAGCTAAAACCAATCCGTGCCAAATATAATAATAAAGGATAAAGCCTTAAGTCTATATTATACCTATTGACTTTTAGTCAAGAAAAAGGATGTCTACATTTTCAGTTTTCATCCCAGTACAATGCTGGATTCAATTATAAATTATATTACAGGGACAAATAGCAGATTTGGTTCATCGAACTTGTCAGGCTTCACTCTACTACCCATATTGATAGATTTGTTCCCAAATGGAAAATTAAGAAGTTTCACTTCCGTAACGAATCATGGATCACAAAAGAACTCGAGCTACTTGGGGCCATGCGCAATAAATCGCACAAGAAATATGGACGCATAGCTTCGGCTCTTGATTATTCTCAGTTTAAGTTTGGACGGAAACAGTTTGCCGATCTGAACCGGTTCTTGTACAACAATTACATTATTGGCATAGAGGCGACTTACGATGTAATCAAAATATTGCTTCTGGAATTTAGTGAAACTCAAGAAGAAAAATAACGGCCTACCTCATTTATAGAATTTTATGGCCGTCTTTGAAGTGGATGACACACATCATCCGAGGGTGTCGGGTTCAAGTAATTCGATGATAATATTGTTTGTTTGTTTGTTTGTTTCTATCTCTCCAATCTTTTCTTAGGCTTTCGACGTTCTATCTTACGCAAATTGGCTATCGAGGACTTACGGCTATAGACCCGTTTTTATTTATACCACCTACATATTACATTGCTTTATGCTAGCCTATAGTGCTGACATAAAAGGTGAGTCGACCCATGAATTCCGCACTCCCAACAGAGGGTCATAGATGTGTTCATCTTCATCACCGATCGTAATCAGGTGATGGAAAATCATTTTTGCATGCCGCCCTCATAGGGATTCGAATCGATACCTCTCGATCCAACCGCCGTAGCTTTAACCACTGCGCCGTTTGCTCGGCGATGATGATAATATTTTCACCGCACGAAGTAGCGAGGGCTCTGATAAACTTGGATGCTTCTAAGGGTCCCGATCCTGACGGTTTGCTAGTATACCTTTATTCACTGTTGGGTTTGCCGCTCCTCTGTGCTTATTACTTAACATAAGTCTGAACCAAGGCATATTTCCTAAACTTTGGAAAATATCTAACGTTATACCTATCCACAAAAAGGGTACCTGCAGTGACTTAACTAACTATTGAGGGATTGCAATTTTTATCATGCACACCTAAGCTATTCGAATCTATGGTTAACGATGTATTCTACTTTCACACTAAGCATTGAATTAGTGAACGCCAGAAGCAGTGTTTCAGAATAAGTTAAATTAATTCGGTTATTTCAAAAGTTCAGGTTGATGTAGTTTATGCCGACTTTGCAAAAGCATTCGACAAAATTAATCACCAGCTATTGCTGTACAAGCTTAGCAAACTTGACTGTGACATTATTCCGGTTAACTGGCTAATTGCAATATGCGTGTCATGATTAACGATATATTTTCTGAGAATTTTGTTGCATCCTCTAGTATGCCTCAAGGTAGTCATCTGGGTCAACGGTACCTGGGCCTATTTCAACATGACTTGAACAAATTTTGTGACAGGTGTGGTACAAATCTTATGTTTTTAAACTTGGATAAATTTCAAGTGATCACTTATTTTAGGTTTAAAATAAGCAAGCGTCATTTGGTCTCCATTTTACGTATCTCACTCTAGCATAATTGAGAGCTTTAAAAACAGTTTTTATTATTCGTTCGTAATAAATTGCCTTCGTTAAAGTGCAATGGCTACAGGTTACCACCTTTTCTTGACCAATGTCATTTTTCTGGTTTCTAGACCACAATATACCAATATATTTCGAACTATTCTAGTTTTTGTCTTGATTACATAATATATAATAATAACCATTAATCTAACCTAGAATATTCTTGCTCCTCTATTGTGTAAAATGGTCATAAACGGCAAACTTAAAAAATCATAAATTGGAAATGAATAATGGGTTATAATAATGACTGGTATTATAATAATACCCAAACAGTTGACAATACAATAATAATCCAAACTTAAATCTATTCTCTTTAATTACAACAGACATTAAAGTTAAATTAAACAGAAATTCCAACACTTTTCAAATATGAACCAGAACATAATAAAATATTCTCTTCATTCATTCCGTTCTACATAATACTCGAACATAAAACCAAAAGAAAGCTTGGTGTTGCAGCAACAAAACCAACAAAAAAAAACAAAAAAAAAATGTTGGAAATACATAACACATTTTTTCCGTTATCATTATTACAGTATATTTTTCCTTCTATTTATTGAAATTCTTACATTTTCAAACGAAAAAAAAAACAAAAAAAAACTATTTTCCGGTTTTTCCGTATAAAACACAAAACGGCATGCCATTTCTTGTTTTTATTATGCCAGCTCCTACATTTTTTTTTTCATTTCCACATCCATATCTCTAGCTGGTTTCTATTCTGTGTTGAATAATAAGCAAAATAAATTTCCATCCCGGAAAAACTGTAAAATGAATAACGAGAAGAAAATAATTACAAACAATTGGATTACAATTTGCAAGTATGTAACAGTGTATAGTGTGAAAGGGTATGAGAATAAAATAAAACATTAAATTTAATTAGTTTTGTCTTAATAATTGTTTTAATTTTCACGGAAATGAAACTTTTTCTACTTTTGTTTATTTATTAGAGCTTAGAACGTATAGCAATGTACATGCCTCGTAATTTTCTGTGTCGAGACGAAAACCATTATGTTTTATTTATGATATTTTTTAGCAATGCAAGGTTTTCACAGACAATTTAAGGCTTTCTAGAATTTAGACATTTAAAGTCAAAACCATGTCTGACTCATTAGATTTTACCGGCTCCGACAAAATTGAATCAATTTCGCAACATTTTCGGAGTGAAATTAATTCATTTTTAACTATCTATGACATTATTCCGCGACATCAATTTAAAAAAAAAAAAAAATTAGAAACTTTTGTAAAGAATAAAATTCGCCGGGAAATTAATTCGTTATTTGTTTAATTTGTTTGTACTAGTTTGGCAATAATATGTTAAATTCATTTCAATCTATTGTTGAAGAACAAGTTTGTTAGTAATTTTACATGAAGTAAGTAAATCATTTCCAGACGTTAAGTTGGCCGATTGAAATCGTCAATTTTTGTACTGAGTTCAAGTTAATACGTTATATTCAATTCACTTTCGACAACGATATTTTTACCTACTAAATTCAATTTCGCTGAGAAATTTGAATTTATTCCCCTTCAATTTAATTCTTTTTAAGAAAGAATTAAACCCCCGATAATTAATATTTAAAAATTGAATTAAATTCCGTGCGGAAAAAATAGATGTCACTAAAATTGTATTTTCAAATTCAATAATTTTATTTCGACAATAGAAAATATTACGACGGTTTATTATTTCTCACAAAGTACTTTAATGTTAAATTTTGCTATTAGATCAACAAGACGCGGGTGTGTATTTGAATTTTAAAATGCAAAATTAAAATGAGCTTTCCAGTAGCCTCCTAAAAATAGGAAACAAACCAATTATTAAAAAACTAAAATTAAAAGACATGTCCCGTTACCTTTTCGGTTCTTTATTTACCTTCTTACACCTTATGCACAACACGACATACCCGAGTGCATAAGCTTATAAAATGTAATTATTATGTGTATAATTAGGGCTAAACCGTAAAATTGAATGGTTTTAACAGCAAGTATCAGTCTATTTATCGATTTATTTATTTTTGGGAGTTTTGTGAAGTAAAAATAATTTAATTTTGAAATGAATAATAATATCGTTAAATATACCATATACTGATAATAATTCAGTTGTGCGTTTTATCCAAGCAATTATTGAATTTAATTGCAAAATATTACAGTACTGTAAAATTTGTAAAGGTAATCTAGAGCAGATTTCACTTACAATACACTAAGAGAATGCTGAAAATTTTTCAGAGGAAATTTTGCGTGAACTCGCAACATACATAAATAAATAAAAGATAATAAATTTGAACTGGTCGTCGAGGGTGGTTTGGCATCTATTGGAGAAGGGGGGACCAAAGTTGAGTAGAATAATCTACCAGCTCCGTAACCTTCCAGTAGGGTGCGCATCACGTGAGTTGTTCCGGTCTTGTCATTAGTCAACTGCGTGATGGGTACAATTGTGTAAGGGGTACCTGTTCAGAATTCGCAAGTGTACGTGCTGCCTCCTCGTGGAAACCACTGGTAACTAAGGCCATTTGGCACATTTTTGGCGATTTGGCACAGGCTAAAGTACGGCGATAAAGGAGAAAACCTTGACAAAAAACCTTAATCTAAGGTGGAACAGCATATGCCGATGGATGAATGGCTGATAGGTTAATCAGTCCAAAATATGCGAACTCTAGATACCAGGCACCCTCCAGTTTTATTTAGCGTTCCTTTAGTAAACGTGGGTGACCTACAGGCGACTTGCAATTCCATGCAACTCGTAAGAGTAAAATCAAACGGAATACGGGGCAGGAGTAGGAATATACGGGAGTGGGAGAACCCTCTCGAAGTCCTTGGGCTCCAATGCAACCGTCTTTCTAGCGGAACTACATGCTGTAGTAAACATCTAGGAGGGAGATTAATAAGCCCAGATAGTATGTATAACGTACCGGGAGGTTGTATTGTCAGGTTCATTAAGAACCTGAATATTGACTGGACGGATAATTAAGCAGGGTCCAGCACAATAGATCTTTTAGGTCGCAGTGCAAGGTGGCTGATCGCCTGCATGGCCCTCCAATAATAATAATAATAATAATAATAACTGATCGTCGAGCACATAAAATATTTGTGATGAATAAAATGTTAAAAAATTAACATTTTACCTTTTAATGCGGTACTTTTATCGTTTGGAACACAGAACACCTTTTAGAAAGAAGCGTCAAAATTTTTCGTTATAGAATGTGACGGGGAATACCACTATTAGTGCCGTGGAATTTATCCTTATGTTATTTAGATTCTGTCCAAAACCTGTACTAAATATGTTTTAGTACAAAATATTGACATTTGTTTGGAAAATATTACGCTGTATTGCGAAAGTGCAATGCCTAAAGAATATTGGAGGCAGCTCTATTTTGGACAGTGGCGGCCTCTGATTTTATGGTATACATACTAATAGTTAAAACTGCATTCTGAAATAATATTCATTAGTTTGCTGAGTCAGATTTCTGAACACTTCTGAAAATTATAATCATAATTAATTTAAATTAATACTATTTGCTACTTATTCATATGTTTTCCGCCATTCTGGTCATTGTCACAACTTAGACTACAGTTTAGCTCAAATTATTAATACAAATATAGAATTTCCGCTAACATGTCACTAAGATTTTAGAAGTGTGATTTGTGGTGGACGCTTCGCTATCTTATAATGAATTATAAAAAATGTTACCAGTAACGAAGATGCTAATTAGTTCCTAAAGCATGAACTCCGAGCGTGCTTGTAAATTAAAAAGACAAAAAATCACAACACAATTTTTATGCTACATATCCGTTGTATATTTGAAATTTCTGGAATATGAAACAAAGTCCTCGGAAATCTCTGAATCCAAAATCAAAATTAACCCATTATTACTAATATTTTCTAATTAATTAACAGGATTTAACTTATATAAATCAAAATCTCGGCTTCCGATTACAACTTTTACTTAAATTTCAGTAAATCTTTTTCTTATTAATATACGATAAAATAGGTAGCACAAGACAACACAATTTCTAAACTACGCATCGTTGAATGTTTGAAGTATCCAGAAATCCGCCAGCTTTCTCAGGTGTTTCTGAAATAGACAAATTAATCGATTATTTTACACATACTATTTGATAACCCACTGGTTCCTCTATCACCTGGCCTAGCACCCTAAATTTAAATTAAATTAGGCATCTAAATTGCAAGGACAGCAAATTAATCACTAAATTTAACGCGCCTTAAAATAATAAGCACGGGTTATAACATTGTCTTCGAGATATTCGCATAACTGTGAAATAAATATGCAGCTTTATTCTTTTACGGGTTTCAGATACCTAAGTTTGTAATAGTTAGTATTATGTTATTGATGTTATATATATATATATATATATCTATATATATATATATATATCTATATATATATATATATATATATATATATATATATATATATATATATATAAATATATATATATATATATAAATATATATATATATATATATATATATATATATATATATATATATATATATATATATATATATAAATATATATATATATATATATATATATATATATATATATATATATATATATATATATATATATATATATATATATATATATAGGATTTTATTTGACACGACTTGGAAATTAAATAAAACAGTAGATTACGATATTTTTCTTCAATTATTTATTTTAAAATAAACTGACATTTCTAGTGCAACAACTCATCGACCACTATATTTATAATTTTTTATACTTAAAATATAGATTACGGAGACATCTGCAAGATTTATTGGTAAGAATATTTACCGGGTGGTCCCACACGGCCCTCCTGCTCCCTCATCCACCTCGGATTAGTCTGAATTTTCATTCTCGGTTTCTTTATCTTCATCGGATATTCCGTCGTAGTACAACTTCAAAAATTCCGCCGCTGTGGAAGTGTTATTGGGACCCTAAAATCTCCCAATTTTTTTCACATCATAGTGGTCTTTGTCTTTCACCTGCACAATCTCGTATGGAACCAAATATTTTGTCTGGATTTTTCAACCACCTCCAAATTGGGTTCGCTTAATTGCTACGATGTCTCCAATTTTATACTGATATGCCTGTTTTCTTCATGGGTTATAATCTCTCCTATTTTTGTCTTGAATTCGCAAAATATTTTGCTTTGCTTCATCTCGCAGGTACTGTCGCTCATCCATAAATATTATGGCTTCCTCTTGCTCGATTAATTTACTTAACTGCAAATTTTTAGGGCATCTCATCTTAACTCCGGTTAATAACTGGAATGGGCTCATCGCTATACTTCGATGGAAAGAGTTGTTCAGGTACCTTTGCAACATATCTACATATTTGAACCAATTTTCCTCAAGGTTAAGGGTGAGTTTGGTAAGCACTGGAATAATTAAACGGTTAATACGCTCTACTTGCCCGTTCCCAGTTTATGCACCTGTCGTTATTTTCAAATTCGGATGGCAGTTCCCCGATCAGTGATGATATGTTCTGGATTTCCGAATACTGCCTTCTGTATATCCAGATTCTGCAATGTCTCCTTGGTAGTAATATTCCTCGTTGGATAAAGCCAAACAAATTTAGAAAATCCGTCGATTATGCACTGGATGTATTTGTATGACTTTCTAGTAGCTGTTAGGCTGCCCAAATGAGCGATGTGATAATTTACTAGTGGTGTATCACCTTTTGGTAGTGGATTCAGCAAACCATCCCTCCTTCCAGCTTTCCTCTCGGCCAGAAAACAATGTGTACAGTTCCTTATTGCCTTCTTGACTTTTGATTTTAGTCGTGATAAAGTATTCACGCCCTATGAGTTCTGTAGTTTTTCTTACTGCAAAATGACCCTGATTATGGTAAGTTGAGATCACTTCTCGTTCTATTTCTCTTGGAACCACCAGAGAGAGGCTACCTTTGACCATCTTAAAAAGAAGACCACCATTAATAGAGTAATCATCAAACTCACCTGATTTTAACAGCCCGAATATCGGTTTGAGTGCATCGTCTTCACGCTGTGCAGCTCTGACTCTTGTAACAAGTTTGCATTGAAGAGTCAGTATCACAGGATTTCGGCTTAAAGCGTCGACATGCCGCATTCGATTTCCAGGACGATGCTACAATTTATAACGAAGTACCATCCCTCTTTTTCGATAATACGATCGGACTAGCAAAACTTGATTTACTTGGACGTATGATGTCTTCTCGGACCCATTCATCAATTTGATTCTTGACAATATCCAATTCTAGCAGTGACAATCGACGATAACGTTGCGCCACCGGTGTTTCGTCGGTAAGTACAATTTTCATCATCATGTCATCGGTGGGTTGAATACTTCTTGGTTGTAATTCGCCACCATTTGCTTAATCGCCTTTATATATTTGTAATTATCGCCACCATGCACGCCAATATTTATTGTTAAATCTCCTCGTTCAATTATCATCGAATAGTTATCCGGGACAAATTTTTTCATTATAATGTTGTTTGGTGTTAAAATTGTTATCGTTTGATTAATTAACTCCTTTCCCAGTATGATATCTATCGGCAATACATCATGGCCACAATGTGAAACGTTGTACTGTAAACTTCGCCATCAATCATTACATCTGAAAAGAAACGTCCCAAAGTTTTGAAGTTATTAGAACCCACACCTCTAAATGTTGTCATTAGGCTTCCAAAACCAGGAGCTTCAATTGAAGAATATTTTCTTAGTGTCATAAAATTCAAATCAGGACCATTGTCTACCATTGCGTACAATTTCTGATTTCCAAGAGTAATTTCATTCAGATCGTTTGAAACCAAAGTTAATTGCTCTCCACTGATTGCTTCGTATATGCTTGGTTTCTTTTCGACTTCCACCACCTTTGTACAATTCGGCGAAATGTGGCCAAAATCACAACACGTGTAACATTTTGGTCCTTTTGATTTATTTTTGCAATGCTTGCTACGATGACCAATACCGCCACAATTAAAGCATTTGACAGCAACAGTTCGACGTTCGCTTGAATTTATATTCGGAAAATCTATTTTTTGTTTAGATGTACCCACGTGTTGTTCCCGTTCCTTCATCTCAGCATACAAGTCCAACTTTGATTTAAAGTCAGTTATATCTTTAGCACCAAGTAAAATGTTTTTATTCGCCACGACGTCGTTAATCCCCGTTATGCAATAATCAATTATAGAAGCATCATCGATGTTTGCAACAAGTGCAATCTCTTAACGTTAACAAATAACCGCGAAATGTTTCGTTGATTAATTTTTTCCGCTTACTCATCTTCATATGCACCTTTGAACATATCGTATCCTTTTTAAACTCCTTTAGTAAAAATTGAGATAATTTCTCCCATGTACCAACATCTTTAGTTGTTCGTAAACTTTGTTTCGCCATACCACATAACAACTTTTTGACGTAAACGACTTTCTGTGCCTCGTTCCACTCTGCGCCAACTGCGGCTTCGTTTACATCAGCAATCAATTTGTCAATTGCATAGTCATCGTCTCCATTAAATGAATTGAGAGAATCTTCAATATCTCGAAAAGGAAATAATGATCCACTCGAAGTCATATCAGACACAACAGTACGACAGACGACTACATTTATAATTTTTTAATATGCCGTTTTTATACATTTACATAGATACCAATACTAATTCATCAAAATTTAAGGTACGTATACTTGAAATATAGGAGACATCTGGAAGATTTATTGGTAAATATATTTTCTATATATATATATATATATATATATATATATATATATATATATATATATATATATATATATATATATATATATATATATATATATATATGTATATATATATATATAAATATATATATATATATATATATATATATATATATATATATATATATATATATATATATATATATATATATATATATATATATATATATATATATATATATATATATATATATATATATATATATATATATATATATATATATATATATATATATATATATATATATATATATATATATATATATATATATATATATATATATATATATATATATATATACTAACTTGATCAACAATTTCTCGGAATAACCACCGTGTGGCGCTCCCACCGTTCCGATTTGAGTTCTGTTTTTTTGTTAAGTTGGTACATCTGTTGTTGATATATCCTCTAAATATTAGCGTCATAGCTTGACATTTGTAAAAGTTACTTAATCAAGAGTACATCTACTCTGTGTGTGTTGGCGATTTTTCCATTATTTTCTCTCGACTGCTGAAACGCGTTCCCCGTAATGGTTTTTTAACAGAAAGTAGTCACAGTGAGCCAAATCAGGTGAATTCGGTGGCTGTTGGATGGTATTTGTTGCATTTTTCGTCAAAAAATTACGACGGTGCGTTATCATGGTGCAAAATCTGAGAGTTTTCTGCCCACAATTCTGGTCTCTTTCGGCGAATTGCTTCACGCAAACGTCTCATAACGCCCAAATAATACTCTTTGTTTACGGTCTGGCCTTCTAGCAAAAATTCATGATGCACTACACCGTTGTAATCCATGAAAACCCTGAGCATTGCCTTCTTTTTTGACTGAAAACGACATGTTTTTTTTTTTTTGATGAACGCCATTCACTTGCCTGATGTTTGGATTGCCTGTCGTACTCATAAACCCAAGTCTCGTCTGCAGTAATGATCCTTTTCATGAATGTGGGATCGGATTCAGCCTCGCAAATCATGTCTAAAATTGTAAATAATTTCTAAAATTGTAAATAATCCCCAACACACACAGAGATAGATGTACTCTTGACTACGTAACTCTTGCAAATGTCAAGCTATGACGCTAAGATTTAAAGGGAATATCAACAACAGATGTACCAACTTAACAACAAAACAGAACTCAAATCGGAACTATGGGAGCGCCACACGGTGGTTATTCCGAGAACTTGTTGATCAAGGTAGTATATATACTTTATTGGAGAAGTCCCATTCCGATAATAATCTTAACGAAAACATTTCGAAAATTATTTTAAATCCGTTTTGTGACATAAAATCTGAATACAAATTTCTTAAATATTTGGAAGAAAGTGATGTATGTATATCATTCACCAATTATTGATAATGAAATTTCGAAAGTTATATTTTACTATACTCCTACTTTAGAAGCATGCAAAACAGAAGGGTGTCTCACTGGTATACCTTTTCAAATCCAAAAATATTTTGAGACACCATTGGTATTTGAAGAGACCGTGATAAGTTTTAACAATATTTTAAAAACAAATAAAATTAGCAATTTTATTAATGGTGAGTATTGGTCACATTCAAATTCTGAACAGGAAAAACTTGATCTTTCAATATTTCTCTACACGGACGATTTTGAAATAAATGATCCTTTAGGGACCCCGTTATTCCAAATTTCCAAATTGGTAAATTAAATAACATATTTGTAGCAGGTTTTTTAAGTCTTTCGATTTTATCAATATGGATGCAATCTGGCCCTAAAATCAAGCAGATACCTTAAAAAACAACCCACAGGAAACTGGAATTAGGGAGGCCTCTATATTCAATTCATTAAAAAAATTTCATAAAAATGTTGCCTTCGATCTAATGGAAGATATCAAGCATTTTAAACTATTTAATTTACAAAGAAAAAAAAATTATTTTAGAGGTATTCAATTATCGGAAGCAAATATTTGCCTATATGGGGATGGTGAAATTAAAAATATTTGTTTGCCGATAGAAAAAAATCATGATGCATTTTATACTTCTTGGTGACTTAATTGACAGTGACGATGACATCTATACATTTTTGATACGTCTTGTTAAACTATTGGATATTTGGCTTTTACCGAGATTCGACGTAGCAAATTTCTCGCAGCTTGGATCTCTCGTACAAACACATAATGAAATGTATCAAAATTTATTTGATGATAAGTTAAAAATCAAAATTTAATAATTTGGTACATTATTCAACAGTTTTTGGACATTTAGGGCGATTAAAATATTTATGGTGATTTCGCTGTGAGGCGGAACACCAATATCACAAACAATATGCAATGAATGTTACATCTAGGATTAACATTCCTCTTGCATTAGCGACAAAAACCTCTCTAAAATTTGCAAGTCAACTATTAGGTAACAATTTTTGGTACAAAAATAATATGAAATTGGTCCAGCAAAAAACTTTGATTTTGATCATTGCTCATATTTTAATAAATTACAAAACCATGATTTATTCGCCAGTAATTTTTCAAAACAACGAACTAAATTAGTTAGCTTTAAAGAGGATCCATCTGTAAAATTGGGCATATTTTTATATTACAAATAATTTTAAAATCAATGAAATATTGGAACTGATTGATATTATTTTATTAGAAGATAAACAGCTTATAGCTGTTTGCATTGAATGGGAAAATATTAGGTTTTTCTGAATATTTTTCAATCGGTTGTAATTCGGTTGTAAACGTTGTCAAATAAAATTATTAAAGATATGCCGCTTTTTGTGGATTTCATATAAAATATTAAAATAGATTATCGTTTTATTTTAAGCGGCATCTCTTTTTGGATGAAAACCATAAAGATATCTTCTTGAAGTTGTGAGAAAAAATGTGACACCACACAGACACCTAGATTCCAATTTTCCACATAGAAGCTTTACTTACAATAGATTTCAGTCCATGGGAACCACAGGCTGCTAGTTTAATAGAATTAAATATTTGTTAGTTATTTTGGTTTAGTTTTATCGACAACATCAACCGCTTACGATATTTATCATTTCATCAAAAAAGTAATTTTCTTTGGCATTTTAAAAGAATTATACGTCATTTTTTGTTACTTGACCTCAAACGCATCCTTTTTTATTATAGTAAACCCTATGGTACTTGTTCGCAAAAATGTTTCCAATGTTTGGGTTGTTTCTGTATTATTTATGTATTATTCGTTTATGTACAAAATATAATTAATGGGCAGAACAAATTTATATCCCGGTAAAACGAATTTAATTAATAATTAAACATATTTCCAAAATCACAACAAGAAAAAAGCTTTTCCGAAAACAACAAGACATACACACACCACTAATAGTAAAAAGACGTCACGATTTTTTTCTTGTTTGATTTTTTGTGCTCAACAAAAACATGAAAATCTAATTTTCATGTTAAATTTGCCGTACAGTTAATGTCTCTTTGGTATAATTTTTCAAAAATAAAACATGGAATTGGACACAATTTTATTTCCATCCAGTATTTCTTTAGTGTATTATATGTATGTATGTATGTATGTACCATGTATGTTTGTAAGTACTCGTGTATATATGGAACTGAAATACTAATAAAACGCAATTTTCCCATTTTTCATTAAATTTTTCTTTTTTATCACCAGTGAATGATGTGAACATTTTTAGTCGTGATTTTAACGTTTGTGCTAGCTACTCGTGTACGTATTTCTCTTTTTCATATAAAATTTGTTATATACTCGAGTATGTTATATAAAGTATATGTATGTACAAAATATAGATTGTATTGTGCGCTAGTGTTCCATATAAGAATACACTAAATTACAACAAAACCGTCTCAAAAACATATTTAAAATTATTATTTTATTTCGTTCATTTTTTTCCCGCCATTTCCCCAGAGTGAAATTTTGGGGAAAAAGGTAGCAAAAAAAAAATGTTGTATTTTTTTTTGTTTTTTTTTTAGAAAAATTTATAGCACGCGAGAACTTTGGGAAAAATAAAAATTAAAATTTTATTAGAGATTTTTAATTTTATAGAAAAATTATTATCTTGATGTGAAAATGTTTGATTAGAGAATTGCAAATGGGTAATAAAAAGCAAAACAAAATATTTCGGTGATATAATTTATTGCGAAATGAACGTTTATGTGTACCTGTGATACCTCGTATAATGTTGAATTCGCAGAATGAGAACACAGTAAATAATTTCACGAATTTTGTCTGGAAGGAACGTTATTCTTTCTTAACGACACAAATTCACCGATTTTATGTTGTTAAGAATTTTAAATGTCGACGCAAAATAAATATTTACTTTACAAATATATTTAATTTACATTTTAATGAACGAATTAGGTTACGTTACTGAAAAATTCGCTGACAGCAGACTTGGTTTTAAACCCGAATTTGAGGAAACTTTTAATTTTAATATTTGTCATTGACTGTAGACAATAAAAATGTTAGATTGAATTTCATAAGATGAACGAGTTAAAAAAAATAAAGATTTTAATTTCCCAACAGAATTTAAATTGTTTGGATTAGATTAGTTTCAAAATTTAATATTCATAGAAAAACGCATCATTATTATTTTTATCGTGATCCTAAATATTTACTCCCTTTCAATTTTGTTTGTAGTGCGGTGACTTTATGAATTAATAACAAATTGGGATGCCGTGTTTGGTATACACCGTGGTAACAATATACAATATATATTTTCCTTTTACAAACCATAATTATTCTTACATACGTACAGTACATACATATATAAATATATTTTTCATATGGCACAACAACAAAAAATTAAAAATAATTAAAAATTTATACAAATAAAATAAATTGTAATTATTTTTGATAAATATTCCAATTGAGATTTAGAAAATGGTTCTTTCATGTACCGTAAATATCTTAAAGCCCTTTTAGTTTATTCATGCTTCTTGCCATAATTTGAAAATTTATGAGCTTAATATACCATAAGTAACAAACAGAAAAAAAAAAAAAAATATTCGGAGTGTTTAGAATTTATGAATATTAGATGATTCAAATTTAGATTTTGTTTTAAATTTATTTATATAGAAAAAGGCAAACCAATTGAGATTTTATCAATAAATAATGTTTTAATTTTAATTTTAATTGGATTTTAATACGATTAAACAGATTTATATGTGAAAATTAGGAAAATTATTAAGCTTCCTAGATATAATATTGTGTTGAGCTATTCAATTATTTATGAGTCGGTAGGTCACAAATAATGATAGAGGATTCACATATTTATTATTTTCATAATTATTAACCCTATTTAACAGAATTAGTTGAGTTCAAACTTGTTACATTCTAATTTTAATACGTAAATATTTGGAAAACCTTCAATTTAAATTTTTGTTGGTTGATCGCTTGGTTTGTTACCCTATTAAAGTTAGCCGAAAGTTTCCAGCCGAAAGTGAAAAGTCGATAATGCAGATAATGTTATTGACATTCCAGCCGAAAATAAATCAGCCTCTAGAGTGTTATGTCTGGAGATGGATTGCATTGATGTGACTTGTCAATACCTATCGCAGGAAAAAAATTCAGTTCAAATTTCCCGTGGGAAATCTCGGAAATTTCGATTTTCCAAAAATTATTAGAAAATTTGTATAAAATCAGCCTCTACAGTGTTATGTTTGGAGATGATTTGCATTGATGTGATTTGTCAATAGCTATCGCAGAAAAAAAATTCAGTTCAAGTTTCCCGTGGGAAATCTCGGAAAATTCGATTTTACAAAAAATTATTAGAAAATTTGTATAAAATCAGCCTCTATAGTGTTAGGTCTGGAGATGGCTTCCATTGACGTGACTTGTCAATAGCTATCGCAGGACAAAAATTCAGTTCAAGTTTCCCGTGGGAAATCACGGAAAATTCGATTTTCCAAAAATTATTAGAAAATTTGCATAAAATCAGCCTCTAGTAGAGTGTTATGTCTGGAGATTTTCCTGCGATAGCTTACGACAAATCACATCAATGCAATCCATTTCCAGGCATAACACTCTAGAGGCTGATTTTATACAAATTTTCTAATAATTTTTGGAAAATCGGATTTCGCACGGGCAACTTGAACTGAATTTTTTTCCTGCGAGAGCTATTGACAAATCACATAAAAACGATTCAACTTCAGATATATAATCTAGAGGCTGATTTTATTCCAATTTTTTTATATTCTTCTGATTTTTCGATATTTTCTACGAAGCAAAGTTTTACAATTTATTTACAAAATTTTTTATTTAAATCCATGTATCCATGTATTTACTTTCGGCTGATAACTACTAAATTTTTTATTTTCGGCTGGAATGTTAATATCATAATCTGCATTATCGACTTTTTTACTTACGGCTGGAACTTTTCGGTTAGGATTAGACAATCTGCATTACCATTTTTCGGATTGACTAACACAATCTGCATTATCGACGTTTTACTTTCGGCTGGCAACTTTCGGCTAACTTTAACAGTATTGGTTTGTTTTAGTTAATCATGAAATTTTAAAGTCAGAATTATAAAATTAACTTGATAATTCTTAAAGTTATCAAAATTCGATCATTTTGTATTTTTCTATAACTGCGCAGCCTATTTAATTTTAATCATTTTTAACGATGTTTACCAGCCCAATTGCGGTTCAACACACTACTGGTAAAGTCGGCTTTTAAACCTTGCTTATAGAATCACAATTTTTAGGGCCCCAAGGTATCATCACTATTAAATGACAGATACAAAATATAGAAAAATGGAATAAAATTATGAAGCAAGATTCTGTTTTTTAATTTTTTTCATTTATTAATATGCAAAATGCAATAGTTTTAGTAGATTATGCTCATATTTTTAGGATTGTTTTCAATGGCTCCTAAACAATTACAATAGTGGGCCCAAATAATTTGCTTGATATTGCTTGTTACGGCCTGTACAGACAATAGTATTGATTTTTTCGTATATGCGATGCAACTAATATATTTGCTTTGAAAGAAATCCTAAAAATATGAACAAAATCTATCATATCACTCTGCATATTAATAAATGAAAAAAATTCCAGAATTTTGCTTCATAATTTTATTCTATTTTTCACTAACACCAACACGAAACAAATGGTTTATAAAAGTTATGCCCCGGCTTGTATATACATTTGTGTATTGTTTTGGATTGTAAATATACAAAGCCAACAAAAATATTTATACAAGCGGTACTATTGCGATACAAACACAAAATAAAACCTACTATTTCTGTAAGTATTAGTGTCGTGACCCAGTATAATCTTTACAAACTTCGATTTTAAATTGTAGTTTGTGTCAAAAATAGTCAAAAATATCACTTATACTTATAGAAATAGCAGATTTTTTATTTAATAATATGCGTGCGTCTTAGATACAATTAAAACCAGCAAAAAAATACAAGCCGTAATGTTTCTGTGATGCACGCATATTATTAAATAATAATGCTACTATTTCTATAAGTGTTAGAGAGATTTTCGATTATTTTTGATACTAATTACAATTTAAAATAGAAGTAGCTAAACGATACAATTATTGACACATTAAAGCTTATTACGAAAGCTTAATTATTTTTATTTGATATTTCATTGCAAAAACAATTATAAGCATTCCTGTTTTAGTTAATTAAACAAATTTAAGAACCCTTTTGAAAAAGTACAACCATTGACACACTTACATAATTATTAACACAAAAAAAAAAAATAAAATATATAACTGTTCTTTCTAACCATTGTTACGTGCTCGGACCAAAAGAAATACAGGTACTCATTTGTGTCTATTGGTTAAAATTAAAATTGTATTGTTCCCCTTTTATTTGAATTACTTTGTATTATATAAATTATCTGATTGCCGTGTCTCTCAATAGACCATTTGTTGTGTGCGTGCAATTGAGAGATGGAATAATTTTCACGAAGAATATTTTCGGATCAATTGGTCAACAACTTGCTGTATTGGGAAGGACCAGATTTTCTACGAGAATCTTCCGAGGACTGGCCGATATTTGTTGACGATCATCTCTCTATTGTAAATCTTGTGTCTAATCTACCGTCATTCCGGATAACACCCTCCAGACTATTCTCTACAGTTGGTGTCGACTTCGCAGGATCGGTGAAAGTAAAATCTAAAATTGGACGAGATGCTAAAATTTATAAGGGCTAAATTGCGGTATTCATCTGCCTTGCCGTTAAAGCCGTCCACATAGAACAAATCTCAGACCTGACTACTGATCAAACTTCGTTGGCGCTAAAAGATGAATCAGCAAACTCTACGAGGTCTCCGCGCAAGTTTCCGAAAAAGAATTGCAGCAATGCCACCATCATCACCCCACTTTGGCGGCATCTGGGAAGCCGGCGTTAAGTCAATCCAGAGGCACCTCTTTGAGGAATATTCCACCGTATTGTGCCAAATATAATGCCTTTTAAATTCCCGACTAATTGCCCCTACGATGTTTTCCGAGAATTGTGAGATATTAACTCAAGGATATTTTCTCATGGGTTTCTCTCCTGTTATGTTACCTGTCGTTCCCACAGATGAGCCCAAGTGTTACACCAATCTCTGGCAACTGCTTCAAAATATGATTAAGCGGTTTTGGAAGCTGTGGAGATCCGAATATCTGTGATTCATAACACGATGTTGTTGCAATGCCCTAAGTGGTGAACGAAACACACTACCTTAAAAATAGAAGATATATTTCTAGTGAAGGATGATAACCTGCCAACCGGATCCTGGCCTCTCGGACCATTAATTGAAGTCCATTCAGGAGCTGATGGACTTGCTCCGACATTCACTGTGAAAACTCAACGCGGCATCTACGCAAGATCAATTGGAAAAATTGGTCCAATAATATCAGATTGACTCATTGAATTGCTCAATGGGCGGCAGTATGTTCTGACCAAAAGAAATACAGGTACTCATTTGTGTCTTTTGGTTAAAATTAAAATTGTATTGTGCCGTGTCTCTCAATACACCAATTGTGTTCGTGCAATTGAGAGATGCAATAATTTTGTATCTTGTATGAACCAATTCCCCATCTAGTATTACTTTTTTTTTTCAGTTAAACTGTAAGAATTAAAATTTAAAAATAAAATAAATTTCATTACATTAAGCCGCAAATAAATTTCGGAATGTATGCAACTCCTATTTTTTTAGTGCAAGAAATATGGAATTCTTTTGTACATTTTTTACATTTGATAAAATCTTAGCCCACATGAAGTACTTGTAATGTTTGATTTCTCAGAAAATTATGCTTATGTGTGTCAGGATGCTTCCCAGGCTTTCCATTTCAACAATAACCAATAAACAGTGGTACCTGTGATTTTCTGTTACAAAGAAAATGATTAACTTGAACATCAGAGTATGATTTTTTTGCCTAATAGCCTGAAACATGACACTGCAGCTGTATATTCTATTCAAACACTACTGATACCAGAAATTAAAAAAAAAGTTAAAAGAATTCAAAAAATTTATTATTGTACTGACGGCGCTAAACAACATTTTAAAAATAAATTTCAAATAAACCATTTGATTAATCATATAAAAGATTTTAATATTGAATCAGAATGGCATTACACAGCAACTGCACATGGAAAAAGCACGTATGATGGAATTGGTGCTACTTTCAAAAGGTCAGCCTACAAGGCAAGCCTTACGGCAAAACCGTCTGAGGCAATATTATCTCCCCAATTCAACTGGGCAAAAAAACAATTCGATAATATTAATATTTTATGCTTTGATAAAGTATTTCATGACAAAATGAGGCGAAAATTGAATCGAAGATATCTTAATTGCAAGAGTGTTCCTAAAATTTTGAAAACCACGGTTTAATCGTACAGAAAAATGGAATAGTTTTGATTAAAATTTTTTCTAATGATACGAAAGAAAATGCAAATCACTGGTTACCAGAATCAAAGAAGTAATTTATTGTAAAGTTTTATTAAAATTTAAAAACACAAAAACAATCACACTACAGATAGATGGACAGAAAGACGAAATTGACTTAGATAAGCTACATCTTGCAGATAGATGAACAGACAGACAGAATTAACATACGAGTAGACGAAGACAGACTCGTGACGGGTTTACTAGTCCCGCATCGAGCGCCTCCCCAGGTGGTGGATAGGGGAAAGCCTTAACAAGTAAGGTACTACTGGGAAATGAGATCCCCGGGCGAACCAAAATTAGTAAATGCAAAGATCTAAGAATAATCGGTATTCCAATAATCTATCTACAATTAACGTTATTTTGAATTTTGTTAAGGGACTATTTCGGTCTAGAATTTAAAAAAAAAAAATCTATTCTTACATTTTCTGGCTCCTTATAGTTTTAAAAATCATCTCCCGAAATAATTTCGAGAAATTCGAATTTTAAGCCGGTTAATTTGAATAAATTCGATGATAAATAAGTAATGTCCACCATCTTGGATATGCTATCTTGCATTTGAAACCTGAACTCAAATTCGTTATCAGAGACCTCAAAAACTTCCGTTTACCAAATTTTGTAGAAATCAGCCAATTATGAGAAAATATTTGTCCACCATTTTGGAACTGCAATCTGGAAATTGAAATTAAGGTCCGCCATTTTGCATCCGCCATTTTGAATTTGAATTCTGATATCGGATTCTTGTTCAGCGACCCCCAAAATACTTTTAATGAGTAATTTGGTCAAAATTATTGAGGAATTATAATTTTTTCGATCATTTTTGACTAAAAAATGGCTTTTTATTGCGAGATACTTCACTTTAGATAGTTTTTTTGAGGTTAGAATTTTTTTTCTTTTTTAAACATCTAACGGTATCAAAAACTAGACTTCTTGACGAATTTTTTCGTGTGCTGAAATTTTTTTTTCCCTAAAATTGAAATGGGCAGTGGGGGTGCCGGTTTGAAAAAGAATTCCCCATATATATATATATATATATATATATATATATATATATATATATATATATATATATATACATGTATACATATCCCCGAGCCATGATTCGCCTGAGATTCAGTTTGAACATCAATATGAAAATCATCCGGTCCTGAATTTTTTAAGGTACTATCGATCTGTGAAAGTGCTAAAAATATATAATAATTTAAAATGAAGCCGAAATATTAATTATAAACATAAACTTTACGTGGAATATTAGGACTAGTAATTGTTGCTGAACTGTTAGTAGTAGCAGAACGAAAATAATCTTTTCGAATTATTTTAGTTGGTTTTTTCTTATTAATTTTTGATTTAGCCCTTTGCTCTTTTTCTCTTATTTTATTATTTTTGTTTTGCAGTCTTTTAATGTTTTTTTGATCCTAGTCTATTATTTCCTGTTGGCTCGACTCCTTTTATATTTGCTCTGCCTTAACCCACAATTGGTCGAAAATAACAAATGGTTTTCTTGGTTTGAAAGGCTTAATACCCTGCCTTTCAGGAGTTTATCCCAGTTTAAGTGGAGTTTTGTGGGCCATTTACAAACCTTTTTATCCCACCAATTTTTCAGCGGGTTGAACCCACTTACGACGGTACATAAGTTTGCTTAATGAAAGCGTTTGATGCGTGCCGTGGCCATCCCGAAAGTATCACGGTAAACTTTGTTTTAACCCCGACAAGGCAGGGATGGAAAACTTTCGAAGCACACTCGTGGAAAACCTATTTAGTCATCCATCCGTTGTCACTTGGGGATAGTTATTACTCGTTTTTAGTTATTGACATCCCTTCAAACTACAACATTTGACACCGTGTCAATTATTGTACTCCAATACAATATAATTATTGACATCCTCCTATGTCAATAAATGAATATGAACCGAAGATTAATCCTATTATTGCCACCACAATTATCTAATTATTTTATTTAATAAAACAAGATTTAGGTACCAAATTTACAGATTTAAGTCTTAATAATAAATAATTTAATAAGTTTATTAATTAAATCTAATTATTGAAGTAATAAGAAGTACTTACTCTATATTACTATTCCTTAGCAAAAATCGGTCCGTTTCACTACAAAAATTTAACATGTAAACAAGCAACTTTGTTACATCAAATTCACTAACAGACTAAAGATCTAAACAAGAGAGAGGGTATTAAAGGGAAATAGAATTAATGAAGATTTATAAAAACGCGAGTTAAAGAGAGGATAAATACAATTAATTTGCTACAAACCTTTAACAATGCAGTAGCCTTATTCTATAAAAAATAAGATAATGTTTACACGTGATAAACAGTGAACGAAAAGAGAATCGAAAAACAATTTAATGTAATTTTAATAAAAAATCACAAAGTTTACCCGTGTTCATATTAACACATTATCTTATGTTTTACAGAACAAGGGTGCAGGTGTGTCAATAATTGTGATACAATTTTAGGGTGTCAATAATTCTATTGTTTACGCTATGTAAAGATTATACTGGGTCACGACACTAATACTTACAGAAATAGTAGGTTTTATTTTGTGTTTGTGTCGCAAAAGTACGGCTTGCGTGTAAACATTTTTGCCCGTTTTGAAATACATATATGAAAATAAATCAATACATCGATAAACAATATTCAAATATAATTTCAGAGTAATCTTTATCATTGGAAAAACAACTATAAATGCGTGATATGGTTTATTAGAATCCCTCTCTTTGACTATAAAATAGATTCTTTGTATTATGTTAGAACTGTGGAATTAGTGTGTGTTTGAGCTGAGCCTGATTAAATTTTTTATGATATAATATGACACATTCATATTATGGGAGGATTATCCCGATCTCGATTTCAAGGTGACCCGATATTTTCGAAATTTAAATATTTATTTAGTATTGAGAAATTGAGATAATTCGCGTGGTTATCTTTGAGATACTCGTACATAGCGCCCCTGCTAGGTTTATCGAATCACGTCAGATATCCAATTTTGATACCATTACATTTATTCGAGATTTAAAAGGTTTAATGGTTACTTTAGAATATTATAGATTTCGAGAATTTCGAGATTTTCAGGAGTTGTGTGATTTTCCTAGAGCTACCGACGATACTCCAATCACAAACTAAAGTAATAGTTTGTTCAACATAAGACCAGTTAGGATGAACTGGCTTTACTACATTAATTAATTTGGCCAAGCGTGGAACTTGACTATTTCTTAAAAGAGTGTAGTGATATTAAACCAGCGAGATGAAAATTTGGTTCTAAATCGATTTTAAGATGAATTTCTGGGATATGATCAATTGGGATGGAACTAAGATATGTCTAAACCAATTATGATTAAATTCGACACATACTTTTGGAAGTCGAGCTCAAAAATAATGAAGTTCTGAGATTTGAAATGATTTGTGAATTGATTTTGGTAAAATTCAACAAATGTGTGATGGTGATTCTAAAATGATTTTAATGTGAAGTTATGGAATTTGGCTAATTAGGATGAAATTTGGCTACTTCTTAACCGATTTTGAAGGAATCCAGCATGTGCGAAGTAAATGAAATTCTTTAGTTCATTAATTGTAATAAAAAACCAAACGTTTTGTTTACAATTAATTTGTGGAACAACGATAATCCTTAAACAATAATTCTCTTAAGTCTTTGATTGTTCCAACACTAATATGTTTCCGGTAAATACCAAGTACTTTGGTATAATACCAAGTAATTTTTAAATTTGCCGCCATTTATATTTTTTTGTACTAGAGTGCAATATGGTAATTGACAAATGACGACTAGAAACATTACGGTTATTAAAAATGGAAAGGTATAATAGTGAAAATCGCGTATTTATTGTTAAAAATTATATTAAATTTGGTGAAGGTTATGCAGAAGTTATAGGAAAAATTGTTGTAAAATTTGTGAAAACTGGTTCGGTAAGGGATGAAAAAAGCAAAATATATCATCGTGGTGGAATATTGCTGCTGTTGTGCTACTGTTAATGAGAGTCCAAAAACATTAATTTGTCATCGTTCACAGCAATTACATATTCCACCAACTATACCTACTTGGCATACAAGATTTAGATAACTCAAAAAAAAAAAATAAAGCCATCAGACTTTAATTGGGCTATAAAGCAAAAAAAAACTCGAAACTACGATTTTTGTACACAAACTGATCTTTAGCGACGAAGCATATACTGAACTAAAGTTTAGCCCAAATACACAGTTGAACAAATATTGCTTATGTAATGCAAATTGCATTACATGTAGATCTAGTGCAAAACTGTATTACTAAATGATACAAAGCTTGCATTAAAAATTAGTTTGATACAATTTGCATTGATTTGTAAAACAGCAATTAAATTAAATTTTAGTGAAACATTCTATTAGAATATAAAGCAAATTGTAGGTGAACCGTCAATCAACTGCATTATATTTATCAAACACTGCAAAATATTTTAGAAGTATTAAATTTTAAAGCAAGTTGCATTAAAGCTCCGTAAATATAGCGATTTTTTTTTTGTTTTTCCGGGATTGTTTTTTATTTTTAGTGCCTTGGGGTTGAGGGTTAATATCTCAGAGAGATAAAAACTTATAAATTAAGAACTGAAAAGCTTACGTTAAAAAATAATAGGTATTTTCGAATCCGGAAAACTAAATTATTAAAGATTTATAAAGCTGCTTATATGTCATGTAGTCGGTTTGATTTAGTGAATTTTATTCCAATAATACAAAACTCGTGCATGATCTTATTATTCTTATATACATTTAAGTCCGCTTGTTTTATTGAATTTTATGTTGGTATAATTTTTCAATTTGAGCAGGTTGCTTTAAAATGTTTAACAGTTGTATTAAAAATATTTTTGAATGCAAATACTGCTTTAGAAATCTCATTAAAATTCATTGTAACGCAATCATATTTTACAATTTAATAATAACTTGCATTATATAAGTCGTAATGTAAGGATTGCATTAAAAATTAAAGTTATTTTTTCAACTGTGTAGATTCCAAGACAATTGGTTTGGTTTGCAATAAACGGCGGGTTGGTGAGAGGTCCACGTAAAAGCAGTTATGCTTTTAAAATTCCACGTCGTCGTAAAACGTGTAAGAAGCAGTTTCCTAAAGTATTTATAGCACCATTTTCGATAACGATTCTATATATATAGCTCGTAGCCATTTTCAAAAAATTTTCAACTTTCAATGCTCCATCGTTCGTTGTTAGCTGTTTTTCCGGAGAATAAACAAGAAATGCAAAGTCTCCCAAAAGCTAACTCGAACAATGTTTTATTTTATTTTTTTATTTTATTTTATGTATAACTCGGGCAGAATACAGAACATAAGCTCCATTTACACTCTGTCCCACATTTACAGAAGAAAATACAATACATCGAAAAATACAATAGATTGAAAATTAAGAAAATGAAAATTAAAAACAAATACGAAAATTTTACTCTAGATAATCATAATTACAATATAAATTTGTCATGACTAAAAAACAAGTCATGATTCCTCGGTAGACGGTAGCCTGGCGAGGCCAGCCCAATATTTGTTGTTGAAGTTACAGCTCTGAAAAAATTTGTATTTCTAGATCTGTAGGCGGGAATATAAAAATTAACTTCTCAGAGGAAGGAGGTATGGACGATTCCATTTTAATTTTATATAATAGTAACTCATCTAAATATAATCGGCAGGATTCTAAGCTCATTAAATTTAATTTTTTTAGTCGTATTATGTATGGAGGAACAAATTCATCTAATCGAAATCTCTTAAATAGACATCTCGTAAATCTGCGTTGAATAGATTCAATTCTTATACGGTTACAGTCATAAAAGGGGTTCCATATTTGTGTACAATATTCAACTTGACTCCTATTTAGCGCACTGTATAAAGTTATTATAGTATGATGAGAAGTGAAGTCTTGACATCTACGTAACACAAATCCCAGTAATCTATTAGCTCTACTACAAATATTATCAATGTGTGGATCAAAAGTTAGTTTACTGTCGATCAGAACACCTAAATCTTCAATGACCTCAACTCTGCGTATTACAATGTTTTTTAGATTATAACTAAACAGTGTAGGTTTTATTTTTTTAGTATATATGATAATATTACATTTAGAGATGTTTAAATTTAGTTTATTTACCTCACACCACTCGATTAATGAATCCAGATCTTCTTGTAGTAGACAGCAATCATTTTCAGATTTAATAGTTCGAAAGATTTTAAGATCATCAGCATAAACGAGACAGTTACTCTTTAATTTAAGCACAATATCATTAATAAATAATATAAATAATAACGGACCTAGTATAGAGCCCTGAGGGACACCTGAAGTGGGAATAAATTCATCAAAGAAATACCCTTAAATTTAACATAAACGATACGTTCAATTAAATATGACTTCAACCAGATTTTAAATTTAGTGGTTATATATAAGGCATCCAGTTTAGTTAAAAGTAACTGATGATCAACTTTGTCAAATGCTTTTTGAAAATCAGTGTACAATTGTATCCAATTTGCCACTGTTGTCTAACTGAGTTGATAAGAAGCTGGTGAACTCTAATAGGTTTGAAACTGTGGACTTTCCAGGAACGAATCCATGTTGACATGGAATAATAGAATGTCTCATTTCATTGTATAAAATTTCAAACATGAGCTTCTCAAAACTTTTAGAAAACACATTACTTATGCAAATTCCCCGATAATTTATTACATTTGCAGTAACACTAGATTTACAAATTGGAATAATAAAAGGTGTTTTCCACAATTTGGGAAATACGCCACTGTTTAAAGACTTATTAAAAATAATTGTTAAAGGCCTGTCTAGCCCATTAAGCACCCGGAGAACGTCACTTTCACAAATAGGATCATATCCGCATAGAAAATTTGAGTTATTACATGAGTCAATTAATTTATTTGATGAATCCGTTGATGGACCAAAAACACTGCTGAAGTAATCAGAAAACCAATCACAAATAGTAATTACATCACTAGAGCTATCATTTAAATAGGTCATTACACTCGGAAATTCTGATTTCGTAAATAGGTTTTTATTGAACTTCCAAAAAAACTTTGGATTAGTTATGATGGAGTTTTGAACTATACCCAAATAATTTTTGTAAGCCATCTTGATTTAAATCTTAATTGCCTTACGATATTAGTTGTAACCGTTTTGGATTTTACCAACAACTTCTATTTTTTCTTGATCATTCTTCGCAAGTAGGGCGTATACCATAACGGAAAATCAGAAGTTCTATTCCCAATCACCAAAGATGCATTTTTATTTATAATATCAAAAATTTGACTATAAAATATATCGACACAACAATTAACATCCAGACCCTGTAATAAGCCGACCCAGTCTATTAAGTCGAGGTCACTACGAAGACGATCATACTTAATAGAACGAAAATTTATCTCATCACTTACTCGATTTTTTTGAAATTTCTTCAATGTAACAGTAAAGCTTATAAGTAAGAACACTATTAAAGACTTTTATTTTTTAATAAAATATTTATTTTAAATTAATTGGATTTTTCAAATCCTACCATACAAATTTTCCATATTGCCAAAATATTCCAAAAAGTGTAGACACCAGTCGTTATAGAGATTGTGATTTCCATTCGTGCTTTCCGATCTGGGATAGAAACTCCCATGAAAACATAGAAACGGTTCTCGGCACGTGAAAAGTCCGTTCAGTTTTTGCTACGCTTTGGAATAACTGCGCCTATAACTCTGTTCAGTAAAATTACTGTGATTCCTTCATAATTGGTATCATAATGAATAAGTCCATTTATTTTATCGTGATTTTAAGCCTAAAAAATTAATGCAGCCGAACCTCTTGATGGAGAAAGTTGGCCCCTTTGGAGAACTAGTGAAAAAATCAGCACCTTGTTTATGAGATACATAATTGAGAGCTTAATTTTTTTTCATTATTTCACCCTTTGATTTGAATAATTTTAAGTTTTTCGGCCAAATTTTTATCGACTGAAGCACGTATGTAAAGTTATTCCAGGATTTCATCCCAGTAAATGAAAAAACTTGAATTAGGCAACGGTTGAAAAATTAAAGCGATATTTAATATTATGTGAAGTTAGCCACTAATACGAGACATTTATATGCTAACCACTAATACGAGACATTTTTAGTTTGGTTGTCAAGATACAAGGTTCCAAAATAGTGGCGTTTTAGAGTAAAGAACCGCTGACGAACGGCTAACCTAATCTAATCATTCACTCGGATCAATCGCATCAGTAGACTATCAACCAGAACATCAACTGTACAAATTACTTCAGCAAATGCATTTCGTACGTGAAATTCAACTTCTCAAATTAAGACATCCAATATTGAAAGGACGGTTAACCTCTCTTTCTCCTGAAATAGATCACAATGGCATATTACTAATATAAAGACGCCTCAAACATGCAGAATGTTTTTAAGGGCTCTTGGGTCATTAAACACTATCTTGCGCTATAATCGTTTAACAAGATGCAAAGCTTTAAATAGGCATTTGGCACCTGAAAATTGAATGGCGCCAATGAATTTTATCTTTTCTGTACTACATTTCTAAAGTTATAACTTGCAAAAAAAGCACGACTCAGCAATATCTTCGAAGCGAGCTCAAGAAAGCAGCAAAGTACTGAAAAGTACATTTGGAGCTGGGTAATTCGTTATTTCATAACTCGAGGAACGTGTTCAAATGAGCCATTTCCCATTAAATTTCGCTCACAATTAATACGAAAGTGTTTAATTGAGTTTATGGCCCATTCTTATATAAATTGTTCAAAAAAAATGTAAATATTAGAATAATTGCTGTAAATAAAATAAATTATCAATTACTATTTGTAGTGTAGGTGAATTACCAAAATTTTCTAATAGTTTATTGTCATGTTCGTGTAAATTATACTCTTTGTGTTTAACTAAACTCATAACATACTCTTTAATACAATTTAGCGTATACGGCTAAATAAAGGTTTCAGCAAATAGTTTTTGTTGGTTGGTAAATACGTTTTTTGTATAATTTTCGTTTATTGTAGGTAAACAAAAAATTAATTTGCTAACTTTTTTTATTATTTTTTAATTTACATACGACTATGATAATTCACCGTTGACTGTTTGGTTTATTAGTAATAATTGTTTAAAACAAAAAATCCCCTAATAATGATGATTGTTTATTTTAATTAAAACTGTTAATTTATTATTAGTTTAATGTAGACAGTTTTGTTAAATTATAATCAGTTCCGTAGATAGTACAGGGCGCTACAATTGTTCTACTGCAAATCCTACAATACAATCAATTCACGAAAATTGGTGATAAACTAACTAAATGAATGCGCATTTGAAAAGGGGATTCAACTCGTTTGAAATTTTATTGTTCTATGAATTGAGTCATAGTGAACCGCATATATGCTATGAATGTGCACAAATTTATGGACTGACCTAATAGTAATAAATTATTATTCCTAGTTACTAGTTTAAGAAGTGATTATAGTTGTTACATAAGTTACTCTAAACAATTACATTAGAATAGATCTAGGTTAGCACAGGAATACTAGTTATAACGGTTGTGACTAGAAGCAGTGTAGGCAGACGCAGGTGAAATCATACATTATCTCTAAATTAATCAATCATTGTGTTTTAAAGTGGCGTTTAGCTAGGAACAGTTACCTTGTAATACCCTTTTAAAAACGAAATGAAGATTGCCCGACTCAACACATGACACCCATATTTATAAAATTTCACCGATTTTTAATTTTCTTCATTCCGAAGCGTTTACGGAAAATGCATCGTTATTGAGTGACAGTGGATATCCACTTGAACATTGCTTGCAACTCCAATAATAAGCCCGCCTACGCTCGGAGAAGAAAATTACAACAAATTACATAAAAAAAAACAAGGAAGATAATCTAACAAGCTTTTGGCATATTCAAAATCCGCTTCAGAAAATGAACCTAACAAATTTGAAGACGATAGTGATGGTTTTGGAGCAGATACCTAATGTTGCACCTAGTAATGGTGTTTTTTGGGTTGTTTTTGATGGGGTTAGGGGTTCTCCCGATTTTGAAAATTCTCGCTTTCCGATTTCATATCCGCTTGTCTCAGGTTTCATCTTTTGATCAATTTTTAAAATTTCTCGAGAATTTTGGAGTTTATCATGGAAATGAAATGCGTGATGTTTGACACTTAATTGGTGATTTGAGGTTATGAAATAGTCAGGTTATTCGAGATTATTCGAGTATGTTTAAGATTGTAGTAGGGTGTATTTGATAGTTCAACGCTATTCGTAAGTCTTAGAGCCTATTCGAAGAATATGACTGTTCGATATTTAAAAAATTACCCGATAAGAGTCGAGGGCTCTATACTTATTGCATATCGTTTTGTTGAACCTAACCTCAACTTCCTTAGTAGAATTACAACATTAAGTTACTTGACAAATACGAATTTTCGGAAATTTTCACAATTTTTGTGGCTTTTCTAGATTTTTACAGTCTTTCCCATATTACTCATTAATATCCGGATTTTTCGGTATTATTAAAATTATTTGAGATCAATCGATATTCATCGAGATTATTCCGCGGTTTATATTCTAGATTTTTAAAGATAATCGAGATTTTGAAAGATTTTCGAATTTATTCGGATTTTGTAAGCTTAGCTTTGAATTGTAAGAACTTGCAGAGTTACACATATAAATCTAAATGGTGATACTTAAAAGAGTTTTTGAGATTATGCCAAAACTTCGATATTTTTCTGATTGTAGGTTATTCGAAATTATTTAAAAATGTCCAGGTTATTTACTTATTACATGGCGGTGATTAGCACGTATAGCATTCCTTTTGGTTATACATACTTACGGATAATGGTATATTTGAGAACTCTCAAGCGTATTCAAGATACTTTGAAAATTCTACATTTTTGAGATTATTTCGAAATTCTTGATATTTTTCAAATTATATTCGAAATTTGTGATGCTTTATCGATATATTTAGAACTCGTCATAATATAGAGTTACAAGATGTTTCGTTTTATTTGAGGTTATTCAAATGACTCACATTTTGTTTCATCTACTTTTGAACGATGGCCAGAATATGTCCTGAAAATTAAATCTGAGTAAACTAATTGGTTTTCTTCCACATGGAATGCTCGAAAACGTAAATACATTTTGGATGAAGGAAATTTACATTCAGAATAAATATTCGAAATTTTTTTCAAAAATACTCTTTCGAATTTCAAATTTTTGAGTAAAATTATTTGAGTTGCAAAGCTTCGTTAAGCGAAAGCTCCTAAAGCTAAAATTTCTTGACATTTGTTGCAAATACATGATTTATGCTCATAAAATGAAAGACAGAATTTATGGAGAGGCACACAAATTGAGCATTAATATTGAGAATATAATTGAGAAAGCATAAATAAATTATCAATCTTAAAGCTTATTGAGAACAAATACTCTAAATTAATCCCAAAATACCACCTTCTTTTATAATACCATATAATACCATATTTGAAAGTTAAATGGTTTGGTTTAAAAAGCTCTTAATAATTGACATTGAGCACAAATATATATTCTAAATCCTAACCAAAATTCTGTCATCCCTTTTAGTATCAAATTTCGAAGTAAAATAATTCGTTTTGAAAGCTTCGATAAGTGGATGGTTTTAAAACTAAAACTCTTAACAATTTTTTCAAATACATAATTTATGCTCATGAAACATTTTACTAAAACCATGAAATTATTAAAAAGCTCAAAAATTTTAAGTTCAAACACGAAAAGTATGGATTAATTGTCAAGCTTAAAGATTATTGAAACAAAATATTCTAAATTTATTACAAAATCCAACCTTCTTTTAAACTTCAAATTTCTGAATAAAAAGTGGAAAAAAAGTGAAAGCTTCAAAAACTAAATGTGAGACAATTTTTGCAAATATTTAAAAAAAAACTGAAGTTATGAAGAGGCTCACAAATGCTAAGTTTAAACTAAAAAGTATAAATTAATTATCAAGCTTAAAGCTCATTGAAAATAAATATTCTAAATTTTCCCAAAAATACTACCTTCCTTTGTAATATCAAACTTTAAAGTTAAATTGTTTGGTTTGAAAATCTCTCAAAACTAAAAGCTTTCGATCACTGATGATTAACTTTGAGAATAAATATTCTAAATTTTAGCCCAAATTCCGTCATCCATTGTGAAATCATATTTCTGAGTAAAATGGTTTGGTTGAAAAAGCATTGATAATTGAAAGCTTATAAAATTAAAAGTTCTTGAATTTTTGCAAATACAAAAAACTGTTTACCAAAAACCTAAAATTATGAATTAGGCTTAACGTTAAAAGTTAAGTTAAAACTCAAATTTGTTTTAATTAATTATCAAACTTAAAACTAATTGATAATTTTTGCAAATACATATTTTATGCAAATACAATTTTTAACAGAATATACGGATAATTCGGTATTTGAGGACTTCCAAGAATATTCAAGGTACTTTTAAAATTCGAAATTCTTGATATTTTTCAAATTATATTCGAAATTTGTAATGTTTTATCGATATATTTAGAGATCGTCAGAGCATTGAGTTGCAAGATGTTTCGTGTCACCTACCATCGAATTCAGATAAAAATCCTAAAAATTTGCTCAATTTCGGCTTTCTAAATGTTTGTCCCCCCTTAATCACTATAGGGTTTTCAGAGAAACAATCAGCATAGTAATTAAATCCGCTCAATGCATTTTCGCCCGCTATTTTTTCCGCTAACTTCTGAATATCTGATAATACTTTCAGAGGAGCATCACCAGCTTTTTTTTGGTGTCCTTTAATTTCAGCGATTTTTTTCCTTTGTGCTTGATTTTAAGTCTCGTAATTTATGACGAAATTCTTCTCCCGATCGCGCTATACATGTTTGGGCTGAAAATTCAGATGCCAAATTATCCCATGCTTTAACGAGTTCATCTCCATATAAATCAGAATTAACTAGTAATAAGAAACCGGTTAGTTTATAAATTATTTCAAAAATTTTGATTGTCTTACATGAGAGAACTTCTCATGATTCTCTAATATTTTAAAAAATAGCATGAAATCTGTTTCTGAAAAATTTGGAAGCCTTGACCATTTTTTAGCTTACATTTTAAATAAGAGGCAATATTGAATATTTTTTTATAAAATAATTTTAACTTAAATTAAATTTTAAATTATGTATTTACCACAACACTCAAAATCAAATGATTAAACACAAAATAAAGTGACGCCATGTCCAGCCAATCGTATGAAGCAAAATGCTGAACTACGGAATTGGATAGTGGGTTTCGATAAAAGGCTCCAAAGATTCCCTACTAAAAGCGGTTTAAGAATCGTCCGGGTTAATCAATAACTGGGGGACTGGTTGGATTGATAGAGAGAATCTTCCTAGGGCGGCAAGTCTCGGAGACTTCCTCCATTTTTTCACAGAAGAGTCTCTAAGGTTTTAATATGTTCCGAAGATTGTAAGAGAATTCAATCCAGTTTCGAACTGATGAGATTATGATTATGAAAAAATCAATCTTCTCATCAGGCCGCTGTGACTGGACTGATTATACATGTGCTGTGCGTTAAGTACTAGCAAATCATACTAATACAGATGAACTCTCTTACAATTTTTCTTCTTCACAATATTCACACAGCTCTATTTCTGTGTACGAAAATTTTTACTTTATTAAGCTACTTTATTACGCTAATTTTTACTGCAGTCTCTAACACTTCTTTTGTGCCGTTCTTTAAACTCTTTTGCAGGTTCTTGGGGCCTCCTTATAAGAATTCCAGTCCTGACCCTCCCTTTCGCTTTTGGTTCTATTAAATTATATAGCCTACAAGCTTTCCGATAGATCCTCAGTTTCTTAAACTACCAGGGTTCAATGATCCCCAGCGGCAAGGGTCTCTCCAATACTCCCCAAATATACTCCAGTTTTTCTTTGTATGATTCGCCAGGTGCTACAAGAAAGAGTTATGAAAGTCATTAATCAATTTAAAAATCAATATTGTTCGAAAATAAACCGTTTTAGTTTTATTTAAAAAACAATTGGGTCACTACTTTCGCCGTTATTTAAAAAACAATTTGGTCACTATATTAAAATCCAGCAAAAACCTGACAAAAAACAAAAAAAATATTTTGCTTAATGTTCATGACAAATTCATAATTTTGGACGTTTTTAAACTTTTACCACAACTGAAAACAATTGTTGTACGAGCAACACATTTCCTTAGAACTGTATCTGCAAGATTGCCAAATCGATTTCCAGGATCACAAATATGTATTAGGAACTCTAAAGGAAAAGTCACATTTTATAAATTTTAACTTGGATCGGCAATTGCATTGTTTATTGAAATTGTCGGTTATTCTTTGATTGAGCTGATTTTTTCGTTGTTAAATGTAGAAGGTTCCATTTCCGTTTAGTCAAAAAGTTTTGAACTAAATTTAAGTAAATATAATTCAAGAATAGTGGGATTCTCAACGGAAGACCGGCACTGCCCAATATTGTGGTTGACAAAGTGCAGTGGATCCCGTTTAATCTAAAGACAGTTTTATTATAAGGTATCTGCAAAATTGAAGTTTTTGGGCTTAATATTGATTATTAAAAAAAGAACCTGCTCTTTCCCAATCTTGGTATAACTCCTTTCGGTTTTGAGATTCTGAGTGGTCATTTAGGTGTAACAACCATCAATAAACATTGTTCGTGGTGTTTTTGGTATTTGCACCATCAACATTGGTCTTTGTTTAGGACGTTGAAGAAAACACTAGGAAATTATATCAGAAGTACTTCGTTACGAATTTGTTCAACCTTCTTATTTAAATACAAACTATTTTTGTGGTGTCTTCCAAATTGAATTTGAAGGCTATCAGTATTTTAACCAATGAAAATGAACCACAATAATTAGATAAGTAAATTAAACAAATATAAAAGCAAGAAAATTATCACTCAAACAATACGAGTACATTTGAATTAAGTTTTTTTTGGCGAAATCGAGGGAAATGGGGTTATAGTAGGAAATAGCAGGCTTAAGGATTGTCTTTTAGCTGAGCTAAAATAATATCAGAGAGATACTTAACTGTAGGTGAGTAGCACTGATTCTCTGAATAGTAAAGTAACGTAAAAGTAATCTACGAAATTGCACTATTTCCCACTCAATTTCATTGTGATCTGATTTGTTATGGAAGATTCGTTGTTTTTTATTTTTAGTTGTCTTTGATCCGAAATCCTTATTGTTCTCTCTGTAACAATTTTAAACAGAAATCGAAATCGTTTTAAGAAAAATCCTTTTTGTTATTGTGGTCGAACTATAAATACCTACTTTTGCTTATTCGCCCAAATTCGTACGTCTTTTAAACTGATTTTAGTGAAATTTGACTTCCGCAATGGAAATGGGACTGTAAAATGAGTTTTGGATAAAATTCTGGAATATGGTCAAGTATGATGGAACAAGCCTATTTCTCAACCAATTATTATGAAATTTGACATGTGCGTTGAAAATGGGATTCTAAAATGATTTTTGAATGTAGTTTTGGAATATGGCCAAGTATGATGAGACGTGCCTCTTTCTCAAGCAATTATGATGAAATTCGGCTTATTTGAATTGACTCCTACCTTAATCTTAAGCATAAATAACAAATTGGTAAATATTTCTATAACCAAGTAATAGTAGTGGTGAAGATGATGGTAGTGGTAATGATGATGGTGAGGGTGATGTTGATGGTGATGGTGATGATGATGGTGTTGGTGATGGTGATGGTGATGGTGATGGTGATGGTGATGGTGATGGTGATGGTGATGGTGATGGTGATGGTGATGGTGATGGTGATGGTGATGGTGATGGTGATGGTGATGGTGATGGTGATGGTGATGGTGATGGTGATGGTGATGGTGATGGTGATGGTGATGGTGATGGTGATGGTGATGGTGATGGTGATGGTGATGGTGATGGTGATGGTGATGGTGATGGTGATGGTGATGGTGATGGTGATGGTGATGGTGATGGTGATGGTGATGGTGATGGTGATGGTAATGGTGATGGTGATGGTGATGGTGATGGTGATGGTGATGGTGATGGTGATGGTGATGGTGATGGTGATGGTGATGGTGATGGTGATGGTGATGGTGATGGTGATGGTGATGGTGATGGTGATGGTGATGGTGATGGTGATGGTGATGGTGATGGTGATGGTGATGGTGATGGTGATGGTGATGGTGATGGTGATGGTGATGGTGATGGTGATGGTGATGGTGATGGTGATGGTGATGGTGATGGTGATGGTGATGGTGATGGTGATGGTGATGGTGATGGTGATGGTGATGGTGATGGTGATGGTGATGGTGATGGTGATGGTGATGGTGATGGTGATGGTGATGGTGATGGTGATGGTGATGGTGATGGTGATGGTGATGGTGATGGTGATGGTGATGGTGATGGTGATGGTGATGGTGATGGTGATGGTGATGGTGATGGTGATGGTGATGGTGATGGTGATGGTGATGGTGATGGTGATGGTGATGGTGATGGTGATGGTGATGGTGATGGTGATGGTGATGGTGATGGTGATGGTGATGGTGATGGTGATGGTGATGGTGATGGTGATGGTGATGGTGATGGTGATGGTGATGGTGATGGTGATGGTGATGGTGATGGTGATGGTGATGGTGATGGTGATGGTGATGGTGATGGTGATGGTGATGGTGATGGTGATGGTGATGGTGATGGTGATGGTGATGGTGATGGTGATGGTGATGGTGATGGTGATGGTGATGGTGATGGTGATGGTGATGGTGATGGTGATGGTGATGGTGATGGTGATGGTGATGGTGATGGTGATGGTGATGGTGATGGTGATGGTGATGGTGATGGTGATGGTGATGGTGATGGTGATGGTGATGGTGATGGTGATGGTGATGGTGATGGTGATGGTGATGGTGATGGTGATGGTGATGGTGATGGTGATGGTGATGGTGATGGTGATGGTGATGGTGATGGTGATGGTGATGGTGATGGTGATGGTGATGGTGATGGTGATGGTGATGGTGATGGTGATGGTGATGGTGATGGTGATGGTGATGGTGATGATGATGGTGATGGTGATGGTGATGGACTGATGGACTGATGTACTGATGTACTGATGTACTGATGTACTGATGTACTGATGTACTGATGTAGTGATGTACTGATGTACTGATGTACTGATGTACTGATGTACTGATGTACTGATGTATTGATGTACTGATGGACTGATGGACTGATGGACTGATGGACTGATGGACTGATGGACTGATGGACTGATGGACTGATGGACTGATGGACTGACGGACTGATGGACTGATGGACTGATGGAATGATGGACTGATGGACTGATGGACTGATGGACTGATGGACTGATGGACTGATGGACTGATGGACTGATGGACTGATGGACTGATGGACTGATGGACTGATGGACTGATGGACTGATGGACTGATGGACTGATGGACTGATGGACTGATTGACTGATTGACTGATGTACTGATGTACTGATGTACTGATGGACTGATGGCCTGATGGATTGATGGACTGATGCACTGATGGACTGATGGACTGATGGACTGTGGACTGATGGACTGATGGCCCGAAGGACTGATGGACTGATGGACTGATGGTATGACGGTAAGATGGTGCAATACTGTTTTGTTATGATCATTAAACTGTACGATGGGTTCATTTCAAGATGCTACGATAGTACGATGGTATGGATGTATTGATATAATGATGGACTGATGGACTGATGGACTGTTGGACTGATAGACTGATGGACTGATGGACTGATGGCCTGATGGATTGATGTACTGATGGACTGATGGACTGATGGACTGATGCACTGATGGACTGATGGACTGTGTACTGATGGACTGATGGCCCGAAGGGCTGATGGACTGATGGTATGACGGTAAGATGGTGCAATATTGTTTTGTTATGATCATTAAACTGTACGATGGGTTCATTTCAAGATGCTACGATCGAACAATGGTATGGATATATTGATGTACTGATGGACTGATGGACTGATGGACTGATGGACTGATGGACTGTTGGACTGATGTACTGATGGACTGATGGACTGATGGACTGATGGACTGATGGCCTGATGGATTGATGGACTGATGGACTGATGGTCTGATGCAGTGATGCACTGATGGAGTGATGGACTGATGGACTGTGGACTGATGGACTGATGGCCCGAAGGACTGATGGACTGATGGTATGACGGTAAGATGGTGCAATACTGTTTTGTTATGATCATTAAACTGTACGATGGGTTCATTTTAAGATGCTACGATGGTACGATGGTATGATCGTGGCGGTATGATGGTATGACTGTAAGATGTTACGAAGATTTGATGGTAAGATGTTACGATCTTATGATGATAAGATTTGCATACTTCCTTACGTCGTTACTTAGAACAGATTTTTAATTTTCAACTTCTTGCGCTACATATTCAAATAATCAAAAGAAAATGTATTATGAAAGACTGATCTACTTAATATTTGCTTTTGCAACCAAATTTTCCTCTGTTCCCAGAACTATAAATAAAGCGAAATTTATTTAAAAATCAGATGTAGAAACGACAACAACCGTGGGCATTATTATAAGGTTGGATCTGGGGGAAGTTGGAGGTAGGAGAATGAACGAGGAAATATAATTAAGGTTATATTGAGGAGCAAGTTTGGGGTTTAGTTGGCGATTGTGTTCAGTATTGAGTTGAAAGTTGATTTAGGGTTGGATTGGTACCTAAGTTGAGGGTAGGGTTAGGATTTGATTTTGTGATTTCGTTGGAGATTATGCTGGGATTGAACTGGAGGTTGAGTTGGAGATTGAGTTGAATACTGAGGTTAGTTTGTAAAGGGATTAAGGGGTTCAGTTGGAGATTGAGTTTATATTAGGTAAGGGATTAAGGGGTTCAGCTAAGGATTGATTGATTCGGGAGTCTTTTAAATTTTCTAAAATGTCATTTAGCGTAAGTCCAATATTTTAGTATAAGTCTACAGTTTGTTTTGGTTTAGTAAATATAGCCAAACATTTCTTAAAATGAAAATCAATTTTCTAATTTTTCAGCCTATAAAACCGTTAAGGGGCAAATCGAACTGAGAATTAATGCAGGGGTAAATAATTTCATAAAATTCGTCTTAAAAGTACCTACTCGTAAATATTACAAAAGTGCACTGAAAATGGACTTCTAATTTCATTTCGATTTACCCGACAATTAGAAAATTGTCGCTTACCAAATTAATAATAATTAAAAATATTTTTGTTGTTTTTAATTTTCATTTTAATCAAAACTAATTAAAGAAATTTTGTAAAACCGTAATTTTGGATTAAATTTAAAAATACCCGAAGACAGGAGATTTAGCACAAAATTCGGTGAGTCCCCTGTATATGTTTCTTATTTATTTTATATTTGTATTTGTTAGCTGTGTCTTTATGCCTCTTCGTTCCTATTTCCTTCGGCGTTCTTCTGGTTTTCCTTTTCATTTTCTCTTTTCTTTCTGATCTATTTCCTTATTTTTTTTAATCGTAGGATCGGAAGAGCATTCTTATTGTGATGCTGAGGATGAGTGGGGGTTCGGTGCCTGCCGGGATCTAATAGGGATTCAGTGCTTGTTTCTTCTTTATAATTTCAACAAACACTTCGGACCATGTCGTAACACCATCAAAACCAAGGCATCCGTTACAAGCTCAAAATTGCTGACAGATATAGCTGCAATATTTAAGTGTAAAAAAAAATGAATGAATATAAAAATTGTGATAAAAATATAACAGTGAAAATGAAAAAAATGTGACATCATAACAATACAAAATAAGGCTTTCATTTTATTTCTAACCCAGACGTTTAGCAGAATAACCTTTCGAAATAATAGAATATTTATGAAATTCTGAATTTCCATTCATTAGCAGATAGATATCAACCCTTATACTTAAAAATACCAAATACAAACCCTAAAAAAATAGTTGTTGGAACTAAATTATCTGGCAGTATATTTATGAATTGAGCAGTTTTCATAAGATTAAGTATTAAGATTATTATGTATAGTTGATTTAGCAGTGTATACATACATTTTCCCCAAAAAACAAAAAAATTGTTGTTGGCTCCCGCAGCAACAAGTTATATTCACAAGAAGCTCTCTCTCTCTGGAAACCTTTTTTTTATGTCAATTTCATTTTAACTTTTTTTTTACAGTTTGATATGCGAAAATTTATTCATCCCAATTTCCATTTATTTTAATTTTTTTTTTTACGTTTTGATAATCTGAAATGCGGAGGGTACCAAAAATAAAAAACCTAAATATGATAGAGGATATAAAACGGTTATGATTACTTTATTTTATGCTTTTATTAAACTGAAAGCTTACTTATTATAAATAGGGGTTGATTTTTGATTATGTTTGTCGAGTGTATGAAAGTTGGTGTTAAGCTGTAATTGTTTCACGGTTTATTTGAACTTTTAAACGATGTTTCCAGAGATTTGAAATCAATGAACCATTTCAGTAGTGGGCAGGATTTTGTTGTATTCAATGACCAATATCAAATTTAGTTATGTAAATTTATTTGTGTATACCGACAAAAAAACTGGTTTTGCGGCTATAAATATATTCAAGGTATAAAGAGGAAGCAAATAGGTATATATACAACTTTATTTATCCTGAATAATAAACCTATCATAACAATCTATCATATCTGTAAACTATAAAATTGATGATTTTTTTTTACACATCCGTTTGTTATTTTGGAAAAGCGTAGATTTATATGAAGCACACACTAACACCAGTCACATTTCAATTTGCGTTTGTTAGAAAAATTCGAACAAACAAACAACTTTGATTTTCCATTTATAGTATATCGTCCCGTTTGAATCATAAATCAAATATTAAAAATAAAAAAAATGCGAACATTTCAAAACTCTATATGTATACAACAAAATCGTGATACAGTGGAATCTGTTTTACATAAAATTTTCATTCTCATATGAATGTGTGCTTTTACGAAAAATAAAAGCTTTTATTTTTAAACTTCTATTTTAGTATTTTGCTAACACAATCAAAATATGCGGTCTGATGATATTTACATTTTTATGTTAAGCAGATTGTTTTATTACAGGCATGGGATTGTAGCAAGATGAATAGTTTATGAAATTCAAGGTGACTTGTAAATTAATGTATACACGCAAACTGGAAGTCTTTAGTTACTGGTTTTTGTTTACAGAAACCATCTGCCCAGACTTTGTCTGTAACGTAACCATATAACAATGAAAATTAAATTTGACGCACTAACTAGAGCGACTGAGGTTTTCGAAGATACTGACATGATCGACATGCTTTAAGCCAGAGCGTCAAAGTCGAGCAATTCATAATGAAGCAAGCAATTTCGGAGAAGTTCAAGTCGCTCAACAAAACTGCGGTCCGATGAACATCATTTCCCAGTTCTGTGGTTCGAAAAATTTCATTTCTGAATGCCTAACGAATTGAAAATTCACAAACTGTTGCCACAAAGAAAAAATCAAGCTTCCAAAGCCATTAGATGAAAACGACATGAAAAAGGCGCATACAGGTTTCATAGGATCAGAATTATCGCAATCGAAGAAATTTTCGTGAAACATCCGTTCATACGATAGTGCACTGTCGTTTGCTTCCATGGGTGCTAAAGTCATTGATTTTCCTGGAGCATGGTCAAACTTATCACCTATCACATACCACAGTTTACTCAACATTTTGTTCTGGATAATACACAAGCTGCGGAAGTTCGTCGGAATCACCCAGCAAATGCGCAATGTAATCCACAACTGACTGGTTATTTTAGAAATAACAATCGGCTTGCGGAAATTGCCACAATGATACGAACAATCGAAGCACATGCCAAACAAGCAGCTATACAAGCTGGAGTTAACCTTCCAATTGTAAATGTTCGTCTTAAACTAGACTTTCAATCTGATCAGCGAAGATACAGCACACCTACATCAATCGAAATGTTGTTCCTAAAAGAAGATAGCGAGCCGCCTTTCGACTCTGACATCAGAATCTATTAGACTATCAGAATCTAAATATTTTAAGTCCTAACCTTGATTCGATATCGAATCCAATCTTTAATCCATACGGGGAAACTGACGGTGGAGCACAATAGAATCGAGTTTGAAATAACATCAGCATTCTGCAATACAAAGCAGCATAAACAGCAATTCGTAACGAATTCAGCCCAGTCATGAGTACTGGAAAACTGACAGAGCAGTGATTAGTGGATTCGTACCTTTCAGATGGAACCTAACAACCTAAACTACATCTGGCAACAACAACAAAATTTTAGAGTGGAGCTGTATCAAGGATTAGCGTATCACATGACGAACATGGCTCAAAATACCAAAGTTCAAGCAGGCATTTGTGTAATTATGCCTGTGACGTTTGAAGGCTCTCCGCTAAATATGCGTGTTCGTCACATTCACTGCGAATCCCACCTGCCGGAAATAACAGAGAACTGAAAAAATAGAGAACAAACAGAACACAAAGGCAGTGACAAAAAAAGACGGCTTTCCACTGTACCGTTGCCGAGAAGCAGTCTTTCCATTTGTGAGAGGAGTACGAATGGACATTTGAAATGTTGTTCCTTAAAGGCCATACTTATCTTTGATGTATGAGTTCACATCAATGTAGAAGTTTGTACGCCGTTACGGGCCATAAAATACATCTACAAATACTTCTTTAAACGCTTCGATTGCACCAAATTATTTTTATAGCATGTGGTCAACGGAAACTTCGTCAATATAATTCAGAACTTTATCTATGCTTGATATACATCAGTGCTCTTGAAGCAATGTAGCGTATGCTGAAACTCCAATGCACAATCCCTCATATGCAGTAATGAACTTTCCCGTTCATCTTCCAAATCAACAGCAAATTATGTTTGAACCAAGACGCGAAGAAGAGGTTTTTCTGGCACTTCAAATAGGACGAACGGAAAGTGAATTATGATTTAAGGCCAAAATAAATTATGTCAATGGACGGAATTTGCTCGATGTTGACATTCCCCTTCACTACATATACGTGAGAGGAAATTGGCAAAAACAACAGCGAGTTTATCTTCCTCTACTTCTGCTACATGTTTCTTGAGCCACTAGTTTTCAAATTAGCCAAAGCAATTACGGGACATATTTACTTTCATCTGTTGCTTTGCCAGTACATTTGAATTGTGGAACAGATTCAAAGATGACATGTGACAAAACTGCTCTAAATGACATCAACACTACTTTACGTCAATACGGATTATCGGGCGATCGAATTGGTTTGCCAAAACCAACTGGAAACGCACCCATCAAACAGGTCTACGCCTATATTAAGAGAAAGAGACGAAAAAGACGCTGTAAGACGAATCAAAAGCTTGAATCAGAAGCAGCTTGAGCTTTAGTGGCTTTCTTCTGCAAGAACCGGAATAGCTGCTTCTCTGATGAAAGTTTCTTCTATTTCTTCGATGCGTCTTAATTCATCTGAAGCCGCAGTTTCGAGTCAGGCAGCGCTTGTCATCATGGATGAGACAGCAATGTCTTCAAATATGCATCAACAAGCTTCTGCAAGAAATTTCCGCAAATGAGCTGCCATTTGAAGGAAAAGTCGGTAGTTGTCGGAGGAGATTTTCGAAAAACTCGGCCAGTTATTGCCAGGGAAAAGCGATTGTACATTATCGAACGTAGCATTAAATCTAATAAAATGTGGCAGCATTTCACAATACTACACGAAAAGGAAATCATCAGATAACATTCAGTAAATGTATGTTGAGTAGTTAGCGAAGCGAGTAATTTTGGCTCAAACAAATGCGCATACGTTGCGCAATGAACAGAATAATCATTGTTATGATGCCAGAATATCATCCGCCAGAGATTATTTCCGAATGTAATCGAGGTAAAATGGTTCATATCCTACGAATCGATTTGGTTAAATCAGACACTAACTTGCTAGCATGCGACTACAGTCAATAAATCACAAACATCATTAAACAATGCCGTTTTCTCCCATGGACAACTTTAGATGACATTATCGCGATCCAAAGTAAAACATCAGGTGAAGGTAAAGACACTGTAGCGGCTCACTCATCAAGTACATACATTTGTTTACCGCCACAGAATCACATATATCAGCGCTCACTCGTATCATACATTCATACTACAACCGCAACCGCTCGAACATCGATCACTGCCCTTCTTCAATTCATTTTAACTTTTACAGTGTATTGCAAATAAACCTATAAGCAAGAAAAACCAAATAATTCATTTACTTTTGTTCATCGTTTCAAAACTTCGTTTCGGACAATCGTATTTCGTGCTCGCTACATGAAACATCCAATTTTTGGATGACGCGTAAAAACAGTGGTGAAAAATATTAAAACCAAATGTTAGTAAAATCTTAGTGAAAATACAGTGAGATTTGTGTCATAAACGGTGTTCAAATCAATCGCCTTGTTTATTAACAAGTAGAAATAAATATTGTCAATTAAACATTAAATAAGTGGCGTTTCAATTAATTTACCCAAACGCCATAGTGGTGACGCCAGACGTTTCTTTGAACAACAACAGAACCAAAAAAAATAAAAAAATTAATAAATAATTAAAATATCGCAGAAATAATTATAATAATTAAGCTAGTGACAATATTGAACTGTGAAGCACTTACTGTATAATCTACGATCGGTATTATACAGCCACAGTAAATAATCATCAACTATTATTCATTAATTTTGTGAATTTTGTTTTGTGATATTCAACATACATAAAGTGTTATTCGTTTAATTCTTAAATTTAAACATATAATATCATATAAGGCTTCAAATAGTATATAATAAAGTGAATTGCGGCCACACACACACACAGAGCTCTACATAGAATATTCTATTATATATCAGAGCAACACTCAACGTACATAGCGAAACAACACATAACACAGCGGCAAAGCAGCGCGCAGTGTAGCATTAGCGGAGCACACATCAGAAACACAGCAACAAAACCGTACAGGGTTCACGGAAAACCGCCAATTTAGTTTCTTTATTTTGCTTTAGAAAACGTGTTATTAATTTGAATCTTGGTACGGCATTGCGTACCAAGAAAAAGGTACGTAGCATCCTATATTTCTTTTGGTAAACCAAAAACAAATACTGCCTGAAATATTTTTACGTTTTTCAAATAGTGGCATAGAAGAACATTCCGATTATACAAGCGGATGTCAATTAACAACTGTATGCAGGGTAATCTAACGTTTGCCACCAACAATATATAACTACCGATGATTATACATTAACATAAAAACGGATTACGGAACCAGCAATTTTACAACAACAAACAACATTGGCATACAATCATAAAATAACGGAAGCAACAATAAAACTAGTGACGAAAGGAAAGATCAACAATACACAGCTAAGATTTTAATTTATTTAATATATTTTTTTTTCTTTTTCTTTATCATTCATTTTTGTCATCAATTTACATATTTTTGAATTTTTTTTTTGCTGTCATTTTAAAATTCAATACATTTTTTTTTGTATTTGTTAGAAATTATTATTACAATTTTTGTAAATTTTTCACCATTGTCTGCGGTTATTTTTCCATTCAATCGCACTTACACAGTTTTTGTTCCTTTATAACATACGTTACATATGTTGTTCGTTTCGTATTTTTAATTTATTTTTTTCCTCTCTTCTCTCCATTCTTCTCAACTGTAACTTGCAGTACATATTTGTTTTTTTTTTCTTTTTTGGGTTTTTTATATTCGGCAACAGATTTTGGATTAGAATTTTGGTTATTTTTTTCCCCACTTATTATATTTACAAAATCAACTCAAATTCTCTAATCGTCGTTGCTTTAGATAACTCTTTTGGATCAAGTTTCTTTCTATATTTGTTTCGTTTTCTATTATTCTTATTACTTTCGAATCTTAATTTTTGTTTTCGACAAACCATGGCCGATAACGACGAGGACAAAAAACTTGCTGACCACAGCAACAATAAAAACCCAGCCAACATAATGGACACGACAGAGAACGTAACTGACGAAGTGGGGGCTGCCCAAACAATGGCTATCAAACTAGCGACCTTCTGGCAAAATAATCCAAAGAACTGGTTTCTCATGGCGGAGATTCAGTTCGATATACAGAAGGTGACGAGCGACCGACAAAAATATTTACATACACTTGCCTCACTATCGCCAGAGTCATGTAATATAATATCGGATTTCTTAGAAAATCCACCGATCGAAAACCGTTACAACACTCTAAAAGATCTACTGTTACAGCGACTAACACCCTCAGAAGAACAAAAACTAAACACCCTTCTAAGCGGATTAGACATGGGGGACGGTCGCCCATCAGAAGTGCTACGTCGAATCAGGGGTTTAGCCGGCACCAACTTTTCAACCACCATTGTTAAATCATTATGGATTAGGCGCCTACCCGAGTACATACGTTTAGCCATAGTAGCACAGCCGGACACAGTAGCAATAGATGACCTGGCTAAAACTGCAGATAAACTACACGAGGCCTTGTCAACTACGCAAGCAATTAACGTCGTCCATCAATCGAGACAATCGTACAGACCGCTCATGCAAAATAACAATAGTCGCCAATCACCCTAGCGTCAACACAGCATCGAGGAGCGAATGAACAGATTGGAATCAATGCTAGCCAAATTAACAAATACTAGTCGAAGCCGGTCTAGGGACAATCGATCACCGTCGCGAAACAGATACCGCAGCAATTCAGGTAATCGCCAAACAAAACAAGGCATATGCTGGTACCACCAAAAATTCGGCGCAAATGCACGTAAATGCACTAAACCGTGCAATTATACGCCAGCACCCATTGCAGCGACGACGGACGAAGTTTACCAAAATTTAAACATGTAATTCTTACGGCCACGGCGGCATACCATAAGATAAAACATACACATAGCCGCTTATTCATTTATGACAAAACAAACAAATTACAATACTTGATCGATACTGGCGCGGACCTTTCGGTACTCCCATTTCGCATTTTTTATAATTGCTTTTCAAGCAAATCGGATCTAGTCTTATCGGCCGCCAATGGCACAACAATCCACACCTACGGCACAAAATTGCTTCAGGTGGATATCGGACTTAAACGAATATTCACGCATGCTTTTGTATTAGCTGACGTGAATCGTCCGATCATTAGCGCAGATTTTTTGTTCAAGTTCGGCCTCCTTGTCGATCTTAAAAATAAACGGCTGGTTGATTCAGCGACAAAGCTGTCAATCAATGCCACAATGGTTCGCGTCGACACACCGACACCGATCCATTTCACAATCGACAGTGGATACGGCACTTTGCTCAAGAAGTTTCCTTCTTTAACAGCAGAGCCGAACTACAACTTACCAGTCCGGCATAACGTGGTCCATCATATCGTCACAGCAACCCATCTGCCGGTGTCAAGACCACGTAGGCTAGATCAAGTTCGCCACAAAGCCGCTTTCACAGAATTCCAACACATGGTGGAATTAGGGATTTGCTGGCCATCTGCATCTCCCGTCTCTTGTCCTCTACACATGGTGAAAAAGAAAGATGACGATTGGCGACCATGTGGGGATTATCGTCGACTAAACACAGTCACAACACCTGATCGTTATCCGATACCCCACATTCAAAATTTCTCCATGCACTTGCATGGTTGCAAAATTTTTTCTAAGATCGATCTTGTCAGGGCTTACCATCTAATTCCCGTTGCACCTGAAGACGTTTTCAAAACGGCGATCTCAACACCGTTTGGCCTATTCGAATTCACCCGAATGCCATTCGGTCTACGTAATGCCGCTCAAACGTTTCAACGTTTCATGAACGAAGTCGTACGTAATTTAGAGTTCGTTTTTGTCTACATTGACGACATTCTTGTGGCTTCGCACAATGAGGAACAGCACAAACTCCACCTGGAACAACTCTTCCACAAGTTAGCTGAGTTTGATGTTCACATCAAGAGTTCAAAATGTGTCTTTGGCACATCCACTCTTGATTTCCTCAGTCACAAGATAACCCCTAATGGTATTCTGCCGTCTGAAGAACGGATTAATGCCATTAGGGAATTCCCACCTCCCACTTCAATTAAAAGTATTCAGCGATTCGTTGGTATGGTAAATTACTACCACCGATTCATACCAAAGCTCGCTGAAACACTCGCACCAATTCATATTCACTTGGCAGCGTTACTCAAAAAGCCCAAGACAGCCAAGAACTTCTCTTGGCCCGACGAATGTCAACAAGCATTTACGTCGCTAAAAACTGAATTGGCACAAATAACACTTTTAGCGCACCCAATGAGCGACTCAAAGCTCAGCGTAACTACTGACGCATCAAACACTGCCGTCGGGGCCGTTCTGCATCAGTACAATAACGAGTGTTGGGAACCACTTGGATTTTTCTCCAAGAAACTCTCGGATGCCGAAATGAAATATTCCGCATTCGATCGGGAATTACTCGCAATATATCTGGCAGTCAAACACTTCAGATATTTTGTCGAAGGTCGGGAATTCACCATCTACACCGACCACAAGCCGCTGACCAGAGAAATTCAGTCCAAAACTGAACGTAATCCAACGCAATCTCGCCACTTGGATTACATTCGTCAATTTACCACGGACATTCAGCATGTTCACGGATGCAACAACGTTGTCGCGGATACATTATCCCGCACTACCGACATCGAAACGGCCACAGTCGAGACCCATGTCGACTTAAACAAAATAGCAAACACACAAAAAGCAGACCTAGAACTTCAGAATTTATTTTCTGGTTCCGAATGTCACACTAGTTCATCAATGAAACTAGAACTTTTTAAGCTACCTGGCCTGGAAATCGTCTGCGAAACATCTACTGGGTATAACCGCCCTTACATCGCAGAATCACTACGTCGAATCATCTTCGACACATTACATAACAGTTCACATCCTGGTGTCCGTGCTACTCGTAAGTTGATTACTGCTCGCTACTTTTGGCCCAGTATAAACAAAGACGTAGGCCAATGGGCTCAGTCTTGTTTATCCTGCCAACGTGCTAAAGTCCAACGGCACACAAAATCACCCCATGGATAATTCGAGATTCCACCTGGTCGTTTCGAACATATTCACATAGACATCGTAGGTCCACTTCCTCCGTCTAATGGATACACATACTTGCTCACCTGTGTCGATCGCTTCACTCGCTGGCCCGAAGCATACTGCATGACCAATATGTCAGCTGCAACCATTGCCACCACATTCGTCAATAATTACGTATCACGATTCGGCGTGCCCCTTCACATCACAACAGATCAGGGAACGCAATTCGAGTCCAAACTTTTCACTGAGTTAACGAAACTCCTCGGATCACATCGGATACGGACAACGGCTTATCATCCGCAAGCCAATGGCATGGTCGAACGCTTCCATCGGCAACTCAAAGCCGCACTCATGGCGAGAAGCAACACAGTCAATTGGAGCTCGGAAATACCCATTGTACTACTGGGAATCCGAGCAACAGTGAAAGAAGATCTGAAGTGCTCACCAGCTGAAATGGTTTACGGACAAACCATCAAGCTACCCGGAGAGTTCTTCATCGAAAATCCTACTTCACCTATGCCAACTACCGACACAGTCATCGACCAACTGCGACAAACCATGCAAAACCTTGTACCAAAATCAACTCGTCAATCCAAACAAGATGACGTTTTTGTTCCAAAATCACTAGACAACTGTGATTTTGTTTTCATTAGAACAGACAAGGTTCGCACGGGATTATCTCCTCCCTATGAAGGTCCGTATAAAGTTGTACGTCGACTACGAAAACATTTCATCATATCGATTAATGGTAAAAACATTAACATTTCAATCGATCGGCTCAAGCCAGCATACGGAATTCTCTGTTCGGCTGATCAAACATCAAGCCATCGAAAAAACAAAACTGTTCGTATTGCTACGACTCACACTGTTATTCCCTAGGGAGGGGAAAATCACTTCGGGGGGAGTCCTGTAGCGGCTCACTCATCAAGTACATACATTTGTTTACCGCCACAGAATCACATATATCAGCGCTCACTCGTATCATACATTCATACTACAACCGCAACCGCTCGAAAATCGATCACTGCCCTTCTTCAATTCATTTTAACTTTTACAGTGTATTGCAAATAAACCAATAAGCAAGAAAAACCAAATAATTCATTTACTTTTGTTCATCGTTTCAAAACTTCGTTTCGGACAATCGTATTTCGTGCTCGCTACAAGAAACATCCAATTTATGGATGACGCGTAAAAACAGTGGTGAAAAATATTAAAACCAAATGTTAGTAAAATCTTAGTGAAAATACAGTGAGATTTGTGTCATAAACGGTGTTCAAATCAATCGCCTTGTTTATTAACAAGTAGAAATAAATATTGTCAATTAAACATTAAATAAGTGGCGTTTCAATTAATTTACCCAAACGCCATAAAACTTTACAAAAAATGTGGTTTTCAATTTTTTTATTTTTATTATTTATTCCTTATTACAACTGACAATATAAATCATCGGGTAACTTTTCTATCATAATTAAATTCATGGTTGTTGAGATATAGCGATATACCAGTGGATTATCCATTGCAAATGTCTAACTGCCATCGGTCTGTCCAGCATGCGGCATATCTCTCTATTTTTATGCTGTCGGGGACGTGAATCATGCTTGAGAGCATAATCCGCAATAACCTAATCGATGTATTTCATCTTTAAGTCGCGGTGGATGGTTTCATTTCTAATATCCCACGCGGCATTTACAATGTTCCGCAGTATTTTATTTTGGAATGTCTGTACAGCCCCAAAGCTGTTTATCGTAGGTCAAAACTGGTTTCAAAATTTACCGGTATCGAAGCAATTTAAGTATGATGATGTCATTCCTAGATTCGCCTAGTTTTTCTGCGTGTTCGAATAAGTAACTTGTTAAGAGTGTTGATTATGATCGGGATTCTGTTAGAATTGGTTTTATTAGTAAAATTCACTTGAACAGATTTGGTTTCTTTGAGTTTGATTCTCCATTTTTTCATACCGTTGCTAACTGTATTAATCGATGTTTGAAGTTTATTTGTAGCTTCTACTATATTGTTCCCTATTGCCAAAATTGCAGTATCATCAGCATAAGTTTCTATGGTTGAATCAGCCATTGGTAGTACGTCCCGAGTATAAAGGAGGTACAAAATAAGGATGATGTAATGCGCTACTTTGCGGTATTCTTGTTCAAATTTTTTTAGGTCCGAGTATTTTTCTTCGTATCTTAAACGAAAATGCCTGTCAGTTATCTAGGATCTCAGAGTTTCATGCAATACACAAATTTTGTATTATTCAATCCGCGCGTAAATCGCACTCCATACAAAAATTGTCATTACAAATACGCATCAAATTTACTGCGAATGTGAAAGATTTCGGTGTAGTTTTTTTGCCATGGAGACTAATAAAATGTGAGTTTAAATGTTTTTGATTTAAAACTGTCTTATAAACAAAATAAGTTTAAAAATAAAATTCTATAAAAGCGAAATAAAGTCGAAAAATAATTCTTTACAGAAAACCCACAACGAACCGAGTTCAGTTTGAGAAAATGGTTCGAATGATGAAGACGCATCCGGATATTGCAAGGAACAAATGCAAAACGAAATCTTGAGACCGTTCAAAAGTTTTGGGAAAACATTCGCGACGAATTAAATTCGCTGGGACCACCGATGAAAGATATTGCGGACTGGAAAAAGGTTAGGAGATTTGCTCAAGTCAAATAGATGTTTTAATTTTTAATTTTAGGTTTGGTGTGATTTTAAATGCTCCTTAAGGAAGAAATTAGCCCACAACAAACGTGAAATTCGAGGTAGTGGTGGTGGGGATTATTCACAAATATCATTCAGCCCTTTGGAGGAAGAAGTGATTGAACTGCTATGCCTTAGAGATTGTGTAAAAGGTGTGGCAAAAGCCAATAAGTTCGGGGTTCCTCGCAAGCGACCTTTTAATTCCGATGATGCCAATCAAAGTGCGACATCTGATAATAATGTCAGTCAAAGCGTGACATCTGATAATAGTTTACAAACCTGAAGTAGAGGTTGAAATCCAAATATATGACAACATTGATATGTAAACATCTGAAGTTGTTCAAAATAAAGAGCCCAAAATGTTATGGCTATTAGAAAAACAAATTAACGTTAAGGAAAAATTGTATAACGAAATTAAAAGTTCACCAAAACGCAAAATGAAAAATTCGAGGAAGGAAACTCAAACCAAAAAAAAATATATAGGGCACTAGACAAAATAAGTGATCATCAAAAGGCTGTAAAGCAAAATATGGATTCCCTAATGGAGCAGCTTGGACTTGAAATAAATTAAAGAAGTAACTCTTAGAAATTGAGTTAAAAAACTCAATTAAATATATGTAAGGAGTAATTTTAAGTATTTTAGTGATATTAGCCATGAAGGCTGATTAATTATGTGGCTTTTAAAGCCATGAAGGCTGAATATTTTATGATATGTCTAACCAAGAAGACGGATTAATTTTTAAAATGAATAAAACATTTTTATAAGTTAAAAACATTTCATTCGCCTCTGTAGAATACCTTTGGTCTTCTTGAGGTTAAATTTCATGGTCGGTAATGTCGTCTTCCCCTTGAAATTGTTGTTCAATTGGCTCATCATAACCTGGAACATTAAAATGGATTCTAATATTAAGTAGAGCAGCTGCCACATTAATTATTTTCACAGCTTTGTCTGGTGTTTATTGTAAATGTCTGGCTACTCCAAGCAGACATCTACAGCAATTTTTCTAGACCATGATTGTACGCTCTTTTATTGAATCGGCTTTTGGAAGTATTAACCCCAGCACTTCTGAATGGGGTAATAAGCCATGGCAAGAGGGTGTACGCAGCGTCAGCTTTTAAAAAAAGTTATGGAAAGAATTTGTAAGAAGAAAACTCTTACCGAGTAATTTTTGGATTCTATCCCTATTATTATATACCATATGCTTTTGAAATATTCGGAATCCTCGCTGTTTCTCTAAATAAAGGAATTGTGACTAGCACCAGCATACGTAGCATCCAAACACCGAATCCTCTGCTTATGGTCACATATCTAAAACAAAAAAAAAATGTCTATAAAAAAATAAGAAAAAATATGCCACTAAGTTCTTACGATCATGGTATTCAAACTAAAAAACCCTTTGCGGTTGTAAAAAAGGTGAGGATTACCATCAGATGGCTTAGCGATTTTAATGTGCGTACCATCGACAGACATGACAACACCAGGTATTCTGCACTTTGAAAAAAATATAAACTCGCCTCGGTGATTTTTAGCGATATCCATTTAGGACATAAAGTGGTTTCCAAAATATCAAGCGCTTCCGATAATACAAACGAAACTGTTGGTTGTGCCATGCTAACAAAATGATCCTGACTGGCACCGTTCTGGTATCCGCCTTTTCATAAAAATCATAGACACGCTGCTAATTTAAGCTCTGGAGTTAGTGAGGACGATTTTACTACCGGTAGTAATTTAGTTTTCAGTTCTTTTAAATCCGGCGAGTGGTATAATCGGCATGAATATGGTTAGGGAAGGTCACGTCTTAGCTTGTACTTCAATCCGTTATGCTAAACTCGATCGAATGCTTGCACTACATTCAGAAAAACGCTTGAACAAAATAATGTATGTGATTCTATGAGCTTGGTCTACAGTCGAGTGGTTTTCTCTGAAATCAAGTTGATGGGCAGGAATAAGATTTCTGTGCACCATTATTGGCTTCATTCTCTTCGGAAGCAGTTTTTCAAATATCTTCGAAATGGTTGGGAATATAGGGATATGTATTTGAATGACTTCTTATTGTTACATTTTTTGTTTAGCTCTAAGGTATTGATTATCTATGCCATCTGCATATGTATAAGCTCGCATATCGGACTATTTGGTAATTCTTTAATGATTTGTTCAGTTATTAAGTCATATGCAGGAGCTTTTCCCATGTTTAGATTTGTAATTTATTCTTTTAGCTCATGTAGGGTTACAGATTATATTTGAAGTTTATCAGATCTATCCAATGGATTGATATTTTCATCTGCGTTTTGCCTGGGTAAAGTTTGAAATGTTTCTTCGAGGTATCGCACTAGCAGATCAGCTTTTTGTTTACTCCTTCTAGCCTATCTTATATCATCATTTCCGATTGATGTCGTCGAAATTATTCGTCTTTTAGGTACTTTCGTTGCTTTCCATAAGGAGTATTCAGAGTCTTTTTGGCCAGTGAGGAAGAGAAATATGTACTTATTGTTTCATTCTTAACTGTTTCGATGAAAAATTTCAGATTTTTACATAGTTCATTAACACTAGAACTAATAATAAAAAAAATAAATTCAATAAATGTAAATCGGTCATTTTGACCGGTTCGTAGCTCTAGTGTTAAGCACAAGCACTCTTACTTCAAGTGAATTACTTTTACTACTAATGCTGTTTACATAACTAAATGGAGTACATCGCCACGCAGCTTGTTGTATATTTTCTATTAGTCTTTATACTTCCTCTTCGACGTGTATGGTTTTTCTTATTGGTACTTGAGGGTCTGTGTTTTGCTCCAACAGTTCACGAAAAAGGTTTCAATTAGTATTTTTATTCGAGATACTTGCAGATTTTTATTTTTTTTTTAAATTATAGTTTCACTGACTCTCACAATAACAGGAAAGTGGTCCGAAGTAAGCTGTTTATTGTGTTCCATGCGAATATAGTTATCAGATATACCTTTTGTTACATAGAAACCTATTCATTGGAAAAATATTTTAATGCTGTTTTCATTCTGGTGGCTCACCAACTTACTAGGTTGGTGAGCCACCAGAATGAAAACAGCATTAAAATATTTTTCCTGCCTCGAACAGCTCTCTCCCTTTTTGTGTTGTAACTCTGCAACCCAAGTAGGTGTTTTTTGGATTGAAGTCACCGCCAATGATAAAACATCGCCCCATGTTATTGAACATCTCTTCATAACCTTCCCTTTTCAAGTTATGTCGTGGTGGACAGTATATTGCTGATATACTTACTTATTTGTGCTTTGTTTGTATTTTGATAGTTGTAGCTTTGTAAGCAGATCCACCTCTTCCTCTTTCTGATGGGTGGATGGCATTGTAAAATCTGTAACCATGTATTTTGGCACACGAGAACCTAGTGAAATAAGTTTCGGAGATTAAGCATATGTCAATTTTTTGTGAACATAAAAATATTTCCAGCTCGAAGATGTGTTGGACCAGCCCATTCACGTTTCAAATTACTATTCCGTGTTTGTAAATTTATTTTTTATTTTCTAGTCGCTTTAGGTAACGATGACGCCAGGTTTTTAAATTGATCAAAAATAAGTTTATTTATCTCAGACTGCTCATCAAGGATTTTATTTAGCTCGCAGGTTATAATACGATTGATCGCAACAGGGTCTCTATGGTTTAAGTGAAGTTTTCTTGCACGATTCTTTATATTTTGCTGTTCTTTAGTCAGTTCACATCCACGGTAATTTGCTGGATGTTGCCCCTTGCAAATAATGCATTTTGCATCTAATGTGCACATGCTCGTGATGTCGTTACCAGTGCATTTAATGCATCTTGCCACACGGCTACAGTATCTTTGAGTATGATTGAAGCCCTGACACTTTTTGTAGTGAAGTATCAGCAATTACTTTTTCATTAATGATTCAATTCTGACTTTTATATTTTGAATTGATCGAACGTCATGGATTTTTTGGGTATTTTTCCCATTGCCAAACGTAAGCATGAAAAGCGGGAGCCCTCGTTTTGTGTGGAGGCTATTGCCTTTATCATTTATAGTTCTCTCTTTCTTAATCATGTTTACAGCATCTTCAATCTCTAGACCTTTGTTCTGCAACTCTGCAATTTTGTCTTTACTATCGCAAGTTGGGTGTTGCTCTAGCCATAACCTTAATTGGCCTTTCCTGCTTGTCTTAATAAGTATTTCACTGAACTTACTCAGCGTTAAGCTTTATAGTTAGATTTCTATAAGTATCTGAGTTTGGGACATTTATCTTCCAGAGATATGACAATCGGATAGTCTTCGATATTAACTATGTTAATAGGTGAAGGGTGATTTTTTCTCTCTGCTGGGTTGATAAGTTACTCCATGTTGTATTCTGGCGATGATTCTGCTTCCCTCTTCTTTCTGGGACTGCTCTTCTTCATGATCCAATCAGTTACTCTTGCCACTTCCTCTGTTTCAGTAGCTTCCATATTTAATATGACGGTTTTTCTAGATTTTCCAACCGCTAGTGTCCATTTGTGACCAGATTCAGTCTCTCTTTCGAGTTCTTCTTCGTCTATATGATATTTATAATCAGTTTAATATTTTCATGGCCTGATCATGCTCTCTCTTTAGTTAAGTAATTTCGTTACTCGTCTTTAAAACTACTTTTTCTAGACTTTTTAGCTGTACATTAATTAAGGATTTTTCGCTTTCATCTATTGAGTTAGATATAGGAGAAAAAAATATCGAATTTATATCTCCCGTAGAACTCGTTTTTGTTATTAAAGGTTATCTCATTGTTCGGTTACCCTTTTGAAAAGGATCCTCATTTTCTCTTGTTATGTTTACAGATACACCAACAAAGTTTACCACGGTAGCAGCCGTGCTTGTAGTGTTATCTGTCCCAGCTACCAAGTTCACCACTGCGCAGACATTGTGGTCGTTGGAAATCAACGACTGTAAGCCCTCTTGCTCACTGCTAATGGTTGTCGGTACTGGGTGTCTAAATCCCTGCACCTTACATTTAACATATGTATCCTTCCCTTAGCGTTTTATATTTACTGCAAGGTAAGAAATCGGCCACCTCTTACTTGAGGACCAGATGCTGTCTGAAGCCGCACCTCCTGGTGATCAGACGCTACTTCCAAGTTTTCGTCCTCGAGTGTTAGTTTATTTCCTACTTACCCACCGACGGGACGTGGTCGATACGTGGACGTGTTCGATAGGAGACTTGCAACTTCCACGGGATTTTTTCATGAAATGTTTGATATGTAACCAGTATAAAATGTGATTTCTTCTCCGTAAGCGTTTATGAGGCGGATAAATATAGATTCTCTTTGAAACAATAAGACAATCTAGGTACAATGAAAATGAAGCAAAGCTTAGATTCTGTCTGTTTGTTTGTCTGTTTGTCACATGTATAATCATCCCTAAAATAAGTCACTCTTTGGTCTATTTAAGGTAAATAAAATCATCCTTAAAAGCCTTTAATCTAGAGCTACTCTTACTTGGCTGAAAAATAACGTCTAAAAAATATCAAATGGTCAAATTGTGATTCAGGCAGCGGTCGCTGAGCATCACCGTTAGGTGTAACATTTTCAGCAAAATATTACTTAACTAAATTATTCACAAAATTATAGCCGCCCTATGACGTTTGGTACCCTTTTAATAGTAGTATATATATGTATATATTGTACATAAAAATGATCACTCATCAAAAATTATTCACCGAATCAAATTTCACGAACATTGCATCAATTGCTGTTCCACCAAAAGTGGTCGATTCAAGATTCGAGAACAGATGTGTTTAGGTTGTATCTTAGAAAAGAAATAGTCAAATTTTGAAGTACCTCGTTCTGTTCTCGTCACATAAAAATGAAATCCCTATTTCTATTAAATATTTTTTGATTTTTTTTTTTATAAATCATGTACCGTGGATAAAAAAGACTTATTGCCCAATAAAACCCTTCAAAAATAACCCCCAATATCCGAATACCCTAAAGAGAACATCCAGAGTCCAAATTAAAAGGGTTCCGCCCTTAGCATTGCTCTTATTTTAAGTGTAAAAATTGAGTTGATATCCCCATCGGTTTTTAAGTTATTGTGAACGCGGACGGGGATGGCACACCGAAACCACCATAATTTTTTTTTCGAAAATGCTTAAAAAAATTTAATTATGGAACTAAACTCTGCAACGGTACAAGGGCTTTAGTGTTTTTGTTTTCCATTCCATTCAACAGCACAACACAATTGCCGTCATTTAAAATGAAAAATCAAGAAAAGTTTTATTTCACTTTTAATGACACTTTTATATACAAATATAAAAATGAAACATAATTCAAGTTTTCCTTTTTTGCAGAATGGAAATGTTTTTTTTTTTTTTATATTTCTGGTTGATTGCGGTTTTCCCCATATTATTTTTTTATATTTCCCAGATTTTTTTTTTTTTTTTTTGAATTTTATTTGTGATTGAATGAATATGAAAAGTTGACGGATTATGAAAATTTATTTGCAAACTTTATATTTTTTCTTATTTTAAATAAAAAAAGTTTGAATTTAACTTTAAATTTGAAAAGTTTATTTATTTTTTGTTATATATGTATGTGTATGTACAGTATGTATGTATGAACAAAAGTAAGCTTTTTATTTTATAATTTGTAGTTATTAATTTTCACTTAAAATATTTAATATTTTCTTATTTTGTTAATATTTTCCAATTGTGGTTTTTGTTTTATGGTTATTTCAGCAATTTGTTGCTTTTTGCCGAAGAACTTAATTTTTAATAAATAATTTTTGTTTTTATTGTAGAAATCTTTTCTCTGTGGTTATAAAAATGCTTAAGTTATGAAATTATTGCTACCATGTATTCAAACTTTTTAGTTAATTTGAAAAAAAAAAAAAATAAATAAAATTTTTTTGTTGTTTTTTATGACTTGTTCTACGAATGCAATAATATTCAAAAATACTCGTGTTTACCTTTTCAAAGTTTCAGATCTTGTTTGGAGAATTAGCCTGATTAGCTTCTTCTGATTATTTTGAATCTTCATCTAAAGTAAAGTGCAGCTTTGAATTGAAATATCATATATGAATCAAGGGTTGGTAATCCAGGTTCCCTGTTTGTAAATAGACAATTTGGAGAGAAGAACTTTCCCTAATATATTAATTACACCCTGTTATGGGTTATTAATGCTACACTGTAGCCTAATATTGAATTATACTTTTCTATTCGGAAAACAAATAAAATGTCTATGTAATATCTATTTTCTATGTACAAATCACAAGACAATTATATGCTAAATATTGTAATGGTATTGATGAGGATCAGCTATAAATACCGATGATCAGTTGACGTGAGGCAGTTAGTCTTGGAGTAATGTTTAATAAAAATAAAATTAATGTTCGAAGTGTGTATAGTAAAGTGAATAAAACGATAAAAATTAATAAATTATAAATAAATCGTTAAAATACAAAAAAAAATTATATTGTATTTAATAAGTCCCCAGGAATTTTTCGCACCTACAATAAATTTTGGTGACAGCGGTGGAATTCCTCTAAGCAGCAATTCGTATGGTGCAGAAATTTCGTTAAACGCTACTTTATAACATAAACCGTAAAGTGTAGTGGTATCTAAAAGCATATACGTTTGGACAATGAATTTTGTGTTAAAATTAATTTATATTCAACATAATACACATTTGTAGAGAGAGTGCCTATGATACCCAGCATGGAAAGGCAAATTGATGGCGCCAGAAAACCATCGACCAATATCCATGGCGGACTGTGTGTCACGTTCTCTCTGCACCTCCGGAGTCTCCGCGGGTGAAGAGTGGGGTACGTACCCTATAAACGGGTGACCCTGGGAATGGAATGGATTTCATTGGATTGGGCTCTCCATGTGAATAGGTGAATGAGAGAGACAATGTGGACCGGAAGGAAGAAGGTGCTGGGAGGCCGGGGTGCTAGCGAGCCGAATGGGCTGGATTAAGGTGTTAAGCGACCCGTGCTGATGATCAACTAGGCTGGGGCCCATTCTACAAAGCCCAGTCGTTAGCGGAGCCCTCTGGATACCTGGCGACCTCCAGTTGTAATTAGCCTTACCTGCGTATACTTATCTCTGCGCAGGCGGATCTTTATTTCTCCGATACTAGTGGGCATCAAAATGGAATCAAAAACCGGTATCAGCGAAGGGAGGTACCTCGAACCAGACGGATGGGGTCTCTAAAGTTGCAGAGGTGGTTGACTCTAGGGCACCAGTCCCGGGAGTTAGCGGTACCAACGCAGCACAGGGGAGTGGGACGAGAGACATTCCTCCGGCGCAAAGGCGGTACAGAAATCGCCGCTGGGCATTCCGAGTTCTCGAGAAGTGGGTTGCGACCCCCGAGGGGCAGCACACGGAAGAACAAAGAACATCAGTAGCTTGGGCAAGGAGCACTGTGGGCTGCGGAAGCTCGGGAAGGGACCATTTGTCGAAAAGACAGCGGTCCTAGGACGAGGTGAAAGTAGTCGACAGCAAGCGGGCCAAGTTGCTGACTGACAAGAAGCCGAGATCTAACTTAGGGACAAAGCTGTTCAGCGATGTCCTGAGGGAGCATGCTGTTGATGCTAGCCGTAATTGAAGAAAGTCAAGAAGATGAGAGCATCACGGCTGAAAAATGGAGGTTGGTGTATAATGCACTCAACCTCTTTTTTTAAAGGTCATATGAGAAAATCCAGGACCACCCCATCCAGCAGAGATGCGGGATGGTATCAAGGGCGTGTGAGGATGACTGCATGCTCAGACTCTAGATCTATGGATCTATTAAAAAGGCTATAGCCAAAGTAGAAGAGGTGTGGCCAGGCGCAAAGCTTGCGGCAGTTAGCCGGGAGGAAATTCCCAGCAGGCCGAGGGCACGTGTCTGGCTGCCATCCGAACCGGCTAGCCCTAACGAGGCTTTGAAAATCATTCAGGCCAGTAACTCGAATCTTCCAACTGGAAATTGGAAGATCGTCAAGCAAGAGGAGGCGGAGGGGGTTTGTAATTATTAATTACGGTAATAAATAAGGAGTACCTTGCCCTCCTTCACAAAACGAAGGAAGCAATTAACTTCGGATTCGGGTCAATTACTCTCAACGTTTATAAAAACGATGGAGCGGAAGCGCGTACGGGAGGCCAACCGGAGGATGGTGGCAACCCGCCCAGGCCTGAAGGGGGGCCAGCAGCATAGGGAGAGAAGCTGAGGGTAGGGGGAAGAGTGAATCCGGCGACCTCGGTCTGGCAAGGATTCACTTGGGAGATGAGTAGAAGCACATAAGCGAAGGAGCTGGTGTACCGATGGAGGAGGATGTCGGCAGCCCGGCCAGACAGGGGGCACTGACAAGTCCTCTACAGAGGGTATAAGGGTTAGCGACACGGGCAAATCACGCGCATCCCAAAATACCGAGAAATAATATTCCTGCGGTAGCAGGAATATACTATAGAGGTAGGTAAAGGTTAAAAGGTTATAGTTAAGATAGTTCAAATTAACCTTCCGTATTTTAAGGCTGCTTCGGCAGCTCTACTCCTCAGGCTAGCTAGTTCGGGTGAGGATGTGATACTAATCAAAGAACCTTGGATAAACAACAACAGGATCTGAGGCCTCGGAACCAAGGGGTTTAAAATTATATCCTCTAGTTGGTCTGGGATGATCAGATCTTGTATTCTTGGGAAAAATAATATTAATCTTTTCATTCTCTCTCAATACAGCAATGGTGACACTATTGCAGATAGGCTGGAAGTAGGCACTTGTAGATTCTAACTAGTTTTAGCCTACATGGACCGGGAGAAGGAGGTTCCTCCGGATAACCGGGAGGGGCTGATCCGTAAAGCGGAACAATCAGAGGTAGGTGTGGTACTGGGAGTTGATGCTAATGCGCATCACACTATCTGGGGAAGCACAGAAATTAGTGAAAGATGTGAATCACTTTTTGTTTATTTGATGAGTACTAATCTTTCAGTGTGTAATATTGGGCGGGAACCCACATTTATTACTAGTAACAGGCAGGAGGTTCTATACGTGACCCTTGCCTCAAATAATATTCTTCATATGGTTAAAAATTAGAGGGTGGACAAGGAACACTGCTTTTCTGATCATCGATATTTAACCTATAGCCTCGATATTCACCCTGCTACCCGGGAAGCCTTCAGGAACCCAAGAAGGACCAACTGGAGCAAATATGGCGAAATATTGGAGGAAATGTTACCGACGAGGGCTATGGAGCCCCCGACGACCGTTGGGGACTGAAGGACATAGTGGCTAGCGTTACTAGCGCTTGCAACCGATCCTTTCGCGCTGCCTGTCCACTGGCTAAGCCTAGGGGTAGGCAAAAACCAGTATGGTGGTCCAGGGAACTGGGCACCTATCGTAAGGCTTGTAGGACAGCCTTTAAAAGAGCCAAAAATACAAGGGAGGCTCAGGATTGGGACTCCTATAAGGATAAACACGGAATTTATAAGAAAGAATTAAGAAAGGCACAAATGAGGTCTTGGAGAATCTTCTGTGATAAAATGGAAGAGGTATCCGAAACCTACCGCCTTAGGAAGATTCTTTCCAAAAGTACAGCTAGGACTTGGACAGCTTCTAGTGGAGAATCTCTAGAGCTCCTCTTCGAGACACACTTCCCAGGGAGCTTTGAAGACCCGTTGGTGCATAGCAATCATCAGGAAGCACTGTCAGTGTTCTCAGAGGATATCGTAACCAGGAAACGGATTCTATGGGCACTGAGGGGTTTTAAACCATTTAAATCGGCTGGTCCAGATCAAATTATACCAGCGGAACTTCAAAACAACTCAGTAATTATTCTTCCCTACCTGGAAGCTATATTCAAAGTGTGTTTGAAGCTGGGCTATATTCCTAGTTACTGGACGGAGGTGAATGTGGTGTTTACACCGAAAGCGGGGAAAAACTCACACGTCTATCCTAAAAACCTAAGACCAATAACTCTATCATCCTTTTTTTTTTAAAACCTTGGAAAGGCTGCTAGATGTATACATTAGAGATAAAATAGGTCCCAGGAAGTTGGCACCGTCTCAGCATGCGTACACAAAGGGTAGATCTGTGGACACTGCTCTGCACGCCTTGGTGTGTACGATTTAAAAATCGATTAATTCGAAGGAATTCTGTTTGGTGGCCTTCCTGGATATAGAGGGCGCCTTTAATAATGTGAAAGCAGAGGCAATCAAGGAGGGATTGTCATTTTTGGAGGTGGACGTTCCTCTGAGAAGGTTAATCAATTATATGCTGGGATTCAGGATTGGTAGCTCGAATTAGGAAGACTCCACCATCAAGAGGCGAGTAACTAGGGGAACCCCACAGGGGGGGGGTTCTGTGCCCTCTTTTCTGGAACATAGTGGGAAACGGGTTACTACTTGAATTGGAGAGAGAGGTTATTGAAATTATCGCTTACGCAGATGACGTAGCTTTAGCTGTTACCGGGAAATTCCTGGGCACGATTGTAGACGTAATTCAGAATGCGCCTACAATCGTTACGAAATGGGCTGGCAAATGTGGGCTTGGTATTAACCCGTCCAAGACAGAGCTTGTACTCTTCACTAAGAAATACAAAATCTCGGTAGTTGTTCCTCCTACCTTAAATGGCACGAGACTATGACTTCTATCTTAGACAGTAAGCTTAGTTTGAGGCTCAATATGTTGGAAAGAATAAACAAAGCTACTATAAATTTGTACTCCTGTAGGACCGCAATTGGTCATAGATGGGGTCTGAAGCCGGAGCTGGTACACTGGCTCTACACCGCTATAGTGAGACCTGTACTCATGTACGGCGTGGGTGTTTGGTGGCCAGCTCTGGACAAGGTAACTTATAAAAGTAAGTTTGAGAGAGTGCAAAGAACGGCCTGCATGCTTGTTAGCGGGGCATTGAGGTCGACATCGACAAGTGCCTTGGCAAACAGATGGCGGCAAATATACCCGACATTTTTGGCAAACAGATGGCGGCAAATACGGCTGTACGACTTGCAGCTGTCTCACAGTGGAGGTGTCTTAGTATAGGACACTCTACTATCGTTACATCGTTGAAGGATGAGCTGGCGAATCTTGACTACATTAAACCTACTCTACGCTTCGAGAAGCGATTTCGGACCTCCTTCCCTTCAAGGAAATCCTGGAGGGATAGACCGTTTTCGGAAACCAAAGCGTTGCAATTCTTCACAGATGGCTCCAAGCTAGACGGCATAGTGGGAGCTGGAGTATTCTGTGACAAATTAAATGTAAACATTTCTATTCGTCTCCCTGATTACTACAGCGTGTACCAAGCTGAAGTCGTAGCGATTGAGGAGGTCATGACGTGGTTGAAGCATAATTTGGTATCCTCAGACTATATCACAATCTATGTATGTGGTTAAGCGGCGATCCGGTCGTTAGAATCGGTGTCTTTTGCGCCACGGGTGGCGTTGAGTTGTCACTCATCTTTAAAGGAGTTGGGTGAGCATTTCAATATCCAGGTAATCTTGGTCCCAGGTCACTCGGGCGTCATGGGGAACATCAGGGCGGATGAACTTGCTAGGCATGGTACGACTCTCCAGCTGCAACCGGAAAGGGCAAGTTTAGGGAATCCTATCACAACGCTGAGACAAGCACTTAAGAAGCAGGCGCTATCTGCAGCGCGGGAAAGGTGGTCTAACACCCTCACCTGTAGAGTTGCAAGACAAGTTTGGCCAAAGCTGGACTTGGGGCACAATAGGGCATTAATATCCCTACGCAGACGTGAATTAAGAACGGTCGTAGGCATTCTCACGGGACACTGCCTTTTTGGAGAACATGCAAGAAGGCTGGGTCTGGAGGCAAATGACTTCAGCAGAAGCTGCTTGGACGAAGAGGAGGAAGAGACGTTGGTCCATTTCATTTGCTCGTGTCCAGCATTGGCTCTCAGAAGGCACAAACACTTGGTTAAGTTCAGGATGGACTGCCTCTCGGATCTCGAAAACAGTAAAGTGCGGGACGTCTTACGCTACATAAGTAGCTCGAAATGGTTCCAATAGGGGTAAAAGGGGAGATATTCTGTGGTACCACAATGGACCGTCACCGGTCTAAGTGTGCATAAACAGCCACTCTAACCTAACCTAACCTAACCTACTCACAATCCAGTGATACGAACCTTGAGTGACAAGGCAAAAACGTAACAATATTATCATTATTATTTACGTTTCTGTTTCTGGCAATTAAATTTGTGTTGTTCGGTATTTTTTTGCGATTTTTTGTTGTTGAAATTTAGAGGGTATCCCATTTACCTCACGAAATATTTAATGGACTGACCTAAGTAGCGACCTATTTTAGTCCACTTATCGACGGTTTATATTTCAAGAAATATAGGTCGCATTTGGTCCATATGTCAAAATTATATTTAAGATTATATTATTTTGGCATTTATTCTATAAAAATGCTGTAAAAATGCTTACACCATATTTCTAGTTGACCTATTTTAGGTCAGGCCACCCATTTTGGTTACCTGACCCAATTTGGGTAAGAAGCGTTTACACAATGTGATCTACGCTGTTTAGGTCGAATATAGTGTATAGTCCGGGACTATGTTGTTTGCGCTATATTACAACAATTCTTGTGTAGAAAAACAAATTTTGCACTCGGACAGAAATTCAATTACCATGCGAACGATAAAATCCAAAATCATATCAATGCTATTACTGTTCGTTTGTTGTATTGATCAGCATTATTAAAACTTTTTTAAAAAATAAATCTAAACCATAAATTTACAAATGTGATTGAAAATATTTTTAATAAATTCTTATTTTTGGTTTAACTCATTAAATTTTTCCTTTACCACAAAAATATAATCATTAATTATAAAATATGTTATAAACGAATTTTATAATTTAGTTTTTGTATTTTTTATGAAATTTATTCCATAAATATTCATTACGTTAACATTCTTGTGGTTTTGTTCTATTTTTATATGAAAATAATCAATCATTTCTAATCTTGAGGATCTAGGGGTAATCTAAATTTATTACATTTTTTATGAACGTAGATATTTACGTACACATACTTATGTAAAAAAATATATATTCTGAGTTGGCTGAATTAGTGTTCTGAACAGTTTTCAATTCGTTCAAAAAATAGTCTGTTGAGTGAGGCACAATGGAATCACGTAACATTCGAAATAGGATGCGTCTTCAATAATAACATAACTTACTCGTACAAAATTCAAGCTGTTAAGAGATTTGCCAACGTCGCAAAGAGTTTCACGAGTTAATCAAGAAGAATAAGGCATTCAAATGGAAGAATGACCAGGAAGACCGCGTCGCAACAATCCTAGTATACCCTATACCCAACGTGCAATGTATTTTGTATATCACAAGAAATTAATGGCTAAGAACGAGTTATTGCCTACTGCTCCAAAACATTATCAACAAGAAAAGAATTGTTGGTTATAGTGAAAGGCGTTAAGCATTTCCATAAGTATCTTTATGGCCAAGGGATCCATTTGCGGGCGGATCACGGTGCTTTACGGTGGCTATTGCAATTGAAGTATACCCAAGAGGGACAAGTAGTGCGATGGATCGAACGTCTTCAAAGTTACGATTTCCAGATCGAACATCGGAAGGGAAGCGCACATGGAAATGACGACGCATTATCAAGATGACGGTCACGTGGGATCGACATATACTGATGTTTCTGATGGCATATCGATTATCAATACATGACACAACCGGAATGATACCCGCTAAAACGTTATATCAGCAGCTTTATGCGGACAGGACTACGTAGACCGGATGAAAGGAAAACTTAATGAGATTCAGCAATTTACGGGGAAAAATACGGATATCAAGTGACCGGATGGAAGCTCGATATGACATACGAGCAAATAACCAAGGCTTCCAGGAACGGCAACTAGTACGGCTTTCCAAACCCCACCGGAAAACGGGATGCTCACCGAAGCTGCAACCAGCATGCGAAGTATCAGGACGAACAAGCTTAGGTGGGCAAAAACAAGCTCAAAGTTTTATTGTACTAAAATGGAATTTTCCATGATAAAATTGTTCTAAATGTTTCTAGACTATTCTTATTGGAAAAGTCATGAAATTTGTAGAAGTTTGGTTTGTGTATATAAAAAATGCGAACGAAGTCAAATTGGATTATTAGTTTTTGATAATCGAATGTATAAATATTAAAAAGGAATTAAAAAGTGATTTAAAGAGTGTTTTAGTGCGAAATAAAAATTATAAGTGATCAGTAAAATTGTGCGAATATTAAAATAAAGTGATTTTGTGAATTTTTATTAATAAATTGTGTTGTAATAATTTTTGTGTGAAATAAATAAATTCGTTGGTAATAAATTGAATTGATTTTGTTTTTATTCACAATCCAGTGATTCGAACATTGATTGACAAGGACGTAACGATTGGTGACAGTAGTAAAGCAGCTTTACAAACGCGACTACGAGACGCTATGAAAGGCAACCCTAGAGAAGAAATTGGTCGAAACAGAATAAGTACCTTCTGGAAGTTACGATTTGTCGCAGTTAATGGCCGCTATGAACCAGACGATGGGACAGATGGACGTAATGAAACAACAAAACGAACGACAAATGAAAAAAATTGAGCAGTCAAATGAGCGGCAGTTGGAACAACAAAATCAGTTTAACCAAGAAATTAAACACAAAATTGCAAATGGGCAAAAGGGAATGGACAAGAAATTTCTCGAATTATCCACTTCGTTACATGGCGAAGTAGAGAAATTGCAGGCGTAATTGCAAACTGGAATTCAACACGCTAAAATGGAATTTAAAATGGAGGTTAAAGTTCAGACTGTTCACCCGATCAAGTTAAAGTCACCAACATTCGACGGAACAACATCTTTCATCATTTTCAAATTTCAATTTGAAACGGCTGCCAATAAAAATGGCTGGAATGATGAACATCTTGTTGCAGCTCTAATAGTGGCCCTAAAAGGTGAAGCAGCGGAGGCCTTACAAACCATTACGGAAAAAGATCGTAACAGCTATCTTGAAATTATAAAGGCGCTAGATTGGAAGTACAGCAGTGATCATAAGCGGGATATCTATCGCATGGAACTGAAAAGCCGCTTCCAAAAGGGAGGAGAATCGCTACAGGAATTTTTATACTACGTCCAGAGACACGCAAGGGGGTGAGGTTGTCAACTAAACCTAGATTCACGGAAACCGTGGCTTTTAGGTTAACGGTCGAAGCTGCGCAGTCTATTACCAGACCGTCAATATTTAGACGCCTAATGAATTTAGACACCAACGGGTACATAGAGCGAACGGTACCAAAATTCCTAATCGCCAGGCTTAGTTGTTGGGATTGTGACAATTTGGGTCACATCTCAAGTGACTGTCGGAGAGTAATACAGGGAGAGAGAAGGTCGCCACCTTTTATGCTGGCAAACGTCGGACGGTCAGGACAAAGATCTAGAGGCAGCGAACTATAGTGTTGGGTATGTAACCAGATTGGCCACATCTCGCGAGATTGTTGGGAAGCAAAAGGAAAACAGCACGGATCACCAACTTCTGTGGAAAGAGCAGCCACCGTAGAGCAGAAATCGGATAAACCAATGGCAACAGTCGGAAAGGTAAGAAGGTTGCAAGTCAGTTCGGTGGAACGGAAACTGGCTTCGCCCCTGATTCCGCATGAGATTCATTCCTGTTACGAATGTAGCATGAGGCGGTAGCAGCGTAACAATTAAGGGCGATGTTGATGGGAGAAAGTGTATAATTACGCCGGGAAAGACTTGATCGGGGGAGCTGTGCAGCTGGCTGACGGGTTAAAATTAAGAATAGTAAATGGGGATAGTGCAATTATAAAAGGGAAAACGATCGTAAACATAAGGATCGGTAAAACTCTTTTCCCACGCGAAGTTCTGGGGATTATAATTTTGCGGATTAACTTCATCAAGGCGAATGACTTCGTATTGGATTTTGGACGAGGAGTATTAAATAGCGATAAAACCGAGCTGCCACTTAAATTCAACGGTATGGATGCCACAGTAAGGCGATTAACTGTCAGAAATCGCGAAGAGCCACTATGGAAGCCAGAAACAATTGTGGAGGGAACCAATAAACATCAGGTTAAGCAGATATTTGGTAACAAGTGCCGGGTTGTCCGAAGAGAAGTGCGTTTGTTGGGCGACTTGATAAAATCTCGACATGACATAAGTGAAAACCAAAGATTCCTGGAAATGCAATTATTATGACTTGACAACCCGCAAAGAAGGATGGAGGGTACCCTACAAGACTAGGAAAGGACAAGGGGGTAAACGAAGGTGGTGATTTGAAACAGGTTTGGCCCTTTATAGAGGAGGTGATTTGGGTCGAGCAAGCTTAGGTGAGGGTGTAACAGCGCATAACTGCAAACATTTGCATTTAAGCTTCAATTTACATTATTTTTTTTTTTGTATGCGTAATAGAAAAGGCAGACCAATAATGAAAAGCACTACCAAATAATTAAATGGTTTGCTAATAGATGCTGCGCGCTGGTTGATGTTGTTGTGATGTGAAAATTATGAATTTTATAAGGCAAATCAACCAATGGAAATAAAGCGCGGGAACTATGAATTTTGGTGGGGTTGAACAAAAAATATAAGCGGACCGGTGATGATTTTTTTGGAGAGATTGAATAGAAGTTTGAAGAGGAAAAGATCAGTGATTTGGAGTTTACTTGTGAGAGACTGAAAAGTGAGTGAAATAAACTAAAAATTGAGAATCAGAAACGAAAATTTCTGAAGAAGGAAAAAAAATAACTAAGTGCGAATAATTTTTTTTTTTGTATTGTAATTAATTTAGAGTTAAGTGAAGTTTATTTTAAAATTAATAAATAAGTTCCAAATAGAGAAAAACGAAAATATAAAATCTAGTAAATTTCGGAAAAAATGTTATAATTTACTAACAAAACTACACTTGGGTGCAAAAAAATCGCACATTGCTCAATTTTTCACAAAAGTGCAAAAATATCAAAAAAGTCCAATTTTTGTTTAATTTTTTTTAATGCAGATTCAAAGTCTATTTCAATACCTATCCAGTGGTACCTTTTTTGTATTAATACGTGCTCAAACTGATTTTTGGGGGTAAACATCTGAGGTATACGTTTTTGTGAATTTGTCACCATGAAAATTAGTAGTAAAAATCGAATTAAAACATGGTAATCAGAAAAAACATTTTTATTAATAACGAGTATTTCCTCCTCTGGCCCGAATGACAGCTTCCATTCGATGAAGCATTGATTTCACCAAAGTTTTCACAAAATCTTCAGATATCTCCTCCCATTCCTCTACGATCGCCTGTTGCAGCTCCTGGAGACTCGTTGGAGCAACATCTCTGGCTCGAACCCTTCTTTTCAACTCGTTTCATATATGTTCGATCGTATTGAAGTCCGGGATTCGACCTGGTCACTCCATAACAGGCACATCGACCTCTTGAAGGTACTGGTATACTACACCAGCAGTATGCGGGCTCGCATTATCCTGCATGAACAGAAAATTTTCACCAATAAACCCGGCAAAAGGTACAACATACTCCTTGAGTACTTCCTCAATGTACCGTTGAGAAGTCATTCCTCTTGACCGACCGCCAGTATTGGCTCGGGTGATGAATACAAGACCTGTCTTTGCCTCTAGTAATATGCCTCCTTAGAACATGCACGATCCACCGCCATACGAGACACGTTTTTGGATGCAACATTGCGCATATCACTCTCCTTGTCTTCTGTATACTCTTCCGCGTCCATCGGTGCCATATAAACACATCATGCACTCGTCAGAGAACAGGACTCTACTCCATTCTTCTTCGGTCCAATTCAAATGCTCTCGAGCGAACTCACGACGGGCTCGTCGGTGGGATACGGACAATTTCAGCCCGTTTGCTGGTCTGTGTGCAGTCAGATTAACTTCTCGAAGTCGTCTTCTAACTGTCCACCGACTGACTTCTTCACGAACTTCTTAGAGCCGCCGTCCCAGTTGAACCGCATTCATAGGACGATTTCGCAACGAAGTTGTTACAAGAAAGCGGTCATCACGCTGTGCTGTAGCACGAGGTCGGACAGATCCTTGTCGCCGTCTGAAGCCACTAGTTTTCTGAAATCTCTGCCACACCCGACGAACGGAGAATCGGCTTAAATTTAGCTGTCGAGCCACTTCACTTTGGTTCTGCCCCTCATCAATTAGTGCAACCACTTGTGCGGCTACCTCTGGTGTGGTATCCATTTCTTGTTGAAGACGTAATTAATAGAGGACCGTTAAGACAAAGCGTCGATATGCGAATGATGACAATTCCGAGCGAGATATTTCATGGCATGCTATTGTATAGATCTTGTTGAATTATTTTTAGAATTTAATTCGAAATCCTGCTGTAAGCATTTGACAAAAAATCTCTTTGTTGGCATGGTACAAGTACAAAAAAGGTACCACTGGATTGGTTAAAAAAAATTAAACAAATATTGGGTTTTTTTGGTATTTTTGAACTTTTGTGGAAAATTGAGCAATGTGCGATTTTTTTGCACCCAAATGTATATTTTTTTTTATAAGTAAATAATTTAAACTCGAACTAAATTTAGTGATTAATAAAATAAAAATATAAAAATACAGAAAAAACAAGAAAATTCTGGAAATTTATGGAAAAAAAAAAACATTTAGTGAAAGTGAAAGTTTTAAAAGACCTACAAACAATAAATGATAGTAACAAAGAGATAGTGAAGTTTATTTATCTGGGAACAAAGAAAATTATAATCATAATTTTTAGTATATGAAAAAGAAGCAAACACTTTAGAAAAATAATTATTATAATAATAATTTTCCAGAAAGTGAAATAGTGCCCTTGTTTTATTGAGATAAAAATTACTCTGGCATCAAACGTTAAAGTCAAGAGAAAATCTTTTGATTATATGGTTAATCAATGGTTGTGTTAATATAGCGAATTAAAAGAAACAACGAGAAAGAACACGTTAAGCATTTATAAAAAACCAGATTATGTATGTACGTATCTGAATGACGACTCTTCATCAAACAACATCATCAATAAGATCAGCAGGCGTCATTACAGAGAAATTTTGTTTTGTTGTTCATTTTTTTTTTTTTTTAATTTTCTTATCACACTTATGGTTCTACTGTAAATTCTGGCGTAGTTCTACTGTAAATTTAAGTAGTTTATTTTTCGAATTCACACTTGTTCGCCAACAATCATTTTGTTTTCTATGATAATGAAATACACTTTGTTTTAATTTGTATTGTTTATAAAATTTAAAGAGGTGCATTTTTCTTTCTCTCACTGATAAACACTACAATCATGAAATACTAAGTTTGAAACTGATTGGATGAATTGGTGCAGGGGCAACTGTTCGAATAGGTAGGTCTTCAGAATCCTTCTGTTTGGAATTTTTATTAACACTTAAGCTATTTTTCAAAAAAGAAAATTAAAACACCAGAATAAACATAATGTAAACAATTTAATCGATTTGACAGTACCTGAAAATGTCAAGGAATTTTGTAAATTAAATTTAATTTATAGTCAGTCACATAAACATTTATTGCTCATTGTTTGGAATTTTTATAAATACTTTCAAATTTTTAATAGATACAAAATGTACTAGAATTAGTTTTAATTACTTTTCTAGAATTAATGGCTGTAAATTGGCAACCAACGGGTGAAATAAAAGTTATCATATAATATACTGTTTTATTTGTACCAAAAATTGGGTATAATTTCTCAAAAAGAAATTATTAAATTTGTCAGAAACAACTTGCATTTTTTTTTGTCAACACAAAATTGTTAATCAAATATTTCGCAACGGCTGGATTTTGTTCATGGTCCTTCGAGCCAGATTGGGAACTGCAGAACATTTACAATATTGGGAACGGTAAATCTATTGGCGTCTATTTTGGCGATTTTGTCAGCATTTACTTCAGCAAGGAAAATGTCAGCACTGCATTAGGTTCTGGTTATTACATAAACATTTGTCGTGTAATGGAACTAAGTGAAATAAAGTGAAAATTTGGAATATTTGACAATTTTTTTTTTGTTGAGTTTTCACCATAGTGATAACAAAGTGTGACCTTGGTTATTGGTATTTTATAGTCGAAAGTTGAAAAAACAATATAATTGTGATAACGGTTTATAATTATTGTAAAAGCTACAATGAGCTTAAGTGAAGTTGAAAAAGCAACGTTGAAGGAGAATATTACTCGCCGAGGTCAATCTAAGGGAGCAATTATGCGCATTGAGAATTTCTGCAATGAATTGAATGCCGCACACGCGCTAGAAGATGTGAATATACGACTTGAAGCTTTGGAGAAGGACTATTTGTATTTCAAGGATAGTGATTTCCAAATATTATCGTAAGTTATTGAAACACAATACTTCGCAATTAAATCTAAGCTGCGTAAAGCGGCATCGGACCGCAATACCGTTTTCAAGGACCTTCAGCAACAGTTTCACGAGTCCATATTGGCGTTTGCCGACCAACAACGCGGGTATTTGGAAACTTTATCAACAAGCTTCGCGACGCCCAACAATGACCATCATGACGTTCGATTGCTGAAGTTGAATATACCTCATTTTTGCGGAGACTATGCAGATTTTCCCGCTTTTCGCGATTTATACGAATCATCTGTGCATAATAGGGAATCTTTGGGCAATGCGCCGAAATTTAAATATCTGAAAGGGTTGCTTAAAGGGAAAGCCGCAACGTTGATTCGGCAAATAAACGTAATCGACGCTAATTATGCAGGCGCCTGGGCGAAAATCATCGAACGATACGATAAAAATAGATATATCGTTTCCAATCTCTTAAATACGTTCTTTAATATTCAGCCAATACAACAGAGAAATAAACTAAGGCAAAGGCTGTACAACGTCGCAGATGAAGTTTTTAGAGGTTTGGAAGCATCGGGTAATCCATTGGATGCTCGAAAGATCGGATAAGGAAACAAATCTTGCTTGGGCAAAAGCATCATCAGAGAAGGATTTTCCAACAGTAGCTGAATTCATGAAATTCTAGGGAAAGGAATGTGACGAAATCGAAATGGTTACAGGGCTCTCAATGAAACATCAAATGTCATCTATGATAGAAAAGCCCAAATCGAGGAATTTCATAATCAATCGATCTACAAACGCAAACGTCGCTTTTTTTAAATCACTTCCTTGTGTTTTATGTAATGAAGATTACCATTTGTCTACGTGCCAGAAATTTCAAAAGTTGGACATAAGCTCAAGAAGGGTAGTTGCACAAACCAATGGAATTTGTTACAACTGCTTATCAAGGAATCATCGTGTTACTTCATGCATGCCAAGGTTTGGATGCAAACAGTGTAAACGACGACATCATACGTTATTACATGACAATACAAATGTTTCATACAATATTGCCAAAAGCCAGGTGAAAGGGTACGGTATAGCGCCTAATCAACCAGCAGTAAAACTTAACAATTTACAGGTGAATGAAGAAAAAGTTGAATGTGTAACAACAGAAGAAATTCCATGCATCCACTTACCTACAAACTTGAAATGTGTCTCTACCATTTTACCAACTGCTCTAGTCAAGGTGAAGGATGTTGCTGAGAAGTTTGTGTTATGTAGGATTCTTTTGGATTCTGGTTCACAGGCGTCATTTATTTCGGAAGCAGACATACAGAAATTAGGACTGCCAAGAAAAAGTGCCAAATTCACTGTATCTTATCTCTATCTCTCTATTGCTACAAATAACCAATACCAAAGAGGAATGACTTCGGTCGTCATCAAATCTGGGTTTAATTCAAATAAATTGTTTGAAATGAAAGTATATTTATTAAACAGACTGACCACCATTTCTCCAGTGGCCACATTTAATATAAAAAATTATGATTATTTGCAAAATCTACAGCTAGCCGATCCTAACTTTGATCAATTAAACGAAATAGACATTGTATTAGATTCAAACAAATTTTTCAAAATAATAGAAAATGGGAGATTAAAGGGAGAAGATGGAAATCCTGTTGCCCAAAATACTGCTTTGGGATGGGTATTAGTAGGAGAAGCAAGTCACAAATCCTCCAACATACAAAATTTTAACATTTTAGTTGATGAAGCCAATATCGATCAAACGCTAAAGAAATTTTTCGAGTGTGAGGACCTAGATAACTCTATCAACATGCAGTCAAAGGAAGAAGAAGAAGCTGAGGCGCATTTTAAAGCAAATGTATCTAGAGAAATAGATGGAAGATATAAGGGTAAGGCACCATTCAAGTCACCTGGTCCAGTGTTTGGCCAATCATTATTTCAAGCGATACAAAGATTAAAATCAGTCCAGCGGCGAATGATAAAGGACCCTCAATATAAGCAACTATATTTGGACTTCATGGATACCTACCTAGAGAGGATATTACAGACAATCATCACTGCTATCTGCCTCATCATGCCGTTTTTAAAAGTTCTAGCACGTCAACCAAGCTTAGAACAGTTTTTGATGGTTCAGCCAAAACATAGAATGGATTTTCATCAAAACTTAATGGTTGGTCCCACGATCCAACCTATATTACGGGCAATTTTAATGCGATTTCGCACGCATCCAATAGCACAATGCGCAGACGTAGAGAAAATGTACCGTCAAATAAGAGTACGAGAAGAGGATACGATTTTTCTACGAATCGTTTGGCGGCAATCTCCCGAGTCTCTAATGGGACATCGGCAGCGCCATTCTTAGCAATTCGGTCGTTAGTTCAATTAGCATGCGACAATGAAGTAAATTTTCCGCAGGTGGCTCATATTATTCAAAAGGACTTTTACGTCGATGGCCTCTTGTCGGGTGCCATAGGCATCAATGAAGCCATCATTCCAAAACAGGAATTACAAAGAGTACTAAGTTCAGGTGGATTTACGTTAAGAAAATGGGTTTCCAACTTATCACAACTATGCGAAGCAGTAGATCCAATCACATTTTATGAAAATGAGACTACAGTAAAAGTTGACTTGGGATCCTAAGAGGGATATATTTGAATTTAAAGTAGATTCACCTGACAAAATAAAATATACGAAGAGAACACTGTTGTCAGAATCTTCTAAACTGTTTGACCCTCTTGGATGGCTCGCTCCATCAATCATAATAATAAAAATTGTATTTCAAAAATTGTGGCTACACAAATTAGGTTGGGATGATGAATTACCACCTGACATCGTGACTCAATGGAGTAAACTTCGAAACAGTTTTGGGCAATTTAAACAATTTAGTATACCAAGGTACATTTCGTGGATCATCAGATCCATTCAGTTATATGGATTTTGTGATTCGAGTGAGTCAGCATACGCGGCAGTCGTTTACTGCAGAGTCTAGGACGAAAATGGAAACATACAAGTGAATCTGCTGACCTCAAAAACAAAAGTGGCACCTTTAAAGCAAGTCAGTTTGCCTAGATTGTAGTTATGTGCAGCAGTTTTATTGAGCAGGTTACTAGTCAAGGTAAGGAAAGAGTTTAGAGAAGTTAAATCAAAGGGATTCGCTTGGACAAATAGCACCATAGTGTTAGCTTGGCTCTCAGACCAACCTCGTCGATGGACGACCTATGTCGCTAATAGAACATCAGAAATCCTCTGTACTTTGTCGAGAAGAACGTGGGATCACGTGAAGTCAGCTGAAAATCCCGCAGATTGTGCAAGCTGAGGCATGCTTCCAGAAACCCTGAAATCTCACGATTTGTGGTGGTATGGACCAAAGTGGCTAAAATACAAGGAGTTATTCTGGAAAACAAATTTGGAAACTTTATCAAACGAGAAACTAGTGTAGCAAGAAGAACGCAAAAAATGGATATAATGCTTACATGTACAAACTTCCAATGAGACGATGTATATTTTATTTAGACGTATTTCATCATGGCAAAAACTTCAACGAGTGCAGTAGCCGAGCATACGTTTTTTCAATAATTGCAAAGCAAAAGATAAGGGCAACAAACAATTCAGCACACTTGCAGTCAAAGAATTACAATCCGCGGAACGAGTTTGCGTATTATGGTGTCAGCAGGAACATTATACTGAAGAGATGACAAATCTGGTAAAAGCTCTTCGTCATCCAACGGAAAATTATCGTCACTGGCCCCTTTTATAGATAGCCGAGGTATTCTCAGAGTCGGCGGTAGATTGCAGAATGCAGATTGTGCATATTAGGTTAAACATCCTATCATTTTGCCAAAATTCCCATATCTTAAGCAAAATGAATAGGTGCCTATTACCATACAAAATATTTCCATCCTGGTCCCTTCTTATTATCCTCTCTATTTAAGAAAAGGTACTGCATAATAAACGACAGAAGCATGACGCGAAGGCGTGCACATAATTGCCAAGTCTGCATACGGCAACGGGCAGCTACGAGCAGTCAACTAAAGGGTTCCTTACCAACATCTCGAGTTAGCATTGCAAGGCCATTCAGTCGAGTTGGTGTAGACTTCTGTGGACCAATTTCCATTGCCACAAAAAAAGGAAGAGGAGCAAAATCTATAAAGGCGTACATATCTGTGTTTGTATTATGATAATAAAAACAGTCCATTTAGAGGTCGTATCGGATTTGACAGCTGATGTATTCATGGCCGCTCTCAAAAGATTTATTGCTCGAAGAGGACTTCCCACAGAAATAAATTCTGACAACGGCACAAATTTCGTTGGGGCTTCTCGAAAAATAAATAAATTTTATCACAATGTTAGCAAAATTAATAATACTAGTATTTTTTTTTTTTTACGCTTTATTAGAAATTTATTATACAAATACAATTTATCCGAGTTTTAGATTTCTTTGCTACGGAATTAGTGAATATTACAGAAAACAAAGTACAATACGGCATAAGCCAAAAAAAAGAGAAAGTGTTCTTAACAGTATATGAAATATTTCACGAAACTTATAACTATCTTATCTAAAATTAACTAAGGTTATAATTATTGTTATTATACATATTTTATTTTTATTTTTTTTAATTTTAACTAACTACCTAAGACAATTGATTAAGTTGTTATTACTATAACGTAGTTTAATATTATATTTATTATAATATTGCAATATAAGATCGTTTATTAAATAAATTTTGGTTTTAGAATGTAACCTTATTGTTGGATACCATTTTGGGATGTTCAGGATTAATTTTAAAAATTTGTTTTGGATAATTTGAATTTTTTTCTTGTGAGTGTTAGCCGCGTTCCTCCAAATTGGTCATCCATACAAAATTACATTCAGAATAATACATTTATATAGTAATAATTTATTGTCGAAGGACAAATGGCTTTTTTGTTTAACAATGGATACAACATAAAAAACAATTTAGTAACTTTATCAATGACAAAATTCATATGATTTTGGAAAGTCATTTTAGGATCCAGCAGGACGCGAAAATATTTTACTTGTTTCATCCACTTTAATTGATGGCCGTCAACAAGGATACTAGAGTTAGGAATTTTTGAGTTCATCCTACACCGAGTGAAGTAAATACCTTGCGATTTGTCTGCATTTAGTTTCAGACCCCATTTGTAAAAATATTTTACCAGCACATCCAAATACAAGTTTAGTCTATTTATGATGTTCTGAGAATAGATTTGAGATGTATAAATTGATGTGTCATCAGCGAACAATGCAATATCGCAGTTCGACATCTGAGGTATATCGTTAAGAAAAATGCTGAAGAGAACAGGACTGATTACTGAACCCTGTGGCACACCGGATTTAATGTCGATAAGCTGGGATTTAATATTTCCAATCTGTACAAAGAATTTCCTATTCTCAAAATAGGATTTCAGTAACTTTGAAATGTACAGTGGAAACCCATATTGTTGGAGTTTATGCAGTAAGCCGTTAATCCAGACCGAATCAAATGCCTTTTCAAGATCGAGGAGCACCATGCCTGTTGATTTTCCCAATTCCCTTTGTGTTTTGACATGTTGAACTATGCGGTGAACTTGATGGACTGATGAGTGTTGATAACGAAAACCAAATTGTTGAGGCACTAATATATTATTTATTTCGATATGATCATTAAGCCTCATTTTAATGAGACATTCAAAAACTTTGCTTACTGAATTAAGCAAACTTATGGGCCGATAACTGTTTACATCAGCAGGATTTTTATTGGGTTTAGGTATTGCGACCACTTTGGCGGTTTTCCAACGAGAAGGGAAGTATGAAATTTCAAAGCAACGAGAAAATAAATTTGCCATGAATTTAAATCCCGATTCAGGTAAGTGTTTAAGTACGACATTTTGAATTTGGTCTGGACCTGGTGCTTTAAATGGGCGGCTAGTTAGAACAATACCCTTTACTTCATGGGCTGTTACTATGAACTTTTCGGAATCCAGCTCTATATGGTCTACAATTTTTCGTATGCTGTTTCTGACCTCTTCGGTTTCAACTACATTTGAGGAAATATCATATGCTTGTTGGAAACTATTACCAAGTGCTTTGCATTTATCACCAGTATCAATAATTCTAACATTATCATCGTCCGGATTATTTAATGGAGGTATGGATGAATATTTTTTCTGATACATTTAATAGCATGCCAGTAAGGCTTTGACCCTTTTATTAATTTACTCAGCTTATCCTGCCACTTAGCGTTAATAATCTCGTATATTTTATCTCTGATCACGGTATTGAGTAGTCGTACAATATTATTAAGATAGGGGTCCCTTTTCCTTATCCATTGTCTCCTTCTGGCATTCCTTAATTTAATCAGAGATAAAATTTCATCCGAAAGAATTAATTTATATTTACTCGTAGACGTAATTGTTGGAACTGACAGATCTACCGCTTGTTGTAAGCTTGACGTAAAATAGTCTATAGCCCCGTCAATATGGTTGTTAGATGGGTAAATTTCGTTGAAATGAGAGTTCTGTAAATTATTGTCTATTATGTGTTGAAACGTACTCCAATCCGAATTTTTGAAATTGTATGATGTCTTTGATGGAGAATGATATGTCATAGCCAAATTAATAGTACACAACACTGGGAAGTGGTCTGAGTTAAGCTCATTCTTAGCTCCAATAAAATTTACTGGAACAGCCTCGTTTGCTAGGAAGAAGTCCAATGTACTGCTTCTTCTGGTAGTATGGTAGTAGGTGGGACTCAAATTTAAATTATAATCAAATCAACTCTATATTAGAATCATTTTCGAATTTTACGCAGTCAGTTGAATTGAATATTCGTAAAAAAAATTTGATGACTAAGAACAACGACATTATTAATGATATACAAGCAGAACTAAATATCCTAAGAAATCCGTTTCAATTTCAAAAAACCACTTATTTAAGAAAAAAAGATTTGTTTTCGAAAGTTCCTGCCCCAAGAGAAATCGCCATAGGTGTAAGAACCGACAAAATATGGAATAAAGACCAGAATATTTATGATCAACGTCCTGTGACTAATACTTTTTCTTATGTATCGATTGTCGAAACGCTTAGTTTCCTGTCAAAAAATAAATATTTTACTAGCAAAATATTAGAAAGTGACCCCATTTGCAGCAATGAATTTCATTACTCGCAAGGTAATTATTTTAAGCAAAACAAACTGTTTGCATCTGGTCCTTGTTTCCATTTACAAATATACTGCGATGAATTTGAAGTAGTTAATCCGTTAGGCAGTAAGACAGGTGTTCACAAAATTCTAGCATTTTATTTAACCATCTTAAATCTGGGGTATCATAATAATAGTTTGTTAAAAAATATTCATTTAATTGCACTTTGTCATCATGCAGACGTAAAGGAATATGGGTATAAAGAGATTCTGGACCCCATTATTAGTGACATTAAAATGCTGGAAACAGAAGGTATTAATATAGAGTATAAAGGATCACTAGTAAATATTAAGGGTACAATTTTCTCCTTAAGTCACGACAACCTATCGGCGAATGCTTTATATGGATTACAGGAATCATTTAAATCTAACTATTTTTGTCGATTTTGTAGAACACACTCAAAAGATATAGCACAATCATTACTTATTGAACCCGAATTAATTCGAACAAGGAAAGATTACAATCTTTATGTCCCCGGCCGAGAATTTGGGTTACAGAAACTGTGTCCTCTAAATGAACTGGAATATTTTAATACCTTCGAATCCCACAGCGTTGACATAATGCACGATATCTTGGAGGGCGTTGGACAATACGAACTTAAATTATTTCTTTTATATTTAACAAAACAAAGAAAATTGATTTCCTTAGAAAATTTTAATAATAGAATTAAATCTGCAAATTTTGGATATCTTAATCGTTCGAACATTCCTTCATTAATAAATTTAGATAGCAATACGAAAAATTTGAAACAAACGGCATCACAGTTTTGGTGTTTACTTAGATATTTTCCGATATTAATTCACGATTTAATTGAAAACGCTGATACCGAATTCTTCGGCAAATTTAATGTAATTTTGCTTCTCATTAAAATATTGAATATAGTATTTTCATTTGAATTAAATCATGAATCAACTGAAAGACTCCAAAAGCTAATTGTAGAACATCATACTGAATTTATAAACAAATTTCCCGGTTGCAACGTTATTCCAAAACATCACTTAATTTTACATTACTATTATATTATTCAAAATATGGGCGCATTAATTAATATGTGGACTATGCGATACGAGGGAAAGCATGCCAAATTTAAAGCAATTGCGAGAGCAAGTCGTAATTTTAAAAATATTACTAAACTTTTAGCTTCCAAACATCAACAAATAAATTACATAAATTACGACAATAGTAAATTTGATATTAAGTTAGAAATCAAAATAGAAAAACGTATTACATTTCACATTTTAAATATAAATTTGGAAAACATTAAAACTAAGTTAAATTTTAATACTGCTGATGAAGTTAAAATTCTTAAAGAAATTAAGTATGGATTTGTATATAAAAACAAATTTATTATTTGTATTATCAAAAGAGATCCAATGAATTCGGGTCTACCAATTTTTGGTTTAATACAACACATGATTGAAAATAAAGGTGAAATATATATATTTCACAGTTTACTTCAAACAATTTGCTTTAATTATAATTTAAATTCATATGAAACCAAATTGAAAAATGAAATAAATGCTATAAAATTATATGATTTAGAATTTAAGCCTTCATTTGAATTTACATTTCATCCAAAACATTCAAATAAATTTATTGTTCCGAAATTTGATATTATTTAATTATATTATATAAACTATTTAAAAATAAATTTAAAAAAAACTGAATTTTAATAAACACTCCAAAACGTTTGTTTCATTCTACCCGTTTCAATGATTTTTTTAAATCCGAAGAGTGTGTAATAATTACTTATATCTGTGAAATTTTGCACTATAAAAATATATTTGTTTTATCCTTACCTCGTAAATACATTTATCTAAACATTTACAAAAATATTCTATTTTATTCGTGAGTTTTTTTATCTGTTGGATGTGAATAGGTGGTATCCTTAAAAAGTAATTTGTGTTTTTTTATAGTAAATAATTTCATCCGAAAAAAGTAAATCACGATCAAAATAAAAACTCCACTGGGATAAAAGAAACTTGTATCCGATCGGTGGGATATTATTTGACACCGACGGTGTCAGGAGAACTCCGTTTTTTTTTCTGTATGGGAAAATGTATAATGTAATTTCTTCTAGAGCTTAGAAAATCAAAGAGTGTGCGTCCACCTTTGTTTGATCTAACACAATTCCAGTAGGAATGCCGACAGTTGAAGTCGCCCCCTATTATGTAAGGATAGTTACAAGTGGTGAGTCTATTCAAATCACTTCTAAAGTTAGAGTGATTAGAATTAAAAACATAACAGGAGCCAACTTTTAAGGTATGATTTGGTAATGTTAACAATATCGATATATATTCGATGCTTTGAAACCTCCAAAGTGGGAGTAGTGCATGACTAATTGAATTTTGTATAATAATAGCAACACCTCCGCCAATTTGATATACTCGATCATTCCTATGTATAATATAATGAGGGATATGGAAGGCAACGTTAGGTTTGAGGTAGGTTTCTGTTACAAGTAAAATATTAATGTCATATTTATCTAAAAAAATAATTACCTCGTGTTTCTTCTTTGATATGCTATGAGCGTTCCAGGTACATATATTAATTGAATTACTTACAGACATTGTTAATCGAGGTTGTAAGGATAACATTGACTTGTTCTGCTGGCGTAGTACTTTTATTAAGTCCGTCCATGACACTTTCCAAAATCAAAAGAAGTTCTGTTGAGGAATATAATTTGTTAGCATTACGCGAATTAAGTTGCGGTGAAATATAATTCTGTGTACTGCGATTAAACAAGCTAGAAAAAGTTGCTTGTGGAGCATTACTATCATTTATTGTGAGCGATGAATGTTGTTGTTCCTGTCTACCCAGAGTTTCTGGAAAGTTTACTGATGAAAATGTAAACGACTTTCCATTGTTGCTCGTCTTCTTGTTGAGTTGCTCTCTAATTTGTAGGAATTCCGTACGCTTTGTACAAATTACGGATTTGGCTGTGAGATTACCATCGCAGTTTGCACATTTATGTTGTATTTCGGTATCACTGATCATGCATTCTGCATCATCGACATGTATAGTACCGCAAAATTTACATTTCGATTTCATATTGCAATTACTAGTAGTATAGCCATACATCCAGCACTTCAGACATTGAGTGAGGCGTTCTGGTTTTTTAAATGGTATATCCCATCTACATGAAATATGGCCTATGTAGCGATGGTTTTTTAGATGATTTAGTGTAATCGATTTAGGAAATGATACAAAGTAAATTGCGGTGTCTTTGGATCTACCCTGTTTAGGCTCAATTTTATTTATTTTTGAAGGGACTAACCCGGTTTCTTTTATGTAGGTCTCGACGTCATCAATGGGAAAGGATGGCAATCCGAAAAGTACATATCTTGACGTTTTGTTTTCATCGAGCGTAAACGTGTAAAACTCCGAGTTTTGGTTTTTTAACTTCTCTGAAAATTCTTTGTAATGATTCGAATCATATAATGTTATTTTCATATCAAAGTTATTGATTTTTAATTCTTTCATAATCAATCTTATTTGATCGGATTTTAGTTTAGTCACAATTGACGGTAGTTTAGTGGTTTTGTGCTGCTTTGGTAGGACACCGTTACCCTCATTCGCATTGATGTTGTCAGCAGGCTTGTTGTGTGGTAAAAATTTATTAAAGGTATTTGTTGTTGGAATCGAATATGATAGCGGATAACCGCTATGTTTTGTATTATTATACATTTCAAGTTTTTTGTGAATAACGTTGTTATCCCACCTTGCAATTTTATAATTATGATTAGTGTCTTCTTCCGTGCGACAAACGTCACTACATAGTCTTTTAAACATAAGTTAGATAAATCTAACCTAGTTTATCGAACACACTTATTTTAGAATGTTTTTTTTTTTTTATTCACTTTGTACTTAAGGAAAAGGAAATTAAACTATTATTATACACTTTAAGGGTTTTAAATTTATTTGTGATCACAAACGGTATATTGAAACCTCGTCTGTATAAATCGAAATCAACAATTGAATTGTAAACAAATACGTCTGTATCGTTCGATTGACACAGTAAGACCGGATAATACTAGTATAATTTCAGATTACATGACTGAAAATGGTATTTCTGGGAAGTTTATTCCTGCAGCTAGCCCAAATTTTGATGCATCTTATTTGTGTGACGGGGAAGTCCAATTTGACGTTTGAAGAGATTGTTACTTTAACTTGTCAGATTGAAGCCATTCTCAATTCGCGACCGCTATGTCAAATAAAATCAGACGACTCGTGCAGCTTAGATATCTTAACTCCAGGGCACTTTCTAATCATGGCACCTCTCACATCATTACCAGAGCCTTAGTTAGAACCAGCGCCTAATAATCGGCTTACAAGATGGGAGAAAATTACAAAGCTTGTAGGCAGTTTCTGGAGGCGTTCTTCACAAGAATATCTCCACATATTACAACAAAAAAATCTCCAAATAGATAATATCGTCTTGGTAAAGGAAGACCATTTACCTCCGTGTGAATGGTTAAAGGCGAAGATTGTTGATGTTCATCCGAGCAAGGAAGGACGAATGATCGTGTAGTCACCCTCTGAACCACAAAATTCACTTTACAAAAGGCCGGTCAGCAAAATCGTTCAAATTCCAATTGATTGAACACTACTGTATTCAATGGAGGGACAAATGTTTGGAATTTTTATTAACACTTAAGCTATTTTTCAAAATATTTATGTCTGATTTAAAGCGCCTAAAAAAGAAAATTAAAACACCAGAATAAACATAATGTAAACAATTTAATCGATTTGACAGTACCTAAAAATGTCAAAAAATTTTGTAAATTTAATTTAATTTATAGTCAGTCACATAAACATTTATTGCTCATTGTTTGGAATTTTTATAAATACTTTCAAATTTTTAATAGATGGCATCTGGATCACAAAATGTACTTTCGCATTATGCCATTTATCGCTGTATGTAAATAAAAATAAATTAGTGTATAGTATGTATAAGGTTAGGAGTGGGGGGCAATAGTTTTTAAGATAGCGCGAATTTTCTAGAATTAATGGTTATAAATTAGCAACCAACGGGTGAAATAAAAGTTATCATATACTGTTTTATTTGTACCATAAATTGGGTGTAATTTCTCAAAAACCACTTGCATTTTTTTTGTCAACACAAAATTGTTAATCAAATATTTCGCAACGGCTGAATTTTGTTCACCTTCTTTCCCGCGTTTAAACCTTATCCACGTATACTCTAAAATCCTCACGCCCATAACCCTGATGCAGACCCGGCAACAACCGTGTAAGAGTCCCTGCGTGGATCCAATCTTCTGCTGAAACGGTGCGTGATTTGGAAGATAATTTTCATAGTTTTTTATTGTTTGATTGGAATTTTTTTTTCAGGTAAAGTAACCTTAATATTTTTTTGTTGTTTTGAAATTTTTTACTTGGATACCCACTAGATCATGCAAAGTGTTACAAGGGGTAGTGTTACGGTGACACCTAGGGTGTAATAGAATAAGTTAAATTAATAGCTCAATGTTTTATTGTACTAAAATGGATTTCCATGAAAAAACTGAACTGTTCTAAATGTTTCTAGACTATTCTTACTGGAAAGTCATGAAATTTCTAGAAGATTGGTTTGTGTTCCTAGGGGTCTGATAATAGAACTTCAGTTTAATTAAAATTTTCAAATGCGATTTTCTTGTGATTTGTATTTTTTGAGATGTGCCGGTATTCTTCCAAGATAGCGATATGTATTTCCACTTATTTTACGTTTTACCACATATTTTATGGTTAACTCGAAATATTTTTAATTTTTCTTCAAGAATAACGTAATTCGACTTTCATAGCTTAAAATTTGATAAAGTAAAATATTTTTTTAAATTTAGGCCAACAAATATTTTTTTTAGAAGTTAAAATCGTTTTACTTTGCCCTAAACTTCATAAAGTTAGATCAATATATTAAGAATAAAATAAACCTCAAATTAAAATACATATCTCAATAGTTTACTGCACATTATTTGATGATCCGGAGTTCTTCTAGAAAATCACATTTTCTGATTGTTGTTTTTATTCGTTAACGTATGTGCCAGAATACAAACATGCATTTTAGTAAAATATTGAGTGTCATTCACGTGAGAAAAGTCAACAGTGTAAATTTGGTGTTCTTTACTAGATTCTAGGCAAGAATTGAGTTGCAATATGAGATTTGATCCCAAAGAACTAAAAAAAAATTTCCTTAGAATTTAGTTTAGAAATTTGTGCCGGAAATTTTGAGTGAAATTTGAATTAGGAATTTAAATTTAAAAAAATGGTTTTGATCTTTGGTAAAATTATATATAGGAATTGGGTTACAACTCGAATTTTGATTTCACAAAATTTTGAGAGAAATATAAGTTTACATTGCACAATAGATTTATTGAGTGTATTTTCAATTAGAAAATAAAAAAATAAGAGCAAATTAGGTGGAGGAAAGAATAGAAACGTCAAGAAAAAACTAGAATGAATTAGACTGGAAGAGAAAATAGTTTTTATGGATTCGAATAAAATCTTGGAGGCATCCAGAATAAAATTAGATTACAATTCCATCTAGATTTGAATCAACTTTGAGTGACATTTTAAGCCGAATTTGAGTTAAACTTCCAAACTGTACTTGAATGTTAATTGTAATTTTGATCACGCTCATTGATTTAAATTTAAATGAGAACTTGAGTGAAATTTAAAGTTTTAACAAATATTTATGTATTCTGCTAATTGTTTATTGTACTTTTCCTTTTAATATGTGGATGGTATCCACTCAGTAACTTAATTTAAAATCAAAATGGCTTCGAAAAAAATTAAGATTTTTAGTCAGAAATTTAGTTATAGTTAGGCTAGGTTAGATTAGAGTGGCTGCTTAGGCACACTTAGACCGGAACCAATTCCAAATTTAACTAACGCAAAATTATGGTTGCAATTAAGCTAGAAACTTTGTTATATTTTGTTTACAAATTAAGTAAAAATGTTCAACTTCAGTTTTAGTTCTAAGTGCATTTAAGAAATTTATGGAGAATTTATTTGAGTGTTATTAGAAATGCTGAGTTCAAGTCGAATTTAAAACTCTAGTTTGTATCAAAATGTTTGTTATCAGAATTTTGAGCAGAAATCTGATTAAGTTTTGAAGTATTTCATTTTTAAGCCCGTAAATTAAAAAAAATTGTTGAGTAGAAATTTAATTTTAATAGTAATTTGGATTTGAGCAAAAACATAACTGTAATTTAATTTTTAGTTTAACAGTTGAGTTTGTATTTCGAATTGGACTGGCTATAGAGAAAAATTAAAGATTAAGTTACAATTATAAAATAGATTTGAGCTAAAATTTTATGTTTAGTGAGGGCAAAATTCTGAGACAAAATTGTTTTTGAATCCCAAAATTTTGGGTGCAATTATATATATGTAATAGTTAAAGGAAAGGTGTTAAAGGTTTTGAAATACGGGTAATATTGAATTAAAGTCAAGAATATTTAGTCAAGTTATATGGTTCTCATTGGGTAGAAAATTGGAAGTCTATAGAAACGAATGAATAAATTTGAAGTACATTGTAGGTATTAGTGTTATATGGGTTAATATCGGTGTTCGTCATAACTTTTAGGAAATAGGCTTCCGTTTACTTTTAATTAAAAGGAGAACTGATCAAATAGAACCTGAGTTGGTGGTAGGAATTGGAGGTGAGTGGGTAGAAGCATTCATAGTGGAATATGTATTCTTCCCTGCTCTTCCTCATCCTCGAATCCAATTGACTCACAAGAATCGGACTCTGATATTGAATAAATTTCAGCGGCAGCGTTTCGCAAAGCAATCCGATTAGGAAGCATGGCCTCCCATTGGGAGGTAGTTGCTTCATAATATTCTAAATCTTGTTGAAGAGAGTCATTCCAGGTAAAACAGGGTCGTCCTATTTTTTTTTGGGTCCAGCGGTATAGGTTGATGCTGCTGTTAGTTGATGGGTGGGTCCTCGACGAGAAATATGTCCCCAATAATTGATTCGGTGGGCTTTGATTCGTTTTGTTATGGTTTTACCATTTAGAATATTTTTAATTTTTCTTAATGGTGGCTTGTGAGTACTAAATTCTAATAGTTTTCGATGGAAAAATGATTCATATTTTCGAGGTCGTCGGCGTTTGCTTAAGTAAGAGCAGCTGTTTTAAGGCCGTACGTAAGCATGGGAACTATCACGGTGTTGTACATAATAATAGCGGTTTGTGCTGGAATTTTGTTAATTTTTATAAAGTTCTGCATAACGCGTACAATATTGTTTGCTTGACGACATCGAGTCCAAATTGTGAATGGTCTACTAAGCTGAGAGGCTAAATATGTCCCTAAGTATCGCATCATTTTAACTACGGTAAAGGTGATTCCTGATATAAAACGGGTATTACGCGGATCAAAAGATGAATTGGGGTCCCGAATGAGACTGGTACACTTCTGGGGATTTATGTTGAATCCAGCGTATTTTAGGTGGGCTAATAGTTAATTTAAAATAGGTTCAAAAGTAGTGATCGTTCAGGTGACTAAAACAAGGTCATCTGCATAGGCAAGTATAAGTGGTAATTGAAGATGATCGCGCTGCTCTAGTTTGAGCTCTTGGGAACCGGTCGACTACGGTAAGAAGTACTTCATTTAAGATGAAGGTGAATAGCCGGGGTGATAAAGGACAACCTTGCTTTACAACTTTATTTGTCTTGACCTTCTCAATAGTTTGATTGTACCATTTCATAGAAGTGGTTTCCCAAAAACAAGCTGCGATTATTCGGTTGACCAAATAAGGGGGTGTATACTGCTGAAGACATTCAATTACGGTGTTTAAATCTATTGGCATTGGTTACTTGATAATATAAATTGTGACCAATGTATCTTTTGTCCCAGTTATCTTGACTCCCAATATGGGCGTTAGTATCACCGAGAATCACCACATCGTGGGTTTTTGGGCACCGATCAATTATTGAAGATAGTGTTGTGAAATTTTTTAAGGATAATCGCCGATTGGATGGTGAGGTGTGTGGAGCGACATACACTGTGATGAAGAGAATTCTTCTGCTATCTTGGATTCGGCCAAGTAAGGTGATTATGGCTCCATAATAATATTTAATTCCAAGTGGTTTGAAGATGGACTTTTATTGTACAAGAATTCCCACACCTCTTCGGGGACTCTTTGGGTCTTTGGTAAGATACCAGGTATAGTTAGTAGTGGAACATACACCTGAACTCATGTTGGTCTCTTGGAGTCCATGATATTGTGGTGTTGTAAAAGAGTATCGATAGTATCGCGCTTTTGGGCGTTGTTGATACCGCAGATATTCCAGGTGCCAAAATAATAAAAGGAAGTAGTTATTGGTAAGGAGGTAGAAGGTGGCGGTGTGGCTTCAGTAATGGTGTAAGGATTACTGGATGTACGGAATACGCGTTGAACATTGCCAGTAACACTAGGTATATGAGAATTTGGCGAGGTAGAATTTGTGTGTGATAAAGTGTTGGATGGGGTTTTTAGATTATCATGGGATCCTTGTGTAGATGCAGAGAGTGGTAAGGATTTTGTCATAGATATTAGACCATTGTAATGGGTTCCATTATATAATAAATGAACTTCATTTATATATAATTACCGCCATCCGGAATGAAAGTTGTTGGTTGCTGGGTGGTAGTATGATGAATAACTATTTTAATTCCTTTTAATCGGTTTATAGCTGAAATGCATAAGGAACCACCCCAGTAGCCGTCCATTTCAAGGTTGGAAAGAAATCTGAAATGGTTTCATTGATTTAATTATATAAGATGTATTCAATTTTAGTTAATTTAGAGGTAATGGTGGTATTATGAATGATGGTTACCTTTCTATACATTGGTTTTTGAATTGCACTGTAATCTGATTAGAGTCAGATAGGTGAAATGAATTCATTATAGTTGGTATATAATCTGGTAAGTGCTCTCTAATAAATTGAAATAGCACGGATCGGAGTTCATGATGTGAATTAATAGGATGCTGTGGTAATACGAGTTCAAATTGATGTATAACTGCATTAAAAAGACAGTTACCATCGGGGGGAATGACGTGCACTTGCATTTTATTTTATTGCAACAAAGATGTTGGCAGGAATTTTAATTGAATTTCGTTTAAAGCGTTTTATATTTTCGAGTTTTACTTTCTTTTACTCTAGTAAAATAAAGTATACTAATCATGAAAATTTTGGACCTTGAGATTTTTAGAGATTTATTTATTTTGAGGTCCCCTGAGTCCGAAAAAGTGGGTTTCGAAATAGTGTCTGTCTGTCTGCCAGTCTGTCAGTCTGTCTGTGTCCTCTCTACAGCCCATAGCTTACGATTAAATAAAAATGTGGTCGTAAATGTCAAATTATCATTACTTAAGGGGTGAATAAATATTGTGAGTAGGGGTGGGTATGAAGGAAATTAGGTATCTTCTATTGAGAGTTTGTGTGCTATGGTAAGCAAATTCTGATAAAATTCTTGATGAGGTGAGTGTGAATGTTGGATAAGAATAGTGAATTTTGATTAAAAGGATAAATGAGCTGGTAAGGGACTGTGTAATAGTTAAAAATGGGAAGGATGAATTATTACTGGTATGAAAATTATTGTAGGTTAGATAATGATTCGATCTGTGTGTTTTTTATGGTATGTAGGGGTGTAGTGAGGTGTAGTAAATACAAAGGGAGTAAATACTTATGTTAAATTCTTTTCGCCAAAAAACATCAAAAAAAATTGATGTACATCGAAAACCATATTCGATTTGCCATAAAACATCAATGTTTTTTTGATGTACATCAATTTTACGAAATGTATATTTTTTCATAAATCAACTAGCTACAACAACAAATTAGAAACGTCGTTGTCAAAGTTGTCAATTAGAGTTTTTGTGTCTTGATTTTATTTAATTCGGTTAAAATAATTAAGCACAACAATTTAAAAGGATAAGAAATCGAGACGGAAAAAAACTGTTTATATTAAAAACTTTATTTCATACGATTAAAATAATTAAACAACAATTAAAATGATTTAAAATCAAGACACAAAAAACTCGTATATTCACAACTTTGACAAATACAAAATGAAGTTTCTATTTTTGTTGTTGTTAGTAACGTCAAAAAAACATCAATTTGGTTTCGTGTACTTTTCGCACCACAAAATTTACATTGATTTGATAAAACGAAAAGAATTCGACATTAGTGAAGGCTGTTATGGAATAAAGGTTATTGGGAGACTTGGATTTATACTTGTAATAATTTATAATATTTTTAAATTGAAATGTTAATTTTAATTTTTAATTTTAAATTTAATTTCAATTATATTTGATTTTAATTATTTTGATTTTTTGTATTTTCAATTTTATTTTATTTTTTTTTATTTTAATTTTTAATTTTATTTTAATTTAATTTTATTTTATTTTATTCTATTTTATTTTATTTTATGTTATTTTAATTTTAGTTTAATTTTATTTTATTTCAAATTGATTTAACTTTGGTTTGAGTCTTAATTTGTTTTATTATATTTTGTACTTTTGTATTTTTGTATTTCTTATTACTTTCTTTTACTTTAGTCAAATAAAGTATAGTAATCATGAAAATTTTGGACCTTGAGATTTTTAGAGATTTATTTGTTTTCAGGTCCCCCGAGTTCGAAAAAGTGAGTTTCGAAATGGTGTCTGTCTGTCAGTCTGTCAGTCTGTTAGTCTGTCAGTCTGTCAGTCTGTCAGTCTGTCAGTCTGTCAGTCTGTCAGTCTGTCAGTCTGTCAGTCTGTCTGTCTGTCAGTCTGTCAGTCTGTTAGTCTGTCAGTCTGTCAGTCTGTCAGTCTGTCAGTCTGTCAGTCTGTCAGTCTGTCAGTCTGTCAGTCTGTCAGTCTGTCAGTCTGTCAGTCTGTCAGTCTGTCAGTCTGTCAGTCTGTCAGTCTGTCAGTCTGTCAGTCTGTCAGTCTGTCAGTCTGTCAGTCTGTCAGTCTGTCAGTCTGTCAGTCTGTCAGTCTGTCAGTCTGTCAGTCTGTCAGTCTGTCAGTCTGTCAGTCTGTCAGTCTGTCAGTCTGTCAGTCTGTCAGTCTGTCAGTCTGTCAGTCTGTCAGTCTGTCAGTCTGTCAGTCTGTCAGTCTGTCAGTCTGTCTGTCTGTCAGTCTGTCAGTCTGTCAGTCTGTCAGTCTGTCAGTCTGTCTGTGTCCTCTCTACAGCACGGATGGTTTAACCAATCGAACTGAAACTTCAGATTTAAGCTTTTTTGATAAATTGGTAGGTCCCAGTGAATTTTACTCCAAATCGGCTAACCAGAAGTGGCCACTCCCTTGGTCCAGAAAATTTATTTTGCAAATATCTTAAAAAGTATAAGGTTTACAAAAAACTACTTAATATAAAATGTTTCCAAAAACTAAAAACAAATAAAAAAAAAAAATATAAAAATTAAAAAAAAAATTAAGAAAGTCGTGTGTTGGTCACACCTCAATTTTTTTATTTTGTATTGTTTGCTATTTTATCTTACTCTTAGTTTAGAAAGATATAATTGAGTAATTGATGGGAAATCTATCGATCCTGTTATTAAAGTTATTAATTTAAGATACAGAATTAGTTTAATGAATTAGTTATAATAATGTACATTAATTATATCTAGGTTTCAGAGTCGTCTGAGGATTGTAATATTAACTTTTGATTAATTCTTGTTATAGTTATAGTAAATATTAATATAATTATTATTAAGCCTATCATGATGCTGTCATATTATCCATTAAATTTGGTTTTAAGTCAAATTTTAGGTCTAAACGGTTAATTACTTATATTGTCTCCCATTAATGTGAAAAGGATTTATTTGATGGGATAGAAAGAGGAACATTAATAAGAAAATAAGCGCTGTTATTCCGTTTTTGATTTAGGATTTAGGGAGCCCTGAGTAGCCGAACCTGGATTCCAGAGAAATGATCATCTAATAATGTAGTTAGTTTGTGCTGTCTTGTGCTAACCTATATATATATATATAATACTAATAATTTACTAACTATCGATCGCTTTGGTGTCAGTAACCGGGTCGAGTCTGTCCTTACTTATAATCCTATCAAATCCTTCGGTTTTGTTATGTGTGAAAAGGTGTACGGTATGTGCCTGGGAGTCCGGGAGTCTTGCTGTAATGCTTTGCCGTACATTCTTAATCAATCAATCAATCAAAGTAGGCTAAGTTCGAAACTCGATTTGCCAAAAAATTGAAGCAGGAATCAATTCCTACATAATTGTTGCTGCTGCATAATTGCTGTTATAATTTTGAGTGAAATTTAAAATACAAAATTTACAGTTCAATTTTAGCTTTCATTTTAAAATGATTCAAGAAGTGTAAGTTTGATATTCGCAATTAGTAAAAACTGGAATACGAAACATAATTGTAAATAAATAGATGTATTGAGTAAAATAATAAATTTATTTAGTATCAGCACGATGTATAAAAGCATATGAATTCTAAACAGTAATTGAATGTAATGTTGATGGCAACTTAAATTACAAATTGACTCTGAATTACCATTTTATTTGAGCAGAAATATGAGCGTAATTTAGTTTTTCTTAGTTTAAAACTTGCTTTAAAAGCGTGAATCGTTTAGTCTGAACCGTTATGGTGTTCTTTTGAAGTAAGTATCGCATACCAGTCCAAATTTTTAAGTGTATGGTTGCGGAACCATTTTTGGACTACTTTTCCAGCACTTTGTAGCCCAGGAGAGTTAGTTTATCCAACTTTGTAGCCAAAAACTTGATACTTTTTTGTTAATGAGTGAATTGAAATTCTCTTAAAATAAGATCTAGTTTAGGTTTTCTTTTCAAAATATGAACACATATTTTTCATTTTAACCACACATTTTACCCACTTATTTTGCAATTTTAGTTACATGTTTTAGGAACATATTTCTGATTTTTAAGAACCTAAAAATCCTAAGCCTTAAATAAATATTGACTAATAATAAATAAATATAGACTTTCTAAATTTAAACGTAATATTATTTAGGGATAATTAAAAGCTTAAAACCTTCTTATTTTGATACCTCTAGGGTTGCTAGCGGCTAACATTCCCAAACCGGCCCAGCTGGATTTCTCCTCCAAACGAGTTGTAGTTTGTAAATTGTTTTACAATGTATATAATCCCCATTAATGCCGTTATAGATTTACGAAACGATCCGCGTGCACAAACCGCAACATTTAAATGCAGATTTTTTAGAATATCAAAAAAGTCAAAACTTATGCCATTATAATACATTAAACATAATGTGGAAAACTATTGTGGAAATAGTAAACATTGAGATGAACATAAAAATAAATTTATTCACAGAATTTTCTTCAAAAAAAGAAAAAAAACAACAACCAAAAACAGAAATCAAAACGGAAATTATAAGAAATAAATCATAAAAGCATAAAAAATTATGTTTTGGGATAAAATAAAAAATTATTTCTATACACACACACACAAACATACATTTTGAACTGTGTTTGACAACAAACATTTCAATTTACAGTTGGTAAACTAATAATTATTTGTTTGGCTGGTTATTTGAATTACATACATTGCAAATGTCGTTGATGTGCAACAGAGTCATAATCGCTAAAATGACCTTCTTTGTAGAAATCTAACCACAGTTTATAATTTGTTTGCCCACACTACATACATATATACATTACTAAGAAAAAGGATATTTTATATGAATAAAGTAAATATGTATCTTACAACTTAATACGTAAGAGTATGTATATAGAAATACAGTTGACAATATCAAAAGTCATATAAATTATCTTAGCAAAATAAATGTATATGTATACATATGTATGTCTATGTATAGGAGAAGGAAAAAATTATTTCCAAATGAAAATTGCAATTTTATATCATTTTTTGTCTGCACAGTAACAGCAGCATAGCAAAAAAACCAAATAAAATAAATTTACGAAGAAAATGGAAAATTTATGTCGAAATATGTATGTCATATATACATAAGCAATAAGACGAAAATATTTCTTGGAAGATGACACAAAATGTACAAAAAAAAAAAAATTATATGATTTACAGAAATGAAATGATATTAATGAAGAAAATGATTTTCTTCTCCCTTCCCCAGATTTTCGGTTAATAAATGAATGGAAGGATTTTCTTTTTTGTTGTTGCCAGAATAATAATTTTCCTTTCGAGAATTGCTTCTCCTCTATAAATAGTATAAATGAAAAAAAATTTAAGATTTTTATCGAAATGTAATTTATCAAAAAAAAAAAAAAAAATCTTTTATTTTTTATTTTTGATTTATTTTATCCAGTTAAATTTACTTGAAATGATTTATAAGATTGATTTATATACTTATTTTATTCTAAAAACGAATTTAATAATACTCTTGGTATATTCGGTTATATTGTAGTTTCAGCCGGTTCGGTATTGTAGTTTGAATGGCAAATCATTAATATCTGACTTCTGATTCTTACGACCTAAACCAAAATTATTCGGAAATCCGATTAAACCCCTTTCACTTTATTATCTCTCAAACATAGGTGGTGAAAAATCCAATCGTAACCTATCAACATCTGGAGTCCCCCAAAGATCTTATTTCGGACCCTTGATTGTGGGTACAATTAAATATTTAAAAGTGCAAGCTGAATGTTTGAATCGTCTGCCATTGGGCTACTTTTTGCATTTACTTTGCTCGCATGAAGTCCCAGTAGGATTATGGTGTAATAGTTAGGTGTTTAAACATGGAATATTTTTATATAATGAAGAATATGCCACAAAGGTGGAAAGTGGTTCAGACTCGCCTTAATTTTTATTTGAATTAATTTAAATGAGTTCTCAGCCCATTGATGTATAGCATAGGTATTGGACGATAAGTAAATATTCGTGCCAATTCAGCAATTGAATCTCGCGAAATACGAAACCGCACAATAGTGGTTTAAGAGTTCGGAAATTGTCCTAGCAAATATAAATACCTATAGGTGTTAAAACGGTTTCATGGTCCGACAGAGAGGTTCCGTGAAACTGCTAGTGAATAATTCTTTTCAGCAACGTCTTAATATTAAAAAATTGTTTTATTGCAAATTTAAAAATGGCTGCCTGTTTAGTTTAACTAATTCTAAAAAAATTATCGTTTATATAGGTCATCGAAATTAGACCAATTGTGGGACGAATTTTTTGTAATAGAAGATCAATTAATGTTGCTTTCTGATCAAACTTCAAAGGTATTTAAATTTGAAAACATCTTTTTTGTTGTACTAGCAGCTTACCAAAGAAGGAGTAAGCAATTAACTGCAATTTCGGAGGACCAATAACAGAGATTCTATAAATGCAAGGAAAATTAACTTTTTATCAAGCAACGAGCATTATTATTTGAAACCACGCTGGTAAGTAATATTGCTAAGTCAAGGCCGCTCGGATTCACATCGGGACTTTCAGCTGCGATTTCAACCAATGGCCTTCATTCAAGGAGTTATATTTAGTATACTACTTCTAGGACTACTACGACAAAATGCATCACAATTAGTGAAACATTTACTGCTAATTGGTGCAAACTACCTCGAAGGGTAGAACAAACTCGTTGAATGATTTGGTAACAAATCAGCATCATAAATGCTCTGAATTAATCTTCTTGGAAATTTCCTATTGAAAAGAACCGCCAACCAGTAAACTGCGGGCTGCCTGTGGGGTCACCGACGAAATATTGCGAGGATTGAAGGCTATAACGCGAGTATGAAAGTCTTTTACAGGCTTTTAAATAAATTATATGATGAAACTAGACAATAATGCCTTATTCATTCGGTGGAAAATGGCAATCCAAGTGAGACATAGTTCCTAAAATGTTTAAATCAGAGATGTGAAGCTTTGGTAAGTTAAACAGAGAACTTAACCATTCGAACCCTACCATCTCAAAAATGGTTCATAGGGCATTAACCCTATAATCCATATCCAACCCTATGATCCATAATACCCTGCTTCATTGAAAGCTAATCATGAAGTTACCTCCGCTCTACCACAAGAAGTCATCACGGGTGCCCATATTACCAAAGGAATATCAGGAAATCAATTTACTTGCTATAGGTTACTGTTCTTCTCACAATCACAGGCACTGCTTAAGACATAAGTGGTAATTTGCATAAGGTTAGAGCACTTCTAGACCCTGAATCGGAAGCATCTTTCATTACGCAGAGGACCGCTAAAGCCCTTCAGCTGGAATGACAATATTCTTCAATTTCGGTTAATAGTTTTTCATCCGTTAGTTGGAAGAACAAATGAATTCGAAAAACTTGGTACTCTTCAAGTAGCTGATCTCAATTTTTATGAATCAAAAAAATTTGCCTTGATTTTAGGCATCGATATATTCCTCAAGATGCTATAAACGAAGAAAATTCTAGTAAATTCAGATCTTCAGGTTTATGATACTGTATTCGGCTGGGACATTGGACCATCAATAATAAGCACCGATGAGACAGCGATACATTTTAATAGGACAGTAGTTCTAACGATAACGTATTCACAATAATTCAACGTTTCTGGGAATATGAAACGCTCCATTCAGAAAATTAACTTGCAGAGGAACATCTTCATACATACAAGATAGAAATAATTCCGGACATTGAAAAAATGTACCATCAAGTAAAGGTCGATCAACAGCACTCGGACTTGTCACGAATTGTATGGCAAGAAAATACATATGATAAAATTAACCATTTCTGGTTGACCACAAGAGTAGCACAAGGACACTCTGATAAAATACCCGATACAACCAAGGTTATCAAAGATACGAGCAACGTTGAGAACGTTGGGAAAATGCTTACTACCAAAAGATGGCCGTTTCATCTTTAAATTACCTGAACTAATCGCTTTCAAGATAACCAAGCGTAAAATATTTAAGATATTTAATACCCTCTGGTGGCTTTCTTCGATAACCATTAAGCTTAAAATAATTTTGCAATTCATTTGGTTGATAAAGGTTGAATGAGATAAAACATGACCTCGGCAAATTAAAAACGACCGAGTGAACATTAAAACGAAATTATCGTTTCTTTCCCAAAAGAAAGATACCAAGGTATATACCAAACCAAAACAAAAACAACATACAATATCACAAGTTCAGCGATTCTTTGGAAAGGGCCTATACTGCTGCCACGTATGCAGGTTTTCTGGATACCAATAATAAGGGGCAATCTCACATCATTTGTTCAAAAACAGAAGCGGCACATCTAAAACAGTTAACTCTGCCAAGATTGGATCTACGTGCGGAGCGGTTTTATTAGCAAGCTGTTGGAGATAATCTGTATGCTTGGACTTAGTATACAGTTGTTTTGGGCTGGTTGTCAGATGATCAAGTTAAATGGAGCTATTTCAATGGTCCTAGGGTCAATTACATATAAGAAAATTATCACATAAAAATTGGAATCACATTCCAACCGCAAGCAATCCAACTGATCGCAGCTATCAGGGAATATTACCGCAACAACATGTCGAACATACAAACTTATGGAAGGGTCCCAGTTGGTTCGTATGATTACCTGATTCATGCCTAAAACAACATCGGAAAACTAAATTTGTTACTGAGATACTCGTTACACCATCGTGCATAGTTGATGTTATCACTGATAAATTACCATCACGTCATTTCACCACATATATTTTTTCAAAAAGTACCGGGAATTGTTAAATAAAACACAAGTTTTAAGTTCAATAAAAAAAATTGATTTTGTCGCCCTCAAATTATTCCTCATTCGAGGATATACATATATGCGAGGATATACATATATGTGGATCCCGTAAAACGTAGTTATTTGAACTTACACATATTTGTACATGCAGGAAGAGAACACAAAATACGAAATTGAGCCAAAACAACACCATAGAATTTCTAGATATAATCCAAAATCCATTATTGATAACTTTATACATTTATTTCATCAAATGATGCGCAATTCGTTGATAAATAGTCCATAAAAAGTAAAGTAAACAAGTTTTTACATAAAAAAAGAGAATAAAAATGTGAAATTAGCCGAAAAAAGAGAATAAAAATGTGAAATCCTTAAAACGAACTTTTTTGAACATATACATATTTTTACATGCAAGAAGTGAATACAAAATACGAAATTGAGCCAAAACAACACCATATAATTTCTAGATATAATCCAAAATCCATTAATGATAATTTTATACATTTGTTTTATCAAATGATGCTCAATTCGATGATATGTAGTTCATAAAAAAAGTAGACACGTTTTTAAATGCAAAAATAGAATAAAAATGTGAAATTAGCCTAAAACAACCGCTTAGATTAATAGATATTTTCCAAAAATTTATAAGAACAATTATATAAATTAATTGAATCAAATGACACTACTTTCGTTGATGTGCAACCCGTAAAACGTAGTTATTTGAACTTACACATATTTTTACATGCAGGAAGAGAACACAAAATAAGAATCTAAGCCAAAACTACACCACATAATTTCTAGATATAATCCAAAATCCATTAATGATAACTTTATACATTTATTTCATTAAATGATGCTCAATTCGTTGATATATGTCCATACAAAGTAAAGTAAACACGTTTTTGAATGGCAAAAGAGAATAAAAATGTAAAATGAGCCTAAAACAACTGATTAGATTAATAGATATTTTCCAAAAATATATAAGGACAATTATGTAAATTAATTGAATCAAATGACACTACTTTCGTTGATGTGGAATCCTTTAAACGTAGCTATTTGAACTGACACATATTTTTACATGCAGGAAGAGAACACAAAATTCAAAATTGAGCCAAAACAACACCATAGAATTTCTACATATAATCCAAAATCCATTAATGATAACTTTATACATTTATTTCATCAAATGATGCTCAATTCGTTGATATATGTCCATAAAAAGTAAAGTAAACACGTTTTTACATGCAAAAAGAGAATAAAAATGTGAAATTAGCTTAAAACAACAGCTTAGATTAATAGATATTTTCCAAAAATATATAAGGAAAATTATATAAATTAATTGAATCAAATGACACTACTATCGTTGATGATAAATCCTTAAAACGTAGTTATTTGAACCTAAACATATTTTTACATGCAGGAAGAGAACACAAATTACGAAATTGAGCCAAAACAACACCATAAAATTTCTAAATATAATCCTAAATCCATTAGTGATAACTTTATACATTTATTTCATCAAATGATGCTCAATTCGTTGATATATAGTCCTTAAAAAGTAAAGAAAACACGTTTTTTCATGTCAAAAGAGAATAAAAATGTGAAATTAGCTTAAAACAACCGCTTAGATTAATAGATATTTTCCAAAAATATATAAGGACAATTATATAAATTAATTGAATCAAATGACACTACTATCGTTGATGTGGAATCCTTAAAACGTAGTTATTTGAAGTTACACATATTTTTACATGCAGGAAGAGAACACAAAATACGAATTTGAGCCAAAACAACACCATAGAATTTCTAGATATAATCCAAAATCCATTAATGTAAACTTTATACATTTATTTCATCAAATGACGCTTAATTCGTTGATATATAGTCCTTAAAAAGTAAAGTAAACAGGTTTTTCCGTGCAAAAAGAGAATTAAAATTTGAAATTAGCTTAAAACAACCGCTTAGATTAATAGATATTTTCCAAAAATATATAGGGACAATTATATAAATTAATTGAATCAAATGACACTACTATCGTTAATGTGGAATCCTTAAAACGTAGTTATTTGAAGTTACACATATTTTTACATGCAGGAAGAGAACACAAAATACGAATTTGAGCCAAAACAACACCATAGAATTTCTAGATATAATCCAAAATCCATTAATGATAACTTTATACATTTATTTCATCAAATGACGCTCAATTCGTTGATATATAGTCCTTAAAAAGTAAAGCAAACAGGTTTTTCCGTGCAAAAAAAGAATAAAAATGTGAAATTAGCCTAAAACAACCGCTTAGATTAATAGTATTTTCAAAAATTATATAAGAACAATTATATAAATTAATTGAATCAAATGACACTACTTTCGTTGATGTGGAATCCTTAAAACGTAGTTATTTGAACTTACACATATTTTTACATGCAGGAAGAGAACATAAAATACGAAATTGGGCCAAAAACAACACCATAGAATTTTTACATATAATCCAAAATCCATTAATGATAACTTTATACATTTACTTTATCAAATGATGCTCAATTCGTTGATATATAGTCCTTATAAAGTAAAGTAAACAGGGTTTTCCATGCAAAAAGGAAGTAAAAATAAGAAATTAGCTTAAAAAAACCGCTTAGATTAATAGATATTTTCCAAAAATATATAAGGACAATTATATAAATTAATTGAATCAAATGACACTACTTTCGTTGATGTGGAATCCTTAAAACGTAGTTATTTGAACTTACACATATTTTTACATGCAGGAAGAGAACACAAAATACGAAATTGAGCCAAAACAACACCATAGAATTTCTAGATATAATCCAAAATCCATTAATGATAACTTTATACATTTATTTCATCAAATGACGCTCAATTCGTTGATATATAGTCCTTAAAAAGTAAAGTAAACAGGTTTTTCCGTGCAAAAAGAGAATTAATATTTGAAATTAGCTTAAAACAACCGCTTAGATTAATAGATATTTTCCAAAAATATATAGGGACAATTATATAAATTAATTGAATCAAATGACACTACTTTCGTTGATGTGGAATCCTTAAAACGTAGTTATTTGAACTTACACATACTTTTACATGCAGGAAGAGAACACAAATTACGAAATTGAGCCAAAACAACACCATAGAATTTCTAAATATAATCCAAAATCCATTATTGATAACTTTATACATTTATTTCATCAAATGACGCTCAATTCGTTGATATATAGTCCTTAAAAAGTAATGTAAACAGGTTTTTCCGTGCAAAAAGAGAATAAAAATGTGAAATTAGCCTAAAACAACCGCTTAGATTAATAGATATTTTCCAAAAATATATAAGGGCAATTATATAAATTAATTGAATCAAATGACACTACTTTCGTTGATGTGGAATCCTTAAAACGAAGTTATTTGAACTGACACATATTTTTACATGCAGGAAGAGAACACAAAATACGAAATTGAGCCAAAACAACACCATAGTGTTTCTACATATAATCCAAAATCCATTAATGATAACTTTATACATTTATTTCATCAAATGATGCTCAATCCGTTGATATATAGCAGAGTTTAAAATGAGATTTCAATTTGCTCTTCGCTCTTCAATTTTGTTCTAAAGCGCTAATAAAAACTATTAAAAAGCTCTTAATAAAGAGCGATATTGTAAAAAAAAATATCGCTCTGAAGAACATGAGCATTATTTTTATTATAAGGCTCTAGCTCTTCCACTATTGCGTTTGTGTTATCATATTTTCGCTCTTTGTTATTACGCTGTATTGAGAAAATAAATACGCTCTGCTCTGATGAATAAAAACGTCATTTTTATATTGCTCTTGCTCTTGTTATTACAGCAAATGGTTACATTCGAAGCCTTCTAAATTTCTTTAGAAAGCCAGATTGTTTTATTAGCGAACAGATGCATGGGCTTTGGAAATGGGATTCTATCATGATTTTTGGGTAAAGTTCTGGAATATGGCCAACTAGGATGGAACTTGGCTATTCATTAACTAATTTTAGTGAAATTTGACAGGCGCAATTTAAATGGGATTCTAGATTGAGTTTTAGGTGAAGTTCTGGGATATGGCCAATTAGGAAGGAACTTAGCTATTTTTTAACCGATTTTAGTGAAATTAGAAACTTACGATGTAAATGGGATTGTACAATGATTTTTAGGTGATTTTCTGGAATATGGCCAACTAGGACGGAACTTGGCTATTCCAAAACCGATTTTAGTGAAATTTGACTCGCGCGATGGAAATCTGATTCTAAATTGATTTTTGGATCAAGTTCTGGAATAAGGCCAATTATGGTGGAACTTGGCTATTTCTTAACCGATTTTAGAGAAATTTGTCATGTGCGCTGGAAATGCGATTCTAAAATGAAACTAAATGAAGCTAAATCAGTTCATATCAACTTTACAAACAGACGATTGAAACATATTCCGATTACCAGAAATCGGGAAATAATACCGCATGCGAACACAGCTAAGTATCTCGGCATGACCCTGGATGCTAAACTACGATGGTAAAGTATTGGCTGATAAAATGGAACTCTTCCAACCAGAGCAACATAAATATCATCCAAAGATTTCAGAATATGGTATTAACCAACGAAATCCAGGAAAAAGCACGGAGACTTAAAGAAAGGCACCGCCAACATGTGAACATTGAGGCAATTCAGCTCCTAAGCATCATGAATTGAGCTGGTGTGATTGTCAGTTTAAACAGCATTGTGCTGATCTAAAATCCACTACTAAGATGTAGTTTACTTCTATTTACCAAACCAGTCCCTGGATTATTTATCTGCCGGTAACCCAACTTACTGGCCACGGATAAAAAAAAAATTCCTGATCTAATTGACTTTTTGTAACTAAGGGCATTCCACGTACATATGCTAAGGCCACCGATTGCTATGATCAGTCTTCTTATCACTCGCCGATAATAGTAACAGTGAGTACTGATGTCTTAAGGAACAAAATGCCGAACCGTTTTACAAACAAGCAAACTAATTGGGATTAATATAGGAGGCTAGTCGAACAAAATTGTCTACTTAATATTCCTCTGATCACACCAGCTGATATTGATGCAGCGGCAGAAAATCTAAAACATGTCATGACATTATCCGCTGAAAGGGCTACACCCGGCTTAAGCAGTTCTAAAAAAGTTAATAAACTTTCACGTAATTTACAGGAACTAATCCACGAAAAGCGACAAATTCGTCGTCAATGGCAGCAAACAAAATCACCGTTATTGAAATGGAAATTGAATCGAGCTATTAAGGCCCTAAGATTTGCTTTGCGGGAAGAAGGAAACAGGACAGATTATTCCTTGTGGAAGGCAACAAAAAACTTAAACTTTAACAGATCCACTCGAACTGACGAATCTCTGAACCTGTACATTTAATTCGATATATACATATAAGTATAGTCTAAGTTAATTAAATTGTGAGCCCTAACAATAAGTAAATATTAACATTGGTTAAGACTAATAATAAGTTTAGCTTAAGATTTGAAGAAGAAACAAGAAACAAATTGCTCATTAGTCCAGGAGACTATAGATTGTAATTGCTTAAAATATATAAATAAAATTTATTTTAAATTAAAAAAAAAAAAATGTGCGATTCGGCTTACTTTTGATACATAAGCCACGACGGATTCGTCATCAGCCATCTTTAATGAAAAATAATTCTTATATAGGCTCATGATGCGTACCTCACTGCATTTCTTTGCACACCAGAATGTGATTCGTTTGCTCACTGTCCACTGATGAAATCAGAATCGCCATCGCCTTGCCATCTTTTCTGTCCTATTGATTTTTTGCTTCGTTAGTCGCATTCGCAGACGTCTGCAAGAGCTCTGGACTTGTTTGTGCCTGAACTTGTGCGGCCACGACGCTCGGAAGAGCTCTGGACTTGTTTGAGCCATTCAATTTGTGGTGAATGGTAGAAGTGCCACTGCCTGATTTTTCGTCCAACAAAGCCATTTTTCTTCAGTGAAATTGCCAAGGTACGACGACACGACTTTTATTCAACTGAGTTCGCTTGTGCAATGTTAGTATAAAATGATAAAAAATTCGCTCGATCCTTCTAGAATATTCGATACGTGTGTCGATGTTCAATGCAGTTATACTGTTGGTTGCCCGATCACGGACACATACACACACTACTTCGATATAGAAAAAGACAATGTCTTTTAGATTTACTTGTCAATTTTTACTTAAAAAGGCCACTCGGCCTATTACCTGTTGAAAGTTATCAGTGGTTCGATTAAAACAAAACACAACAAAAATACACTCTGTTACGTTTTTGCCTTGTCAATCAAGGTTCATATCAATGGATTGTGAATAATACAAAATCAATATAATTTATCACCATCGAATTTATTTAGTTAACACAAGAATTATTACAACACAGTTTATTAATAAAAATTCACAAAATCACTTTATATAAATTATTCTCAAATTTTACTATACAATTATAATTTTTATTTCCACTAAAACACTTTTTAAATCACTTTATAAACACTATAAATACTACTACTAATCTTACAAGTTTACAATATCGCGTTCCAAATTCGAATAATCCAATTCGATCTCATTCGCCTTTTTATATACACAAACCAAGCTTCTAGAAAGCTCATGACTTTTCCAGTATTAATAGTGTAGAAACATTTAGAACATGGAAAATTCCATTTTAGTACAGTAAAACTTTGAGCTATTCATTTAACTTATTCTATCACACACTAGATGTCACCCTCAAAACTGTGATATTGTGACGGTGACACCTAGCGTGTGATAGAATAAGTTAAACTAGTAGCTCAATGTTTTACTGTTCTAAATGTTTCTACACTATTCTAACTATAAAAGTCATGAACTTTCGAGAAGTTTGGTCTGTGTCTATAAAAAGGCGAACAAGATCGAATTGGAATATTCGTATTTGGAACGCGATAGTGTAAACTTGTAAGATTATGAGTAGTATTTGGAAAGCGACAGTGTGAAGATTAAAAAGTAATTAAAAAATGATTTAAAAAGTGTTGTAGGGCGAAATAAAAATTATAAGTGAATAGTAAAATTGCGTAAAAATTATTTAAAGTGATTTTGTGAATTTTTATTGATAAACTGTGTTGTAATAAATTTTGTGAAATAAATAAATTCGTTGGAGATAAATTAAATTGATTTTGTATTATTCACAATCCAGTGATATGAACCTTGAGTGACAAGGCAAAACAGTAACAATATTGTTATGGTGACACCTAGGGTGTAATAGAATAAGTTAAATTAATAGCTCAATGTTTTACTTTACTAAAATGGAATTTTCTATGATAAAACTGTTCTAAATGTTCCTTCTAAAGAATAGTCTCTTACTGAAAAAGTCATGAAATTTGTATAAGTTTGGTTTATGTACATAAAAAGTTTTTGGTAAGCGAAAATATAAGGATTATAAAATGAATTAAAAAGTGAATTAAAATTGATTTAAAAAGTGTTGTAATGTGATTTAAAAATTATACGTGAATCTTAAAACTTGTGCAAAAATATTAAAAAGTGATTTTGTGAATTATTGTTAATAAATTGTCGTGAATTAATTTTTGGTGTTAAATAAATATATTTGTTTGTGTTAACTGAAGTGTTTTGTTTGATTCACAATCCAGTGATATGAACCTTGATTAACAAGGCGAAAACCTAACAATATGTTTAATGAAAAAAAAATGTTGTTACACTATCAATGGTATGCTCTAGACTACAAAAATAAAAGTGAATAAATAACTAAAATAATTCAAATCCAACACTAACTTTTGGGTCGGGCATTGAATATGTAAATCATTAATGTTGTCTTAAAGTAGTATTTTTTGTCAGCTTAATTTCTTCATAAAGTACGACAAAGCTTTCACAAAACAAATTTTCCTTGTTAGAGTAGCATTCCCTAATTTATTTTAAAATTGCTTCGCTCTCAAAATATTGCAGTTTCTATGAACGCTACTGCTCCTTAAGCTCCATTGAATATTATTCACATCATAATCGATATCAATTAATTTTTATTCCATAATATCCTTAAACTAAATATTCCCTACTAATATTTATAACTATACAACAATATATGTATTTAATAATAAAACTTTTCATTATTTTCCAAATCATTTTCAACATAACAAAAGTCATATAATCAAACTTTTATTCATATTGTTTTCTAAGCAAAGCAAAAAATAAAAGCTTAAATTAAATACAACAAAAAGCTTTTTTTTTATTTCCTTTTTTCTATTTTCTGTGGAAAGATTTTGATTAATTTTCCATACATAAGCAAGAAAATTGAAAATTTTATGGTTTAACTCTTTCTTTCGTTTCATTCTTTTAGGATGAAGAATTATATTATACACTATAATGCTTTGTATGTGTATGTAATATAAAGCTGTGTTGTCGATAAATTTTTATTAAAAATTGAAAATTCCAAAAATTCTATTGTTCGGGATTTATGATTTTATATTTCACTTAACTTTTTTTTTAATTTTTAAATTAATTTTTCATTTTTGTTTACTCTTTGTCTGGTTTAACACTATTTTGAATGAAGGAAAATGTGGGGCAATTATTATTAGAAAATATGTTTTGTTGTGTAGTTACTTAGTTTCTAAAATAAATAAAAAAATCAAAGTCATGCTAGTTAGGATAATATCCAATCCACCTTATAAACCTTATACATATTATGTGTGTGTGTGTACGCTACATAAAAACTAAGAATTTATTCTAAATCCTTCAAAACAATCAAATGTAATGACAGCTGCCTAAACCTTTTCCTGAATTGTAAATCAGGAAACCAACAACGACTTCTACGACTAACTGAAAATGAATAAAATATTTTCATAACATTTTTTCAAGACCTATGTGTATGTCGTCTAAAAATATCTGTTTAGATTAAATTTGTGACATTAGCAGTATTATCATAAAAACACCATCTTGTGACGTAATAACTCATTAATAACAGCATAGCAACAAAATGAATAAAAAAGCGATTTCCAGAGGATCATACACCTTTTTATAAGCTTGTCTTACAATTTTTAAGCCACTGTTGGCAATTTGGGTACCAATTAATAAAAATAATAACTTTGAGAATGATTAGATTAAAATCAATACTTAATCTAAAAGTACCCAAAAATGGTTATTTAAGTTCAAAATTATTCATGAGACCCTCAATAATATTCAATTTGGTTTAGAATATCAGCTCAGTACACTGAATTTATGATAAATTTGTGTTAAATATTGAAGTACGAAAGTTGTTGCAAATCTGATTTACTCCCGAAAACCTGTTGCCTTGTTTGTGCGAATTAGAGTTACCTTATCTCGATAGTTAGTAATACCGAAATTCCGAGCGATCTCGGTATGGTGTACACTCGGAATTTTACTTCCTCCAGAGTACTCTTTGTCGTTGTACTAAACTCATTAGCAATATCTGAGGAAGTTGTCACAATATTACGACTAGTAGAGATATTGGAAATATCTCAGAAGATTCCCCTCAGAAGATCTAAGCTTATACCACAATGTAAGCAATGTGAAGACTATGGACATAAACAAATATATTGCAACAAGGAACCCAGGTATGTCAAATGTTTAGGTAAACATTATACCAGAGATTGTGTAAAACCTTAAAATGTTCAGTCTAAATGCGTTCACTGTGGAGAAAACCAACCTGGAAAACCACCACACATAACCTCGTCTTATAGATCAATTTCGCTATTGCCAATCATGTCCAAACTCTTTAAGAGGCTTCTGGTAAAAATGTTAGATCCGATAATCGAGAGTAAAAAATTGATTCGAAATCATCAGTTCGGTTTTGGTAACCAACACTAAACAATTGATCAAGTAGACAGAATAACCAGTTTAATCGAGAAAACACTAGAGAAGAAAAAAGCCTGTTTAAAAATATTTCTAGACGTTGCAAAAGCATTTGATAGGGTGTGGCATAAAAGGCTTAACCACATACGATCAAATCTTCTTGTGCTGGATACGCTGTTTTTTGAGCATATAAAGAAGCATCTATCGGATCGTTGATTTAAAAATGAAACAACACCCGATTTTTTGTAATTCTCAAATTCTCAAAATGCGTGTTTATTTAGTACACAAATTCGTTTCACAAACTTAATCTAACTTTTAAAACAACATAAGTAAATGATATAATTTACCACAGTGAATATTCGCGCACGCAATTTATTATTATCAACAAAATGCCCAACAAGGCCGTTTGCTAAACTTATATTTTGTTCGCTAACAAAATTCGTTCGTTTTGCTTTTAGAGAGAAAACCAAGCGTGTGTATTATTTTATTTTCTTTATGTTTTTTGTTTAGACTCTGTTTTTGTAAAAGTCGATTGTTTATTAACTTTGTTTTTATAAAGTTTTTTATAAAGACATAAAGTGCTCCCAAAATAATGTGGTGAAGGCGCGTTCGATTGAGTACGTATGGGTGCGTTCGAACTGACTGTTTGTACAATTGTGGCGATGAGAGAATGAAGATGTATGAATGAATATATGAATTAATGAGCGAGCCGCCACACATCACTTCAGCAAATCTTGAAGCAGCACTTGTTAATATATCTGACCGAAAAAAGGTTAGCACAAGACAACATAATTACTTCGGTCTAAAAAATATAATCAAAATATTAAAATCTTGTAAAAATGACCAAAAATTTTATTGCTCCAAAACCACTTTGATCGACGTTTTGAAAGTCCCTGTGTCTATAAAAGCAAGAAGCAAAAGAAAAAAAATTGTGTCCAACTAGGCGGAGATTTGAAAAGCTTTTGGAACCTGGAGGCCTATTCTCGAATTCCACATCCATTTTCCACATGTGGACATCTGTCAAAGTTCACACAAAAACGTTCGTAAAATGTAATTCACATGCGGCATGGACATTTTCCAATATGGGGAATTTTTTCCACCTGCTTATACCCATTCGGAAATATTCCCTTAGTACCGAAAAAAATCAATTGTTATGAATTTTGACAGATGTCCACATGTGGAAAATGGATGTGGAATTCGAGAATAGGGCCCCTGTACGTAAAAAGGGTCGGATACTTGCCATATTATTTAACCCAAAACACCTGGTTATATGTAGAAATATTTACCAATTTTTTATATAGCCTGGTTTGAATATTGAGTTGGGCGTTGGGTTTGGGGTTGAGTTGAAGTTTAAGTTATAGGTGAATTTGCGGGTTGAGTTCAAGTTGAGTTGGAGTTGAGTTGGGGTTGGATTAAAATATAGTGAGCAATTGTTCAATTTTTTATATATGCAGGTTTGAGGATTGAGTTGAAAGAGAGTCTGCGGTTGGGTTGAGGGTTCAGTTAGGGTCCGTTTGCAGGTTGAATTGGGCTTGGGTTTAGGTTGAATTAGTCGGTGTTTTCTTTTATTCATTCTGAATATTCTGGATATTCCGAAAGTGACGTAAATCGTTCTTTTATTCATTCCATTGCTTCTGTTCCTTTTTTAGTCCATTCTTTTATTTATTCGGAATATTCAGAATGTATTCTTTTTGTACTACATCCAAAGGTCAAATAAAAATAATATTTCATTTGGCGTTTTGTAATTATGTTCGATGTTTACAATTTAAATAATCAAATTGAATTAAATCGTACATCACGGCTCGTCTGAACGCGGCTCAACCCAAAAGTGCTTGCACTTCTGTTTTTTTTATGGCATCATGTTCCGTAAGGTCTAACAAATAAGATAAAAGTTTTTTTGAAATCATCTACATTTACATTTTACATTTTCGCACCAAAATTCGAAAATTGGAACCAAAAAAACGGTTTTTTGGTCTGAAAAAGTGAAATATCTTATTTTGTATGCCCTTCCGGAGGATTCCAGCATACAAAGATCGAAAGAGAAACGTCTCAGGAAGAGAATGCAAAAGTACAGGTCAAAAGGTTGCAGTATTTCTGGACGAGGAATAATGTCAAGAATCGTTTTATCGTCATCAGCTGAAAAAACTGGAGGATTGATACAGCTTTTGAAATTTTTCGCATTTTTCATTATCGATCCGCCATCGTTTCTCCAAGCTTCAAAATATGAGGTTGATTTTCCCAAAGTTCACCGAGGTCCGACGTGCTGCAAATTTGTGCTTTCACAAAGGCACCAAGGGTACGTCGATGAATGAGACATAATCCCTGTCAGAATATTGGCTAATTTGAAATCCTCAATTTTCAATATTTTCCATATTGCTGACACGTTTTCAGAATTCTCTTGAGCCGATTTCACAATAGCAAGGATAAAGATTTTCTTAACGCCTGAGTCAGCAAAAGCTTTAGCAAACACGCCATCATCATAATTTTTACGTTTTTTCTCCTGTTGACAAATTTCAGTTGAATCATATTGAACAGACAGGCACACCTTCAAAAACCTACCGCCACCGTCAATTCCAAATTTTAAGTGCTGATTTCTAATATCCCGCTGTTTCTCGATATGAGAAAGAAAATCTTCAAGAGAATGGCAGTAAACTATGGGACATTGGATTGGTGCGCTCATTCGAGCTTTGATGGTTACAAAATCTATTGTCTTAGCACAAAAGAAACTTTTTACCTCGCCATTCTTCTGTTCCAGGCTTTTTTGAATCCTGGCTCAATTATCGCCCGTTTTTTGGTAGCAACTCTCAAAGCGGTCGCTATATCAAGAGTAGTACTCTTTGTACTGAGATTAAATTTTGTTTTGATTTTCAAGAAATCGGCTGTGGATATATTCCAAGCTGGTTCCTCTTTATTTTTCTCGTGGGGATTTATGAATAATTTCATGGAGTTTCGTCCACGTGCCTGAGTAAGGGAGACCGTCGAATCTTTTTTGTTTACTTTGTCATCAATATTATGTTGTTGAATTGCAATTTTACTGATTAATGTTGACGCCACTTGTTCCATTTCTTTCTCCCCCATTGTATTTATATAATTGCATACATTATCAACTTGGGCAGTTTTGGTGCATTTATGAGGTGTTCCTCGTTTGGGATCGATAAAACATTTGGAACAACGTTTGATGCATTTCCCGTCAGCCGATTTTTTTTTGTTAAGAAGTTGCATGGATATCATATTACTTCGAGCAATCTGGCACAAATAACACTGAGAGGGATTTTGAATCCTAGATCTCGTAGTTAAACTTACACTCAAAAACTTAGAATAATCAGGTAGCTCGACAGTCTTGGAGGGAACGATTCGTGGATCGGCACTGGGAAGTTGTCGGTAGACGTTCCGTTTGCATCCGGCACAAAGAACATTCGGCAGTCTTTCTTCACACAAGATATTGTCCACACGATGCTTCAGTAATTTTTCTAGATTCGATTGCAGCCAGGCTTCTATCTTGAACATGACATTATTCTTTTTTAAGCACAACAAAGAAATTTTACTCTGGTTCTCTTCGTATGAAAGTGCGCGGGCAACTTTTGGAGAATTAAAAATTTTCGACATTATGGAAAACTGAAATGAACTGATCGAGGAAGAAAAGTTTTCTGCTTTTCTTGTAACCTGCCTACTGCATTCTCTTCCTGAGACTTTTCATAAAACATAAGATATTTCACTTTTTCAGACCAAAAAACCGTTTTTTTGGTTCCAATTTTCGAATTTTGGCGCGAAAATGAAAACTGGTCAGTGGATGATTTCAAAAAAACTTTTATCTTATTCATTAGACCTTAGGGAACATTGCACTTTTGGGTTGAGCCGTGACATATTATAGAAAATGAAACTATTCATTTTGATACAATTAATCGTGTAAGGCGTAACATAATGAAATTTTCGAAAATATTTTTAGAATTATTTATTTTATAAACTTAATTTGTTTCCTAATTTTAAAAATAAAACAAATTCATGTTACGGAAAATGTATTCCATTTATTCCAATAGAGCTGTCGATGTCGGGGCCGCGAGGATCGGTGCTTGGTCCTTTGCTGTTTCTTATTTGTACGAATTCTATTTCTAAACTTAATTTGAATGGTGATAGTACTGGATTTGATGATGATTTTGCTTTAGCTTACCCTGCGGAATCTGCCAATGACGTTATTTCTATGGTTAATTCTGACCTAAAGAAAAGTCTTACATAAACGGTTTGATAAGTATTTCATGATACTAAGTGGAAAAACTAAGTTTATGTGATTTAAAAATCCTGGTATTCCAGCTGCTTCTAGTCATTCCCAAGTAGCATTACTTCTAAATGTACCTCTGTTAGCTGTCATATGGATTGCTTGAATATTGGGCTAGTCAACTCTTTTAAATACCTTGGAATTCATTTTCACACTAATCTTAATTGGAAAATTCACATTTCAATGTTACAAAGTTATGTGGCATCTGCCTCACGTATTTTTTACCCCCTCCGTGATTTATGCCCTATTTCCCTGTTGAAAATTACGTTTAAGGCTTTGGTAATGGCGAATTGGAATACGGTTTGTCGTGCTGGGATGGTTGTTATCCAAGTACTTTAAAACCTTTGTTCGTACAACAGAAAATGATTTGGCGAACTATTTTGAGGCAAAACAGATTGGAATCATCTTGGCCTTTATTTAAGTCAACCGATATTCTACCTTTACAACATTTGTATGTTTACAAGGTTTTAAGAGTATTTTTTAAGCACAGTAGTCAGCATGTAATAAGAGGTGATGCTCGATACAACTTTCGCGCCAATCATCGTCTTCTTCCATCGCTATATTGTTTTTACTGCTCCGACTTTTTTAATGCCACTACCCGAACACATTAGACGTCACATTTATTCTAAACAGTTTTTATCCTACGTTAAAGATTGGCTATTTGAAACACCAGACGACTCATATTTATTTTGCGTCAATATTTGATTTTTTATTGTGGTTGTTGTTGTGTTTATTCAAATTTTCTCAAGAGCCTCGTATAATTTATTCAATTTATATTAAAAACTTTTTTTTTCTTTAGATAACTAATTGGTATTTGTATATAAATAGTTATATTTTTTAATTTTGCTAGTATATTGTTAAAAGAAGCAATGCCTGTCACTGGATTTTTGTCCACAAGGCATGTTATTATTTTTTATATTGTAAATATTATATTGTAATGTAATAAAATAAATTGAATGGTATGATGATATCTTGGCCTGACAGTAAGATGTTATTATTATATGGTGGTATGACGATACGATGGTACGATGTTACGATGGTATGTCGGTATAAAGGCGACCAGGGTGACCATGTTATGATGATGACCAGGTTTTGAATTAATTTTGAGTTGAATTTGAGTGAGAAGTTTTGTTAGGGATTAATTTTGGGTCCAGCCTAGGGTTTAGTGGGAGGTTAAATTGAGTTTGAATTAGGTTCTCCATTTAGTGCCGGGTTGAGCAAACGATTGAGATTTGGTTCGAGATAAGTTGAGCTAAAGTTGAGTTGAGCTTTAGTTAGCTTGCATTGGTGTTGAGTGAGTTGCTCGTTTCGGGAATTATTTAAGGCTTGATTTGAAGTAAGGTTAAGGTATGATTAGGGGTTAATTTGAAGATTGAGTTGAGAATTGGGTTGGCGGGTAATTTGCTGATTGCGACTGAGTTGGAGGCTTAGTTGTAAATTGAGTTGAAGGTTGAGCTGAAGATTGACTTAAGAGGTTCAGTTAGGGATTGATTTGGGAGTTGAATTGACCGAAGTTCTAATCACCTCATAAGGTATCAGAGTTTATTTCTGGAAATTCTCTGTTGAAATATGATTGAGATCGATCCAGTCCTAAAACCTTGTAACAACCAGAAGCAAGTAGAACGATTCATGCCCAACAGAACACAACTCCTTACGCCCACACACTACACCTTTGTATTTATTGAGCTAAATATATCTAAAATTATGTCAGCATATCAGTCCATGATATTATGATATATATGATATATCTTCACCTGCTAAAATATTTAATTGATCTATTTATTTGAAAATAATATTTTATACAACCTTGTCGAACCTATTTTATTACCCAAGCTCAAAGCATTTCATTAAAATGGAAGCTGGTGAAAACGACAGTGCATTAAAAAAAAATATAAGCCAAAAACATAACCCCTTCCTAGAAGGATAAAATTATGCGCTACGATTTATATTATTTTAACTTTATTTATTATACATTCTTATTATCCTTTTCGATATGTTCAGCTGTACAAAAAGGAAAACCGGAAAAGTATCATAAATTTTATTTCACCTAAATACAAAAAAAAAATTAAATTAAAAAAATTTTGCACTGCAGTTTCTGGCATGATTTTAAAACCGTTATTATGATTGTTGTTGTTGTTGTATAAAGCGAAAACTATTTTATTTTTGTGTTGTCGGTATCTCAGAATCTACATTAATTAATTTTTATTATTTTTAATTTTTTTGTTTCGTATAGTTGAAATACAGAACTTTATCAAGATTGGAGGGATATATACAATAAATAAATTATTTTGTAATTATTTTATTTTAGATTATTCTTAAGATGGGTCGAATGTATTGACGGTGATTTTGAAATTTTTATTAAACTGATCAGAATTATTTAAATTTAAAAGCATTTCTATCAATTTGTATCCGAAATTACGTTTATATCTATTAAGTACCTAAGTACATTTTAAATATTCCTATTCATCACCATCGACCTTGCCTTCAGAATATTTGACTACATCCCGATATTTTCCTTTGCCATACGTACGTACGTACATGTTTGTATATAAATATAAATGAAAATGACCTAAACGAAGAACAATAAAAAGTCTAAAAAGAAAATTAATTTTGGTCTAGTGCGAAAACTTTTATTCGTTTTTCTCGTTTTATTTTGTTTTTGTGCTATTGTCCGTAGTTTTTTTCGCAAAGTATTTTTTATTTCCTTTAATGAACTTTTATGGCAGTTTTATTTAAATTTATGCATTTTTATGTTTTGAAAAACATTAAAAAGTTTTAAAGGAAATACTTAATTATAGAATGTGCATACAGACATACATTTATGTATGAATTAGTATAATTTATGTTATGCATATTTAGCGCTTGTAGCGGTTCACCCAATTCACGCTACACATATTCAACAACAATATGTTTCATAGCGTCGCACGTTCCAACACGAATGCGTATTGGGTGTCTCACGTTGTCTGAAAACGTACTCCACACGAGAAACAAAACACGAACACAAAACAAAATACAAATTATTTTTTTACCTTCATCTTCAGCCTCGTCTATATCTTCAAATCGACATCGCGTCGCTCTCATTGTGTTGGCCGCCAACCACATTTTTGTGTATCAAGGAAATGGTGGTGATAGATAAAATAAAAACATAGAATTTTAAATATACAATCGACCTGCTTCCGCGGGATATCAGGATATTATAAAGGGGCATGATGTTACCCTCCATACCGCCTGTATCATATGCTGAAAATTATTTCATAATAAGAAATTGATTTATTAATCACTGCCGTCCCATGATCTTAATTCAAGGAGCCGTTAATTTTATATTCAGTACATACGTGGTCATGTCTTAAGCCATTATGAAAAATTGACTCAAAGTCAAAAAAAACGAAAAGAGAGAACAAATATAAATTACATTTAACAGACAAAGACAAGATTTTTTTTTTGTACTCATAAAAAATTCATAAATTTGTGTAACTTGTTAGAAGACATTTTTGAAATTTTTTAACTGATAATATGGTTGATAGATTTCAAATAAGTTTATTTTTGAATCCAGCGAATATTATATTCAGCAGTAGTGATGATGATGACTACGGCCAAGAAAATATTGAAAAAAGAAGAAAATGTTGGCTTCGTCCCTTATTATTTGAAACGAAATAGGCCTGGCACATTTACTAATATTTTAAACGAGCAAAGGCGGGATTCGCAGCTTTTTTATAGTTATACTCGGATGAATTTGACGAACTACTGTTAATGGTTGGGCCATTAATTCAGAAACATACAGTAGTAAGGGAACCTTTGAGCCCTAGTTTCAGATTGGCCGCGACTTTAAGGTAATGAGGTTTGATATGTATTAACATAAATAAATAATATAAAAAAATAATAAATGCACTAGAAAACTGACAATCACAAACCAGCTTGGAAATAGTTGTTTTTTTTTTTTTTAAGTGTGGGTGTATGCAGCCCAGAGCACTGCGACCATTGAGGCCTATTGTGCATCCCTAGAGATTCCTACGTGAAATGTAGATCTACATCCTTGATAAACACCGCTACCTGATGCATATCCAGTTGGTCGGCGTTAATCCACTGGATTATATACGCATTGAGGAACTTTAATCTTGTAGGTGTTCCGATTTCTTCTTACCGCAGAATCTGCACTGGTCCGTAAGGGACCTTCCCATTTTATGTAGATGGCTGTTAAAACGCCGTGCCCCGTTAAAAACCAAGTAAGGGATCTTAGCGATTGGCGGTCCATCCGCGGTGCGTCTCCCAGACGTATAATATTATAACTGAATAATTTATGGGCCTGTCTCATCCCACTGGAGGACACCCAGACTAATTTCCAATAGTTCTGCTCCCAATCCCTTATACCATCTGCCAAATTGGTTTTGGAAAAAGCAATACTAGGACTGTAACCCAGAAAATCTCGGCTTGCTCCCATTATTGCACATCGGTCTGCTGCCTCATTTCCTCTAATGGTGGAGTGGCTAGAATACCATAAAAGGGTGACTTTATTTACTTTACCCAGTTCTAATAAATTACAGTAGCAGCTCCAGATCAATTTCGAATTGAACACTGATGCTCCTAAGGCTAGCCTGGCTGTCGGAGAATATATAGATCTCAGTTTTCATTTATTTCTTTTTGAGACATTGAAGCACTAGCCAATCCAGGTGAGCCCCCATTGGGACCAGATACGGATGTACGCTACTTGCGTTGGATTCTTCCTGATCCCTCAGTACTACACAATTTGGGAAGTGACCTCTCACTAGACATTCCGGAGTCTCCTCCCTGGTTGTGGTAGTCCCTCCACTTGGTTTCTTAACATATCCCAAGGGATTCCTGTGCTCCAAGGAGAGTTCCTTCTGAAGTCGACACGCCATAGGTAGTTTGTTTATTTTCTTTCAGAAGTCTATCCAGCTGAGTCTTTTGCTCTGCCTAAGGGCTATGTTGTATTGGGTAAGGGAATTCCGATAGGTAGTCCAATCGTTCGTCCTCTTAGCCCTATTAAAAAGTTTACGGATACTCCGTGTTCTGTTTTCCAAGTTTTGGTTCCACCAAGGAACATCCCTTGTGCCTTTAATACGCACCAGGGGTGAGCTTGAGTGGGAGGCATTAATTATTACCCCTGTAACGTCATTTGTAACTCTGTCGAGGTCATCGACAGAGTTTATCGTGGTCTGTATACCAGCTAAGTTATCCGAAAGTCGGTCGTTATAGACTGGCCAGTTGGTGCGTTTTGGTATCCTTACCATCAACTCTTGTCTCAAAAGGATATTATTATCAAACCTAATGTACATGTGATCTAAGAGCGACGCTTCCTTGGACATATGCCAGTCGAGAATTGCACTGGAGGTATCCAAGTCAGACAGGGTAAGATCCAGTACCTCTCTCCTAACCGTATTCACAAAGGTCGCATTACTCCCTTTATCGTTAACTGCTAAGTTGTTGCTAAGACAGAATTCAAAAAGTTGTCCTTCTCTTAAATTGGTGTTGCTGCTTCCCCAGACTACGTGGTGTGCATTAACGCCGAACTTTTGGTGATGTATCGTGCAAAAATGCACGAAGCTCTGTATCAATTCTGGAGGGGGGTCATTTTCATCCCCGGGAAAGTATGCAGAAGCGATGTTAATCACCCTGTTGCCTCCTTTTGGTAAGAGCATTTCTATTGAAACAGCCGTAGTATCCCTAGAAATAAATTGGTTAATAGAGAAGATAGTTTGCCTTGAGCGACAGAGAATTGCTGCCCTTGACCTGTCTGCAGCCGTGTCGTAGCCCAGCTTACCTGTGTTAGCTGCAGAACCTTTAATCTTCCCCTTGTAGGTGCAAGGCTCCTATATGAGCGCTATATCACAGTCCTTAATCATAAAAAGGCGGTTTAAGTTGTTTCCAGATTAATCTGCACGACTCTCAGTTTCGCTACAATTGCAGATTTGGTGTGTATCACCATGATGTGTATATATATATATATATATATATATATATATATATATATATATATATATATATTTTATTATATTTTTTTTTCATGTCTTAGGCTCCAGAGAGCCCGGCTTATTAGGTTGCTGTGCCATCTTTCCTCTAGGGATCAGCCCAAAGCTGCCCTTTACATGCCGGGTAGATTCGGATCCGCCACTCTCCCCTTGGCTGTATCCACCGCCCCCTCCTTCTTTGGGCGGAAGTGTACAGAGCCAAACATCCAATTGACTCTGTAGTTGGAGCCCTTCAGTACCTCCGCCGTTTTATGTGACACTGACATTGTGAGTTAAAGGAGGTCGCCTTCTCGCTCCTTCCTCGCTATAATTCTCCAGTCTGCGTCTCTAAGGTCCTTATTCTTGGTTGCCAGACGATGCAGTATTTTGTCGTTTGTCTCCTTACAAAACTACTAACATAATCCTTGGGCGAAGCAACTCGTCGACTGCCTTCAGGGATGCCCCGTCCCAAGGCTTAAGTGAGGGCACTGTGGCCCTGAGCCACTCTGCCGTACCATCGTCAACACAGTTGACCGTGAGCCAACTGTTTCTGGTGCGACATTCCAGGAAATTAGGCCTGACACCATCTAACGGCAGCTCCGCCACTATCTCCATTATGACATCTTGTACTGCCAGAATCTGGGCAATACCCAGTTTTGTTTCTGGGTAGCCTTGGTCGGTAATCTCCAACCTGATAGCCTTTACTGCGGCACTATACGTTGTGGCCGTGTCGGCCCTGTTCTCGGGCAACTCTCCTTATTGTCGCCTTCTGTTGCAGCTTTTGGGGCGGCGTCCAATGCCTTCGGTGAAGGACTGGAAACTTTCCCTCTTTTAGCCGCGATGCCTTTGGGGGTAGAGTCGTCATCCGACCGATTCCACTTGTTAGTTGAGACAATTCTGTCCCTAATTTTTTCCTTACATTGCTGCAAGGCAGCGTCGCGGGGGACCCCTGACCGAATTAAATGGGACAGACGTCTGACTCGCGGCCTCACTGAGGCGTGCTCTCTTCTTTGATTTTCCCTCGAGCGCCAACTCCTCGAGGTCCTTAGTTATTGTGGCCGTAGTCGACGTGGATTGCGTATCCATTTCAGGCAATAGAGTGCCATGTACGGGAGAGCCCACTACTACGTCCGTACTGGAGTTATCCATTACGATCTCAGAAGCAGGGCCTGAATGGTCCATGTCATCTTATGAGACTGGTGAGCTTAAAGGAGCACCGCCCTTGTTATTTTTGTTTTTAATTAAATCCTTAAGTTGTCGATTTGCTTGGGGAATGGAAGATCCACCACGGCAGCGCCTCTTGCCGTGGTAAGGCTGATTGAAACCGGAGGTCGCCTAGCATCCGGAGTTCCGTGCTAGCGACCAAATAACCCATGATCATACATCCCTCGGAGCATGTGTTTCACCTTAGATTTGTTTTTTTTTTTCAAGATTCATACCATCCTTTAGCGTCGTACTTTATCCTGTTGCTCGGTAAGCGAGCCAACAGTTACCGGAGGTCACCACGAGGAGGTAGTACGTACACTTGCAAATCACGCTCAGGTTACCCTTCGCGCAGATCGTGGGCCCACAGAGAGGCTGCCTAAAACATGACCAGAACAGCCTGCTGTAGCCCACCCTAAAGGAAGGTTACGGAGCCGGTATCACTACACAGCTTTGTTCCCCCCTTCCAGAAGGCGCCAGATATATAATCGTGAAAGAAACAACAAAATGCATAACAACCGTTCTCAAAAGCAAGGTGTTTCTCGAATTGTCCCAGATTGTATTTCAACACTGTAGCATTAGGTTTTCAAATCTGATGGAATTTTCCTCATTGCATATAGGAGCAATTGACGGAAAACACGTCACAATTCAGGTAAGGTAATTTAAAATTTATAACTTCAATTTTACATTTTACTTTAGGTACCAAGTAAATCCGGTTCAGAGTTTTTTAATTATAATTTATATCAATTTGGGACCAAGAATACCATTCCATAATATGCGATATTGGTGTTGTAGGTCGACAGAGTGACGGAAGGGTTTTTAGTGGAAGCAATTTTGGCAAACGGTTTAATAAATTGTTTCAGTATTCTTTCGGCTAAATGGAGAATATTTAGAACGGCCATCATTAAAGACCTTACTTTGGTGAAAAAAATAGTTCAATCCTGTGTGTGCTTACATAATTGATTTAAACAAAATAGCAACCAATTACTCTAAATCTTATAGATCATATGAACTAAGAGGAGTTATCGTACCAGATAAAACTTTTTCACACTTTTGGTAAGCTTAAAATGTATTTAAAGGCAATATTATTATTTATTTTTGGGTGCTTGGAACAACCAAACCACAAACTTCACGCCTCTTCAGCCAATGAATAGGAACTTGACGATTATTTTTCTGCAGAGGGACAGGTAAAGTGGCAGCTGGATAAAATATAAAAGACCATACAACTAGTCAGGCGCGGAAAGGATCAATTTCTAATCTATCTTCCAATTTTCATTAATTTAACTACAACAAAATTTGGTTAATTGGGTTTATTATTCGCGCAGGCCGGCTACAGTGGTGAAGAGTGTTATATGTACATATTGTTACGTTTTTGCCTTGTCAATTAAGGTTCGTATCACTGGATTGTGAATAATACAAAATCAACTTAATTTATCACCAACGAATTTATTTATGTCACACAAACATTATTACAACACAGTTTATTAATGATAATTCACAAAATCACTTTATTTAAATTATTTACATAATTTTACTGTTTAATATCTGCATAATTTTATTTCGCACTACAACACTTTTTAAATCACTTTCTAATTCCTTTTTAATCTTTACACTATCGCTTACCAAATATTAATAATCCAATTCGACTTACACAAACCAAACTTCTAGAAAGCTCATGACTTTTTCAGTTAGAATAGTGTAGAAACATTTAGAACAATTTTATCATGGAAAATTCCATTTTAGTACAGTAAAACATTGAGCTATTAATTTAACTTATTATATTACATACCAGGTGTCACCGTTACATTATTATTGTTTTTTCACATATTGGTTTTCCCTGGGGAAAAAACTAGCTGCCGATGAATATACAAAAAATTGGTCTTTCTGGAAAAAGCGATCTTACAAGCCAATACAAGTGATTAAACAAAGCGATTAAAAAAACTTTATTTAATTTTAAAAATAAATTTTAAATTATTATTGTAATTCAAATTTTGAATTTAAGTAAAAATACATTAAGTGGTTTCATTTTGATGCTGCGGTGTTTTATTTAAACTTCTGATCCAGCGATTTAAAAATTTGTGCAAATTACACCAAATTTGTTCATGGTCCTTCGAGCCGGATCTACGGTGAAATAAGTTCAAGAAACCGCATTGCGACAAATTGGAAAACCTCATTGGACATTTTCAACAATTTTGGTATATCAAAAGGCGTTGCTAGCCAAATCCAGCCACATTGACGATCTGTAATAAAAGGAAAAATCCATGAGTTATTTTGTCTATTTACCTACATAATTATAAAAAGATTGGGTACGCGATTATAACGTTCATTTTGCGATCGAACGGTTTCGTTTTAAATTTATCACAATTCTTTTTTACGCAAAATAGAGAGAACTTATTGTTGTGTAGTGTGAGAGTGAAAAATAAAGAATAAAGATAAAGAATAAAAATTAGTGCAGTATGGCTGAAGCAGATCAAAGTGCAATTAAAGCGCTACGCCGGAAACGCGGAAATTTCAAAGGAACTATCACGCGACTCGAGATTTATGGTGCAAACATAAATAATGACACTACTAGAGAAGCGTTTAATGAATTCAAGGACGTTGAGGATCGTTTTACTGCTTATCCGGCGCAACCTTCAGAATTTGGAGAAATTGAAAAAAAAATACATAATGCTAAAGGCGAAATTTCGAATTGAATCGAACAAGCGCAACAACATGTTTAACGATTTACATCAGTAGTTTAGTTCCACCATGTAAACATTTGTTCAGCAGCAACAAGAATATTTTAACACGTTGCAGGATAGAAGTTTTGCGTTAAATTCTGTACGAGAGCAGATTAAACTACCGAAAAAATGTCAATTCCGCCTTTTTATGGGAATTACGCTGACTTTCCTTCACTTAAGGATCTTTTTGAAGCGACGATCCATAACAACGATTCATTATCAGAGGTGCATAAATTTAGGTGGAGAAGCAGCGAATATAGTAAAACACGTGTCAATATACAGCAGGGCCATGGATCAGAAACTCGCGATGCTTGGCTAATTTATTTATTGTTAGAAAAGTGCGATAAAGAGACAAGAAAGGCTTGGGCATTGAAAGCAGGCAAGAAACAGTTTCTAACCATCAATGAATTTACGACATTTCCCAACAAGTATACTCGAAACACCGCATTGTAACGTGCAGAACCATTATCAAAGAAGATCATAAAACCCAGTAATGCAATGGCGAGTGGGAACGTTTTGGCAGCAACCACCTGTCCACTGTGTGATCAACCGCATTTGCTGCATAGATGCGAAAGGTTTCTGGCACTAGATGTCTCATCTCGTCGAGGTATAATTGCAGAGAAAAAGCTATGCTTTAATTGCATGAGAGGCACTCATCGCTCTGATTTTTGCAAATTAAAAATGAGATTGGTAAGCAAAATCAAACTGTGTCAAAACTAACAGTCACTAACGTGAACACCGAAGTACGAGTCAACTTGCAAACCTCATCAAACAGCGAAACTAGTTTCAATAATTAACTGGCGAATTTAAATATACAAGCGATCGTACCCACAGCAATTATAAAAGTAACCGACGGGTTAGGACAAATGCGACTTGTTAGGGTTATTTTAGACAGTGGGTCTCAAGCGTCCTTCATTGATGAAAGGATTTTTAATCAGCTACGTTTACCGAAAAAAGGAGCACAAATACAGTTCGCCTCATCAGGCATTATAACAAAAGGAATTGCTAATTTAGAGATCATGTCGCGATTCTAAAATGTATCCATTAATGCCGAGACATTTCTTTTGGAGAAATTACCGGTAGTGCTACCTTCATCAAAATTTGACACCGCACAGCTTCAGTTCATTAGTGAATTAAACCTGGCAGAGCCTGACTTTTATAAAACTGGGAAAATTGTTATCTTGTTGGGTGCTGATATATTTTTTAATGTATTACGAGCCGGGAAGCAAACTAATCCAGACTCTTCTGTTATTGCGTAAAACACCATGTTCGGGTATATCATGTCTGGAAAATTGCTTGGCCACTGCCTGTGCTCCGCTTGGTCGTCGCTGCATAGAAGATGGTGATCTTCCCCGTTTTCTTCTTATTTCCCAGCAGTCACGAGAGATGTGACCGACCTTATCACATGCCCAACATCTGATTTTACCGCTTCCGTCTCGGTATCTTGGTGTTGACCGTTCTGTATTTATGCTAGTGTCGTCCACTCGCGTATTTTCATGGACGGTTTGGTGCAGTTTCATTTGTCAACGCACACGCGATTGTTTCAGCAAAGGTTGCTTTAGGTGACAACATCACCGCCTTGCGTGTCTCTGGATCACTTGCCTTGACATCATTTAGTTCTTTCTCGAGACGTTGAACCTCCGTTTTGACAAGTTGGACTTCCGTTTCTAATTTTTGTTCAACCTGTTGAATCTCCGTCTTAAAATTCGTTTGCAGTTTCTCTATTTCGCCTTGTACATTTGTAGACAATTCCAGAATTGTCTCGTCCATTCTCTGTTGGCCTTCGGCAATTTCCCCCATCTGACGCTCTATAATTTAGATTGGTTGTTATATTTTCTCCATTTGTTGTTCCATCTGGTGTTTAATTTTTTGGTTTGATTGATCAATTTTCTCATACAAAATCAACTTAATTTATCTCCAACGAATTTATTTATTTCACAAAATTTATTACAACACAGTTTATCAATAAAAATTCACAAAATCACTTTATATAAATTATTCTCAAATTTTACTGTTCACAAATATTTTTTATTTCGCACTACAACACTTTTTAAATCACTTTTTAGTTACTTTTTTAATCTTCACACTGTCGCTTTCCAAATACTACTAATAATCTTACAAGTTTACTCTACCGCGTTCCAAATACTAATAATCCAATTGGATCTTGTTTGCCTTTTTATATACACAAACCAAACTTCTCGAAAGTTTATGACTTTTCCAGTACTAATAGTGAACAAACATTTAGAACTGTTTTATCATGGAAAATTCCATTTAGTACAGTAAATCATTCAGCTATTCATTTAGCTTATTCTATTACACACTAGGTGTCACCGTCACAATACAATATTTGCTGCGTTCCATTTGACGTGGCAAAGTACAAATAAGTACTTGGGAGTACATGGTAAATGGAACGCAGAAAATTAGTTGCGAAAATAAAATTTAATTTATAAAAATTTACGCGCAACATGGAAAGTTGGAAAATTAATTATTAATTTGAAAACTGATCAGCCATTTCTTACCGATTAGTTGTACTAAATATTCGTGTAAATAAATTCGTGCAAAAAAAAAAAATTAGAGTCGGAAGTTTGAAGAATCGAACTCCAAACACACATCACTCCTTTATATTACCACCCAACCACTCATCTCTATATAAAATCGCACTTGGTGAAAAATCATATACAAATTTTTGTTATTTTACCAGGCGAAGAGAATTTAAAAAACAACATAATTGTCAGCAACGTGACATTATTTTGTATCAAAGCGTGCCACTTCAAGTTATGTGACACTTGAACATACAAAATAAAGTCATATTGCTGACAATTCCACCTTCTTGTAATTTCTGTTCGCCTGTTAAAATTACAAAATTTTTTTGCGATTATTGATGAAAAACAAAAAATTTTTTTTTTAATTTCTATTCACCTGGTAAATAAAAATTAGCTTTTTCTAATTAAAAAGGCAATCAATAACTCAGACAATTTGGAGCTATTTATTACAAAAAAGAAATCCTTCAGCCGCGAGGATCGAACTCTTACCATAAGAGAACAGCTTAAAAGCATAGAGCTCTCGAGTTCGATCCCCGCACCTGAAGGAATTTTTTTTTGTAATAAAATCCCTAAATTTTCTATTTGGGTGGTTGCTAGAGTTATTCATTGCCTTTTTAATTAAAAAAAGTTAATTTTTATTTACCAAGTGAGTAGAAATTAAAAAAAATTTTTTTTGTTTTTCATCAATAATCGCAAAAAAATTTTGTCATTTTAACAGGCGAACAGAAATTACAAGAAGGTAGAATTGTCAGCAATATGACTTTATTTTGAATGTTCAAGTGTCACATAACTTGAAGTGGCACGCTTTGATACAAAATAATGTCACGTTGCTGACAATTATGTTGTTTTTTAAATTCTCTTCGCCTGGTAAAATAACAAAAATTTGTATACGATTTTTCGTCAAGTCCGAATCTATCAGTATTTAAACAAAAAACTGAGAAGAAATTATATAGGGATGAGTGGTTGGGTGGTAAGATGAAGGAGTGGTGTGCGAAAGGTTTGTAGTTCGATTCTTCAAACTTCCGGCTTAATTTTTTTTTTTATTTCCACGAAATTTTACAAATCTTTTTTTTGTAGTGATCTCTCGATCCCGATTAATCTTCTCGGATTATCCCCAATTTAAAATTTTTTATCTAAAAACAAATTTTTTTGTTACCTTTGCTTAGATTCGAACTCCAGACCTTCTTCAATCCACTCCATCACCTTACTACCTCGGCTATCTCATCATATACAAGTTAATATACATTTGTTTGTTTTATGCAATCAAAACAAATGTGTCTATAATATGTCGATATGGTGACATCTCTGTTAGGGCATATGTACTACATTTACTACACAGTGTTTCTGCTTAGTCGCCATAAATTCGAAAAGCAAACTACTCATAAAATTTAGCAAGAGTAGCTGCGTGCAGTCAGAAGTACTTGTGTGTACTTTGCCACGTTAAATGGATCGCAGCAATTTGCTAAACCAAAGAAACACACCTAATGAACCAAATTTTAGTACTAAATGTTTATATACTTAGCAAAGACCCTTTTTGCATAGTTTCGAATTATTTCCGCTGTATACAGTTTGGCGCCACCATAATTTGATTGACGTCGAAAGCCTATGAAATAGTTCCCACTTTCCGACATTATAGGAAGTAGGTGGTACCACCCCTGTCAAGCGGAATAAATTAGTCTGGAAACTTTAGGTACCAATTAAAATTTAAACTGAAAATTGTAAATGGGTCTTGGCACTCCTTGCCAGAGATTTGAATTTATTTTCCGATAGTACATGTAGTAGCTGACCTTCTTCTCCGTCCATCGAGCCCAAAAATTACCCCCTATCCACGGGATAATTTAGTCTGAAAACTATACTGATTGAGATTTTAGCTGAAACTTCACGTAGTAGGTGACCTAATTCCTTTGCGCCCTAAAATTATGATATAAATTTGTACCATTAAAATAATTTAGACAAATTTGTGATTACAAAACTGAAAGTCCAAACAGCTTTAGAGTTGCAGTTCAATTTGGTGTAGTAGAAGGACATACGAAACAGGTTTTGATAAAACAAGTGTACCAACATATTCCAGATTCCGTTTTTGACATTCAAAATTCGTGTAGTGCCATTAAAAAATTATTTTAGTGACAGTGAATACTCATTGAGCCGGCCCGCTGGTACCATAGCTAGTATGCTTGCTTTAAGCCCCGTAGGTCCCGAGTTCAATTCCCGGCGGGTGATGAAAAAATCAAAGCTGGTTAATGTACGATCAATGAATTAAACACTCATTATCCGTTTAAAAAATAATAATTTTGAAACTTCATCATGAAGCGGCCAAATCCCTCTATGGGATGTAGCGCCAGCGGAAAAAAATAATACTAATTGTCTTCAGAGAAACTACAGTTTTATACAACAAAAATAATATTTTCATTGTCTACGAATTTTCTACATTGTCTACGTCAAAAACGTTGTCTACACTATTGTTGACATTTACGTGTAGACAATCATTAAATAGGCTTAGACGCACAACACTGCTTTTAAGCTAAATATCTGATAATATTTCACAATCGTAGAAAGCCAAATTTTCTTGTATGTTCTATAGCACACTACATAATCTCCATTACTAAATTAAAATAATGTTGAAATGGTACAACCATGGATACGAAAATATCAAAATTTATCTTAATGTAATGTTACGGGACATAACTAGAATTACGTTTATAGTTTTCGGTATAATATGAACTAGTTTCTATGTTCAAAATATACATATTCGTACATTAGCTTATGTAGAGAGATATCTTTATCAAAACGTATATAGCAATTTAAGTTTTCTAGCACAACATGATAATGATGATGATGATGATGATGATGATAATCATTCAGTCACGTTACACTTCTTACTAGAAACTTCATATTATATAAATGTGTATCACGATGGTTCATAAGTTGTTGTGTATGAAAAAACAAATTTAAATAAACACCGTCCGTTTGGTTGAATCAGTAAGGTTTAATAAATGAGCAACTTATGTTATAACCCAATAAAATTAAAAACACCGAAATACAATTTCCATGTTTTTACCAATGTTAAAACATTTCTGTTAGTTGTACATTTTTTATTTTTTATTTTTTACCAAGATAATAATTTTCCTCAAAGGACAAATTTTTACGGAAATTTTCTTAATTTTTCTTTTTCTTGTAGCTGGATGTTGTGTGTATTTTTTTTTTGGTTATTATTTTCTTCTTACGTTCAGTAAAAAAAATGAGAAACTTAAAATGTATTAAAATTTAAATTTAATTTTAGCAACCAAAAAAAAAAAAAAAAGTCGAAAACTGAAATTATGAAATGTTTCAGAACAAGAAAAGAAAATAACATACAGCGCAACAACAAAAACAACAACAAAGTTAATTACAACTTAAATTAGCATAAATTAAGTGTGGAATTATGTTATTTCCGTTTTGTGCAGGTTTATAAAGTTTATATAATTATGTTGTGTGTTATATTTTATGTTCATTCTGGAAGCTCTCATCTTCGTACTCATTTTCATATATAAATACAGTGTTTTGTTCTTTGCCGAGTTTTGTTCCCAATGTTAAATTTTAAGTGCCGACACGAGTTTTTCTGTGTGTACATATGTACCTATCTAATTAGAATTGTATATATACGATGGCATTATAATTTGTTTTCTGTTATTACATGTTTGTATGTGTATGTTTATGGATTAACTATGGTAGTGTAAATAATTTTTTGAGCTTTTATAGTACATACAAATTGTAGAGTTTACAGTAAGTAGATGGTTATACAGCTATTAAAGCTATAAATTGATTTATTGCTTAGTTGATGTCATTATACGAAAAGGTTAAATTACGTCAAGCATTTCTTGGCACTCATAAGATATTATGCAGATATGATTTTATTATGTTGCATCTAGCGAATTTGGCAGCAAAATAACTTTGCTTGATGTTGCGCAGATTTTAGGGCCTCCACAAAATATTATCAAAATCCGGCCCTAAGTAAGCTTTTGTTTACGGATGTAAAAAATGCGTTTTCCTACAAAACAGCGTGAAAAGTAGGCTTTTTCTCTGTTTTCTATGCAAATGTTTGTTTTCTGCATTGTTGACTGTGTGTGTAACCACACTTTAACGCTTAAGGTGAACTCTAGTATGAAAGCTCACGTGCGATCGATTATTTAAGTGAAATAAGTTAATAGAAATGTCATTAGTCCAAAGGAGAAAATTAATGAGAAACCATAATCGCGGCTTCAGTTGTTTCAATGATAATCACAGTGTATACCAGTGTCCATCAAAGTTCAGCTGTAGATTAAGTAACCGCAACCATCATACCCTCCTACATGAATATGCACGAGCTAATGCAAACCAAAATCGTTCCAGTTTACCAGTTTCGCAATCAAATGAGAGTGACGTTACTGGAGATCACCTCGCCAAAATTTTCGAAATTTGAGCCAGGCCCAAACCCAACTTTAACCTTAACTACTAACCAACAGAACCTGCATCATAAGAACTTTACACCAATTCCCAAGCCAAAAAAAAAAAAAAAACAGAAAACCAGTTATTTAATTACCAACATGTTAATAGAATGGCTTCGAAAGCCGCTCAATTTCACAATTTTGTTTTTAAAACGCTGTTTCTGGTTTTTATCATCTGTGAAACATCGTTAAACAGAGGGACCCTGAGTTGTGAATTATTTCCCAGCCAAAATGTGGTTTATTATTATTACCAGCATAATAATAATAATAATAACAATAATAATAATAATCGTAATAACAACCTACGTAATAACCACTTTAGCACCAGTATTACTCTGTCGAATATCCAACAAGAATTCAATTGTAACAACCGCAACAGTATCATCATGGGTCACTTGAACCCTAAACTGATGGCATTTACGTCGATTTATTACCACAATGCATCCAGCATTCGGGGCAAAGCTAAAGCCTTTCGGCTTGGGGTTCTTGACAATGATAACGACATTATTACAATTGGTGAGACCTGGCTTACAGCCAGTTTTAATTCCGAGGAATATTTTCCATCCAACTATATCGTCCATAGGAAAGACCGTTATAACTTCCTAACCAGCATGAAAGGTGGAGGAGTGCTGATTGCTGTGAAGTGTTCGATTTTGAACGAGATGATCGCTTGTCATTCTCAACTAGATATTATGGCAGTCCGTGTAAAGGTGGCCCATTCCTCCGTGATCGTGGTCGCCGTAAATATTCCTAGTGGCTCAAACTTGGATTATGGTATTATGTGGAGATTACTAATTTTGTTGATTCAATTGTGTTACCTTTGGTAGGTGCTGGCGAACACCTTATGTTTGTTGGCGACTATAATCTTTGTAACGGGACGACTAAGTTCCAACTAAGTTGCAATCATAATGTATCAACTTAGATGGTTGATTTTCGCCCCATTAACAGAATTTCCTTGTAACTCTACACATCGGTGACTGCAGCACGTTTGCCGGTTAGGTGACGTCGGTGGGCGTAGTTCTTGTCACCAATTACAAGGAACTGGATGTGCTGCGATGGAGTGTACACACATTAACGACTACACAGGTGGGACAAACAAACATGGAACGTGCCTCGTTAAACTAGGTGATATTTTATATCATATCACAGATGAGATCACATTTTCAATTTAATAAATAAATTGACAAAACCAAATTAAAGAAACTAAATTAAATCACAGCCGTATTCTATGGTGGTCAGGTGACGGACCACGTGCTCTCCACCCTCTGCAATGTCAACACAACGCACTTATATTTAGTGTGCCCCATATTAATTCCACTAATGTACGCTAGTCCATACTAACACTAAAACTATTCACACATGATGATATTGTATTAAGCTAGGAATTTAAACACTGTGTAAGAACAAAAATATAAAAATACGCGACAATAACTTGGAAGAAGCAATCATGATTCAAGAGGAATAAGATAATTAAATAAACAAACCGATGATTTTTTTGGTACAATTGTAACGTGATTATTCACAAAATCAATAAAAAAAACATCAATGAATTACAATCATAAATAATAGATAAATAGGTAAGTAAACTTGTATGTATATAAATAAATAACATATATTGTATAAATGTATAAATAAAAAAAAATTATATTTATTAATAGTTACTTATAGTTAAGCATTTCTAAATTTTTTTTTTGGATCCGCGGTCCTTATTTTAACTACACCTGAATTGCATATTTATCAATGCGAATTATTGAGAATGATCAATTTGATTTTATAACAATAACAATGTAATATAATGTTAATATAAATATGTTATATATAATATATTAATATATATTATTATATGTAATATAAATAAATAAATAAATAATATAATATAGTAGTGGTCGAACCACGTAATAAAAACTTATCTGTTTCCTTTTTTTATTGTTTCTTTGATGCGATGGTGTTGTTAGGTATAGCGGTTTGCATCAAATTCTTGTGACCTTTCCCGAACAATCTTGTTTGTTTTTATTTGTTCACGTTAAATATTTGTCAAATCAAATTTGGACAAAACAAATTTAACAACGTCGCGGAAATACCCGTTGTGCGGCCTATTTTCGCACACACTTTTCCGTTATCACTTGAAATGGGGCTCTGTTTTGTTCTTCTATTTCCGCGACAATATTCGTTATTACACCGTATTAGTATTATTTCCCGATTTGATCGAACATACATAAAACTGTATGTGGATATTTTATATCACTAATTTTATTTAACCGTACTAATTAACTCGGTTTTAATTTAATTTAATTTAACAGCCACTAATATGGCGACTATTTATTTTGTCTTGTTTGGTCAACAGAACAAAAAAAAACACTTCACTGGTGCACTGTTGGTTTTACCTTCTTCCGTCAACAAGACACCATCGATTGACCGATTGCATTTTGCATTCGATTATTTACAATTCTTGTTGTCATAGGAGGGGAAAGAAATATCAAAAACCAACAATCAAAACAAACAAGCTAACATCACCCTCTATCATTTTACCGAAACAATTATACCAATAATCAATAATCGACCCGCAAAGCTACATTCAGGGAACTCAAAACAAAATGCCAATGCATACAAATCTCGTCCCATGAATCAGATCCCACCGTCCAAGACAAAACAAAACTTATCAGAAAGGCGAGAAATTAACCATACGTACGTAAGTTCCTCGCCTGAACGGAACATCACCAATGTTACATCTTCGTGATGCTAATTGGTTCGATGTTGATGGAGTTTTTACTTCGTCTTCCACAGACGAAAGGGTGTTACATACGATAGAATATTTTACGAACATTGCTACCACTCAACAGAACAGAGTGTCCAACAGCTGCAGCAAGTTTTTGGACCTGATTTTCGATACTGGTGCTTTACATTCGGAGATTTCATCTTGTGAGGATTTCACTGGCTGCGCGAGCATTTACCATACTCCTATTATGATAAACATATTTCATGAAAAGTGTGTTACTAATTTTACTTACAATAATGGTTCTCATTTTAATTTTAGATGTGCAGATTATGTCCTTTTAAACGATTTTCTAGCCAATTCGGACTGGAGCTTTCTTCAACGAGGAGTGGACTTGAACAAGATTGTCCGTCTGCTGGACGAACGGATCATCAAAAGACAAACCGCAATTTCGTGAGTCATGGTATGATGAAGCGTCGTAATAAACTTCATTCATTATATAGGGTACATGGGGATAAGTTTTACTCTGCGTACAATGCAGCCCGTATGGAGTTTCGAATTTTAAACCGGTTCCTTTATAATAATTATATTTTGCAGATTGAAGAAGATCTTACTACTAATCCTAAAAATGTCTGGAATTTCATCAACAGCAAAAGAAATGTTGTTGAATTACCGTCACCCATGACTTAATTCATGTGTCAACTATTTTAAGTCTGTCTATGAGCAATCTCATACTACTATTACTAATTCTAGTGACTGTTCTGAATATAGTCTGTTGAGATTTCTGCAGATGAGATCTCCGATAGTTTGGCGCGACTAGACGTGAATGCTCAGGACATGACGGCATTCCACCCATCCTTATGGAAAACTGTGCGGGATGGCTTAGCTGTTCCTCTTGCGTTTATTTTTAACAAAAGCCTCCGTACAGGGGTATTTCCGGAGCCTTGGAAGATTTTCTTCATTCACCCGATTTTCAAATCGGGCAAAAGGTGTGAAATCAGCAATTACCGTGGGATCGCTATACTCTCTGCTATACCGAAACTATTCGAAGCGTTGGTACAAAAATTTTTATTTTTTCATTTGAAATCGTTAATTTGTCCTGCTCAACATGGCTTTTATCCTAGAAGATTCACAGTGACCAACCTGATTTCTTTTTGTGGTTACTTATATACATAGCAGTATTGCAATCACGCAACAACTGGATGTTGTGAACACGGATTGTTCAAAGGCTTTTGATAAGATTGATCATTCGATACTTATCAATAAGCATGGGAAATTGAACTGTCAATTCATTCCAACTAAGTGGCTTCAATCTTATCTTTCGGATCGATGGCATTATGTTAAGATCTATGACTCGTCCTCAGTTTTATTTCGAGTTACCTCAGGTGTCCCACAGGAAAGTCATATTGGACCTCTTATTTTTCACTATTTATTAATGATGTTGTTCAGTACTTTGAGTTCGCCCATTGCCTACTGTATGCAGACGTTTTAAAAATATTTGCACCAATTTGTAGTGTATCTGACTGTCTTAGGTTGCAAAGGGATTTAGACACATTTTGTGTCTGGTCGGCTAACAAAAAATTGTCCCTGAATATAGCTAAATGTAAAACTATTTCTTTCTATTGCATTCGCACCTCGGTATTTCATGGGTATTCGCTGTTTAATGGAGTCGTAGAAAGGGAAGAGTATATGTCCGATCTTGGGGTAGTATTTTATTCCGATCTAACGTTTGTGAGGCACATTGATTCTGTTATAGAAAAGGCTTATATGATGTTGGGTTTCATAAAGCGTAACTGCAGGGACTTTTGTGACCCGCTTACATTAAAGTCGTTGTATGTTGCCTAGGTCCGTTCTCCGCTAAGAGCCATTCTGATAGAATTGAAAGCGTTCAGAAGCAATTTGTCTAATACGTACTTCGCAGTACACAATCAATGAATAATTTTGCTATTTCACATTATCATGAGCGCTGCAACCTTTTAGGAATACAGCGTTTAGAACAGCGCCGGGTGGCGGCTTGCGTTTTATTTGTTCGCGACATTTTTTTGTATCGTATTGATTGTGCTGAATTACTCGCACGACTCAATATTTATGCTCCTAAACGTTGTCTGCGTCGTCGTGTTGGTTTTTTACTAATCGATTCTGGCTCGACAAACTATCCACTTTCGGAGCCAGCCTTGATCACGTCTCGACTTTTCAATTATTCATTCGTTGTTTTTGATTTTAATTTGACTAGAGATTCGTTTAGACGTGAGCTTTTTAAGACCTTATAGGCATTTCATTGTTTTTATTTTGTTATTTATGTACATACTTTTCATTTTTTGTAGGTAATATATTAAATATTAAATAAATAAATATAGATGCGACCGTTCACCGCTAACAAGTAATAAAAATCTGGTGGAGGAGTACTCATAGCTATCGATACATCATTATCGAATGAGTTAGTTGAAATATGCAAAATGTCCATCGAGCAATTATGTGTTAAAATTGCAATCAACAAAAAGTCAATTTTCATGTATGTTGTATATGTTCCACCTGGCTCACCAATCTCATCTTACACCGCGTGCTGTGATACAATAATTGAAATGAACAATGCTGCTTATCTATCTGACACCATCATAATCACAGGGGATTTGAATTTTCCTACCATTAGCTGGTCATATAAGAAACGGACAAAATTTTACCTTTAAAAGTGAGTTTGGAAACAGAATGTCTGTTCAAAGATACTGTTTTTGACATGCATCTAAGCCAAATTTGTGAGATCCAAAATGGTCTATACCGAATTTTAGACCTAATTTTTACTAATGAACGAAATCTATTTAAAGTAAATGAGTTACCATCACCATTCGTAAGTAATGATATTCACAACTAACTAAAGGGCACCGGTTGTTGGGTGTCTGTGAACTGTCCCTAAAGGGACGGGAGACGACAAGTGTTTCGCACTGTTCTTCCTCTGTTCACAACATTCAACAACCTTTCCTTACTAATAATTTGTTAGGGGCCTATATCGCCCGCTTTTTTTTTTTTTTTTTGGTTTACGTGATTTACAGACGAATCCGTAAATTATCGTAATTTCCTCTTCCAGAAAGATTTCCAAATGGTACGCCATATTTTAACCATTTGGTTGGTCTGTTTTATTCTTTTTCCTATTTTTTCCTTTTTGGTTGTTTTCAACTACATTTTTCCCTAAGACTTTAACTAGATCTTAAATGGAGCTACCAAGCCCCATGACCGAATTCCTCTACCCGACTTAAGCACCGTGATTAAGTCGTGGTAGCATGGTACGATAGTAAACCAAAACAAACAAATTCTGAAATTCTGTTCCGAGAAAAGTAAATATAAATTCACTGCGTGTAACCAACATTTCGAAGGGTACTTTGAAATAAAGTATAAGAGCTACATTGGCCATATGAAGGAAAAAATAAGGAAAGATAATGTATGACATTCAAGGAACATAAATCTGATGACAGGCAGGTTATATCAAACATGTTTGCGGAGTTTTTTCAATCTGTATATAATCCTGAAGATATCGGTAAGTATGTAAATTCAAACAATGGTAAAAGCAACGTAACCATACTAACACCACGGATTGGAACAGAGGGATATTCGGAGATGGGTGTGGTCCTGATGGCGTTTCATTTTTAAGAGATTTCACGAGGTTGACAATTCCTCTGTGTCTGCTATTTAATCAATTTTTAGAACTGGCAATATTTCGAAAGAAATGGAAAATAACCAGAGTGACACCAATTTTCAAATCTGGAGTAAGAATTAATATTTCTTGTTACAGAGGAATTACAAGAATATCTTCAATACCCAAATTATTTGAGCTGGTATTATGCAACTCATTCAGATCATTGGTTCCTCAATTCATCTCACAGTGTCAACATCGGTTTATACCTAAAAGATAAACACCAGCAAGTCGTATTGAATTCACCAAAACGACCGTTAAAGAAATTGAAAAGCATAAGGAAGTTGATGGTGTATAAGGAATTTGCGAAAGCCTTTGACTCCTCAGTCATTGTAACGGGTTGGAACAGTTATACAGATTCGGGTTTTCTAAACAGTTCGTTGAGTGGTTTAAATCATATTTGAGTAACCGCAATCAGTATACTAAGCTACGTAATAGAAGATCAGAATTAATTCATGCTACCTCAGGGGTACCACAACGACATTACTGAAGTAATACAGCATTCTAAGGTATTAATGTTTGCAGAAGACATTGACAATCTAGCAAAATTGTGTGAGTCTAACCATCTCAGTCTCAACATCAACAAGTGTAAGAGTTTATCGTTCCATCGGAAAGTTAACCCTGTTATACAACAATATCAAATTAATGGTATACTTTTACAAAAAGTATTCGAGATTAAAGACTTTACTTGGTTTTAGATCCTGTATTATGCCTACGTCAGGTCTCAACTTGAATACACTGTTAACGTCTGGTGTCATTTTTACGACGAACCTATCCAAAAAATCAAGAGTGTCCAAAAAAGTTTATACGCTATATAACGTGGAATAATGGATGGGATTATGATCAAAATTTTCCGTACCACGTTAACCTGACACGATTGCTATCATATCTTACTGGATGCTAATCCTATCAGATGACAACATTGCATAATAGACGAAAGCTTTTAAAAAGTTTGTTTGTGGGAAATATTTTACTACATCAAATCGATGCACCATCTATACTGAAATCAATTAAAATAAATACACCGAGTAGAAATGTAAGAAGTCAGGAGTTCCTTCATTTATATAAACACAGAACAAATTATGGTGACAAAGAACCATGATTTCCAAGAGTTTTAATAAAATTGACCATCTCTACGACTTTTACTTAAGCGAAGATAACTTTAAACGTAGGTTTAAGCAATATTGAAAGTATTTTTTTATTATTTTTTATTAATTTTTATGTATAATTTTGTTTGTCTAATTTTAAATATTGTTCTCTGTAGGTATTATGTCAAGTCATACACCGCAACGAAACTATCAATAACAATATTACCTACTGCTCTAGCGTATGTAATAGATGGTCATAACCAGAAACAACGATGTCGCTAGATTCAGGATCCCAGGCACCATTTAACACTGAAAGCTGTATTCAAAGATTGCTACTAAATCGCAAAAATGGCCTTTATCTTACCTTTACCTTTACTCTTACCTTTATTTTTTTCTTTACCTTTACCTTTCCCTTTCCCTTTACCTCTACCATAACCTTTACAGTAGTGTATTTTGACCGGTTCTGCCAAATCTGGGGATAAGATTAACGGCGCAATAGTATGTATTCAGGGGCAAAACATCCATTTAGGGGTAATAGTATACATTCAAAGGCAAATACACACATTCAGGAGTAATAGCATCCATGCAGGCGACATTGCACACATTCAGGTAGTAAGTTACATTACAAGAATACTTTCAGGAGTACACCCATACATTCAGGGGTAATAGCACACATTCAGGTGGTAAGTTATATTACAAGCATACTTTCAGGGGAAATTAATGTAAATTGCATATATAAGGGTACATTTATAAACATGCTTTCAGGAGAATTGTGTAATTCAGGTGGAAATTGCATGCGAAAGAATTTGAATTTGACTCTCAAATAGAAACATTTTAAATTTGGTGAGAATGATTTTATTAAATTACGTTTTCTTCATTCATTTAAATTTATGCCTTCGAGCATTGATAAATTATGTAAAAATCTTTCAGATAATCAATTTTCTGAAATCCAAAAATTGTTTACAAACCTATAAGAGCAAAAACTAATCAAATAAAAGGGGCCTTTCCTTATGATTACCTCGCATCTTTTCAAAAATGCAATGATACATGTCTACCACCAAGAAATAAATTTAATAATAAATAAACAAAATCCGATATTAGTGAAAGTATTTAAAAATCAAAACCAGTTTTTTTCAAGGAAGGCAACGTCCACGTCCGATTTTAGATGGTTCATGAAATTTTAAATGTTCAAGAACTTTTAGAAGTTTATGAACTTTCTAATATGGGACGTCCCACGTCTGATTTTAGATGGCTCATAAACCATGACTCATAACTTTTAAATATCGAATGATTGTTCACGCCCCACGTCCAATTTTAACTAGTTAAGCCCCACCAAATCCATTGTTGGCCATTTTACGATGATCAAGAAAAATATGTGGCCAATCTCTAAATGTAAACATACGGTTGATTTCTCTGTCAATTACTGTGAACAAAATTCTAACTAAAAGCTTTTATATAGGAATTCACTATACAAATACAATTCATTTGAATAAATACATTCGACAATGAGTCGTAAACAGATAATTAATGAATTACATAAACCAGCTCGTAAAAATTTTACACGTCGTTGTATTAAAATCTTGGCCATCGACGACACAAGGTAGGCGGATTTGGTAGAAATAATTCCATATGCTAAATATAATTCAAACTTTAAATATCTTCTGACTGTAAGTGATAACTTCTCTAAATTTGCCTGGGCCATAACAGTGAAGAATAAATCATCAGTTTCGATTAATGATGCTTTTAATAAAATTTAGTTGATAGTAAAAGAACACCAAGAAATCTTCAAACAGATATGGGGACTGAGTTTTATAATAAACATTTCAAAGAACTGATGAAATAACGAAATATTAATCATTATTCTTAAACTTGAAACAATGGGTGCTAGACGGATTAAAAATAAAGAAGATCTCGACATCTAGTTCTTCAATTTAGTCAAAAAGCACCGTTGTGAAGTTAGCACGTAAAGTTAGCACGAAAAATTTCAAAATGTATGCACGGCAATACTTTTAATCAAAGACTTAAACCAGTTTTTTTTTTATACGGATAGTTCTAAAAACAGCCTTACAAAATTTAAAAATAAAAAAATGTACAACAACTTATCGTAATAACCTAAATTAAAAAGTTTTACCCAAAAAAAAAAAATTCTTAGCAAAGCGCTAAGTCGACTGCAACACGAACAGAAAAACTGAAGTTAGTTCTTCCAATACAATTCCAAAATTATTGCATTATTTTGTTCATTATTTTGTTTTTATTTTCTTGACCAAATGTATAGTATTTTCAATTTCGACAAATAAAAAATAGTATATTGTATAACAAATTAAGAAGCCAAGTCATTGCAATACAAAAGGGAAATTTGCAGCCTGAGCGATAGAGAGGGCTGCAATCAGTTGAGTATTGCAATTATGCGTTTACACACGAGTTACAAACGCTATTTTTTCTACGATACAATAGTCCTGTAATAATTATAAATAATTAGCAACATAAAAAATTAAAAATTTGTAAGAATCAAGAAAATTAATAACTGAAACGTTCAGAATATAATTAAAACATTTGGGTTTTCATCACAAATCGTGTGGCAATTGAGAAATCGTTGTGCAATGAAATTACAACACGATTTGTGCAAAGTATCCTTTTCTTGTATAATTAAATTTCAAAAATCATCAAAGAAAGCTTAGGTTACTTCATTATGGTAGAAAAATATATTTAATTGGCTGATAAAATGAAAATTTGATTGTTTTCATTGGAAAAAATTATTTGGCACAGAAAAAATTAGATTTTTTTATTCTCAGCCAATTAAATAGGATTTTAAATGAAATAATGGAATATTTTCAGGATTATAGAGAAACAACAGTTTAATTTTCAATTAAAGTAGAATCATTAACGAGCTATTTGAGAAAATTTTGTAAATTTTGTATGGTTAGGAAGAGAGTACTAACGGTCCGTGCTGGACCCTTCCTCACATTTGTCGGACATGAATTTAATCTTCAATTAAAATAGGATCATTAACGAGTTATTTGAGTAAATTTTGTAAATATTGTATGGTTAAGAAGAGAGTACTAACGGTCCGTGCTGGACCCTTCCTCACATTTGTCGGACATGAATTTAATTTTCAATTAAAATAGAATCATTAACGAGCTATTTGAGTAAATTTTGTAAATTTTGTATGGTTAGGAAGAGAGTACTAACGATCCGTGCTGGACCCTTCCTCACATTTGTCGGACATGAATTTAATTTTCAATTAAAGTAGAATCATTAACGAGTTATTTGAGTAAATTTTGTAAATTTTGTATGGTTAGGAAGAGAGTACTAACGGTCCGTGCTGGACCCTTCCTCACATTTGTCGGACATGAATTTAATCTTCAATTAAAATAGGATCATTAACGAGTTATTTGAGTAAATTTTGTAAATATTGTATGGTTAAGAAGAGAGTACTAACGGTCCGTGCTGGACCCTTCATCACATTTGTCGGACATGAATTTAATTTTCAATTAAAATAGAATCATTAACGAGCTATTTGAGTAAATTTTGTAAATTTTGTATGGTTAGGAAGAGAGTACTAACGATCCGTGCTGGACCCTTCCTCACATTTGTCGGACATGAATTTAATTTTCAATTAAAGTAGAATCATTAACGAGTTATTTGGGTAAATTTTGTAAATTTTGTATGGTTAGGAAGAGAGTACTAACGGTCCGTGCTGGACCCTTCCTCACATTTGTCGGACATAAATTTAATCTTCAATTAAAATAGGATCATTAACGAGTTATTTGAGTAAATTTTGTAAATATTGTATGGTTAAGAAGAGAGTACTAACGGTCCGTGCTGGACCCTTCCTCACATTTGTCGGACATGAATTTAATTTTCAATTAAAATAGAATCATTAACGAGCTATTTGAGTAAATTTTGTAAATTTTGTATGGTTAGGAAGAGAGTACTAACGATCCGTGCTGGACCCTTCCTCACATTTGTCGGACATGAATTTAATTTTCAATTAAAGTAGAATCATTAACGAGTTATTTGAGTAAATTTTGTAAATTTTGTATGGTTAGGAAGAGAGTACTAACGGTCCGTGCTGGACCCTTCCTCACATTTGTCGGACATAAATTTAATCTTCAATTAAAATAGGATCATTAACGAGTTATTTGAGTAAATTTTGTAAATTTTGTATGGTTAAGAAGAGAGTACTAACGGTCCGTGCTGGACCCTTCCTCACATTTGTCGGACATGAATTTAATTTTCAATTAAAATAGAATCATTAACGAGCTATTTGAGTAAATTTTGTAAATTTTGTATGGTTAGGAAGAGAGTACTAACGATCCGTGCTGGACCCTTCCTCACATTTGTCGGACATGAATTTAATTTTCAATTAAAGTAGAATCATTAACGAGTTATTTGAGTAAATTTTGTAAATTTTGTATGGTTAGGAAGAGAGTACTAACGGTCCGTGCTGGACCCTTCCTCACATTTGTCGGACATGAATTTAATTTTCAATTAAAATAGAATCATTAACGAGCTATTTGAGTAAATTTTGTAAATTTTGTATGGTTAGGAAGAGAGTACTAACGGTCCGTGCTGGACCCTTCCTCACATTTGTCGGACATGAATTTAATTTTCAATTAAAATAGAATCATTAACGAGCTATTTGAGTGAATTTTGTAAATATTGTATGGTTAGGAAGAGAGTACTAACGGTCCGTGCTGGCCCCTTCCTCACATTTGTCGGACATGAATTTAATATTCAATTAAAGTAGAATCATTAACGAGCTATTTGAGTAAATTTTGTAAATTTTGTATGGTTAGGAAGAGAGTACTAACGATCCGTGCTGGACCCTTCCTCACATTTGTCGGACATGAATTTAATTTTCAATTAAAGTAGAATCATTAACGAGTTATTTGAGTAAATTTTGTAAATTTTGTATGGTTAGGAAGAGAGTACTAACGGTCCGTGCTCGACCCTTCCTCACATTTGTCGGACATGAATTTAATTTTCAATTAAAATAGAATCATTAACGAGCTATTTGAGTAAATTTTGTAAATTTTGTATGGTTAGGAAGAGAGTACTAACGGTCCGTGCTGGACCCTTCCTCACATTTGTCGGACATGAATTTAATCTTCAATTAAAGTAGAATCATTAACGAGTTATTTGAGTAAATTTTGTAAATTTTGTATGGTTAGGAAGAGAGTACTAACGATCCGTGCTGGACCCTTCCTCACATTTGTCGGACATGAATTTAATCTTCAATTAAAATAGGATCATTAACGAGTTATTTGAGTAAATTTTGTAAATTTTGCATGGTTAAGAAGCGAGTACTAACGGTCCGTGCTGGACCCTTCCTCACATTTGTCGGACATGAATTTAATTTTCAATTAAAATAGAATCATTAACGAGCTATTTGAGTAAATTTTGTAAATTTTGTATGGTTAGGAAGAGAGTACTAACGATCCGTGCTGGACCCTTCCTCACATTTGTCGGACATGAATTTAATCTTCAATTAAAGTAGAATCATTAACGAGTTATTTGAGTAAATTTTGTAAATTTTGTATGGTTAGGAAGAGAGTACTAACGGTCCGTGCTGGACCCTTCCTCACATTTGTCGGACATGAATTTAATTTTCAATTAAAGTAGAATCATTAACGAGTTATTTGAGTAAATTTTGTAAATTTTGTATGGTTAGGAAGAGAGTACTAACGATCCGTGCTGGACCCTTCCTCACATTTGTCGGACATGAATTTAATCTTCAATTAAAGTAGAATCATTAACGAGTTATTTGAGTAAATTTTGTAAATTTTGTATGGTTAGGAAGAGAGTACTAACGGTCCGTGCTGGACCCTTCCTCACATTTGTCGGACATGAATTTAATTTTCAATTAAAGTAGAATCATTAACGAGTTATTTGAGTAAATTTTGTAAATTTTGTATGGTTAGGAAGAGAGTACTAACGGTCCGTGCTGGACCCTTCCTCACATTTGTCGGACATGAATTTAATTTTCAATTAAAGTAGAATCATTAACGAGCTATTTGAGTAAATTTTGTAAATTTTGTATGGTTAGGAAGAGAGTACTAACGATCCGTGCTGGACCCTTCCTCACATTTGTCGGACATGAATTTAATTTTCAATTAAAGTAGAATCATTAACGAGTTATTTGAGTAAATTTTGTAAATTTTGTATGGTTAGGAAGAGAGTACTAACGGTCCGTGCTGGACCCTTCCTCACATTTGTCGGACATGAATTTAATCTTCAATTAAAATAGGATCATTAACGAGTTATTTGAGTAAATTTTGTAAATATTGTATGGTTAAGAAGAGAGTACTAACGGTCCGTGCTGGACCCTTCCTCACATTTGTCGGACATGAATTTAATTTTCAATTAAAATAGAATCATTAACGAGCTATTTGAGTAAATTTTGTAAATTTTGTATGGTTAGGAAGAGAGTACTAACGATCCGTGCTGGACCCTTCCTCACATTTGTCGGACATGAATTTAATTTTCAATTAAAGTAGAATCATTAACGAGTTATTTGAGTAAATTTTGTAAATTTTGTATGGTTAGGAAGAGAGTACTAACGGTCCGTGCTGGACCCTTCCTCACATTTGTCGGACATGAATTTAATCTTCAATTAAAATAGGATCATTAACGAGTTATTTGAGTAAATTTTGTAAATATTGTATGGTTAAGAAGAGAGTACTAACGGTCCGTGCTGGACCCTTCCTCACATTTGTCGGACATGAATTTAATTTTCAATTAAAATAGAATCATTAACGAGCTATTTGAGTAAATTTTGTAAATTTTGTATGGTTAGGAAGAGAGTACTAACGATCCGTGCTGGACCCTTCCTCACATTTGTCGGACATGAATTTAATTTTCAATTAAAGTAGAATCATTAACGAGTTATTTGAGTAAATTTTGTAAATTTTGTATGGTTAGGAAGAGAGTACTAACGGTCCGTGCTGGACCCTTCCTCACATTTGTCGGACATGAATTTAATCTTCAATTAAAATAGGATCATTAACGAGTTATTTGAGTAAATTTTGTAAATATTGTATGGTTAAGAAGAGAGTACTAACGGTCCGTGCTGGACCCTTCATCACATTTGTCGGACATGAATTTAATTTTCAATTAAAATAGAATCATTAACGAGCTATTTGAGTAAATTTTGTAAATTTTGTATGGTTAGGAAGAGAGTACTAACGATCCGTGCTGGACCCTTCCTCACATTTGTCGGACATGAATTTAATTTTCAATTAAAGTAGAATCATTAACGAGTTATTTGGGTAAATTTTGTAAATTTTGTATGGTTAGGAAGAGAGTACTAACGGTCCGTGCTGGACCCTTCCTCACATTTGTCGGACATAAATTTAATCTTCAATTAAAATAGGATCATTAACGAGTTATTTGAGTAAATTTTGTAAATATTGTATGGTTAAGAAGAGAGTACTAACGGTCCGTGCTGGACCCTTCCTCACATTTGTCGGACATGAATTTAATTTTCAATTAAAATAGAATCATTAACGAGCTATTTGAGTAAATTTTGTAAATTTTGTATGGTTAGGAAGAGAGTACTAACGATCCGTGCTGGACCCTTCCTCACATTTGTCGGACATGAATTTAATTTTCAATTAAAGTAGAATCATTAACGAGTTATTTGAGTAAATTTTGTAAATTTTGTATGGTTAGGAAGAGAGTACTAACGGTCCGTGCTGGACCCTTCCTCACATTTGTCGGACATAAATTTAATCTTCAATTAAAATAGGATCATTAACGAGTTATTTGAGTAAATTTTGTAAATTTTGTATGGTTAAGAAGAGAGTACTAACGGTCCGTGCTGGACCCTTCCTCACATTTGTCGGACATGAATTTAATTTTCAATTAAAATAGAATCATTAACGAGCTATTTGAGTAAATTTTGTAAATTTTGTATGGTTAGGAAGAGAGTACTAACGATCCGTGCTGGACCCTTCCTCACATTTGTCGGACATGAATTTAATTTTCAATTAAAGTAGAATCATTAACGAGTTATTTGAGTAAATTTTGTAAATTTTGTATGGTTAGGAAGAGAGTACTAACGGTCCGTGCTGGACCCTTCCTCACATTTGTCGGACATGAATTTAATTTTCAATTAAAATAGAATCATTAACGAGCTATTTGAGTAAATTTTGTAAATTTTGTATGGTTAGGAAGAGAGTACTAACGGTCCGTGCTGGACCCTTCCTCACATTTGTCGGACATGAATTTAATTTTCAATTAAAATAGAATCATTAACGAGCTATTTGAGTGAATTTTGTAAATATTGTATGGTTAGGAAGAGAGTACTAACGGTCCGTGCTGGCCCCTTCCTCACATTTGTCGGACATGAATTTAATATTCAATTAAAGTAGAATCATTAACGAGCTATTTGAGTAAATTTTGTAAATTTTGTATGGTTAGGAAGAGAGTACTAACGATCCGTGCTGGACCCTTCCTCACATTTGTCGGACATGAATTTAATTTTCAATTAAAGTAGAATCATTAACGAGTTATTTGAGTAAATTTTGTAAATTTTGTATGGTTAGGAAGAGAGTACTAACGGTCCGTGCTCGACCCTTCCTCACATTTGTCGGACATGAATTTAATTTTCAATTAAAATAGAATCATTAACGAGCTATTTGAGTAAATTTTGTAAATTTTGTATGGTTAGGAAGAGAGTACTAACGGTCCGTGCTGGACCCTTCCTCACATTTGTCGGACATGAATTTAATCTTCAATTAAAGTAGAATCATTAACGAGTTATTTGAGTAAATTTTGTAAATTTTGTATGGTTAGGAAGAGAGTACTAACGATCCGTGCTGGACCCTTCCTCACATTTGTCGGACATGAATTTAATCTTCAATTAAAATAGGATCATTAACGAGTTATTTGAGTAAATTTTGTAAATTTTGCATGGTTAAGAAGCGAGTACTAACGGTCCGTGCTGGACCCTTCCTCACATTTGTCGGACATGAATTTAATTTTCAATTAAAATAGAATCATTAACGAGCTATTTGAGTAAATTTTGTAAATTTTGTATGGTTAGGAAGAGAGTACTAACGATCCGTGCTGGACCCTTCCTCACATTTGTCGGACATGAATTTAATCTTCAATTAAAGTAGAATCATTAACGAGTTATTTGAGTAAATTTTGTAAATTTTGTATGGTTAGGAAGAGAGTACTAACGGTCCGTGCTGGACCCTTCCTCACATTTGTCGGACATGAATTTAATTTTCAATTAAAGTAGAATCATTAACGAGTTATTTGAGTAAATTTTGTAAATTTTGTATGGTTAGGAAGAGAGTACTAACGATCCGTGCTGGACCCTTCCTCACATTTGTCGGACATGAATTTAATCTTCAATTAAAGTAGAATCATTAACGAGTTATTTGAGTAAATTTTGTAAATTTTGTATGGTTAGGAAGAGAGTACTAACGGTCCGTGCTGGACCCTTCCTCACATTTGTCGGACATGAATTTAATTTTCAATTAAAGTAGAATCATTAACGAGTTATTTGAGTAAATTTTGTAAATTTTGTATGGTTAGGAAGAGAGTACTAACGGTCCGTGCTGGACCCTTCCTCACATTTGTCGGACATGAATTTAATTTTCAATTAAAGTAGAATCATTAACGAGCTATTTGAGTAAATTTTGTAAATTTTGTATGGTTAGGAAGAGAGTACTAACGGTCCGTGCTGGACCCTTCCTCACATTTGTCGGACATGAATTTAATCTTCAATTAAAGTAGAATCATTAACGAGTTATTTGAGTAAATTTTGTAAATTTTGTATGGTTAGGAAGAGAGTACTAACGGTCCGTGCTGGACCCTTCCTCACATTTGTCGGACATAAATTTAATCTTCAATTAAAATAGGATCATTAACGAGTTATTTGAGTAAATTTTGTAAATATTGTATGGTTAAGAAGAGAGTACTAACGGTCCGTGCTGGACCCTTCCTCACATTTGTCGGACATGAATTTAATTTTCAATTAAAATAGAATCATTAACGAGCTATTTGAGTAAATTTTGTAAATTTTGTATGGTTAGGAAGAGAGTACTAACGATCCGTGCTGGACCCTTCCTCACATTTGTCGGACATGAATTTAATTTTCAATTAAAGTAGAATCATTAACGAGTTATTTGAGTAAATTTTGTAAATTTTGTATGGTTAGGAAGAGAGTACTAACGGTCCGTGCTGGACCCTTCCTCACATTTGTCGGACATGAATTTAATCTTCAATTAAAGTAGAATCATTAACGAGTTATTTGAGTAAATTTTGTAAATTTTGTATGGTTAGGAAGAGAGTACTAACGGTCCGTGCTGGACCCTTCCTCACATTTGTCGGACATGAATTTAATTTTCAATTAAAGTAGAATCATTAACGAGTTATTTGAGTAAATTTTGTAAATTTTGTATGGTTAGGAAGAGAGTACTAACGGTCCGTGCTGGACCCTTCCTCACATTTGTCGGACATGAATTTAATTTTCAATTAAAGTAGAATCATTAACGAGCTATTTGAGTAAATTTTGTAAATTTTGTATGGTTAGGAAGAGAGTACTAACGGTCCGTGCTGGACCCTTCCTCACATTTGTCGGACATGAATTTAATCTTGAATTAAAGTAGAATCATTAACGAGTTATTTGAGTAAATTTTGTAAATTTTGTATGGTTAGGAAGAGAGTACTAACGGTCCGTGCTGGACCCTTCCTCACATTTGTCGGACATAAATTTAATCTTCAATTAAAATAGGATCATTAACGAGTTATTTGAGTAAATTTTGTAAATATTGTATGGTTAAGAAGAGAGTACTAACGGTCCGTGCTGGACCCTTCCTCACATTTGTCGGACATGAATTTAATCTTCAATTAAAGTAGAATCATTAACGAGTTATTTGAGTAAATTTTGTAAATTTTGTATGGTTAGGAAGAGAGTACTAACGGTCCGTGCTGGACCCTTCCTCACATTTGTCGGACATAAATTTAATCTTCAATTAAAATAGGATCATTAACGAGTTATTTGAGTAAATTTTGTAAATTTTGTATGGTTAAGAAGAGAGTACTAACGGTCCGTGCTGGACCCTTCCTCACATTTGTCGGACATGAATTTAATTTTCAATTAAAATAGAATCATTAACGAGCTATTTGAGTAAATTTTGTAAATTTTGTATGGTTAGGAAGAGAGTACTAACGATCCGTGCTGGACCCTTCCTCACATTTGTCGGACATGAATTTAATTTTCAATTAAAGTAGAATCATTAACGAGTTATTTGAGTAAATTTTGTAAATTTTGTATGGTTAGGAAGAGAGTACTAACGGTCCGTGCTGGACCCTTCCTCACATTTGTCGGACATGAATTTAATTTTCAATTAAAATAGAATCATTAACGAGCTATTTGAGTAAATTTTGTAAATTTTGTATGGTTAGGAAGAGAGTACTAACGGTCCGTGCTGGACCCTTCCTCACATTTGTCGGACATGAATTTAATTTTCAATTAAAATAGAATCATTAACGAGCTATTTGAGTGAATTTTGTAAATATTGTATGGTTAGGAAGAGAGTACTAACGGTCCGTGCTGGCCCCTTCCTCACATTTGTCGGACATGAATTTAATATTCAATTAAAGTAGAATCATTAACGAGCTATTTGAGTAAATTTTGTAAATTTTGTATGGTTAGGAAGAGAGTACTAACGATCCGTGCTGGACCCTTCCTCACATTTGTCGGACATGAATTTAATTTTCAGTTAAAGTAGAATCATTAACGAGTTATTTGAGTAAATTTTGTAAATTTTGTATGGTTAGGAAGAGAGTACTAACGGTCCGTGCTCGACCCTTCCTCACATTTGTCGGACATGAATTTAATTTTCAATTAAAATAGAATCATTAACGAGCTATTTGAGTAAATTTTGTAAATTTTGTATGGTTAGGAAGAGAGTACTAACGGTCCGTGCTGGACCCTTCCTCACATTTGTCGGCCATGAATTTAATCTTCAATTAAAGTAGAATCATTAACGAGTTATTTGAGTAAATTTTGTAAATTTTGTATGGTTAGGAAGAGAGTACTAACGATCCGTGCTGGACCCTTCCTCACATTTGTCGGACATGAATTTAATCTTCAATTAAAATAGGATCATTAACGAGTTATTTGAGTAAATTTTGTAAATTTTGCATGGTTAAGAAGCGAGTACTAACGGTCCGTGCTGGACCCTTCCTCACATTTGTCGGACATGAATTTAATTTTCATTTAAAATAGAATCATTAACGAGCTATTTGAGTAAATTTTGTAAATTTTGTATGGTTAGGAAGAGAGTACTAACGATCCGTGCTGGACCCTTCCTCACATTTGTCGGACATGAATTTAATCTTCAATTAAAGTAGAATCATTAACGAGTTATTTGAGTAAATTTTGTAAATTTTGTATGGTTAGGAAGAGAGTACTAACGGTCCGTGCTGGACCCTTCCTCACATTTGTCGGACATGAATTTAATTTTCAATTAAAGTAGAATCATTAACGAGTTATTTGAGTAAATTTTGTAAATTTTGTATGGTTAGGAAGAGAGTACTAACGGTCCGTGCTGGACCCTTCCTCACATTTGTCGGACATAAATTTAATCTTCAATTAAAATAGGATCATTAACGAGTTATTTGAGTAAATTTTGTAAATTTTGTATGGTTAGGAAGAGAGTACTAACGGTCCGTGCTGGACTCTTCCTCACATTTCTCGGACATGAATTTAATTTTCAATTAAAGTAGAATCATTAACGAGTTATTTGAGTAAATTTTGTAAATTTTGTATGGTTAGGAAGAGAGTACTAACGGTCCGTGCTGGACCCTTCCTCACATTTGTCGGACATGAATTTAATTTTCAATTAAAGTAGAATCATTAACGAGTTATTTGAGTAAATTTTGTAAATTTTGTATGGTTAGGAAGAGAGTACTAACGGTCCGTGCTGGACCCTTCCTCACATTTGTCGGACATGAATTTAATCTTCAATTAAAGTAGAATCATTAACGAGTTATTTGAGTAAATTTTGTAAATTTTGTATGGTTAGGAAGAGAGTACTAACGGTCCGTGCTGGACTCTTCCTCACATTTCTCGGACATGAATTTAATTTTCAATTAAAGTAGAATCATTAACGAGTTATTTGAGTAAATTTTGTAAATTTTGTATGGTTAGGAAGAGAGTACTAACGGTCCGTGCTGGACCCTTCCTCACATTTGTCGGACATGAATTTATTCTTCAATTAAAGTAGAATCATTAACGAGTTATTTGAGTAAATTTTGTAAATTTTGTATGGTTAGGAAGAGAGTACTAACGGTCCGTGCTGGACCCTTCCTCACATTTGTCGGACATGAATTTAATTTTCAATTAAAGTAGAATCATTAACGAGTTATTTGAGTAAATTTTGTAAATTTTGTATGGTTAGGAAGAGAGTACTAACGGTCCGTGCTGGACCCTTCCTCACATTTGTCGGACATGAATTTAATCTTCAATTAAAGTAGAATCATTAACGAGTTATTTGAGTAAATTTTGTAAATTTTGTATGGTTAGGAAGAGAGTACTAACGGTCCGTGCTGGACTCTTCCTCACATTTCTCGGACATGAATTTAATTTTCAATTAAAGTAGAATCATTAACGAGTTATTTGAGTAAATTTTGTAAATTTTGTAGGGTTAGGAAGAGAGTACTAACGGTCCGTGCTGGACCCTTCCTCACATTTGTCGGACATGAATTTAATTTTCAATTAAAATAGAATCATTAACGAGCTATTTGAGTAAATTTTGTAAATTTTGTATGGTTAGGAAGAGAGTACTAACGGTCCGTGCTGGACCCTTCCTCACATTTGTCGGACATGAATTTAATTTTCAATTAAAATAGAATCATTAACGAGCTATTTGAGTAAATTTTGTAAATATTGTATGGTTAGGAAGAGAGTACTAACGGTCCGTGCTGGCCCCTTCCTCACATTTGTCGGACATGAATCTAATTTTCAATTAAAATAGAATCATTAACGAGCTATTTGAGTAAATTTTGTAAATTTTGTATGGTTAGGAAGAGAGTACTAACGGTCCGTGCTGGACCCTTCCTCACATTTGTCGGACATGAATTTAATATTCAATTAAAATAGAATCATTAACGAGTTATTTGAGTGAATTTTGTAAATTTTGTATGGTTAGGAAGAGAGTACTAACGGTCCGTGCTGGACCCTTCCTCACATTTGTCGGACATGAATTTAATTTTCAATTAAAGTAGAATCATTAACGAGTTATTTGAGTAAATTTTGTAAATTTTGTATGGTTAGGAAGAGAGTACTAACGATCCGTGCTGGACCCTTCCTCACATTTGTCGGACATGAATTTAATCTTCAATTAAAGTAGAATCATTAACGAGTTATTTGAGTAAATTTTGTAAATTTTGTATGGTTAGGAAGAGAGTACTAACGGTCCGTGCTGGACCCTTCCTCACATTTGTCGGACATGAATTTAATTTTCAATTAAAGTAGAATCATTAACGAGTTATTTGAGTAAATTTTGTAAATTTTGTATGGTTAGGAAGAGAGTACTAACGGTCCGTGCTGGCCCCTTCCTCACATTTGTCGGACATGAATTTAATCTTCAATTAAAGTAGAATCATTAACGAGTTATTTGAGTAAATTTTGTAAATTTTGTATGGTTAGGAAGAGAGTACTAACGGTCCGTGCTGGCCCCTTCCTCACATTTGTCGGACATGAATTTAATATTCAATTAAAGTAGAATCATTAACGAGTTATTTGAGTAAATTTTGTAAATTTTGTATGGTTAGGAAGAGAGTACTAACGGTCCGTGCTGGACCCTTCCTCACATTTGTCGGACATGAATTTAATTTTCAATTAAAGTAGAATCATTAACGAGTTATTTGAGTAAATTTTGTAAATTTTGTATGGTTAGGAAGAGAGTACTAACGATCCGTGCTGGACCCTTCCTCACATTTGTCGGACATGAATTTAATCTTCAATTAAAGTAGAATCATTAACGAGTTATTTGAGTAAATTTTGTAAATTTTGTATGGTTAGGAAGAGAGTACTAACGGTCCGTGCTGGACCCTTCCTCACATTTGTCGGACATGAATTTAATTTTCAATTAAAATAGAATCATTAACGAGCTATTTGAGTAAATTTTGTAAATTTTGTGTGGTTAGGAAGAGAGTACTAACGGTCCGTGCTGGACCCTTCCTCACATTTGTCGGACATGAATTTAATTTTCAATTAAAATAGAATCATTAACGAGCTATTTGAGTAAATTTTGTAAATATTGTATGGTTAGGAAGAGAGTACTAACGGTCCGTGCTGGCCCCTTCCTCACATTTGTCGGACATGAATTTAATTTTCAATTAAAATAGAATCATTAACGAGCTATTTGAGTAAATTTTGTAAATATTGTATGGTTAGGAAGAGAGTACTAACGGTCCGTGCTGGACCCTTCCTCACATTTGTCGGACATGAATTTAATTTTCAATTAAAATAGAATCATTAACGAGCTTTTTGAGTAAATTTTGTAAATATTGTATGGTTAGGAAGAGAGTACTAACGGTCCGTGCTGGACCCTTCCTCACATTTGTCGGACATGAATTTAATTTTCAATTAAAATAGAATCATTAACGAGCTATTTGAGTAAATTTTGTAAATATTGTATGGTTAGGAAGAGAGTACTAACGGTCCGTGCTGGCCCCTTCCTCACATTTGTCGGACATGAATTTAATTTTCAATTAAAGTAGAATCATTAACGAGTTATTTGAGTAAATTTTGTAAATTTTGTATGGTTAGGAAGAGAGTACTAACGATCCGTGCTGGACCCTTCCTCACATTTGTCGGACATGAATTTAATCTTCAATTAAAGTAGAATCATTAACGAGTTATTTGAGTAAATTTTGTAAATTTTGTATGGTTAGGAAGAGAGTACTAACGGTCCGTGCTGGCCCCTTCCTCACATTTGTCGGACATGAATTTAATATTCAATTAAAGTAGAATCATTAACGAGTTATTTGAGTAAATTTTGTAAATTTTGTATGGTTAGGAAGAGAGTACTAACGGTCCGTGCTGGACCCTTCCTCACATTTGTCGGACATGAATTTAATTTTCAATTAAAGTAGAATCATTAACGAGTTATTTGAGTAAATTTTGTAAATTTTGTATGGTTAGGAAGAGAGTACTAACGATCCGTGCTGGACCCTTCCTCACATTTGTCGGACATGAATTTAATCTTCAATTAAAGTAGAATCATTAACGAGTTATTTGAGTAAATTTTGTAAATTTTGTATGGTTAGGAAGAGAGTACTAACGGTCCGTGCTGGACCCTTCCTCACATTTGTCGGACATGAATTTAATTTTCAATTAAAATAGAATCATTAACGAGCTATTTGAGTAAATTTTGTAAATTTTGTATGGTTAGGAAGAGAGTACTAACGGTCCGTGCTGGACCCTTCCTCACATTTGTCGGACATGAATTTAATTTTCAATTAAAATAGAATCATTAACGAGCTATTTGAGTAAATTTTGTAAATATTGTATGGTTAGGAAGAGAGTACTAACGGTCCGTGCTGGCCCCTTCCTCACATTTGTCGGACATGAATTTAATTTTCAATTAAAATAGAATCATTAACGAGCTATTTGAGTAAATTTTGTAAATATTGTATGGTTAGGAAGAGAGTACTAACGGTCCGTGCTGGCCCCTTCCTCACATTTGTCGGACATGAATTTAATTTTCAATTAAAATAGAATCATTAACGAGCTATTTGAGTAAATTTTGTAAATATTGTATGGTTAGGAAGAGAGTACTAACGGTCCGTGCTGGCCCCTTCCTCACATTTGTCGGACATGAATTTAATATTCAATTAAAGTAGAATCATTAACGAGTTATTTGAGTAAATTTTGTAAATTTTGTATGGTTAGGAAGAGAGTACTAACGGTCCGTGCTGGACCCTTCCTCACATTTGTCGGACATGAATTTAATTTTCAATTAAAGTAGAATCATTAACGAGTTATTTGAGTAAATTTTGTAAATTTTGTATGGTTAGGAAGAGAGTACTAACGTTCCGTGCTGGACCCTTCCTCACATTTGTCGGACATGAATTTAATATTCAATTAAAGTAGAATCATTAACGAGTTATTTGAGTAAATTTTGTAAATTTTGTATGGTTAGGAAGAGAGTACTAACGGTCCGTGCTGGCCCCTTCCTCACATTTGTCGGACATGAATTTAATATTCAATTAAAGTAGAATCATTAACGAGTTATTTGAGTAAATTTTGTAAATATTGTATGGTTAGGAAGAGAGTACTAACGGTCCGTGCTGGCCCCTTCCTCACATTTGTCGGACATGAATTTAATATTCAATTAAAGTAGAATCATTAACGAGTTATTTGAGTAAATTTTGTAAATTTTGTATGGTTAGGAAGAGAGTACTAACGGTCCGTGCTGGACCCTTCCTCACATTTGTCGGACATGAATTTAATTTTCAATTAAAATAGAATCATTAACGAGCTATTTGAGTAAATTTTGTAAATTTTGTATGGTTAGGAAGAGAGTACTAACGGTCCGTGCTGGACCCTTCCTCACATTTGTCGGACATGAATTTAATTTTCAATTAAAATAGAATCATTAACGAGCTATTTGAGTAAATTTTGTAAATATTGTATGGTTAGGAAGAGAGTACTAACGGTCCGTGCTGGCCCCTTCCTCACATTTGTCGGACATGAATTTAATTTTCAATTAAAATAGAATCATTAACGAGCTATTTGAGTAAATTTTGTAAATATTGTATGGTTAGGAAGAGAGTACTAACGGTCCGTGCTGGCCCCTTCCTCACATTTGTCGGACATGAATTTAATTTTCAATTAAAATAGAATCATTAACGAGCTATTTGAGTAAATTTTGTAAATATTGTATGGTTAGGAAGAGAGTACTAACGGTCCGTGCTGGCCCCTTCCTCACATTTGTCGGACATGAATTTAATATTCAATTAAAGTAGAATCATTAACGAGTTATTTGAGTAAATTTTGTAAATTTTGTATGGTTAGGAAGAGAGTACTAACGGTCCGTGCTGGGCCCTTCCTCACATTTGTCGGACATGAATTTAATTTTCAATTAAAGTAGAATCATTAACGAGTTATTTGAGTAAATTTTGTAAATTTTGTATGGTTAGGAAGAGAGTACTAACGTTCCGTGCTGGACCCTTCCTCACATTTGTCGGACATGAATTTAATCTTCAATTAAAGTAGAATCATTAACGAGTTATTTGAGTAAATTTTGTAAATTTTGTATGGTTAGGAAGAGAGTACTAACGGTCCGTGCTGGACTCTTCCCCACATTTGTCGGACATGAATTTAATATTCAATTAAAATAGAATCATTAACGAGTTATTTGAGTAAATTTTGTAAATTTTGTATGGTTAGGAAGAGAGTACTAACGGTCCGTGCTGGACCCTTCCTCACATTTGTCGGACATGAATTTAATTTTCAATTAAAGTAGAATCATTAACGAGTTATTTGAGTAAATTTTGTAAATTTTGTATGGTTAGGAAGAGAGTACTAACGATCCGTGCTGGACCCTTCCTCACATTTGTCGGACATGAATTTAATCTTCAATTAAAGTAGAATCATTAACGAGTTATTTGAGTAAATTTTGTAAATTTTGTATGGTTAGGAAGAGAGTACTAACGGTCCGTGCTGGCCCCTTCCTCACATTTGTCGGACATGAATTTAATATTCAATTAAAGTAGAATCATTAACGAGTTATTTGAGTAAATTTTGTAAATTTTGTATGGTTAGGAAGAGAGTACTAACGGTCCGTGCTGGACCCTTCCTCACATTTGTCGGACATGAATTTAATTTTCAATTAAAGTAGAATCATTAACGAGTTATTTGAGTAAATTTTGTAAATTTTGTATGGTTAGGAAGAGAGTACTAACGATCCGTGCTGGACCCTTCCTCACATTTGTCGGACATGGATTTAATTTTCAATTAAAATATAATTAAAGAGACCTTTGCGAAATAGTTTGAAAAATTTGAGCATTAATTTTGCTCGCAATTTTTATTCATTTTTCTTACGAAAAATGATTAAGTGAGGTATTACTTTTTCAGCTGCTGGTTTAGTTATAGCTTGAACGTGTGATTTTAAATCATCGTACTTTTCCCATTTATTACCTCTTCTGCAGTAGCTTACGTAATGTGGTTGGCTTTGTGAAGGTATGTAACTTACCAATGAGCTAATTTCGTATATTTTATTTTGATGCACAATTCTTTCTTGGATATCATTAATTGGAATAGGTGATTGCTTATTTATGAATTCCGTTTGGATTGCAATGACGTCCATTGAAATTCTTTTAGAAACATCCAGGTAGATTCCACAAACTTTACATTTCTTTTGATGAATTTCCGTAAAATTTCGTTTTAAATTTGTAAACCCTGTTTTTTCTAGGCCAAAAATATCTATATTAATGTATGATCTCTCTTCAGTTGTTTCTGCGAGACATTTTTGACAAATGAAATTTATTATTTCGCTAGGATTGCTTTTCATAAAAAAATCCGAAATTTTTGAAATATTGCAATCACAGAAATTTGTATATTGATAAATACCAATTAAAATTTCATTCCTGACAATATAAGCCCGGGACATGTTTCGTTCTGTTAAATGCATTAATAGATCTCTAAGTTTTGAAGGTTTCATATCATTAACTTTGAATGAATTAATGGCACTTTGAACAAATGAGTCGAAGCCGCAAGTATTTTTATAATAATCATTAGTGAGGCTCCCGTTTTCCAGCAAAGGCCAGGTATTAACGGTAGACCAAGCTGAGGATAAGTTTCTGCTACATGATTGTGTCGATTTTCTTAATGGCGTTTCATTTAAAGGAAGAAGGGTTGATCCCAAAATTGAAATTGATTTGCTTTCCTTAATTTGTTTGTCACTCGATTGGGCAAGCTCTTTTATTTTTTGAAAATAAAAATTCGATTTATTTTTTTGTATATTTAAAGATAAGTTTCTTCACTTTTTTTGGATTCTATTAAGGAGAAATCATTAGGCTTTGGTGACTCTTGCGAAATTTTCTCATAATGACGTTTGAGAGAAGCTTTAGGTATTTCACAAACTAATTGCTTAAATATTAATTGATTTCTTAAATGAATTTCTTTTATAAACCGAAGTGCTTTAGTAGGCAACTTTTTTATTAATGGCCAGTTTCGACATCTTCGTTTTATTATTGCAAAATAGTTTTCAACGTGAGAGTTGCTATGTCGTTTACCTTTATGCAATAAACCACTCCATAGAACAAGATAAGTTAAATATTTTTTTAAAAACAAATTTAAAAATCCCGGATTATAAAAATAATTCAAACACCCTTTTGTTTTTTCGTCAACCTCACAATTTTGACTAATTTCATGAAAATCTTTATAAAATGGACTTTGTGTATATATTGTTGAGTTTAAATCAAAATTCGAAAAATTAATTCCTTTTTCTTCGCAATCTAACTCAAGTTTCGTAGGAGATGTCAAAATTAAACTACAAGCATTCTGAAAAGCAGTTGTTGTTTCCTCATTTACATATTTATTTTTCATTAGAACACACATGTATTTCCAAATATTTTTAATTTGTTCTAAATCACTGCAAATAAAGAAACTAGAAAATATTTCTTTTAAATATGCATTTTTTTTAGAACTTTTAGCGAAGTTTTGATCAATATCATTGGTAATATTTTTCATTAGATGAGAGCAGCACAAATAAACCTTGATTTTATTTTTAAATGCCTCTTTGTTAGTACCATTTAAAAATGCATAAGCCATGTTGAGGTATTCAACAATATTTTGCTGGTTAAAGGCGTCTAACAAAGAATTTAATTCTGCAAAACTAAAATCAATGACAACCGCGTTAAAAATCGGCCACTTTTTTGCAGTGTTTTCAGTGAATAATTTGTACGATCTAAGCCACCCACCTATGGCATCAATATTATGGCTAGATGATATAAAATCAGATACAGCGAAAGGGATTGAAGGATCAGTTATATAGGCGTACGTTGGAACAATAATGGCATAATAGAATATAGGAGCACAATTTTTATAGGGAGATCTAACTACACCTCCAGTACCGTCTAGATATGCCACTAATTCGTCGTTACCTAATTTATTGCGCATTATTTTTAAAACGTTATTTTGTAATTTACTATATGTCATAACAGAAAATGGTACAAGCCCCAATTTATGAATATACTGATCTTTAGTATTCATCTGCTGTTGTATTTCTATTTTTAAATCTTCTACGTCGTCTTGAGCATTATCCTTTTCTGAAATGATTTCAGAACGAATTTTCCTTAATACATCTTGAGGTTTTGTAAGAAGTTGAGTTTTATGCTTAGTAACAAAGGCAGTATCTTCATTCTGAATAAAAAGCTCTCCAGCCGATTCTACTGTTTGCTTACTTAAAATTTCCTTATAAAAATCTCTGGCATACCGAGAAGTGAAACGAGATTTCTTATATGGATGAATTATGTCACCTGTGCTTCGCTGAACCTTGAATTCACCAGTAGCCAAGTTTTTACATATAAATTTATACGTACGGCAATTCTGGTTCCCATCAATCGATTTATGGCTACAGTATGCTCGAACAATTATATGGTTCTTAGAATAGTCTACTGCTTTAATATTAATCTGACAGCCCGTTAATGTAGTAGCATAACTAGATATTATAGTAAGGTATTTAAATTTATCCAATTTCCCAGTGGCAGGATCATAAATCTCTTGCCATTCATTACTTAAAATTTTAAAAGAAGTATCTGAATTGATAAAGTTGTCTCGTGCATATGTCCTGTTACTTGTAGCAGAAATTATAGGGTTATGTTTAAAATTCTTTGAGCTAGCTGGTTTTTTCGATTGAAAAGTGTCCGTTTCACTATCACTTTCCGGGTCTAATAAATTATTATTCTGTGCTGTTTCTCTATTATTATTTTTTTCAAATGACAAATTATCAATGTTACAAATAACATTTTTGTTTTCAATAATGTCATTTTCACTGAAACACTTTTGAACAAAATAATTGTCAGAATTTTTATTCGCGATGGCAATTTGAAGATGATTACGTAAACCTTTATTTTTCAAAATATTCACGATTTTTAATCGATTGGCCTCACTGCAGTTAATATGCAGGCTAGAACAAATTTTGTAAACCAAAGAAAATTTATTTAATGCTCCAAGTCTAACTTCATCTAGGTCAGTTACGTTTGCAGCGATGATTCGCACAATTGAATCTAAAGCAGATTGATCAAAATCAAACTTTTTGAATGGCATTTTAAAAATTACCTTTATGTAGATGTTTAAAATATTTTTATTTGAAGAGGTTCTAAAATTGCAGATAATAAATTTAAAAAACAATAATCGAAAGGTAAAAACGAGTGTCCAAAAAATGCCGGGTCAAAACAGATTATTTAAAATCAAAATGAAATAAATAAATGCTGCAAAACAATAATCGAAACGGTAAAAAGAGTGTCCAAAAAATGCCGGGTCAAAACAGATTATTTAAAATCAAAATGAAATAAATAAATGCTGCAAAACAATAATCGAAACGGTAAAAAAGAGCGTCCAAAAAATGCCGGGTCTAAACAGATTATTTAAAATCAAAATGAAATAAATAAATGCTGCAAAACAATAATCGAAACGGTAAAATGAGTGTCCAAAAAATGCCGGGTCAAAACAGATTATTTAAAATCAAAACGAAGTAAATAAATGCTGCAAAACAATAATCGAAACGGTAAAAAGAGTGTCCAAAAAATGCCGGGTCAAAACAGATTATTTAAAATCAAAACGAAATAAATAAATGCTGCAAAACAATAATCGAAACGGTAAAAAGAGTGTCCAAAAAATGCCGGGTCAAAACAGATTATTTAAAATCAAAATGAAATAAATAAATGCTGCAAAACAATAATCGAAACGGTAAAAAGAGTGTCCAAAAAATACAGGGTCAAAACAGATTATTTAAAATCAAAATGAAATAAATAAATGCTGCAAAACAATAATCGAAACGGTAAAAAGAGTGTCCAAAAAATGCCGGGTCAAAACAGATTATTTAAAATCAAAACGAAATAAATAAATGCTGCAAAACAATAATCGAAACGGTAAAACAGAATGTCCAAAAAATGCAGAGTCAATATAAAAATAATTATTATTTAAAAATTTACACACAACGATGCTCACAGTACAATAACTAACAAGGTTTTAAAATGAAATAAGAAAAAATTTCCTTTATATACTTTTTCACAAATTTTTTATTTTCTGTTTCTTTTATTATGTTTTGTTTCAATTCAAACGGATTTTAACTCGATCTACGATTCTCTAGGATAAAAAATGGCCGCGGGAATTATTTACATATTTATTTATTTGCCATACAGCATGTAAAATGCAATTGGTTACAAAATAACTTAAAAAATATTTAAAATATAAGTGGCGAGCAAAAATGATTTTTAAGAATTTTTCAAAATTATTCTACTCAAAAAAATGGTGAATGTGTGCGTTTGATGGCCTTTGATACGCAATCGTAGAAATGGCTACGCGTATCTTAGTGTACCATCGTATTTGTTGTGCCTTTGGGGATGTGTTGGGTTATACGAAATAATTGCGCGACCCGTCAAACGGTTTTTATGAATTTTTCAAAATTACTCTACTCAAAAAAATGGTGAATGTGTGCGTTTGGTGGCCTTTGATACGCAATCGTAGAAATGGCTACGCGTATCTTAGTGTACCATCGTATTGTATGTGCCTTTGGGGATGTGATGGGTTATACGAAATAATTGCGCGACCCGTCAAACGGGTTTTATGAATTTTTCAAAATTACTATACTCAAAAAAATGGTGAATGTGTGCGTTTGGTGGCCTTTGATACGCAATCGTAGAAATGGCTACGCATATCTTAGTGTACCATCGTATTGTATGTGCCTTTGGGGATGTGTTGGGTTATACGAAATAATTGCGCGACCCGTCAAACGGTTTTTATGAATTTTTCAAAATTACTCTACTCAAAAAAATGGTGAATGTGTGCGTTTGGTGGCCTTTGATACGCAATCGTAGAAATGGCTACGCGTATCTTAGTGTACCATCGTATTGTATGTGCCTTTGGGGATGTGTTGGGTTATACGAAATAATTGCGCGACCCGTCAAACGGTTTTTATGAATTTTTCAAAATTACTCTACTCAAAAAAATGGTGAATGTGTGCGTTTGGTGGCCTTTGATACGCAATCGTAGAAATGGCTACGCGTATCTTAGTGTACCATCGTATTGTATGTGCCTTTGGGGATGTGATGGGTTATACGAAATAATTGCGCGACCCGTCAAACGGGTTTTATGAATTTTTCAAAATTACTCTACTCAAAAAAATGGTGAATGTGTGCGTTTGGTGGCCTTTGATACGCAATCGTAGAAATGGCTACGCATATCTTAGTGTACCATCGTATTGTATGTGCCTTTGGGGATGTGTTGGGTTATACGAAATAATTGCGCGACCCGTCAAACGGTTTTTATGAATTTTTCAAAATTACTCTACTCAAAAAAATGGTGAATGTGTGCATTTGGTGGCCTTTGATACGCAATCGTAGAAATGGCTACGCGTATCTTAGTGTACCATCGTATTGTATGTGCCTTTGGGGATGTGATGGGTTATAGGAAATAATTGCGCGACCCGTCAAACGGTTTTTATGAATTTTTCAAAATTACTCTACTCAAAAAAATGGTGAATGTGTGCGTTTGGTGGCCTTTGATACGCAATCGTAGAAATGGCTACGCATATCTTAGTGTACCATCGTATTGTATGTGCCTTTGGGGATGTGTTGGGTTATACGAAATAATTGCGCGACCCGTCAAACGGTTTTTATGAATTTTTCAAAATTACTGTACTCAAAAAAATGGTGAATGTGTGCGTTTGGTGGCCTTTGATACGCAATCGTAGAAATGGCTACGCGTATCTTAGTGTACCATCGTATTGTATGTGCCTTTGGGGATGTGTTGGGTTATACGAAATAATTGCGCGACCCGTCAAACGGTTTTTATGAATTTTTCAAAATTACTCTACTCAAAAAAATGGTGAATGTGTGCGTTTGGTGGCCTTTGATACGCAATCGTAGAAATGGCTACGCGTATCTTAGTGTACCATCGTATTGTATGTGCCTTTGGGGATGTGTTGGGTTATACGAAATAATTGCGCGACCCGTCAAACGGTTTTTATGAATTTTTCAAAATTACTCTACTCAAAAAAATTGTGAATGTGTGCGTTTGGTGGCCTTTGATACGCAATCGTAGAAATAGCTACGCGTATCTTAGTGTACCATCGTATTGTATGTGCCTTTGGGGATGTGTTGGGTTATACGAAATAATTGCGCGACCCGTCAAACGGTTTTTATGAATTTTTCAAAATTACTCTACTCAAAAAAATGGTGAATGTGTGCGTTTGGTGGCCTTTGATACGCAATCGTAGAAATAGCTACGCGTATCTTAGTGTACCATCGTATTGTATGTGCCTTTGGGGATGTGATGGGTTATACGAAATAATTGCGCGACCCGTCAAACGGTTTTTATGAATTTTTCAAAATTACACTACTCAAAAAAATGGTGAATGTGTGCGTTTGGTGGCCTTTGATACGCAATCGTAGAAATGGCTACGCGTATCTTAGTGTACCATCGTATTGTATGTGCCTTTGGGGATGTGTTGGGTTATACGAAATAATTGCGCGACCCGTCAAACGGTTTTTATGAATTTTTCAAAATTACTCTACTCAAAAAAATGGTGAATGTGTGCGTTTGGTGGCCTTTGATACGCAATCGTAGAAATGGCTACGCGTATCTTAGTGTACCATCGTATTGTATGTGTCTTTGGGGATGTGTTGGGTTATACGAAATAATTGCGCGACCCGTCAAACGGTTTTTATGAATTTTTCAAAATTACTCTACTCAAAAAAATTGTGAATGTGTGCGTTTGGTGGCCTTTGATACGCAATCGTAGAAATTACTACGCATATCTTAGTGTACCATCGTATTGTATGTGCCTTTGGGGATGTGTTGGGTTATACAAAATTTACTCAAATAACTCGTTAATGATTCTATTTTAATTTAAAATTAAATTCATGTCCGACAAATGTGAGGAAGAGTCCAGCACGGACCGTTAGTACTCTCTTCCTAACCATACAAAATTTACAAAATTTACTCAAATAACTCGTTAATGATTCTACTTTAATTGAATATTAAATTCATATCCGACAAATGTGAGGAAGGGTCCAGCACGGACCGTTAGTACTCTCTTCCTAACCATACAAAATTTACAAAATTTACTCAAATAACTCGTTAATGATTCTACTTTAATTGAAAATTAAATTCATGTCCGACAAATGTGAGGAAGGGTCCAGCACGGACCGTTAGTACTCTCTTCCTAACCATACAAAATTTACAAAATTTACAAAATTTACTCAAATAGCTCGTTAATGATTCTATTTTAATTGAAAATTAAATTCATGTCCGACAAATGTGAGGAAGGGTCCAGCACGGACCGTTAGTACTCTCTTCCTAACCATACAAAATTTACAAAATTTACTCAAATAACTCGTTAATGATTCTACTTTAATTGAATATTAAATTCATATCCGACAAATGTGAGGAAGGGTCCAGCACGGACCGTTAGTACTCTCTTCCTAACTTTACAAAATTTACAAAATTTACTCAAATAACTCGTTAATGATTCTACTTTAATTGAAAATTAAATTCATGTCCGACAAATGTGAGGAAGGGTCCAGCACGGACCGTTAGTACTCTTTTCCTAACCATACAAAATTTACAAAATTTACTCAAATAACTCGTTAATGATTCTACTTTAATTGAAAATTAAATTCATGTCCGACAAATGTGAGGAAGGGTCCAGCACGGACCGTTAGTACTCTCTTCCTAACCATACAAAATTTACAAAATTTACTCAAATAACTCGTTAATGATTCTACTTTAATTGAAGATTAAATTCATGTCCGACAAATGTGAGGAAGGGTCCAGCACGGACCGTTAGTACTCTCTTCCTAACCATACAAAATTTACAAAATTTACTCAAATAGCTCGTTAATGATTCTATTTTAATTGAAAATTAAATTCATGTCCGACAAATGTGAGGAAGGGTCCAGCACGGACCGTTAGTACTCTTTTCCTAACTATACAAAATTTACAAAATTTACTCAAATAACTCGTTAATGATTCTACTTTAATTGAAAATTAAATTCATGTCCGACAAATGTGAGGAAGGGTCCAGCACGGACCGTTAGTACTCTCTTCCTAACCATACAAAATTTACAAAATTTACTCAAATAACTCGTTAATGATTCTACTTTAATTGAAAATTAAATTCATGTCCGACAAATGTGAGGAAGGGTCCAGCACGGACCGTTAGTACTCTCTTCCTAACCATACAAAATTTACAAAATTTACTCAAATAACTCGTTAATGATTCTACTTTAATTGAAAATTAAATTCATGTCCGACAAATGTGAGGAAGTTTACTCAAATAACTCGTTAATGATTCTACTTTAATTGAAAATTAAATTCATGTCCGACAAATGTGAGGAAGGGTCCAGCACGGATCGTTAGTATTCTCTTCCTAACCATACAAAATTTACTCAAATAACTTAGTAATGATTCTACTTTAATTGAAGATTAAATTCATGTCCGACAAATGTGAGGAAGGGTCCAGCACGGACCGTTAGTATTCTCTTCCTAACCATACAAAATTTACAAAATTTACTCAAATAACTCGTTAATGATTCTACTTTAATTGAAGATTAAATTCATGTCCGACAAATGTGAGGAAGGGTCCAGCACGGATCGTTAGTACTCTCTTCCTAACCATACAAAATTTACAAAATTTACTCAAATAACTCGTTAATGATTCTACTTTAATTGAAGATTAAATTCATGTCCGACAAATGTGAGGAAGGGTCCAGCACGGACCGTTAGTATTCTCTTCCTAACCATACAAAATTTACAAAATTTACTCAAATAACTCGTTAATGATTCTACTTTAATTGAAAATTAAATTCATGTCCGACAAATGTGAGGAAGGGTCCAGCACGGATCGTTAGTACTCTCTTCCTAACCATACAAAATTTACAAAATTTACTCAAATAACTCGTTAATGATTCTATTTTAATTGAAAATTAAATTCACGTCGGACAAATGTGAGGAAGGGTTTATTAAGGTATTCTAATTATCGGTACAAGAAAACAAAAGAGCTAGTTTCAATATTTTTCGTGCTAACTTTGCTTGATTTCAACTATTTATACACGAGTAAATATGAATATTCCATTTGCAATTTTGTTATTCTTTGATTTTCTCTTTTTTCGTGCTAACTTTATTCCGGGCTATCGAATATTACATTTTTCGTGCTAACTTTTTAGTACAAATGTGTCTTTGATTTGTTTGTACTAAAAGTGTTACCATTGCGTTTTACGTGCTAACTTTTCGTGCCAGCTTCACAGACATCAAAAAGCTTGGTTAAAAGCATATACAAATTTGAATACAGATCTTAGAAAAAAAGCACTTAATTCATTTGATAAAGATTTTTACAAATTAATGTGACAATAGCGACTTTGGTAAAACTATGGAAAATGTTGAAAAAGAACACATTGGATGAATATTGGAAAAAAGCTTGGAGCAAACAATATCATTAGTAAATCAACTCATTTGAACTAATTTCATTTAGTACGATATTTTTTTAATACCTTTGATTTATTTAATTTCATCAATCTCGATTATGATACAATATTATGATTTAGCCTTAATTCCGTAATTAATGTACCACATAATTCATCTTTGAATTTACCTAGCACTTTTTTATTAACATGAGGTATACCATTTGATATTTGATGGGAAATCGGATGTGTCGAATTTAGCTAATGATGTTCTAATATCATTATAAAAATCGTCTCTTATTGTCTCATACATAAATGAGTCTGTATCTGTATATAGTAAAGATATATTTTCACCATATCTGTGTCATATACTTATAGTGGAAGTCAAACATAAGTGTTTTTGAAATTTCTAACACACAAAATCCAACATTGGATTTTCCAATATTGGCTTGTTATATTCCACTTTTAGTCTGCTCAATTCAACTGCAACTAGATTCTCAGTAAATTTTACACATGACTTAAAATTAGATTTACTAATCAAGTTGTTTGCTCCAAGCTTTTTTCCAATATTCATCGAATGTGTTACCAAACGTACATCTGTTCTTTTTACAATATTTTCCATAGTTATACCAAAGACGCTATTGTTCATTAATTTGTAAAAATCTTTATTAAATGAATTAAATGCTTTTTTCTAAGATCTGTATTCAAATCTATATATAGTTTTAACCAAGCTTTTTGACTAAAATGAAGAACTCGATGTTTCTTCTTTATTTTTAATCCATCCGAGTTTTTAAAAGTTCATGTATATATATATATATATATATATATATATATATATATATATATATATATATATATATATATATATATATATATATATATATATATATATATATATATGTATATATATATATATATATATATATATATATATATATATATATATATATATATATATATATATATATATATATGTATATAAAAGTTCATATATATATATATATATATATATATATATATATATATATATATATATATATATATATATATATAAAATATATATATATATATATATATATATATATATATATATATATATATATATATATATATATATATATATATATATATATATATATATATATATGTATGTTTATCCGCTAGTTTGACGACATAGTTTTTTCCTGCATACATTCGTTCAGGCATTCCTCCTTGATGCGACTATCACGTCCATTTTCGATATATGGCCTTGGAACCATATATATATCACTTTTACTGGAAAAACGCATTTTTTGAAATCGACTATTTTTAGTTGAAAAAAGCATACTTTGACGACAAAACGAACTTCAGTTTTAAGGCTTAGTTTGACGACATACATTTTATTGCATACGTTCCTAGAGTAAGGTCCCATTGATGCAACTACCATGGCCATTTGCGATATATGGCATTAAAAAACCATCTTTTTATAATGTAATAGATTGATTGAACTGCGACCGCAATTTAAAAAATTATTGTCTTTTTCTCTATACTCCATTTAGCAGTCACCCTGTTAAAAATGTATAAAAAATCTGAAGTTGTATTAGTAGAATATGGGGATATAGTAAAGCAAAAAAAACGAAATTAAAATAATCGAATGGGTTGTAATTTCGTTTCACGTGCCACTTACTAATACTATTACAAATTAGCTGTACATAAAAATATGTCAACAATTTGTGTTGCTCGTCCAAATCTTCAGTAAGAATTATTTTTTAAAATGGTTATTTGGTTTATTTTACAGTTTATTTAACATTACTTTTTATGTTAAATTAGTTTAGCAGTTTATTGTTACAAGAGAAGTTAAATATCAGTATACCCAAGGCGACCGAGAATGAACCCGAAAATGCTACAAACTAGGTTAATCCTAAAAAGTTGTAGAAGAAGACAGTTTTCGATTATGCAAAGGCAACATATAAACATAACGCATTAGCAACATAAAACTCGGATTTTATGATCATTGCGGGGAAATTGCTACAAAATTATTTATGGATGAAAATAAATCCGATTTGGATTTGCAATTGTGTGAAAGGAATACAATATGGGAGAGGACGAGATCCAAGCTACAGGTGAACGTGATGAATTATAAATACATGTGGAAAATTAATGTGTTGTGCTCCAAAATGTGATTATTCTAGCATTGTGGGTTTACATCAATTAATTTATGATTAATTTTCATCCAGGATGTTTAAATCAATACTGTATTGTAAAACCAAATATGCGGGTTGGTTTAATCAGCTATCCACGAATAAAATGTTCAAACGTACCAACCATGCATTCAATGAAGAATCTCATACACGAAGGTTGAATGTTACGTATTGGAATTAAGCCGTATAAACTTCGAGTATATTAGCACCGTGAATGCATGAAAGGTGATGGTTATACATAATGATTTTCAGCATGCTGTAAATTGAGCAATACCTTTCAAAAATTCTTTTTTTTCCTCTTCCAGGAAGTCCAGCCGCCGGATGATTGGATTCCGTGTTAGTTAAAAAAAAACGTTCCAAATGTCATCTGACCTATTCAAGGCAGTTTGTTGGTTATCATAGAGAAAAATTCAAATCTAATCGACGAAATTCAGTATGTTTGAAAATGAATGAAAATGAAATAGAATGGATGGATGCCTCCGTTAAACAATATCAACGCCAACTCTCTTATCCCATAATTCGAATGGAATTGTTAATAATGGTGATCCAAAGGCCTCTTACATAACTGATATTGTAGGTATCGTAATTCTTGCCATTGCATTACGATTTGTGTGCAAATTATTATAAAATTATAATACAACTAATAAAATAAATAAGATGTATTTTTAAGTAATTTTGTTGTTTTTGTAATGTAGTCACGCACCACATAATACGCACTTAGTGTGGGGAATTTCCATATTTTACCTAAAGGGAGTTCGTATACATATTAGTTTCTTATAAATTGACACTTTCACTTTGCGAATTTTATCAGTATTTAGTTAAAGCATATAAAACCACTGCCAATCTTGTACTACAATTAGTAAAATATATAATTTACATCTTGAAATGAAAAGTGCGTATTTATCACCAATGTTTTACTTATAAAAAAACTGTCTCAACAAGGTCAGATGGTTCCGTATCAAAGTATCGACCGCAGCACAAACAATTAATGTCGGTTATTTCTTCATACTCTATTGAATATATTTACATCAATTTCTACCATTAGGAGTGATAGTAGTACACACTTATATAATTGTAAATGATAAAAAATGATTAGTTAGTTTTCGGGAAATGATACGACCAAAGAATATTTTCTTATCAGAATTTCCTTGATTAAATATTCTAATAAATGTTGTTAAGTTTCGGCTGAATAAGAGTTTGACAAAATTTCGTATTAGCGATAGGGACTTTACGAAACGAAAACTTATACTCACCAATGTTTCTTATTAAACTTAATAACCACTGAGGCTCAATCAATTTATAAATAGGTCATCATGTTTTGTAAATATTTTTTGATGGATATCCATATTATGCTTTTGCGCTTCTAGTTTTGTACAAAAATAATAATGCAACTAAATTCTTAAATTAACAGAGACTACAAAAGAATTTCGATTCTTTAAAGCTAATAACCTACTTTATATACACATTGACCTTTAATAGTCTTTGTCTTTGTTCATGGTAAATTATAGTATATACCATGAATAAAAACCACCAGATAAACAACAACTCAATGAAAAATCAGAATATTTTAATTATAAAATTTATTACGAGGTCAATTCGCGTATTGAATGGATTTCCCGAGCATATTTCCCAAGTCCACAAAAACCGCTACCAAATTCTAAGCGAACTTTTGAGTTTTCCTGAGTCAAAACTAACAGACAAATACCTCCCCATTTAAAATCTAGGAGTCTCGGGTGTTTTATTGTATAAAATTTATAAAGAGGTTAATTTACTTATCATATGGTTTTCCGAGGATTTTTCCTAAGCCCATAAAAGCCAGTACCAAGTTATAGGCGAACTTTTCAGTTATTCTGGATCAAAACTAATAGATAAACACCAATTCATTGAAAAATCTACATAGGGGCCCCGGGTGTTTTAATGTATAAAATTGGTAAATAGGTCCATTTGCGTATTGAACAGTTTTTTCGATCATTTTTCTAAGTTCAGTAAAACGAGCACCAAATACTAAGCACACTTTTGAGTTACTCTGGATCTAAACTAACAGATAAACACCATCCCATGGAAAAATCTAGGGGCCCCGGGCGTTTTGATAAATAAAATTGATAAATAGGTCAATTTGCATATTGAATGGTTTTTCCGATCATTATTCCTAAGTCCAGAAAAACGAGTACCAAATACTAAGCACTCTTTTAAGTTCCTCTGGATCTAAGCTAACAGCCAAATACCATCCCATCGGGAAAGTCTAGGGGCCCCGGGTGTTTTAATGAACAAAATTACAATACGTCGTAAATTGACTTCTCCGCCAATTTTATAGAATAAAACACCCGGGGCCCCTAGATTTTTCAATGGAGTGGTGTTTATCTATTAGTTTTGATCCAGAACAACTCAAAAGTGCTCTTAAAATTTGGTAACGGTTTTAGTGAACTTAGGAAAAATCCTCGGAAAAACTATACGATACGTCGTATAAATGTACCTCTTTGATAAATGTCGGTTGATATGAGGAGCGCGACTTCACTGAAATCACAACTGGATGAATTTCTAAACTCCATAAAGAATTGAACCTTATCGCGGCACGAAACTGATTTTAATTGAAAATTTGATTTGGTCCTTGAACCGCCCAAACGGATTGATTGATTGGGTTGGGATGGAACTTCATACTTAAGGTTTTCATATATTGGGAGAACCATGCGAAATGTGAGGACATCTGTGACCATGAAGTGGCACCTTTCCTAGGCGTTTTTCTAATTTTTGTAATTAAGATTAAATTTTTGTAAGGGTTTTCTAAAATTTAAGCAGGAATAATGTTATTGCTAAAAGAAAGCCGGGTGTTGGCCACAACAATTCCACCACTCCATTTTTTACTTTTTTTTACACAGTAATAAGAAAGTATAGTAATCATGAAAAATTTCGACCTCGAGGTTTTTACTGATTTACCGTTCGCTATGTCAGAGAAGTCGAAAAAAGTGGTTTTTAAAAAAATCTCTGTGTGTCCGTCCGTACGTGTTTCATTAATATTATTTATTTATTTATTTTTATTTATTTATTATTGAATGGAATCGGGTACATATGATTCCAAAAGAAAAAGTACAAAAATATAAAATACAACTATTATAATATAATAATATAATTCATAGTGAATTAAAAAAAAACAGACAAATTTAGGATAAACAATATAAACTAAAATTAAAGTTAGAATTATAAAAAGTATTTCTTCAGATTTCTTTTGAAGTCGTCGCTAGATTTAGAGAAGTCAAATAAGGCTTGTACTTCGTTAAACATTTTTGTCATTTCATTAATCGGTTCATGTTCACCGTAATTAGTTCTATGAAGCTCTGGCTTTAAAAAATCGTGTTGTCTAAGATTCGCAGTAGGAGCATGAATATTAAGATTTTGAAGAATGTATGATGAGTGCGATTTTCCGAGGAGTACATTTGCAGTGAGCGTTGCACCAAGTAGTTTCCGCCTATTAGCCAGTGTCAAGATTTTATAATTATTAGATCGTGTAGTGTATGGAGGAAGACGAGCAACGTTTGAATGGTAAGGCAGATCATCTTGGTAGTCTCAATCTGTTCTTTTCATTATAAACAATAACACTTGTTTCTGAATGCTTTCAATTCTATCAATGTGAGATTGATAGAAAGGGCACCATATTTGGACTGCATACTCTAGGTGGGATCTGATATAGCTGAAGTGTAAGATGAACAAAGTCCGTTGATCGGTTAAGTCTTTGGTCCATCTTCTGATAAAACCAAACATAGAATTAGCCTTGGCAATAATTAGATCGATGTGTTTGTTAAATGACATATTTTCAACAAACGTTACGCCCAAATCTTTTGTCTCATATACTCTTTTGATTTTAGTGCCTTTGATGTTATAGTCGCATATTTCTGGTAATTTTTTCCGATGGAAGGACATAATTTTACATTTTTCGATATTGAGGTGCAATTGGTTGACTTCGCACCACTCGCTGATTCTATCTATGTCGTCTTGTAATAATTTGGAATCCTGTGCCTTTGTGATATTTCTGAAGATTAAGACTAATGTACGGAACAATCACAATCAAAAACCATTCTAATTAGAAATTAATAAGTCCGTACGTGCATCCAGACCAAATGTTGTTGGTTCTCTCTACAGTACAGACAGTTTGTCCGATCGGGACGAAACTGCATATTTAAGCTTTTCATTAATTCGGAGACCCCAGTGAATTTTGGCCGAAATCGCACAACCGGAAGTGGTAGCCCCCATAGGAATTTTTTGGTTTTTTGAGAATAGCTTGAAAACTATATCATTTACGTGAAGGCAGCCATCAACCAAAAAATTCTAAATTTAATTTGCAACAATATCGGGCCAGGTCATTTTTCCAAAATTTAACCGGAAATTAAGGTTTTTGAGAAAAATCTCTTTATTTTCCATGTTTTTCGCAAATATTTTGAAAAGTATATCATTTACGCGAGAAATGACTATGAACGAAAGATTCTCATAAAATTTGCCACAATATTGGTTCAGGTTAATTTTGGCCTTTTTCCGAACTATCCCAGCACCTTTGCCATTCTGCCATAGTTGTGAGGCGCTCTGATGCTTTACTTCCTGCTCGTTCTCGATATAGATACCATTTCTTCCTTTCCTTCGCAAGGAGTTCAATGGAAATCATCCCTGCAATAACAAGTGTCGCGTCATCGGATATTGTCCGAAAGCCGCATATTACTCTTAATGCACCTAGACGGTACACCGATTGCAACTTGCATCTGTACGATTTAACGTCCATCAGGTCAGCCCAGACAGTTGATCCATATAGCATGATGGATGTTACCACGTTTGCCAGCAGAATCCTACGACTTTGTCTTGACCCTCCAATGTTGGGCATAATGAGGGAGAGGGCTGCAGCTACGTTGGAAGCTTTCTTGCTCACTATCCTTAGGTGCTCCTTAAAGTTTATGCGCGCATCAATTTCGACACCGGGATATCGTAATGAAGACTGCGAAGGGATTATGATTCCGCCAACATCAATATTTACAGTTTCTATCACCTTCATACTAGTAATTAAGACTGCTTCGGTTTTATGGTCAGCCAGTTGAAGTCCAAATGATATTAGACAATTTTTAATAATTATAATGGCCAGCCTACATACGTCCATTATTTCCTCTATGGTTTTCGCTACCACAACATCGGCAACGTCGTCCGCGAAGCCAACAATTTCAACATCATCAGGTACGCTGAGCCTCAGAACGCCATCGTACATAATGTTCCAAAGCAACGGTCCCAATACTGATCCTTGAGGTACCCCACCCGTGACTTAGTATTCCATGACGCCGTCGTCTGTGTTATACATTAATATTCTATTGCGAAAATAGTCTGAAATGATCTTCCTTATGTACACCGGTACTTGCAATTCATGCAGGGCATTGAGAATACAGTCCCATTTGGCCGAGTTGAACGCATTCTTGATATCCAGTGTGACCACTGCGCAGTATTTTTTGGAGCCCTGTTGCTTCCTTCGCGATTTTAACGACGTGTTGGATGGCGTCGATTGTCGATCGAGCCTTTCTAAATCCATGCTGTCGCTCGGCGAGGTTTCCGGCGTTTTCCACAGCTTTCTCCAATCGATTGTACATTATGCGCTCTAATATTTTCCCAGCCGTGTCCAACATGCACAACGGTCGGTATGCGGATGGATCATCTGGAGGTTTGTTTGCCTTTGGCAACAGAACCAAGCGTTGTCTCTTCCATCGTTCCGGGAATACCCCTTCTCTCAAACATGAGTTGTACACTTCTCTGAAGTCGTCAGGTCTAGCTCGGATGGCGGCTTTCATTGCAATATTCGGAATATTGTCAGGTCCAGGAGCTTTTGAATTCTCAAATCGTTGATATGCACCTATGAGCTCTTCTGTGGATACCAAGGGAACTTCCTCCGAGCCCGATAAAACATCAATGGCAGGGATCAAATCATTTTGCTGCGGGAATAAGGTGGTTACAATTCTGTTTAGAGTCACTGGGCAGGTGGGAGGCGATGCATTTGGATTTCTCAGCCTATTCATGACGATTTTGAAGGGAAATTATAACAAACAACAAAACAAACAATAGCGTATATTTGTTGTTTATAAATAAATAATTATAAATTATCTAAATATAAATTATATAAAATGGCGGGTCTTTTTTTGTTTGTCTTTTGACATTGGCGTGAGTTATACAAATATATTATAATACTATATAGGAAATTGGTCGACTTTCCCATGGAAAATGTGCTAATCAACATCGCATAAGTTGTTGTTGTCGATTGGTCAAATATATTATAATACTATATAGGAAAAAAAACGAAATTTGCGAGCCTAGATGGTTCCTGAACTTAAGATGTCGCAGGCGTAGCTTTTCATATTAAATAGTCGTAAATTTCAAAATACGACTAGTGCGACGCCTTAACTTCTGGAATTGAAATGCATTTACCAAAGAGCACAACAACAAAAACTTATGCGATGTTGATTAGCACATTTTCTATGGGAAAGTCGACCAATTTCCTATATAGTATTATAATATATTTGCGATTGGTAAATGCATACACACAAATTTTGCACTATATATTATACGACGAGCATCAAATTAAAGAGATCATACCGGAAAATGGTAAAATTCTGAATGAAAATTACCTTAAAATTGGAAACCAATTTATCAAAATCAAAGCTAAATAAACCTAGTTAATACGCAGGGGAATGAAAGTTCATTTTTTTACCACATTTAAGAGATATAAATAAATAAAGTCAAAAAAAGATTTATCAAAGAATAATTTCCATAGCATTTGTATGAAATCATTTTTTCGTGTTTACGTTTTCTGGGACTGCATACATATAAAACGTATTTTTTTTATTTGCCTTTGAGTTGGCCGGATACATATACGCAATGAAACTTTCATAAAAAATCGTTTATGTGTATGTTCAAAACCAACAAGAAATTGTTGTTGATTTTGGTATGTAGCATTCTTCTATATTTCAATCACAACAAACCAAAACAAATATTAAAAGTCGATTAGTGCTTTCCAAATCAACTTTGTGTAATATTGTATTATTTTAATAAAATAAAATCACACGCAAGCGTTGAAATGTACTAATCGACAACGATATGATATTGCGATTTGGTTGTCGCAAACATACAAAGGAGTTACAGGAGATCTGTAATAGGATGGTCAATGTCAAATTGATTCAGCGTGAGCAAACCATTTTTTTTTAAATTTAATGTTTGAACCCAATTCGGTTCAGCACTCAATGCCACACTGGGCCCGTGGTGCTTCAAACCATGGTGAGGCAACCATACATCAGGTACCTAGGGGTAATGATCGATTCATTTTAATAAATATGTATATATTTCATTTTAATAAATATCTAAGCCCTTAAGACGAAAAGAGAAATCCGATAATTTTAAATCATTCTTCTATTCTCATTTGTGAGCGAATTTTAAATTGGTTGGATGTGTAAAGCACCACAAATTTGGTCTTTCGACCATAAAAATACTTTGGTGATAGGGTAAATTATCATTAAGAAAAATATTCGGATGTACCGGTCGCACATATAGAGAATTTATATTGTTATCCCGCTCTAGTTTTCTGCAAGCAAAAAGATTTGTAGGTGGAATAAAGGCTTTACTGTTTAGATTATTCAAACGCATTCGTAAACGAAAAGGTAAACCACCTATTTCAGATAAAGTGAAAATATAATATATAGTTAAGAATATTAAAACAAATTAATACTCACAAATAATTAAATTAATAATATTAACGTAAATAATATAAAAATAACGAGTAACGTAACTCGATGATTTTGTGGTTAATAAAATGCAAGGGATTCATTTAATAAAGTAATCGAATAAATTGGCCATTATTGGTCAATCATAAATTGGCATTGTAACATACATGTACAACAGCATTTCAGATACCTGTAAAAGATGTTCGCGTTAGTTAAGTTTTGCAGCAAAGAATTTTATATTACTGAAAAAAACAAAATTAAACATCTGAATAATGATAATTATTTAGTAAAATATAAAGGAGGAGCGACGTATGCTGCGACTTTGTTACGTACACATGGTAAGAATCATAATGCATTTTAATTGCATTTAGTTAAATTTTATGAATTTTTTTAAATAGCAAATAAAAAATATTTGGAGCAAGTCATCAAACAATTTGCACAAGATGATAAAGAGGACACAAAAATGCAACCAAATGCAACTAAAGGAAAAATAATATCGCAGAAATTAAGAAGTGGGGAGATACTGACGAAGAAAAGTCTTCATACTGTTTCGCAACACCCAAATGAGGCTATATCGCAGACAGGTAGGATAAATTTATAATTATTTTTTGTATAAATAGATAATTTGTTTGGCTAATTACAATAACATAATTATTACTTTATATTTCAGATATCATTACCGTACAAGATCTACAACCAAGAATAGCTGAAATAATATTGCTCAATACAAATAATATCGATGAAGGCGAAGGAAATACTTTTGTGGACGAAAAAAGCATATCGAATCAACCAAATGAGGCTACATCGACCACAGGTAAGACCAAATGGTGCATTGGTTAAAGCTAGGGCTTTTGGACCGGGGGTACCGGGTTCGAATCTCAATAGGCGCAGGTTGTAAATAAAATTTTCACCAATCGATTTCAATCGGGGGTGATGAGAAACATTGCTTAACCCTCTATTGAAGTGCAGAATCCATCGGCCCACCCACCTTTCATACGAGTGCTACGAGCTGATATGAAGCCATACAATGCACAGGTGGTAAAGTCTCAATAGTCCGCTGAGGCTGAGTGGCAATGAGTACGCTCAAAAAACGAAAAAAATAAATATATATATAAATGTATATAATGTAATTCTAGACACCATTACCGAGGTTAGACATGAGGATACTATAGGAAGTGAGGAGCCAAATGAGACATGTACGGTACCAAATGAGACAAATGAGACAGGTAATATCTAATCTAATAATATTGAATAGGTATATAGTACATACAATATACATATATAAAATTTTAAATAATAATGCAATCTTATTCCAGACACCAATATCGAGGTTAGATGTTATGATACCACAGGAAGCGATCCAGACTTCACCGCAGATACTAATGAAACTGATGCAACCATCATGACTACTCAAAATATATCTTGTGAGTCTACTAATATTTCATATTCTGGACCAACATTGGATATCCGTAATTTAGTAGTACCCGAGTCGATGAGTAGTGACAACAAAAGAAAAATAAAAAAGGATTTTTGTTTGTATTGTAAGAAGTTGGTAACGCAATTTGCACGCCATTTAAAAACGCATCGAACCGAAACTGATGTTCAACTTTTGATGAAATATCCGGAGAAGTCGCTGCCAAGAATGCAGTTAATAAAACAAATTAGAAGAAAAGGAAATTTCATTCACAATACGCAACCTGAGTACAATAGTGGCATCGTGATTAATTGTCGCCAAAAACAACTGAAATCGCATAATACTGCAGAAGACTATATAGTGTGCACCAAATGCCGTGGTTCGTTTTCAAAACGATCAATTCGAATACACTATAAAAAATGTAACTTGAATCATACAAAGGGTGTTCGAGAAATTATCAACAAAGGCAGGCAAATGGCAAGGTATGTTCATTCTCGTGCGAGTAAAGAACTTAAAACGTTAATTTCTCAAATGCATGATGATAAGATCACACGATCGATCAAGTACGATGAATTGATCATTATGGCAGGCAACAGATTATGTGAGAAATATATTTTGTCACACCAGGACGAGATGATTCGTAGTCACTTAAGATTACTAGGCCGCTTAAAACTTGCAGTGGTGGCGAAAACAGAAAACATTAATGAATTGTCTTCTATATTCCATCCCAAATATTATGATGTTGTAGTGGACGCGGTAAAAACAGTCGCACAATACAATTCAGCCACAGGATCATACAAGTCACCGTCAAATGCAACAAGGCTAGGCACGTCAATAAAAAAATGTTCAGTTATCCTAATTGCCGAATGCATTAAGAAAGAGGACGATGAAAAGAAAAAAGCTGTTGAAAATTTCATGATTCTTTTTGAAGAAGATTACGCAGTTGCTATCAATAAAAAAGTAGCTGAAGAGCAAATAAACAGAAAACGAGAAAAGACTGTGGTCTTGCCAACGGAAGAAGACATACTAAAATTATATATCTACGTAAAGCAAATTTGCGGAAATGCCACCGAGAGTTTAAAAAATGGTTTTGATTATTCTGCATGGAAAAACCTATCTGAGGCGTGTTTAATACTTCTGCAGATGTTCAATAGACGTCGGTCGGGGGAAATTGAACGGTTTTTAATAGCGGACTACGAAAGACGAGAGTCTGGTTATAAAAATATGCAACCTAAATTGTTTGAGCAATTACCAGCGAAAGCTCGACAGCGTGTCAAAGGATATGTACGGGTAACGATCCGGGGAAAACTAAACCGCACTGTTCCAGTTTTGCTCGATTCTTCATTAGTAAAGTGGATAGATCTAATACTTCAATATAGGTTGGAAGCAGGAGTGGACCCAGATAACAAATACGTCTTTGGCGTGCCATCGCTAAGTAAGAGGTCGAAAAAATATCTACGAGCATGTCCTCTTATGCGGACTTTCTCGAAAGATTGTGGTGCAGTAATACCTGAATCACTCCGTGGTACTACGCTACGTAAGCATATAGCCACCTATACCGCAATGCTCGGGATTAATGAAAATGAGGTACAGGATCTTGCAAATTTTATGGGCCACCATAAGGACGTTCATAAAGAAGTATATCGAGTTCCGGCTCCGTATAGAGATGTGACAGTCATTTCGGAATTACTAGAAACTGCTATGGGTGTTAATAAAGGGGAGAGTGACTCTGACAGTGAAGATGAAAATAACGCAATGGAAAACAACATGCCTAATCAAGGTAACAATTCCATTAAATCTACCAACTCCGCTGATAGCATTACCCCTAGACTAATAAAACGACGTAGTAGTAAGTTTTCTGCCTATATTTTTAACAATTTTAAGTAATTATTATTTCTACTTTAGCCTCGCCGTACGGAAAAACCAAAAGACAAAGATGGACTGACGAAGAAAGAGGAGCCGTAGAAAATCGATTTGGTAACCTTACTGAAATTGATATTCTTCCATCTCTCGAAGAGTGCAGTCAACTAATCAAAGATTGTCCGATACTTCATCGCCGGAAACCACAAACTCTTAAAACGTTTATAGATAATCAACGAAAAGCTGAGCAACGGAAGAGAGTTCCGTTGTAAGTTTGTTTAATAAAATTAAAGAACAATAGTTTGTATCTGTATAATTGGAATAAATAAAAAATTACTGAATATGGAATAAATTAAAATTTATTTGTTTTGGTTAACATTAGAATCGTCATTATGTTGCTCGAAAATGTAAATTATACAGCCCGCAGGTGTATATTATGAGAAGATATTTTTGTTATTACTTTTTTGGTTGATTAGGTTATTTTAGTGTAGACATATTTTGTGTTATTTTACTTAAACAAAAGTAAATAGAAGAGGGAGTGAACCGAATCGAGTGTGTTGAAGACTTCAAATATTATGCATATCTGCGAATCCCGGCAACTTGCAAACGGGCGAAACGGGCAACTTCCAAAAAATATTGTTGTGGTATCTTTCATGTCAGTGCAACGGCTCGACACGAAGCTATAATGCGCAGGACGTAAAATCATAATGGATCATGACCCTCAAATGTGAAGTAGAATTCTCTAATTGAAGTATGTTTTTGCATTTTAAGTATATTAATCTATTTCTAAATAATATTATCGAAAGTTGACATTTTTAAAAAAAAAAATATTGAAGTCGTAGATTGAATGTAGTTTTTGCCAATAATGCTTTGTCTGGTTTTTCACTTCTATCATCGGATATATTAGAAAAACTACAAACTTTATCGGTGAGTCAAGACGTTTTTTTCTTCAATATCAAAACAAATTTTTTAAAGCGCCAAAGACAATCTCTGCATGTTGTTTCCGATAGAGAATCGCCGTAAGTTTCCACAAGAATTCTATGTGCTCAGCTGTAGTTTTTTTTAAGATAGATAAATACTCTACACGGGCTATACAGAATAAGAAGAGAAAAGAATAAAAGGAAAACTAATATTAAAGGCTTTTATTGGACTCTTGGTTTGAAAATTTATTCAGGCCACTGGGGAGTTTATCTACAAACCCCAGACGATCAAACCTCATGAAACGGCCTTGGTTGAGCTAGGTACAAAGGGCTCTACGCATTAAGAATGATAGAAAAAGACAAGAAGAACACAGATGGTGTTCAGATTTTTAATAGGCATCACATTATAAGTCTCGATTTCGTCCACCGTGCTATCTTTTCGAATTGGTAACACGAAGCGTTGCATGAAAGCGAATTCTACCTCTTCGGTGAAATATAAAGTCGCGTTTAGATTCGCCATTTCGAGGTGCGTGGTAATTCCTCTGGCTCATCGTAGAAGTTCAAATTTTAGATTGCGGCAAACCCCATACTGGAACATATGTGAATGGTTTTTATAATAAATGTTTAATAAAGCTACTTGCCAAATTCCTTGCTGAGTTCTCAATTTTATTTTTATTAAAAAAACAAATTTGAAATATAATATGGATATAATTATTAATAAACAAACATTGATATTATGTATATATGTACATCTGTTAATAGAATAATTAGATATAATTTTTGTATATTATTATACTATACTATATAATATTCAAGTAGAAACTGTTGTGTCTTGAAAATATTACATAATTTGATTACTTTTGAATTAATAATATCAAAAATCATATTATAATAAGATGTCTCCTTCAAAGCAAAAAATTACTGTACGCAGAAGTAGTATTATAAAGCAAATACTTTTTTCAAATGTAATTCAAGCTGGAGGCATCCTTTCGCCCTCTTAATTTATTTTTATAACTTGCTCTAATTGAATAATCTTTATTATATTTTTATCTTTGGTAGTAATATACAATACAATTGTGATTCCCTTATACGGTGAATTTATTTTGGGTACAATTAATTTAATTTAGTTTTATTGATTTGGTAACATATACGTAATAACATAATTCGTTTCAAAGCTAAGATTTCTTTTTTAGTGAAAATTGCATATATTAAATCCGAAGAACCCCAAATTTTAATGTTATTTATATAATTATCTAACTAGAAGAGTGTCAATATCTACATAATACTCGTATTTCTCCCTAAATCTTAAAAAACAATACCAGTATGGTAGTACTACATCAACCGAAATTGCACAACAATTTTCTCAAACTGTTAAGTAAATTTTGGTATATATATTGTAGTTATTGATCGAAAGTCTATAATATTTTTCTCTAAATTTGAAAATTTATTGCCTTATTAACCTACAATACCAGCACCGATCCCATCTCACTTACGTACCGTAAGATTTATATGTCTAAATGTTTTGAGTTATTTAAGAGTAAATAAAATTTTTAATTAATTGGCCCCAATTAGCTTTGAGTGTGGTGATCGCGGATTGTATTACCAGACATAATATTCCATACATAGGTTTGAGTTGATCGATTTAAATAGATTAAACTTCTCACAAAAACGCTAATATCCGATCAATGATCTAATTTTATGAAGTAGATATCTAATATTTCCATAAAATCCAATTTTAATGCGCAAAAGAGATATAGTATATACTTCAACATAAAGACTCAGCAAAGCTAACTAAAACTACTGAAAGTTCTTGTAACTCACAAAATAATACAAGTTAATCTTCTAATATAAATATCTGTTACGGTTAGTTTGAATATTAGTAATTTCGTTGTGCTGAAGTCGTTGACATGACAGTAACAAATTATTAACATAGACCGAATCTGAAGCAGAAGTTAGTAAGCCAGTTTGCACGGTATTTGTAGACACCATTTTTCCAAAATTGGAAGAAAATAGAATTTCGTACACAACACAAACCCACAATCTAATACTGGTATCCTCGGTTATTTCTCACCTCATGAAAACGACCATACTCCGTCAAAAAGAAAATGCCTCCATAATATTTCTCCTTATTCCATATTAAATAATTCTTCATTCCTTGGTATATCACACACAATAAAAACGCTTTCCTAGATATTTTTTATACGGCAATATTATATCAGCTATTCCTGGTTGTAGATCTTGTATGGTACGATATCAGAATTAAGAATAATCTTGTGGCAATTATTCGCACAAATTACCTACTTATACTATATAGATAATTATAAATGCATTGCAAGCATTTTTGTAATACTTTCGTGCGGTATAGCATCATTTGAGTCCTACGATGCTGTACGAGGATTTTAATTCGTCGTTATCTTCCCACTTCTTAATTTCTGCGATATTATTTTTCCTTCAGTTGCATTTGGCTGCATTATGTACTCTTCAACATCTTGCTCAGGTTCGAATTTTTCATTGATTTTCCCCAAACATTGAAATTCCATATGTGTGAGTATAAGTATTCGTTTCGTAAAGTCCCAATCGCTAATAAGAAATTTTGTCAAACTCTTATTCAGCCGAAACTTAACAACATTTATTAGAATATTTAATCAAGGAAATTCTGATAAGAAAATATTCTTTGGTCGTATCATTTCCCGAAAACTAACTAATCATTTTTTATCATTTACAATTATATAAGTGTGTACTACTATCACTCCTAATGGTAGAAATTGATGTAAATATATTCAATAGAGTATGAAGAAATAACCGACATTAATTGTTTGTGCTGCGGTCGATACTTTGATACGGAACCATCTGACCTTGTTGAGACAGTTTTTTTATAAGTAAAACATTGGTGATAAATACGCACTTTTCATTTCAAGATGTAAATTATATATTTTACTAATTGTAGTACAAGATTGGCAGTGGTTTTATATGCTTTAACTAAATACTGATAAAATTCGCAAAGTGAAAGTGTCAATTTATAAGAAACTAATATGTATACGAACTCCCTTTAGGTAAAATATGGAAATTCCCCACACTAAGTGCGTATTATGTGGTGCGTGACTACATTACAAAAACAACAAAATTACTTAAAAATACATCTTATTTATTTTATTAGTTGTATTATAATTTTATAATAATTTGCACACAAATCGTAATGCAATGGCAAGAATTACGATACCTACAATATCAGTTATGTAAAAGGCCTTTGGATCACCATTATTAACAATTCCATTCGAATTATGGGATAAGAGAGTTGGCGTTGATATTGTTTAACGGAGGCATCCATCCATTCTATTTCATTTTCAAACATTTCATTTCGTCGATTAGATTTGAATTTTTCTCTATTGATAATCAACAAACTGCCTTGAATAGGTCAGATGACATTTGGAACGTTTTTTTTTAACTAACACGGAATCCAATCATCCGGCGGCTGGAGTTCCTGGAAGAGGAAAAAAAAGAATTTTTGAAAGGTATTGCTCAATTTACAGCATGCTGAAAATCATTATGTATAACCATCACCTTTCATGCATTCACGGTGCTAATATACTCGAAGTTTATACGGCTTAATTCCAATACGTAACATTCAACCTTCGTGTATGAGATTCTTCATTGAATGCATGGTTGGTACGTTTGAACATTTTATTCGTGGATAGCTGATTAAACCAAACCGCATATTTGGTTTTACAATACAGTATTGATTTAAACATCCTGGATGAAAATTAATCATAAATTAATTGATGTAAACCCACAATGCTAGAATAATCACATTTTGGAGAACAACACATTAATTTTTCACGTGTATTTATAATTCATCACATTCACCTTCAGCTTGGATCTCGTCCTCTTTCATATTTTATTCCTTTCACACAATTGCAAATCAATATCGGTTTGATTTTCATCCATAAATAATTTTGTAGCAATTTCCTCGTAATGAACAAGAACTCCGAGTTTTATGTTGCTCATGCGTTATATTTATGTGTTGCCTTTGCATAATCGTCCAGTTAATCACAGATCACAAATCGTTTCCATTAGGTCCGTTAAATAAACTTCTGATATCTTGCATATCTTATTACTGACCGGATTGCCAATTTCGAAAACTCGAAAACTCTTCTGTTTGAAAACTGTCACCTTCTACAACTTTTTAGGATTAACCTAGTTTGTAGCATTTTCGATTTCATTCTCGGTCGCCTTGGGTATACTGATTACTAATTTGACTACTAAACTAATGCTAAACTAATTTGACATAAAAAGTAATGGTAAATAAACTGTAAAAAAACCAAATAAACATTTAAAAAATAATACTTACTGAAAATTTGGTAGAGCAACAGAAATGTTTGACATATTTTTATGTACAGCCAATTTGTAATAGTATTAGTACGTGGCACGAGAAACGAAATTACAACACATTCGATTTTGCAATTTTGTTATTTTTTTATCATTCGCTACGATGTATGTATTTGTGTAGTGCATTTAAACAGGGTGTCTGTCAATTATTAGCAGTTTTAATGCCCAACGAATTATATTAATATTAAATAAACAACCAAATTTTTTAAAAAATAATGGTTTTTTTTACAATTAATCAATAAATTTGCGAAAAACCAATGATTTAAACATTTTTCATAAATTTTCAAATTTTTGTTTTGCGCAAACTTTGACGACATAAGGAAAACATCAAAACATGGTATAATTTGGCGACAGTCGTCAAAGTATTCGTTTTTTGACCATTTCCGCGATGTCGCCAAAGTATGCGTTAAACCTGGTGACACTTTGGCGACAGTCGCCAAAGTATGCAAATGTCGTCAAAGTTTACATTATACAAAATTTTTGTCGTCAAAGTATAGGATAAACATATATATATATATATATATATATATAATACAGTGCATACTTTCAGGTGATAAGTTATATACCGAGCATACTTTCAGGCATGACCCCAGCATTCATTCAGGTCTTATTGAACACATTCAGGATTACAAGCATACTCACAGGCGTAATACTTTCAGGGATTATAGCACACATTCAGATAGTAAGTTATATTACAAGCATTCTTTCAGGGGAATTTAAGTGTAAATTGCATATATTAAGGGTACATTTATAAACATACTTTCAGGGGAATTGTGAAATTCAGGTAGAAATTGCATACGAAAGAATTGGAATTTGACTCTGAAAAATAGAAACATTTTAAATTTAGTGAAAATTATTTTGTTAAATTACGTTTTCGCCATTCATTTAAGTTTATGCCTTCGAGCATTAATAAATTATGTAAAAATCTTTCAGATAATCAATTTTCTGAAACACAAAAATTTTTTACAAACCTAGAAGAGCAAAAACTAGTCAAACAAAACGGGCGTTTCCTCGATTCTTTTCAAAAATTCAATGATACATGTCTACCACCAAGAAATAAAGTTTTTAATAAATTAACAAAATTCGATATTAGTGATAATGATTTTATTCATGCTCATAGTATATGGAAAGTATTTAAAAATCAAAACCAGATTTTTTCAAGGGGAGCCACGTCCACTTCGGATTTTAGAAAGTTCATGAACTTTTAAACTATATATATATATATATATATATATATATATATATATATATATATATATATATATATATATATATATATATATATATATATATATAATTTTGGATTTATAGTTTATAAATACATAAAAAAAAATTATTTCTTTTCTTTTTAACTTTTATTTTACACATTTGAGTTATACATTAGTCCTTAATGCTAACAAGATCAAGACTTAACTAACTTACTTAATTTTATTTTACCTTTCTTGTAACTTAAAAATGCTTACTTTACTTAATTGATTAAATTATAAAATAGAACAACACGTTGGTATCAGGTTTATTGGAATTTGTATAGACAGCGCGTGGCGGCGCAACATCCGGCCAGGATGTACATCAGCATTTTATATTATCGTAATAATTATGCATCAGCATTATGGGTTCCCATAACTCCTCCCTGGGGTAGAGAAAGAACGTCCTCGTTCTTTGGTGTAATCCCTATTTTTACCAAAAGATCCCGGTATTGTGAGTTCGCATTTGGCTCTGTAGGTTTTGTGGTTGAACTTCTTGGATTGTCTACTTTTATTGTTGTTGTGTGCCTTTGGATGCTGGCGTAGATTAGTAATATTATTATTCCGATGGTTGATAATGATAACCCTCCCGATAATGACCATATCCATGTTTGATGGTTTATTTGTTTCAGGTAGACTTTGTTCAGTTGTTTCCTGTTTTCAATATTTTCCTGGACGATTTCGTCAACACTAATTTCTTTTATTAATTGACGAATGGCTTGGATATTGTGGAGTGCACCCTGGATTTCCATCTTTTCACTTTTGATTTCGTATGATTTAAATTTTTTGTTCTTAAAAGTTACTGTACAGTTCCAAAACGATATTAGAAAATTTCCATCTAATATTCGGTTGTTAGGGCCACAGTCCGAAGAAAGTGTTTCGTTTTTGCATTTGATATTACCAGTTTGTCTTCAGCGATAAATTGTAGCGTAGTTTCCTTTTCTTTTGTCACGTTACAATGGCTTCTTGTCCCCATTACAAGTGGTAATATACAATTATCCTCGAATTCTTTAATCTCAGAGTGTTTTTGTACAAAGTTGCCATGCTTTGTTGTTGTAAACAATTTTTGGTTTGTTCGAATGAGATATTGTGGATAGTCTCTGATTATTGTATTATTGATGATTAGTGGTATTATCATCATCGCTGTTGATTTTTCTTCTTCTAATTTGGGTACTTGTAATATGTAGAGCAGGGTATCGTCATTAACTGCTATTTTTGGTGTTACGTACTGAAGTGCCTCATCCGGCAGTGAAATATTAACGCCTTGGTTTATCATCAGGTCTTTGATTAGGATGACTTCTTTCAAAGATAAGATTTTATTGCTGGGTAATTCGGACTTAGTTCTTATTATTGCCTCCTGGATATCCTCCAATATGCCATTAACTGTATCTATATTAATTATGGTTGTGATTAGTTCGATTTCTGTGAGAGTTATTCTGTTAGCTATTGTATTATTTGTTATTGCTTTATTTATTGTATCTGTAATTAGCTGTATTCGCTGGTTTATTCTTTCATTTATTTGGTACTGCTGGTTGTTTTGAGTTATAAGGTCGTCCATTGTACTGTTAATGATGCTTAGGTCTTGTGCATCTGGTGTGCCGGCGATCCACTTCCAGGCAGATCCTAATGTGTCCCATCTTTTCCGTCTCCTTCGATGGATTGGTTTGATTTAATAGAAATTGTTGTTCAGTTTTCTTAGTTTTTGTTCTACTATTTTATAAATTTCTAGCCTATCATTTACTTTATTTATAATAAACTTATTCATTGATTTTATAACATTCTCTAAATTTCTTAAATCTATTGGGTGTATTAACTTAATGTTTCCGATTTGTAATTTACAATCATTAGTTTTTATTACTAGAATGGGGTCTTTGTGCAAATTTTTTCTAACTTTTGTGTATTGCCAAATTGAGTTAAGGACATTAATAATAAAAATTTTGAAAACATTTTCTGAAATGAGAAAAAAAAATTTAGTTTATTGTTTTTTTATCCTTTTTATTTTATTTATATTCCTTTTAATATTGTTACTGGTTTTAAAAGTTTTTAGAGTTATTTCCTTAATTTTTGTCTCGACCCCTCTTGGTTGACTTTTTGTTCTTATATTTGGTTTTACAAAGACAGATTGGTTATTTGTTAATATTGGGGGTTCTTCTTTTGCACTGTTAATTTTTGTTATTTTATTTTTTGTTAATTCTAACTTATCACCTACATTCTTAAATATAATGTTTGCCTGTGCTTGAATTTCATTTGGGGACAAAAGATTGCTTTGGTTAAAAATAACCTCATTTGGCGTGAAGCCAGTGAATGAATGCACAGAACTATTGTAAAGTGCCACAGCGAGTTCTATGGCCGTTAGTGTATCGGCTTTTGGGACTTTATCCTTATTAGTATTATATATTTCAATAATAGTAGAGTGAGTCTTCTCTATTTGTCCGTTCGACTCAGAAGAGGATGTGTATTCTAACCTGACGTTAAGTCTGCTTAGATATTCTTTGAATTGTGCCGATTGGAATGTCGTTTCGTGATCAGAAACGATACTATTTGGTATTCCAAATAGTGTGAAATATTTTGTGAGTGACGATGTTACATCCACTAAATTTTTAGTGTTGATATGAACCATTTGAAGGTGCTTTGAAAATGCGTCTATTATTGAGAGAAAACTAATTTTGTTGATACTGAAAATATCAATGTGCACTCTTTCTAGAGGTTTTTTTGTAATTGGCCTCGGTGAGATTTTTATGTTATAGGGTCGACGATCATATTTGTGTGTGTTACACACGTTGCATGCGTTAACATGGCTTTTGATTTTATTGGTCAAGTTTGGGAAGAAATAAGACCTTCTAATTTGGCTTTCAACCTCTTTTATGCCTCTGTGGGCTCGCTCATGCTCTTTTATTATAATGGCGTTTTGACGGTCTGGACTTTTCACATCCTCGACCATTTTGGTAACGAAAACCAAATGGCCATTTTGGGAGAATTCTTGTTTAAAACATTCCTGAATTTTACCGTATAGGATTTCAGGTGCGAGAATTGCGGATTGTTTTCCGTTGTGGTATTTTTTTATGAAGTCTGTAATATCTTCCAGTTCGAATGAGTTCTTCGAAATAATTATTCTATTAAAATTTGGAAATATGTTTTCTGTGATTATTACATCTAAGTTTGAAAGTTTAAAAACTAATTGGTTCCTGTAGTAATTGAGAGGTCTTTCTGAAAAATGAATAAAATACTCATCCGATGTATTAGCAGAGTGGATTGTGTCCATCTCGCTACTATTTTCTTGAAGGTTTTCTGCAACTTCTTCAGGTCTATTTAACACACTATCTGAAGCTTGGTTAACGTTTAGTTCAGTTGTATTTCCTTTTGGCATTCTGCTAAGCGCGTCTGCGACGACGTTGGCTTTGCCTTCTTTATAAATGACATTGTAGTCATAATTTTCTAATTCAAGTCTCCATCTTAAGATCTTCGAATTTTTCTCGGAAGACTTTATGAACGTCAGTGGCTTATGGTCAGTTACCAGCGTAAATTTGTTACCGTAAAGGTAAGGCTGGTACTTTTTTACTGCCCAAATAATCGCCAGTGCCTCCTTCTCATTGGTGGCGTAGTTGATTTCTGTCTTATTCAGTGTCCTTGATGCAAATGCGATAGGCCTTTCGATGTGATTTTGGACTTGAGAGAGAACTGCGCCTAATGCGTATTCTGAAGCGTCCGTTGTCAGAATAAAAGGTTTATTGAAGTCAGGATACGTAAGTATCTGATCTGTAGCTATCGTTGCCTTAAGCGTCTCGAATGATTTTCTATATTCCTGGTCAGTCATATCTAATGGCACATCTTTTTTTAGATACTTGGTCATATTTTTGGCAATTTTTGAATAGTCTTTGATAAATCGCCTATAGTATCCCGATAGACCCAGAAACTGTTTTATTTCCGTAGGAGTTTTGGGTAGTGGCCATTCTAAGATCTTTTTTATTTTATCCTTATTAGGTTTTACGCCATCTTGAGTTATGACGTGTCCTAAGAACTCCGTTTCTTTTTTCAAAAATTCGCACTTATCAAGCTGAATTTTTAGATTAAATAGTGCTAATCTTTGTAAGACAGTTTTTAAATTGTTAATATGAGATTGAAGATTTTCTCCTAAAACAACTATATCATCCAAATAGACGTGACATTTTTTTCCCAACAACCCATGTAATACATTATTCATGGCCCTTTGAAAAGTAGCAGGCCCATTTTTTAGACCAAAAGGCATCCGGCAAAACTCGAAATGACCTTTGTCAGTTGAAAAAGCGGTTTTTTCCTGCGACTTAACGTCCATGGGAATCTGATGAAAACCAGACTTCAAGTCAAGAGTAGTGAAGTATTCTGATTTTCCCAGATTGTCTAAGATCTCTTCTATTTGGGGAATTGGGTATTTGTCATCAATTGTTTTTTCATTCAATTTCCTATAATCAATGACAACCCTAACTTTGCGAGTTCCAGACGCATCGGCCTTTTTTGGAACCACCCAAATTGGTGAGGAATATGGGCTATTTGAGTTTTTGATGATGCCGCTGTCCAGCATTTCTTGCACTTGGTCCTCGACATCTTTTTTAAATGTGTGAGGATACCGGTAGGTTTTCGTATAAACTGGTATCTCGTCCCTAGTTTGAATTTTATGTTTAATAATTGTTGTGGCTGATAGTTTTTCGTTTTGCCGCAACAATACTGATTGGTTTTCAAAAAGTGTGTTGATAAGAGTTGTTTTCTCCAGTTCAGTTAGATGGCTTGTTCTAATTAACTCATCTATAGCTTGTTTACTGATTAGTGAATTTCCGGATATCGGTATAGGTTTCAACGTCTCAAAATTATTTATTTCTAATTTTAGTTTTGGTAAATGATATGGTGGATCTGGATCATTGGATAGTATGTTAACCGTTGTTTGGTTACCGTTAGCTTTATACAAGCCAGGTTGTATCGTAATATTTTGATCTAATTTACTAAAGGTTGGTACATACCAGTCTCCTATCTGATTCGTTTTAAAGACTACTGTGTGATTGTAGAAGTTCTCCGTTGGGTAGTAACGGTAAAACTTGAAGGTTATATTATCCATTGTTATTGTTTTTGTTTCGAAATCAATTTTCGCATTGGTCTTAGCCATGTATTCTGAGCCTAAAATTCCGTCAAAGAATCTGTGAAAGTTTAGTTCATGGTAAGTTTGTATAGGTAGTTTTTCACTTAATAAATTTATTTTACATTTTAGATTTACTGTATGTGTGCCTAATATGTTTTTCACTGTTATTTTATGTGATTCTAGTAATTTTTTAGGTGCTATACCGGGTTTAAGTATGTTCTTATTAGCACCGGTATCTATTAATAATTTAACTGTTTTATTTAATATTGGTTGGTTGAGGATTAGGTAGGGTAGAAAATTTAAGTGTCTAAACCTATTTCCTGATCCTCTTGAAAATTTTGTTCTTCGGAACTCGATTCTGTGTGATTAATGTCGATTTCCTGTTCTTCGTCTTCACACACTTCATGATTATTTATTAATTTACGATTGAAAGAATTTCTTGTTCTCATTGAAAGGTCCACCTCCATAGGTATGGGTTTATCCTTTACAGAGTAACTTTGTCTCCTTTCGTTCGTATTTACAAATTGATTGGGTTTTAACTGAACCATATTATTTCTTATTTGGTTCCCGTTTCCCGGTTTTTGTGTGGTTGTTTGGTGATTGTTCTGATTTAACGGCTTCTTCGAGTTGTTAGAAATTAACTCGTTGCAGTTAAATTTACAGAGGAAAGCATACGCTTCCTCTATACCTTTGGGCTTTGCAGCTTGCGCGTACCCGAAATAAGGTTTACGTAAACCTGAAATAAATGCGGCTAACGCATCTTCATCGATGAACGCGTTAATAGCGATCCACGATTCATTGTATAATTTGTTTTGTTTTGATAGTCCCTTTATATTTTGCACTATCTCTTTCATTTTGTTGAAGTAAGAATGGATCGTTGTTCCTTCACTTTGCTTTGTTGACCAAAGCTGTGATTTATAAAACGATAGTTCCTGTCGGTCCCCTAGGGCTTCCATTAGGATTTCTTTTACTTCTTTAAACGTTTTCGGATTGCCAGCTAGACATAATACGTCTTTGGCTCGTCCTTCAATTTTATTATTAACTGCTTGTAGATAAAGATAGAACTGTTGTTCTGGGACCAATGGCTCAAATACGCCAAGTGTGTCCTCTACCGTCTTTATCCAAGCGGTAAGTTGCTTACGATTCCCATCGAATGAGGGTATCGATTTTATAGGGTCTGGTATCCTGAACAGATCCAGTACGTTTACTTTATTGACAGGCTCGGGTTTTTCTTCCCGTAGCGGTTGTTCAAACCTTTGGTTCAAGTACGCCAATACTTGGTCGTGCTCTGTTTGTTTTGTGTTCAATTTCTGGAGTTGTTCTGCTATAGTATTTAGTTGTGCAGTAATTTGCGCCTCCATTGTTATTGGGAATGTTTCGATACTATTCTCGTCCAGATTCCTATTAATATCGAAAATTTCTCTTGATTTCTTTCCCATACACAATTAAAAAAATTGAACTATTTTTCTTGGTTTTCCGTGCCTATCTAGTAGTACACCGAAAAAAAAAATTGTATCGTCTCTATCTTGTAGTGGACGAATTGACAGGTCTACGTCTATCTAGTAGTGCGTAATTTTGCCAAAATAGGTAACACTTTTATTTTTTATCTAGGTTTACGTTAAATTTTGGATAAGAAATCACCGAAAAAAAAATTGTATCGTCTCTATCTTGTAGTGGACGATTTGACAGGTCTACGTCTATCTAGTAGTGCGCAATTTAGTCAGAATTGGTAACACTTTGTTTTTTAAAAATTTACGTTGTTTTAGATAATAATAAAAAAAACTCTTACCTATAGATGCGAAATGTAGTTCTACGTCTATCGTTTGTAGTGCGAGAATTACAATTCCGTGTTGCTGTCGTGTTGAGCTGGTTCGTGTAAAAGCTTAGTAAACTGGGTGGAATCCTAAATCCTCGTAGCGGTTATAAATAACCTTCAGCATGAGACGTCAAGAAAAAAAATGTGGTTCGCTTGTATCACTGCGATCACTAATCACAAAAAGTTTTTACTTTTATATTTTTCTTAACAGATTCACTTTAAAATGAGTTTTTATTTGCTCATTTCTTTACACATCACTTTACTTTACTATTTACACTCCGCTAGGCTGCGCCAATTTTGGATTTATAGTTTATAAATACATAAAAAAAAAATTATTTCTTTTCTTTTTAACTTTTATTTTACACATTTGAGTTATACATTAGTCCTTAATGCTAACAAGATCAAGACTTAACTAACTTACTTAATTTTATTTTACCTTTCTTGTAACTTAAAAATGCTTACTTTACTTAATTGATTAAATTATAAAATAGAACAACACGTTGGTATCAGGTTTATTGGAATTTGTATAGACAGCGCGTGGCGGCGCAACATCCGGCCAGGATGTACATCAGCATTTTATATTATCGTAATAATTATGCATCAGCATTATGGGTTCCCATAACTATATATATATATATATATATATATATATATATATATATATATATATATATATATATATATATATATATATATATATATATATATATATATATATATATAGATATATATATATATATATATATATATATATATATATATATATATATATATATATATATATATATATATATATATATACGTATATATATATATATATATATATATATATATATATATATATATATATATATATATATATATATATATATCTATATATATAATATATATATATATATATATATATATATATATATATATATATATATACGTATATGAACTGTATTGTATATAACTTATCACATGAATGTATGCACTGTATTATCATTTACCCCTGATTACCTTTACCTTTACCTACTGACTCCCTTTATGTATTTGTAATTTTTGTTACATTTAGTATTCACGAATTTATGTTTTAGAATCTAGCTAGGTTTTTGTTTCACTTATTGTTGTACATAATTTACATGCAAGATGGTATTAATTTTTCATTTATTTTCGTTATGATTCGATTGACTGTACTCGTTTGTGAATGACAGTGACGTAAAATAAAAAGAATTTTTGCTGATGATGAATAAAAAGGAATGAATTGTTGCTGAGGAAACAAAATTTGTATTTATAACAGCATTATTCAATGTTTCAATTACCCAGAGCGTAAGATCAATTGCTTTCGCTTGAAGAATTTTCTACCACTCCACCACAATACGTAAAGCGTTCTGCCTCAAATCGGGTAAAACATTCAGGTGCTTTTCAGCAACGGTAATAACAAGATCGTCAGCGTAGATGATTTAGGCACAAAAGGAAAAATTACGACATATTTTGATAAATATATGATAATATATATTTACCCAAGATATACAGAAAATAAGGTATAATATTGCGCATGCTGTGACGTCACGTAAAGACAAAAATGCTGATATTTTTATGGAGTTTTGTGATATTTTTATTAATTTTTTAAATAAATGGAAAATAAATGATTTTTTTTTATTCTTCCCTTTAATTGTTTTTCGACTTTATGCTAAAATTAAACATTTCAATTTTGATTTAAGTTATATACTGCAAAACTTTTGGAATTAAATCGCGAAAAGAGGCATGTTTTAATATTCGTGTCTAGAGCAGACTGTTTGAGCACATTGCATAACAAGTTTCGGAATTTATGAGTACAATTTTTTTGTTAAATGCAGAGAACGTTTAGATTTTAATTATTTAATTCAAAAATTTGGGAGCGTTCGATTTTAAATATACTGAATTTGAATAATTCCTATTGCAACAAAACTTTCAATTGTACTTCTGATAAGAACACATATAGAACACTAAACAGTGAATAGGTGTTTTGATTTAGTTGTAGCGAAAACCATAAGACAATAAATGAAATAAGGCAGAGATTTAATTTTAATTTATAGTTTTATTTAAGTTCCTTTTTTTCAAATTTATATTTTCTATTAACTGGGCGTTTAATAACCGAATTTTAAAAAACATTTTACACCTAAAAAACAATTTTTTTATTTTCAAATCTAATTCGACTTCGTTTGAATAAGATATTAAGTATTTTATGTAGTTTCTTCCAACTTTTAATATCGTCGAATTACTTTTGTTGAAGATATCCTCTAACTTTTTTAAATTTTGAATAAATTCGTCGCTTGGTTATTTTAGGCCTCCTTCACTCACCGTATCCGTCCACGTTCATCTTCCACCAGGCTCTATTTCGCTGTAACGTTCTAAAATCTTTGGAAATTTAAATTTTAGGCGTTTTAATATGTATCCAGCTATATATTCCAAACCATCATACTCCAAATCACCCATATCTTGCGATGATCCAGGCAATTTATATGAAGTATCTCTCTCAGATTCAGTGAGATCGGTGAATAAACTGACTGTCAGGACATTTTCGGTCAAATCTGCTACATTAGACTCATTTAACGCTTCCCTGGCATCTGTTGACGACAATAGTGAATGATTTACATCCATTTTAATGTAATCTGTATTATCGCATTCCACATTTGCTGATTGTGACAAAACACTTTCGTTTTGCTCCAATATGATACTTCGAATGCGATATTTAAATTGTAAAGCATTTTGATGATCATAAAGGCCTCCTTTCGCTCTAATAATTCCAAAAAACATTTCCAATGGGTCTTGGTTTAGACGATATGTCTGGAGGTATGAGATCTTATATTGATCTTTTAAATCCCGGAATAACATTTAAATGCATTGATGCTGAAAATAATCCCTTTTTGAAATGGTAAAAGGGATTTTTTATTACCAACACGCATTTGTTTAGTAGTATTCTCCATCTTATCAAGTATTAATTCCTATTCTTCTATTTCTAATCCATAGGCGGCCATTCTTAAGCGCGAATCGATTCGTGGAACCTTTACATTGAAAAAATTGAACCAGTCGTTGACCTAAATAATCAGAAAATAAAATTTATTAAATAAGGAAATATACACAACAAAATATTTCAAATTAATCTGACCTGTTTAAGTATATTTGCTAGCACAGCCCAATGTTTTGATTTTGCAAGACCTAAAGCACACATTCTTTGTATAGCGCATGAATTGGTATGGGAAAACAGCTGGTTTTCAAATTTAACCTTCTGTCTTTGAGCAGATGATAAGAAATGATTCCTAACAGTTTAATCATGTGCAGTGTGTCACTAAATACGTACACTTTTTTATTTTGATCACATGAATTCGCCAAGAAAGGCTGGCTCTCGTTTAGTCTTATTTAATTCCATCCTCTATTTCCCCCTCCCAGATCAGTAACAATGGCTACAACATCGTACTGAATTAAATGTAATTTTTTAATGATATTATTTAGTATTATTTTATATAGCTTTGTATCGTAGTTGTAGTACACTGGCTGTATCCAATTTTCAAATAGCCCTCTTGCCATTATGATATGCACATAATTCGCTAGAGCCAGTAAGGTGCCAGAGTTCTGATCGTACTCGTACGATTTCTGGATTTTCATTTCGTCTGCCATTAACAAGTAAACCTTTTGATAAGGAGACATATCCGCATTTTCCATCAACTTGAAAACTACATTTAAATATCCGGGGTTGATATTAATTTTAGAAGCCCATTTCCTCAAAGTTGAGACGGCGGGAAGCGGATAGTTTTTTTTTTTTTAAGTAATCGATACGCCTTCGGCCCACTGGAAAAGATGGCAATAGCTTTGGAAATATTATCAACTTCCCATGTTACATGCTTGACTTTGCATTTTTTTCCGTTGAGCTGGTGTAAATATTTTTTTTATGTAATTATTTTCATTTCTTAGCTTATGGCATTCTTTCAAAAGCAACTCATTTTCTTTTAATAATGATTCTGTTGGCTGTACTATATGATGTAAGTTTTCATTTAAGTTAAGTGTAATCGTACTGGTTGTTTTATCCAATTTTAGGGGAAAGTAATTTTCGGAATTAACATCAGTATTTGCATTTTCAACATGAGGATTGTTGGTAAAATGGTCAACAGATGAAGCACAGGAACTTTCCATGAAATAAAAACATGAATCTTAATTTTTTTCAGAATACGTTATATCAATGAATCGCTAATAAAACTTACAATTGGCTTGACAACCGAATAATTAATTTTTATCAATAAATATAAATATTTGAAATAAGTTACAAGATGCTAGTTGCCACAGATGCCTTTAGTTGTCTTTTTTCTTGGCGCTCTTGGCGTTTTGTGACTGGTTGTGATACTAATGTTGATACCGGAAGATTTTCAGAAGGTATCGCATCTGGTTTTAGTTTCTTACTATTTTTTGGTGAATAATTTAATACTTCATGTTGAAGATTTCGAATGTAGTGGGTATTAGTAAAATGTTTTGAGCATATGTAAGAGCTTTTAATATTGAATTTGTTTGAATCTGGAACAACCTAAATAAACAAACGCAGAATTAACTAAATTATTATTATAAATATCTGAAATATGTACTTAGCTTTATAATTGCTTTATTGTCAAATATTTTTTTATTTTTATGTCAAACGTCAATGGTCTTACAAAGTAGAAAATGTACTAATTTGATTTTGGTAATGGTATAAAAAATGCAATTACCTATCCATAATAAATTATATTATTCTTCTCGATTGAGTCAGGGTTGGTAAATAAGTACCATAATATTTGCGTAAGGTTTTAGTACTTTATGGGATCATTTACGATGTAGAAAAAATAAAAAAAACTCTTTCACTTGCAATCTGTAATTTGACGCATAAATAATAAAAACCATATTAGTTGTGTATTAATTACTTATTTATTGTAAAATTAATTTTGAAGAAGCCATCTTGGGATTACAATTCGGAAAGCAGCGACTTTCAATTCATTATTGAAATCTGCCAACTCATACTGAGGAATCATTCAACGAGAAAGTAGCTGGGATTGTAATCTGAATAAAACAAACAAATTTGTACAGAATTTATCCTTTCTGCTACATTTCTGCACCCACATTTTAGCATAACTTGGATTTTTTGGAAATCGAAAGAAACTTATATTATCCTGTGCACCCACAGATCCACCAGAATTTCTTTTTATTTTTTTATTATTATTGCTTTTGCAATTAAATACAGCACAACCCACCATTATTTAACAAAGTTTGATTCACTTTAATTATATTAAACCGCTTTTCAAATTTTTATTGTTTTTAAATTTATTGTTTTAAAAAAGATTAGGTATTTCAAATTTGAGAATCTCAAAATGCACTAAATCACTACGTCTGTTTTTTAAATCGTAAAAGTTACACAAAATAGGTACTTCTGTTCAAATAAACAAGTAATGTATACTTAACACAACGAATATTTTTGAAACTTTAAACACGAGAAAACATTGCTATAACGTTAACAATAATTTGTGAACTGAATTATTATTTAATAGATTTTTTAATTTAAATTTAACGTTGAATATGGATATAATATTTGAATAGGTACATGGATACCAATAATTTGAAGCCAAACGAAAATAGATGGCAAAAATTTTAGTACATAACATAAAAAAATAAAAATTTTAATAATTGGTACGTACATATGTTTAAATGACCAAAAACATTTAATAATTTAATTGTTTTATGTTATGTACTCATAACTTTGTCTACCCTTTTTTCTATTTATCTTAGACATTATATACTCGTAGAAATTAATTCTCAATTATTTGGACCAAAAACAAAAATATTAAGCATAAAAAGGGTCTCGGTAACTATCATTATCAATTGTAAATACGGTTTGTTAAAATAAATTACGATTGTTCTTGATTTATTTAAAAAATTAATCAAAAAACCACTAAACTTCATATAAATATCTGCTTTTTTGCCTTCACGTGACGTAATACGCAAACAAAGACGAAAATGAGACACGGGAATATACTACCTCTTTTTTCTGTATATCTTGATATTTACCTATATCTTATTATTTACTTTCGTCTAATAAATATGGATGGCGATTTTCTGTTCGCTAAATTTGGAACAAAGTTGGATTAATGTGGTCATACTCGTGAAACTTGGAACAATTGAGACCTACTTCTGGCCACGTTGTGGCAAGCTTTGGCCTTACGTTCCATCTTCTAATAAGTGGCCCGTACAACTCCCCAGTAACTATTTTCTGAAATCAGAGATCGATGTAGTGTTAGAATATTATTTTATTCGACCCGCGTTTCTTGTTCTGGCGAATGTTGTCTAATTGTAAATTGTTGAATGTCTAATTGTAAGAATTTAATAAATTATAATACACTCTAAAGGATTTATTCTATTAAAATTTTGAGATTCGTAATAACTTCAAATTTTAAGAAATAAAACACAACTTCTTCTTCGTTTTTTTTTTTCATTAAATTCTTTTGAAAATTTTAAATCCATTAACTTGCTCAAAAAACCATTTAAGATGCCAATTTGCAAACTTTTCATTTTTTTTTTGCGCTTAGCGCACAATCCTTAAACCAACCAAAACATTTACAAACGGAAAAACTTTTCAATCAATCAACAACAACAACACCAAAAAACATTGAAACAAGTACAAGAAAGAAAGAAATTACCAAAAAAAAAAAAAAACTTTTCCGTTATATTTTCATCAAATTTACCGAAAACTTTTCACCTTACACCCAAAATGAAAGACAAGACGAACGACCGAGTCGAGTCGAGAGAAAAGTTTTTCCTGTTCGTATTTTTAATTTCATTTTTGTTTCTTTTATCTTACAATTAGCACTAAAGTGAAAGAATTAAGTTGAAAGAAAAAAACAAAACACGAAAATTATTTTTTTTTTCTTAATTTTTACTCCTGTTCTGTGTCTTCCTCTTGTTATTCTTCCTGGTCTTATGTAATAGAAAAACTTTTCTCGCTTTTCTTTTCTTGGATTGTAGAGTATATAAAAAAAAAAAAGAAAAGAAAATGAAATACAAAGATTTTAATTAGATAAGATTATCTTTTTAATGATAACTTTAAATTATTTTTTGTTTTGTTTATAACTAACTTAAATCCCTAATTAAACAAGTTTTCCAAGTTTGACTGTCTTTTTATGTATTAACAACACTATTAAATTTGTCAGTGTTATAATCGCGTATATCGTTTAAACATGAAGCAGGTGACCCTTACTCTTCTATACTCGGATGTTACAACCTTTAAAAAAACTGATATTGGTTATTGCACGGCAGGATTTTTATATAAACAAAACATAATTACCTGAGTATGTATATGGTTATGCTAATCTACTTGCATAAGTCATATGTAGAAATATATTTCTATAAGAGTAGGAAATGTTCGATTATAAAAAAAAAATAATTAAAAAGTTTTTCTCTCATATCATGATTTTCAAATAAATATGTATATACATTTGTTTGTATGTTATCTACGTAGTCGTATGTAAATGTTGTTATACATAATTTGATAATAACAAAAATTTATGGTTACCTTCCTGAAAGAAGTTAAATTTAATTTATTTGGATTTCTACCAAAAGAAAACTAACAACTACAATTCATGTTATCTGTATTGTAATATATTACCTACTTCATGTAATTGCAATCGGATATTGATAAGAAATGTTTAGAATTAAATTAGTACCATCGATAGGTGGTACATATATTTTGGTATTGTTAAAGAAATCTAGCTAGAAGTTTGCAAATTCGTGAACCGTAAAACTCAATTGGAAATAATTAATTAATTAATTAAGTTTGTAACAGTTTGTATTGACAAAGTCGACTTTACCGATTTTATTTGTTTGATTCGTTGGTGGGGCGGAGCTACTTTTACATTTTCAATGTTTGTAGTTTTTGTAATCACTACCCACAGATATGGTTTAGGTTCTGTTGTCGCTGCATAAACATGATCAATCAATTAAACAAATGCTTAGATATAGTTACTATTATTATTATTTTAAAATTAATTAGTTATTTAATTTACGCCAGTTTATTATTAAAAAAACAAAAAATTTGCACATTGCATTAGTCTGGGGCGCACTGTAGTTTAAAAGAAAATAAAAGAAACAAAGAAAAAATGTATTCACCCATTCCACATGAGTCGCGCTTACGCTGTTGCATTTGTTCGTCTCTTACCTCTTAGCACTGTTTTTGCCTATAAACTAAATTTTATTTATAGGCAAAAACAGTGCAAAGAGGTAAGAGACGAAGAAATGCAACAGCGTAAGCGCGACTCGTGTGGAATGGGTGATTGGGAATTTGTTTGGTTAACATGTACTAAAATAGTAGGCTACGATTTTGTTGCGCCTAACCAAGGGTGTTTACTTTTATTCATTCTGGATATTCCGGACATTCCGAAAGTGCCAAAAATTGTTTTTTTATTCATTCCGTTCCTTCTAATCCTTTTTTACTTCATTCTTTTATTTATTCGGAATATTCAGAATGTATTCTTTTTGTACTGCTTCGAAAGGTGGAATAAAAAGAATTTCATTTGACGATTTGAAATTATGTTCGATGTTTACAATTTAAATGATTAAATTGAATTAAATCGTACATGTTATGGAAAATGAAATTATTAATTATGATACAATTAATCGTTTAGGGCGTAAAATAATAGAATTTTCAAAACTATTTTAGTTTCATTAAATGAAAATAGTTTTGTATAGAGCTTGGCATACAAAAAATCCCAGGTTATATTTTTCAAGATGTATGAATTAAAATTAATAATACATGTGTATTTTCACGTACAAATTATTTGTAACTTCAATTAATTATAATGAAATTATTTATTTAATAAATTTTATTTGTTTCCTAATTTTAAAAGTAAAAAAAAATCATGCTATGGAAAATGTATTCCATTTATTCCAATCCGTTCTTTTATTATATTACCTACGGAATATTCCGAAATCTTCCTTTTCAAAATAACCATTACCTTCATCATTATCGTCACCGTCACAATCAACATAACCGTTACGATGCGTATTGGGGCAAACGCCAATTCGATATCAGTGGTTAAAAGGATGATGGTGGCAGATCGTGCGGTGATAAATATTCACAGTCGAATATTAAATTGTGGACCTACATCCACATTTACCTACATGCATTTTTTGGATTATTAATTCCTCTGGCTTTATTCGTAGAAAACTTTATTAAAATTGATTTAATTTCATTTAAAAAAAACACCAATTTTGTATTTTGACGGGCGGATTTTGCTTGACGGCCGACAAAACATTAAATTGAGGTTTTTTGAATGAAATTTAATTCATTTTAATAAAATTTTCTTAGATTAAGGTGGAACTTATAGATTTGAACTATTTATTAATAATTTTCATATTGCAAAGTGAAGCAACTTAGCCATAAATTGGGTTTGACGGTTTTAAACACCGGTTTTCCGTTTTGCATGTGAAGAAGTAGTTTTTGTTTTTACAGATGAAATATATTACATTATAAACAAAAGCTTGCAGTTTCTGTTCATCCGATTCGCGGAAAAAAATGTCCAAAGTATATTTTTTTTACGATTTCCAAACCCAAAAACTGACCCACTAAGGTGTAAGAAATGGGTCAGCACGTGTAGAAGACTCAATTTTGGGATTAAAATTATCGATAGATATAAATACGACCAACGGAGCTAAACCCAGATCCAATATCATCAACAAGCGCTGCTAAACGTAAGTAACATGTTAACTTATGTTAATAATTTAAAATTATGTTTCATAGATATCAGTACCTCGGACGACGAAAAACTACGTGTCTTATGAAGAAGCGGGAACTAGTACAAGCTGGGAAAATGTTGTCTTGGAAACTGAATGCTCGAAATTAAGCCTAAATCCAATACTAGTAACAAGCGCTATGGTTAGTAAATTATTAGTAACTATCTAAGTGTTACAATGAATAATTTATGAGGTTATGTTACATCAGTGGGCATTACAGCAGTACCCATAAAGGAATAATACGTCTCTTATGGAAAAGAGGACCCAATCACTGACATTTTACTCGCGAAATTAGTCGAGGATACAAATTTAGAATAGGTTAACAAAAATCTGCAACTAAAAATAAAACATCTGCAGGAAAATATTAAAAAGATGACCCGGAAGCGTAGGCTGGAGGTCAAAAGCAAAAAGTATAAAAAAATACAAGAAGAAGATGAAATTTTATACTGGGCTAACTATTCAACAGTTTGACGTTCTACAGGAGAGAAAACGACGTTACAGGAGAGAAACAGCCACTTTAACTGTCGAAAATCAACTTTTTTTAACTTAATGTATAATTCATTGCGGATTTATATTAGAAGATTTAGCTTATCGATTTGGTGTTAGTGAATCGTACGTTTCAAAAACCATGAATACTTAGATTATGTTCATGTATCATAAATTACGGAGCTTGACATTTTTCTAGAAAGAGAAACTAATAAACAAAAAACTCTGAAACCCTTTAAAAAATATACAAACATAAGATGGATAATTGATGGATTTGAAGTAAAACCTCAAAAAGCCGAGGATTATCGGAAGCAAGGGAACACTTATTCTACTTACAAGTCACACAGTACACTTAAATTTTTTTGTGGAATGCATCCAACTAGCTGAGCTTGCTATATGTCAGATGTTTTCGAGGGTGCGATTTCTGACAGGGACATTCAGAGTTTGTGGAATAACAAATTATTTAAAAAAAAGATGGGCAGACCGTGGTTTCAATATTGCTGACCTTTGTCATAGTCTTGGGTATGAGCTACTAGCACCCCCCATTTTTACCTGGAAGGGATTCCTTGACAAAAGAAGAAATTATTTTTACGAGAAATATAGCATCAGCACGTGTGCACGTAGAAAGAATTATTGGGCGAATAAAAGAATTTAGAATCCTCCAGCGAGTATTGCCTAAATCTTTGGTTCCAATCATATCGCAGATAGTGTATGTTATTTCTATGCTTGTTAATTTCCAAGACAAAATCGTTTAGTAATAAACAAAATTAAAATTAGAAAAAATATTAGTTTATATTTCTTTTATATTAAATAATATTTTCAGAAATTATAATAATAAAGGAAATACCTAAAAATTCTTAAAATAAAAACGACTAGTACAAATTCATTGTTTCCGTTGCAGATAATGTACATACTCGTATGTGTTTTAACTAATCTTACATAAATTAAATAGGTATTGTATAGATATTTCTAGGAATAACAAAAATTACCAATTTTCTAAGGAACAATTCATAATTATTTTAAAGACGAGTTACTATAGTAATTATCATTTATCACATTTCAATATATTTTTTAAGAGAAACTTTTTTAATATAGAATATTATAAAATAATAACTTTCATCATTTTTGGCATTAACAGTTTCAACAGCTAGCCCAACACTTGACCAAAAATATGAAATCATAATATTTTATTCCTATCATTGCCAGACTGAACTGAATATGAAAATAAAGGTACTATTCCACTAGAAAAATTGACTGATAGTAAAAAAAGAGGAAACGAGAAAAAAGTTCGAAACTCTATGTAATAGACAAAGACAAAGTTTTCTTTGCTTATAGCAAAATTTTCGGGAGAAATTTTGACAGCACATAAAAACATAATCAATAATTATTAACAAAAATTAAATATTACTATTAATTCAGTTAGTTATACATCTCAAAATTATCTAAAAAAATAAATATTATTAATACTCATATCAGAATTGTCTTTTTTAGTATATTTTCCGTAAAAATTAAAAAAATCTCTATCAAAAAAACGTCATGTGTTTTTTAGTTTTACTTTTTAAAGTAAAATTTTAAGGAGAAGCGGTATAAAAATATAATAACCATAAAATAATTAGTGTGCGGGAAATATTTCTCATCATATTGCGAATTTTATGCATGTGTGTTAGTGTGACTGCTATAAAATGTCCTCAATTTGATACTTTTTATTGCAGTCACACTACTACAGACACAAATATTTTTTGACTGAGAAGGGTTTTTGTTTCATTCGCCCATTCAGCAAATGTATATTTTTGTCTTCCTTTAATTTTACTATCAGTCAATTCAGTCAAGTGGAATAGCACCTTAAAGGTGCTATTCCATGGGAAAATTTTACTGAATAGTAAAATACGCCAAAAAGAGAAAATAAAAATCAAACACCATATAATAGACAAAGACAAGGTGTGTTTTATTTTTAATTTTTTATAGCAAAAGTTTTAAGGGGAAACGACATTAAATCAAAACATAACCAATAATTGCTAAAAAAATTATGTATTTAGTATTATTCGATTTTTCATTCGTCTCTAAATTATCTAAAAAATTAAATATTATTAATACTCATATCAGAATTTCATTTTTTCGAACAATTTCTGTCACAGAATAAAAAATTAAAAAATATCTTCACCATAAATTCGTACCCCTATTAAAATTATTAGTGTGTGCGAGAATTATTTTCTATCATATACAAATTTTATGTACGTGGGTTAGTGACACTCCTATAAAATGTTCTCGATTTGATACTTTTTAGAGGAGTGTTACAACTACAGACACAAATATTTTTTTACTGATTCGATTTTTTGTTTCATTCCGCCTCTACCAAATATATATTTTTTTCTTGCTTTTATTTTACTGTTCAGTAAAATTTTCTCATGGAATAGCACCTTAATACGCGTGATTTTTTTTTTCAGTCTTAAATTGAAGCACGCTTGGATTTTTCACTTTTTCTTATTCGAGCGGGGAAATGTTCTCAAGTCTTTTTGGACATTTTATCTTTAAAATGGCCCTAATTTTTCCATTCGTATCATAAATCTCGCTATCCGGAATGCATCAAATACCTGGATAGCGAGAATTTGTGTAAAAACCAGTTGGTTAACCATCGTAACTAAAAAAGGTTACGATGTTCACCAAACTGGTTTTTCTTGTATTCGAGAAAAGTTCGTTGTTCATTAATATTTCCATAAACGATGACTGGTAAATGTGATATATCTACATCGGACCATAAGTGGTTGTAAATAATTTTTTCAAACGTATTTGCCGTAATATATAGTTTTGCAGCTGATGCTATTATTCCCACTCGAAGGCCATTTCTCCAAGCAACAGTCTTTTGAGATAACACTAAAGTTCCCGACCCAAATTTTTTTGACTATTTAAATTATCCATCATATTTTAAATTTTAAAACATCAAAATTTAAAACTATAATTTTTAAAAGACGCACATACATGCAATTTCGAAGTGATGTTTGCAAGTCAGTAACAAAATTATTTGTTGTTTCGATTGTTGAAACAGTATTTAATCTTCGTCATTTTATTGGGTCGTATCAGAGCCTTCTAGAGTGTAAACCCATATTCTTAATGACGTATTTTTTAGAAGCTTTTTTAGTGGTATAACTTTTCACTGATTTCCATTGGAATCCATAGTAAAAATTGTGTTGTTTACCTTTAAGTTTTTTAATGAAAAAAGCAAAAATATTATAAAATGTTTATATAGAAGTTTTCTACATACTCGTATCTTTAAGAACAATATACAAGAAGGCCATATTGGTATTAAGTAAATATTAATTGCAGAAATATTAAAATTAAATTATTTCTAAAATATTTTTATCGAACTTTCATTTTGAAAAATACATCAAAGTTGGCTCTGACAAATTAAAATAATACTTGCTAAATTTATCTTTAGTTTTTCTAGTGTACGTAAGATGTCTAAAATGTTCAAAGAAAAATACGAAAAAAAATTATTTAATCGCAAAATTATCACACGTTCCTATATTTTGTGAATTTGTTTTGCTTTTCCTACAATTTTTGAACTTGAAATTTCCCCTGGTGGTCATTTTTGGTACGATTTTTCCAAATTTTTACGGCCTTCACTGCCATCTATGTAATGTATATTGACTTAATGACCAAACGAATCATAGTAAGCTTTTATTTCAATTTGAACAGAATGCTGTTGTTATGAAATTTTTTTAATATTTTGGTTTAAAAAAATCAATTATTACAAGAAAACGAAAACGATTTACTAAAACGATATTCATATATGTTGAAATTCAAACATTTATGAAAGTATTTCAAAAATCATAATTAAGAGTTTGTAACGTTTTCATTTAAAAATATGTCTTAGGAAAAAAGTGATTTCCCAAATGTTTTGTGTGATTTACTATGAAAAGTTTCGTTTTTTCCTCTTTTCTAATTCCCTTATCTAATTCCCTTCTAAATCTCATTTTTGCTATTTTTGTGTATCATTTAACAATAAAATTAATCGAATGTCCCCGGGTGGTATAATAGCGCTGCCCAAGCGGAAAAAATTAACTAAATTGATACGATTGAGAAACTACCTCATTAAAATCACTTGTTCTAAAACTAAAGGATAATTTGCTATATAGTTAATAATTAAATATATATCTAAATAATAATTGGTTTACCAAAATTATATGTAAATTTAAAATCAAAACAGAATGTCACACATTAAAATCTCATTTTAGTGTTTAGCTCTGCCATCTATTAGAATATTTAGAAACTGTATTCGATATGCAAGTGACAACGAGTTTCGACGGAAATTCAAATAAAATAATTCGTCTAAGTGTTCCACGTTAAATTTCAAATGCAATGTTGCCCACAGCCAATGTAAAACTTCGCGATCGACATGGCAACATCCAACCATATCGAGCTTTATTAGATTCAGGATCAGAGTCAAATTTCATTACTGCAAAATGTATGCGTATGAATGTATATCAAGACACATATTTCAATAATTATTAAAGGAATTGGATCTGCAAAAGCTCAAGTATCAAACTTGGCAGAATCATATGAAACAAGAGCATGTTCGTTTGTGGTACCTCGATCCATCCATCTCAACAAATAATTTAGCAAACCAACATGATATTATAAGATTAATCAAATAGCTATCATTGGCCGAAAATACATTTTTGCTGGTTTAGATTTAGATTGCACAAATAAGACTGCTTTGCAAATGTATTCGCCTATAACGCTAGGTTTGGAAGGATAATAATTGATAAATAAAATATTGCAGACAGAGAAAGTTCGAAAACATCCAACAAGACCATTCAAAATCATTCATTAGACACCATATTGAGGCAATCTTATAAAGCTGGAGAACGTGCCTAATTCTAGTGAATTAACGGCCAATGAAGGATTGCAAAGGATTGTTTGAAAATACTTAGTTCAAAGTAAGGATGGTAAATTTGATGTTCGCCTGCCACTCAAAGCAGGTTTGGAAAACTAGGGTTCATCGTATTATAGTGTGCTGCAATGTTTGAAATTTATGAAACACAGAATTATAAAAGAAAAAAAATTCAAGAAGGGAAAATAGTTTTAGACTGACAAACAGCATAATAGTTTTATAATTTAAACGAGAATTTTGAAATCACGTTAAATACGAGCATATAACTCAGCAGATTGTGCATTGATTGTCATCGTTCATTCAGTCACGCTGGGGTTATGTTACGTTTAGCAATGGTTAGGCGAATATAGGAATATATTACCGTTGTTTGTTCGTGTTCAATAAGCACTTAGTAAGAAGACGAGGTTCATCACCACTCAAAGTATATGTTTGCTTCTTCGTATTCATCGATACTAAGACGGATTATACCGAAGTCGTTATCGAACTAACCACAGAAAGTTTCCGCGGAGTTGTATATTGATTTATTGGTCGTCGTGGTCACTGTAAATCAATTTATAACGGAACGAATTTCGTAGGTGCTAAAAATCATTTAAACGACATTTATCAATTTTTTCAAACTGATAATAGTCATATCCATGAATTTCTTTTAAGAAACCAAATTAGTTCGGATCTGTTTCCAGCAGTGATCCGCATATAGGAGGCCTTTTGGGAAACCTCAGTAAGCTTCTCAAAATTATCTATGCTATTTAATCATTAGACGCTCAGTTGTAGATGTTCCAGAATCAATTTTGTATAGGAGGGGGAGAACCAACTATATCACGGCACTACAAAATCAGGTAGAAATCCAGAAAATAAAAATCGTTAAAGTTGATGACATTGTAATTCTAGCTGACGATAAGATACCATGGCAATTTGGTGATTGGCCCCAGGCACGAATTCTTAATTCTTGAGGTTACACTTAAACTAGCTGGTGGAAGTATAGTCAAACAATCATTTTATCATTTAGAAGCTGCACAGAATTGAGATCATTCAATCTTGGCGGAATTTTGTCGCAGCATAAACATAATCAATCAAACAAATGGTTAGATATTAGTTAATTATTTATTATTATTATTATTATTATTATTATTATTATTATTATTATTATTATTATTATTATTATTATTATTTAAAAATTATTTAATTATTTTATTAAAAAAATATAAAATTTTCATATTGCGTTAATCTGGTGCGCACTTTAGTTTGTAATTTAACCTAAAAGAAAGAAAAACAAACTGGCAGAACTTACTTACTACTTTATCGACAGTTTAAACGTATTTTTTAAAGATATTCAAAAATGTTGAAATGCTAGTTATAAGCATCCTTAATTAGCAATTTTTCAGTTAATTTTGCCCCCTCCATGTGTTATTTCCCTTTTACCGATGCCTGATTTAATTTTTAATCCATTTTTTAATTTTGCGGGAACGCCCGACTTGTATTGAAAATTTTTTCGTATATTTGAGAGAAACAAAAATTATCCAACAAAAGTTTGTTTGAAATATTCTGGCATAATATGTGTGAGACGGAATAATTTAATGCTTGAAATTAAAAAACATATTGGGCTAAACACTAAAGTTTACTTCAAAATAAATAAGTGTTTTTGTGGACAGAACAAATTGTTTTATATAACGCTATTAAAATATATTTGTATTTGGGCAATGGGTGGTTTGAAAATGTACTTGCTAAGAGAGAGAGAGAGAGAGAGAGACTGATTTGTTAGTGAAGGACGCTGTTTAGAATTTTGTAGTGTAGTTAGTTCCGCTGGTAACAGATCGAAAATTCATTCCAAACTGTGACTACAGTCTTTACGTCCTTCGCTAAAAATTCGTCAAAGGCCAGTTTCATATTATTAGGAAGAACAATGTAGAAGATTCTAGAAGATGCTGGGAAATCGAGAAATTACCCAACTTTTGCAGAAATATTATTCCAATGTTTAAAAAACCTGCACGAACAACGAATATCTTCTAAGGTTAAGTCAACAACTGCAAGTCGTTCCCCAGAACGTACCTCAGGTTGGCTTAAGTTAAAATAAAATAGGGAAAGGTCCTAAATATATTAACAATCATTCTTTATTGTTCCAACTCAAAAGCAGTTCAAACATTTTCGTGCGATAGAAACATTTTGGCAATTAGTAGTGGTAAAGAACCACACATATGTAGTTTATGACCATTCTCGTGATAGTAGATTTTTCGAGATTATGCCAATATATCGATATTTTTTCAATTTCCTAGGTTATTCCAAATTATTCAAGAACGTCCAGGTTATTTACGTTTAACATAGTCGTGATTAGCGCGTATAGGAATTCCTTTGGGTTTACTTCCTTACGGATAATCGATATTTGAAAACTTTCTAGAATATTTAAGATACTTTGAAAATTCGATATTTTTGATATTTTTCAAATTATATTCGAAATTTGTGATGCTTTCTTCATATATTTAGAATGCATTGAGTTTATTGCACTGAAGCTATTGAACTGAATCTTGTTTAGTATCGTATATATTCTAGTCGGCTGGACACGAAGAAATAAGTTTTTAACTAAAATCTTTACTTGTTCATAGGTACAAGAAGTATTTTAGGGACCCAAGAAACATTTTGCGGGGCGCCCGAAATTTGTAGTTACGCCACTGGGTGCTCTAGGAGTTAGGTACATATATACGTTTACAGGAAAACATTGAAGCTGTACGTGAAAGTGTTTTGACAGACCCCGATGCATCGATTTGACTTCGTTCAGACACATACAATTTTAATAAAGGAGACTTATAAAGTTTATATAACACAAAATTGAAGCCAATAGACATCAGTCCATTGAAATGACTTCAGTTCGTTAATTGGATGCTGAAACCATCTTCACGGAGGAAGCACATTTCCACCTGGAAGATTTTTTAATCAGCAAAACTGTCGTATTTGACTCAATGAAAATCAAAGGGAAACATTCCAGTCAATCCATGCATAAAATGTTGATCGCAAGTGTTCGCAAGCATTTCTATTTGAAGATTATTTTTTCTTTTGGATGCCCGATTGTGGACATGGATACAAATTAAATGCGACGAAATTTTCCCGACAAAAGCTTATTAATAAGTACAAGCATAAATAAGTAGAATTACAAAATATTTTATAATAAAATTTCAATAAATTCTCAAGTGGAGACCTATAGCAATGCGTTTTGAAATGATAAATTTTTTGATAAACAAAGAAAATCAGCTCATTTTCCGAAAATTGTAAGAGAATTTAAGCTACCTATGTAGCTTATGTTCAACAGCAAAATATCGTAACAAAAATACCGCAGTAAAAATACATCAGCCAAAATAGATGCTTGACAGAAATCTCGAAAACATTATCTTCGAACGAAAATAAAATCGGAAAACTAATGGAGCATACCTATGCATCGCAAGGCAAAAATATCGCAAACACGCGTGCAGATGAATATTAGCGCATTATACTAAAACAGCAAAATTCTTTTACAAATTTCCTTCTTCTCGTTTATACAGCTCTATTCCTGTGTAAGCTAATTCACCAATTTCAATTTTTTTTATACTTTAATTTGAATTAATTAATTACTCCTCAACATTAGGAAAAGCGGCTGAGAGTATGGGCTATAGAAAATTAAAATAACCTTAAATACAATTGTTTTAATTAGTCATGATGTACTAGTGTATTTTTTAATCTAGTTTATCGAAATGGATGTGACGTAAGAGTAGAATTCATTCATTTTTTGTCCGGATACACATTTGAATATAATTTCATTTTAATTTGTTGAACTTTTTCCGAAAACGATCCGAAAATTGTTTACTTTAGTGATGATTTTCTGTTGAACTAGGCCATTACCAAACTCGCGACCATTATCAAATAAAAATATTGGGGGACTTCATACTATAAATTAGGATTAAATACAAATTCCGTTAAACAGGTACAACACATAACGATTTCCTTTTACTTTGAAGATTTCCAGGATTATTAGTAACTTCCTAATTCAACAGAAAATCATCACTACAGACCCGTGATCATTGCAGTTAGCAATGACGATAGGTTATTTTTAGCATGGAGGCTCCGCTATATTTTTGTTTTAATGGCCAGGGAATTGGTAATGGCCCCAACAAAAAATCATCACCATATTGATTATCATTGAGATTATCACTTATGGGAAACCTTATCTCCAGCTGCAGCCGTTGCTTGCTATCGCACGCTGCAAGGATCCTGCACTTTAGATAAATCGATCCGGATGGAGCCGTTCTTTGATTTATATCTTCCTTAAGTAAAAAAATAAGGCACGTAGATAAGTGGCATACTACCGACATTTGAGAGAAAAAATATTTCATTTTGAGACTATTAATTTTTATAGAACCAATTTCGTTGGCGGAAAATCGTACAACATTTAATCCAAATATTGCTTGTTATTTATGTGGCCGACTCCAGAGACCAGCCATTTGATAATTTTTACATCAAGTGCAAACTACGAACATTGGAGGAAAATCATTTGACTAGGGGACTTTTGATTTTTGTTGAATAAATTTAGTCACTTCCATCGTTTGTTCGAAGATAAAATAATCGCCTAAATGTATACTATTTAGTTAACTCACACTACTACATTTTTTGTTATTTGCTAATAACTTCACTCCGGTATAATTTTCGGCATTATCACATTTCTCAAAAATGTGTATGAGTCTTGAACAAATGACTTTACTCCGAGTTTCAACACCATTGCCTTGCCAGGATACTGATGACTGTTTTATGTTATATTCTCTTATGTTCTAAAAATTCACTTTTTTTACTGGTTTCAAGCTTTGGAAAGAGCATTTGAAACTAAAAAAAAATAGCCAGGTCAACAAAATACCTATATTCTTAATTAAATTCTTGAAACCACCTTGTACTAAAAATCAATTAAGTTCCTCAATTGCGGCTTAAACTTTCAAAATATATGCGCTAATTAATAATTGAACATCTGTTTCGAACCGCGACATGTGCGAATTTAATGCTTAATAGGGCTTTCAAACGTCTGGTTGAATATCTGGTTGAATAGCAATTTACGTTGTGTACAGAGAAATTTACCTCCGGTCAAATCCAAATTCAATTAACTTTTAGCAAAATTCGTTAAGGACCAACATCTTCTAGAAATTGGTATTATTTATGTGAGCGTGGCCCACGCCTATACCATTTGGTTTGCTTCCATCAGAAAAGATGATGCCTGTACAAATAAAATATCGTAGAATTAAATTTATATACATGAAAATTAATTAATTTACTTCAAACATACAGATCGACATGTTTCTTGTCATATATAGTTTTCATTTTTGTTGGATATAAGGAATACATTTCCCATGAATATGTTTTGCCTTTGCCTCAGACGAAATATGTATTTATGTATACAACATAATACAGAACAAACTCGTAAAAAACATGAGCTTTAAAAAGAAAATGTGTACATCGAAATAAAGAAAATACCATCCTAATGTTACATGTGGAATACAAAAAAAAAAATGAAAATCGAGAAAAATCGTATTTTCCTATTTTTCCGTGTTTGTTGTGATTGTTTGTGCTCACAACAATAAGAAAAAGAAATTTTTATTTCGGTTATATATAGCAAGTATGTAGGATGCTGCATGTAGCTAAATATATGTTTGTTTATTATGTTACAACACTTTTAGTTCAACTTAATATTTGATGATATTCTACATCTAGATTTAGTATTTTAGTGCATTCTAAATAGAGACCGACTTGCATTAGTTCGAGACTCAACATAATGTCTTAATTTTATGTAGAATATTGTTATATACTCTATAAATTGGTAGATACAATTTTAAAATTTTCAATGCATAGTCGGTACCAGTAACATCGCCAAAAGGTTGGTAAACATTTGTGACATCATTATTAATACAAACAGTAGAATGTTTATATTCATTTCTATTTTTTTTTTTTTAGAATAATCTTGTTCTTAAAAATTTCCTCTGGATTTTTCCTAATTTTTTTTTTTTTGTGTTATTTTGTTGTCTCGTATGCTGTGTAGTTCTTGTTCTTGTTGTTGCTGCTGCTGTTGTTAAAAAAAAAAAATAAAAAAATAACTAATAGTTTGTATAGTTTATCTAATACATATTTTCTTCTTATATTACAAAATTTTCTTTTTTTTTTGTATGTACATTATGTTTATGTTATCAAAAGTGTGTGGTAAATATTTTTACATAATTTTCATGTTCGTTGTCTAAAATACAAAAATTTGTCGTTCCACTCTGCTAATTTTAATTTTATATATTTAAATGTGAAGACATCTTTTTTCTTTCTTGTGGGTGTTGCGAATTTTTTTTTTTTTTTTTTTTTTGAAATTAGTTTCTAGAATTATGATAATAATTATGGTTGTAGAATGTACATATATGTATGTATACAAATGTAGAACAGATTCAGGAATTCTAAGATTAAATGATAATATGTTGTTTGAAAATTAATGTTTGTATAAATTATGTAATGTAGAATAATAATTTAGTTTGCGTTATAAGTTGAGCCCAATAATTATTATGTTTAACTTTTGTTTATTGCATTTATGTTTAAACAAACTTGCAGGTTGACTTATTCGATTAAAAAATCAAATAATTTTCTTAAGGGTATTGAACATTGCGAGGGACTCTCTACTATGTACTCTCTATTCCAAAACCCATGATAAAATTCCACAAATCGCTGATTGGTTGGCTTATGTATACATCTTGCTACCTTATTAAGGGAACCGATGAGAACGGCCCCTAACCCTGTGTAGTATACCGACAAGTTCGACACCCCTACCAAATATGGCGCTTTTGCAAACAAATGCACATTTTAATAAGCAATGTACGGTTTCGTTTACGCGCAAATTTAGGTGACCATTATGGACCAGCGCAGCGACTGTATTGAATAATAATAATAAAAAAATAAAATAAAAAATAAATAAATCAATTGAGAGTATATCTGTATGTATGTGTGTAGGTAGGTGGTATCTATCGCTCGGATGAACCATTCTTTCTCTCCGGTTGACATTGCGTACACAAGTGATAAAACCACAAAAAAAAAACAAAAAAAAAAAATTTTAACTAACGAGATAATAATAATGTGTAAGCTCATTGTAAAAGCTTAATAAATTAATTGATTTGAAATCAGTGCAATATTAGATAAACAAAATGAAAAACTAGTGTTGTGCAGTGTTTGTTTTCACAATATTTAATTAATTTAATATTTTTCAAAATATAATTCAAAATCAAATTTAATGAAGTTAATTATTAACTCAATATCTTAATTTTTTATATGACGTTCAATTATGTCTTAATCAAATTTACATTTATTTTAAATTTGTGCTCATGGTCGAATTAGTGGCATTTTCGCGTAATAAAACAAATTTGTTTCAGTTTCATCGGATCGATACTCCAAGGTCTTACAGTGGAGGTTCAGGTGAGTTCCGTTTAAAAATTCAAAAATAAGACAAATATATTTTTTTGTTGTTATGTCCACTATTATTTAGCTCCGATTTTCTTGATAAAGTTTCATTACTAGTTCTGTTTATCAGCTTGGTAATAACTAAACCAAATGTTATTTATAAATACATTCATAAATCAAATTAAGCAAATTCATTTTGTTCTGTAGCGGACATCATGAAAACTAATAAAAGGTTGCGTTTGGTAACACTATTTTGAATTACGTTGAAAAGTTACTTTTGGTAACACTATGTTGAATTAAGTCGCCATTTTGATGGTGTGTTCTAAAATAGAGAGTATGTAAAACGGAGGAGAAGAAAAAGGTTGAAATTGTTATAAGCGTCCTCCTAAGTTAAAAATAAAGAAAAAAACCAAGAAATTAACGAAAAATGTATTAATACAGTTCACTTAAGTAAAAGAGTAAAAATTTGGTCGAATCGACCCTATGATCCGGGTTATAAAATACAGTGAAGTGTGTTAAAGTAAAAGTTAGTGTAAAATCGAAAAAAAAAGCAGAAATGGCGTCACAAGAGGAATTGAAAAAACGTGTGGTGAAACAAAGTAGCGTAAAAAGACGACTAACGGCACTAACAAAATACATAAATGAATTTACTACAGATGTAGAGCCAAATAAAGCGTTATATTTGTTAAAAGGGAAAATGCTTTGTATGGACGAATGCATGAAAAATTATAAAGAAGTCTATACAGCCATATTAGAAATAGCGTGTACGATGGGTGATGAAATGCAAATGAAGGCTATAGAGGATGATACTATCAATTTCCAAGATACTTTTGCTAAGATTAATTACGCATTTGCGTCATTATTAAATCAAGTTGAGAGTGTACTATGCCCCATTCCAGAAAACGTGTTTGGGGATGAATTTATGCGGACGAAATAAACAAAAGTGTGATCAAAGTTCGACGTCGTACAAATACGTCATCAAATGAAAATATTAACACCAAAATCGAAGTGGGATCTACTAATGGTATACAAGAGAAGCAAGAGGAAAGAAGTATCTCCCCTACTCGTGAAATGCAAAACAAGCAGAACAAGGATCAACTTACGGTAGTGCATGAACATACTAAAAGCGTATCAATTGTGGAATCGAAACCATAATTGTTGTATAATGCAGTCATGCTGCTGAAAATTTCGTTACCCACACTTGATGGCGATCCAGAAGGATAGTTGGGGTTTCGAGATTCGTTTAAGGATTTAATTGTACAAAATCCTACAATCACCGATATGCAGAGATATTATTATCTTAATGGAGCTTTGTCTGGAGAGGCTAAACGAGCAATTGCAAATATTGAGTTTTCATCACGTGGTTTTAGCCTGGCATGGAAACACTCGTGGCAAAATATGACGATAAGAAGAGCATTTTGGATAACCATTTTAAGTCATTTTTTAAGATGAAATATATGAACAAGGAATCAAGATCAGAAATATGCAGAATAATGGATGAATCTCAAAAACAGTTGCGAGCATTGGGAAGATTAGGCGAAAATTTAAGTGACACGGTTATAATATACATAATAAAGCAACACTTCGATCCGGAAACATGTAAATTATGGGAAAATGAAGATACGTCAAATGAAAATTCTACTTGGGAGAAATGCAGCGAGTAGCAATCATCGTCGGAATACGTCAACGTTTTATCATCTTCGGAGGCTGCGAAGAAAATAATAACGTGCCCTTTGTGCCATCGGTCACACTTGTTGGTGGTATGCGAGCAATTCATAAAACTGGCTCCTCAGGATAGATATGATCAAATCAGAAAATTAGGTTTATGTCTTAATTGCTTTAAAGGTGGACATAAATCATTTATGTGTAGATCATCTCGCTGTATAAAGTGTCAACGAAGGCACAATAATATGCTGCATTTAGAATCGAACGGGTTAGTGTCTTCCTCAACCGAGCAACAAGCAAATATCAATAAATTAAATCAACAACACAATGAGCAGGCGTAATCAAAAGATGATTTAACTTCAAGCAAGATCACACTAGTATGTCAAAAATCAAATGTCTCGTATCATGTGTTACTTTCAACAGCACAAGTCTTAAAGAAGGATTCAGAGGGAACCTATCATACTTGCAAAGCATTGCTAGACTCAGCATCGCAATCAAATTTCATTTCGACCGAACTTGCAAATAAACTGTCATTGGTGCATGACAACATTAAAATATCGATTGGTGGTCTGAATCACTCCAAAATAGAGGCTTAAGAAAAATTAACAACAAAAATCAAATCTAGAATCAACGAATTTGCTACCATATTAGAGTTGTGTGTGGTTCCTAAAATTGGAAATCATTTGCCAGAGCAATTTATAAATTTTGAAAAGTGGAAACTACCAGCACATGTTACACTGGCTGACCCGCGATTCAATGTACCTGGTTCAATTGATTTGCTGCTTGGCGCAGAGTTATTTTTTAAAATATTAAACAATGGAAGAATTGAATTGTAATGCAATTTGCCGGTATTATAAGATTTCGTTTTCGGTTTGGTGATGGCTGGACGATTGGAAAATCAATGTGAGCAGAATTTCTTCTTACCCGAACAATTACAAAAATTCTGGATAATCGAGGCTCATGACACAAAGAAAGGTTTGTCCATTGAAGAAAAAGAATGTGAGAGAATATTTGAGGAATCACATTTTCGAAACAAAAGGAGACGATTTTTGGTGAGATTGCCTTTAAAACCTATTTTTCATCAGTTGGGTGAATCGAAAACTCAGGCGCTGAAACGGTTTGATTACTTGGAATCAAAACTAAACAAAAACCCCGAATTAAAAAGATATTACGTAAAATTTATGGAAGAGTACGAAAGTTTAGGACATATGGCAGTAGTGCATCATAACATCAACCGAGGCTTAGAATATTACCTCCCACATCATGCAATTTATAAGAATAGTACACCAACAAAAGTGCGGGTCGTTTTCGACGCATCAGCAAAGACGTCAACTAATTTGTCGCTAAATGACATCTTAATGGTTGGACCTACGGTTCAAGAGGAATTGCTGTCGATAATTATCAAATTCAGAAAATTTACATACGTTTTCACCACTGACGTGGCGAAAATGTATCGTCATGTTATTTGGTAACGAAAGTGTTGAATCAATGAGCAAGACCGATATCCGTTGGCAGCTAAAGTGACACGAGAGTGTTTTTACGTGGATGACTTGTTGACGGGTAGTGACAGTATGGAAGAAGCACTACAACTTCAAGCGGAACTGGTGGAGATGTTTAAAGGTGCTGGAATGAAGTTGCGAAAATGGAAATCTAAAACAACCGCTTTGCTGAATGCAATTCCATTGGACGATCGAGAACAATTGAACAATTGAACAGTCCAATGAAACAATTAAAACATTAGGGTTAATGTGGGACTCAACAATTGACCAGTTAAATTTCAACGTGGTTAACGAAATTCACAGCTCTACTACTACGAAACGAGAACTACTGTCAACCATAGCCAAATTTTTGACCCTTTGGCCTTGATCGCACCAGTAGTTGTGACAGCAAAAATTTTGATGCAAGGGGTATGGGTTACAAAAATAAATTGGGATGAGTTGCTGCCATTGCTGGCATTGTTAAATTCGATTAAGTTCCCAAGACACATTGTTATACCAAGAGCCAGGTCAATTGAGATCCACGGATTTGCAGACGCGTCAACGGTAGCGTACGGTGCATGTATTTATTTAAAATCAGTTGGCGAAAATGACGAAATATCTGTAAAATTGGTGTGCATTAAATTTCGAGTAGCTCCATTGCGCACAACAACTTTTCCGCGATTAGAATTAAGCGCAGCAGTACTACTAGCAGAATTAACACAAAGGGTAATCAAGTCGTTAGATATTCCGTCAGCAAAATGTACCATGTGGTCGGATTCAACAATAGTATTGTCATGGATTAAAACACCTCCGCATCAGTTAAAAATTTATGAATCACATCGTATAAGTAAAATCCAGGAAATTACGTCACTAATGAGGCATGTCGACACGAAGAGCAACCCTGCGGATGTGGTGTTGCGGGGTATGTTACCAGCAGAATTACGTGACTGTGCAATTTGATTTAATGGGCCACACTTTTTGAAATGTGCTGAAGACACATGGCCATCAAAATTGATTTTACCATTGACGAAGACGCCGGAGGATACAACCGGGAACGTAGCGTTCGCTTTAACAAAATATAAACAATTTCAAAATGTTTTAAACGTTGAGCGATATAGTTCTATGACGAGACTAGTCCGTGTAGTTGCCTGGTGTAGACGATTCTTTTATAACTACACTACAAGGGATTTAATAACGCGCAAACGGTGTTTGCTGAATTCAGAGGATTTGGACAACGCTAAGAAATGTTTATTCAGAATCGTTCAAACCGATAATTTTGCATCTGAGCTTAACATGCTGAAAGCAGGCATCCAGTTGGAAAAATCAAATAGGTCGATACATTGCACTCCATACATAGATGAAGACGGGTTAATTCGAGTAGGTGGTCGCCTTGAGAACATTAAGACATTATCAATAAAACATAAACATCAAACTATTCTGTTTCGCTATTACATTACGTCGTTGCTAATTAAACAAGTACATCTCGTAAACTTACATTGCGGAATTAGGCAAACATTATATATTTTACGGCAAAGGTATTGGTTAATACATGGAATAAAGTTGATAAAAAATGAACTGCATTCTTGTTTGGCGTGTTTCCGAGTGCAGCCCAAAACAATGACGCAACTGATGGGGAATCTTCCACACGGCCGTATAGAATCATGTCGATCGTTTTACGTTACGGGCTTAGACTTTTGTGGGCCATTATCAGTGCGCTACAGGAATCAACGTAAGGAAACTTATGCCAAGGTCTATATTTGCATATTTGTTGGTTTAACCACAAAGGCAGTACACCTCGAGGTAGTGGAGGATACAACTGCCGTGCATTTATGGCTGACTTGAAACGATTTATTAGCAGACGTGGAAAACCGATAGAAATATGGAGTGATAACGGATCCAACTTCACAGGAGCAAACAACCAATTGCAACACATGGAAAACATGTTTAAAGCAAAGCATCACGACATTATTGCTAATTGTTCAACAGAGGGTATAAAATGGCATTTTATTCCACCACAAGCTACTCATTTCGGAGGCATTTGGGAATCGGGCGTGAAGGTAATCAAAACCCACATGAAAAGGTAATCGGTTCGCGTATTATGACGTTGGAGTTCCTGTATACTTTGGTTGTTCAGATTGAAGGGATAATGAATTCGCGTCCCTTGTGTGAAATGTCATCCGATCCACATGATCTGCAACCATTAGCTCCTGTTCATTTTATTATAGGCACAGCAATAAATGCAGTCACGGAACCAAACACTTGTGAACTACCTTCTAACCGTCTCACTCAATGGCAACAATTAACCCAATTAGTACAGCAGTTTTGGAAAAAGATTCCAATTGGAATATATCAACACTTTACAAAAGCGGCATACGTGGCTGGAATCACAACCAAATTTATAGCCTAATGATTTGGTTATTGTAAAAGAGGATAATATGCCAGGCACTCAGTATTTGCATTAAAAGTTATTTTTAATAAAACTATTAATAATTTTAAAGCAACCTGCTCAAAATGAAAAATTATACCAACAAAATATTCGTTAAAATAAGCAGACTTAAATGTACATTTATTATATAATTTATAATAAATTCATGCACTTATTTTGCTTTACTGATATAAAATTCGCTAAATCAAACCGACTAAATGACAAATAAAATAATTTGGTTTTCTGAATTCGAAAATGCCTATTATGTTACAGGTAACTTTTCAGTTTTTAATTTATAATTTATTACCTTAGGCGACTATAAAGTGAAGTAGCATGCCAATGGAAAGATGAATGTTTGGTTTTTTAAAGTAAACTGCTCTCTGAGATTTCCACCCTCAAGGCACCTAAAACAAAAACCAAGTGACCAAACCCCAGAAAAAAAGGGCTAAACTTACGGAACTTTTAATGCAACTTGCTTTAAATTTAATACTTCTAAAATTTATTATTAATGCAGTCTTTGATAAATTTTGCTTTACAATCTAATAGAATGTTGCACTAAAATTGAATGTAATTACTGTATTACAAATTAATGCAAATTGTATTAAATCCTATTTAATGGAAGCTTTGTATTATTTTGTAATACAGCCTTTCACTGGACCTATATGTAATGCAATTTACATTACATAAGCAATATTTTTTTAACTGTGTATGTTCTGCGACTAAGTGTGAGTTGTGGGAACTTGCAGAGTTACACCGCATCACCAATGAAATACTTTTTACTTTTTCCTTACAGGATTTTATGGATCTCAAATATAAAGAAAGAACAATTTTGTTCGTTATGTTGGCAATCCATACAACCCTGTAAGACAAAAGTAAAACGGATGAAAAGTTTGTCCTAAACTGTCCTAAACCAACAAAAACAAATGTGGATGTGAGAATGTATGTGTTTAAATACAAAAAAACAATGTCATTTAGGCGAAAATTATATATTGTAATAAAAAAATTTTATATATTTGAAATATTTTACATTATTATATATTTTATAACTGAACTAGATCCATTCTATCCAAAACATATCACATTTCCGTAAAATGTTGGGGAAAAGTATGTTAGTATTCCACTTTTACTTGCTTAGTACGTTTAAATCAAAAATCAAAATGTTCATGAATTTTTTTTTCGATATTTCTAAGAGGTTACTACGGCTGAAATGGACATTTCATATTTAACTAGAACCATTCTATCCAAAACATATCACATTTCCGGAAAATGTTGGGAAAAAGTATGTTAGGATTCCACTTTTACTTGCTTAGTAGGTTTAAATCAAAAATCAAAATTTTCATGAATTTTCTTTCGATATTTCTAAGAGGTTACTACGGCTGAAATGGACGTTTTCATATTGAACTAGAACCATTCTATCCAAAACATATCACATTTCCGGAAAATGTTGGGAAAAAGTATGTTAGGATTTCACTTTTACTTGCTTAGTACGTTTAAATCAAAATTTCCATGAATTTTCTTTCGATATTTCTAAGAGGTTACTACGGCTGAAATGGACATTTTCATATTGAGCTAGAACCATTCTATCCAAAACATATCACATTTCCGGAAAATGTTGGGAAAAGGTATGTTAGGATTCCATTTTTACTTGCTTAGTACGTTTAAATCAAAAATCAAAATTTTCATGAATTTTCTTTCGATATTTCTAAGAGGTTACTACGGCTGAAATGGACATTTTTATATTGAACTAGAACCATTCTATCCAAAACATTGGGGTATGTTAGGATTCCACTTTTACTTCAAGTATGTTAGGATTCCATACTTTTACTTGCTTAGTAGGTTTAAATCAAAAATCAAAATTTTCATGAATTTTCTTTCGATATTTCTAAGAGGTTACTACGGCTGATATGGACATTTTCATAGTGAACTAGAACCATTATATATAAAACATATCACATTTCCGGAAAATGTTGGGGAAAAGTATGTTGGGATCCACTTTTACTTGCTTATTAGGTTTAAATGAAAAATCAAAATTTTCATGAATTTTTCTTTCGATATTTCTAAGAGGTTACTACGGCTGAAATGGACATTTTCATATTGAACTAGAACCATTCTATCCAAAACAAGTGGAATCCTAACATACCTTTTCTAACATTTTTCGGAAATGTGATATGTTTCGGATAGAATGGATCTAGTTCAATGTGAAAATGTCCATTTCAGCCATAGTAACCTCTTAGAAATATCGAAAGAAAATTCATGAAAATTTTGATTTTTAACTTTACATTTATTTATTTATTATTTTGAAGCTTAATAATTACATCAATCTGAAAAAAAAAATCCGCCTGAATGTTTTCGGTTTTTCCTTACAAAACTTCATTATGTTCACTAATACTAATAAATAGTTTTGGGATCTAGGACAAACTTCTTAGTATTATATAGTCGTATGAAGTTTTTCCTAAACTTGTCCTAAAATGTTGTTGTTGTTTTTAGGACAAATTTAGGACAAACTCCTCGCGAATAAAGTAAAAAGTATTTCATTAGGGGTGCTCAGTCACACATATATGTAAATCTGAACCGTTATATTTAGTAGATTTTTCAAAATTTCGATATTTTTCCAATTTCCTAGATTATTCGAGAAATTATTCAAGAATGTTCAGGTTATTTACATTTTACACGGTGGTAGGATCTCCTTTGGTTTGAAATGAAATTTCGAATCGAAATTTTGTGATGCCTTATCGATATATTTAGAAATCGTCATAGCATTGAGTTGATTGCAAGACATTTCGATTTGTTTGAGACTATTAAACTAAATCAGGTGCTGTTTCGTACTCTCGAAATCAGACACTTTCAATTAGTGGGAGGCTGGACCATTTTTAGGGATCCAAGAAAATTTTGCGGGGAGCCCGAAATTTGTAGTTATGCCACTGATGTTATTCCTGATGCTTCTAAAAGCCAATAATTAATTTTTATCGGTTTAAAGCATAACTTAGATTTGCAAATTCTTTCGTTTTGATAGTGCTAAGTAATTTTCGACGTACTTTTGTGTGCTGAATCCGAATCTAATGACATAATTTCTAAATTACGTCAATATTTTGAAATATCCTAACCATATAAAACAATTCCGATTTTGGCCTTTTGGCGGATTTTTTCTTCACATTTTTTGTTCTTATATTGGTACTGGATGTTTAGTTTATTGTTAGATGTCGAAAAGTTATATGTGGTTTCGTGTGCTCGGTAGGTTTTACTTGTGGAAAGAATGAAACAAAGAATGTGTATTGAATATCGCTTTAAGAATGGAATGAAGTACAGAGCTTTATTTAAAACGCTGAATAATTTGTGTACAAGCATTTCAAAGACAACTATGAAGACGTTGAATATATGGCGAGCTAGTTGGATGTCCAAGCACACCAACAACTGACTGCATCGTCGAAAAAGTGAACAAAATCGTTCTGGGCAATAGCTGAATCTTTATGACAGAGGTTGCTGATGATTTGGCTCAATCAATGACGATTCAAAACTGGTCAAACGGATAGTACGTCAAAGCTAAAGTCCAATCGTCTCAATCTAAGCTTCCTGAAGAGGTAAGACCGAAAAAAAACTTACGAAACAAGTTCGATTGAATGTGAATGTTCTGCTCACCGTTATACTGTAATCTTCAATGTCAATGGCACAGTATACTATGAGTTTTTACCACCTGGGAGTTATACGCTGTTTTCAAAAACCAATCCGAATGAAACGTCTGGATTTGCGGCGAAACTGAGCATGTTCACACTTGTTTGCTTGTTCGTAAATGTTTCGTCAGAAACGATACCGTTTGATGCCTCAGGCTCCCTATTTGCACGACATTATTCAGCGGCCCAGCGCCTTTTTCCTGTTCAAAAAACCAAATTGGCGAGCACACCAAAACTTGTAACCTTTTCGAAAGCCGACAATAAATTAAAAATCCAATAGGGCTACAAATATCAAGATACCTCTGAAACAGGTGTACCTTCTGGTGACCAACCAAGTTGCTCTGATGATATAAACGGTTTCGGTCTGACACTCTATACCATGAAGTGATTAATAAAGATTTTCATTTTAGCCTTCTTAGTTGATGAGGATGCATTTTGTGTAGTTCATTCGTAAATATTTTCAATATCTCTGGTAAAAGCCCTTCACCACCTTTTTAAATTTCATTAAATGTGTGTAAATTTGCGATTGGAATTCTTATGCGCTCTTCTTTCATTGAATTGAATTTGTTTACGGCCCAGTTTGGAATTAGCTATTCGGTGGGTAGCACGTCTCCAAAAAATACAATTATTGTATTGCCAAATGTGTTAGTAGCTATCAAATTTGGGTTAAAATGATTTAGAAGCAGATCCGCGATAAATTGGTTAAGTTTTTCCCTATTCAATATAAATTGGCACTCATTGCTTTTGCTACTAAATTCATATAAGACCTCAAATGCTAGTCTATAATTTTCGTTCCCGAGGGAAACATCGTGTAGAGTTTCCCGAAATTTCGCTGAATTTGCAATGGTATTAAGGATGATATCTTGTATTTTGTGCCAAAAAATTGATTGAACCACTGATTCGTGTACCGCCCTAAGCATCATTACGTTTACAGCGTCCTTAACATCACTTACTTGCTTTTGCCGATCTTAAAATTTTCGGCTGCTGGAAATTGTTGACAAGTTATATACATTGTGGACTGTGTCTACATTATCTACGCCATTTTTTTAATTGTCTACATACATTGTCTAGATGAGAATACAATTGATTAAGACTGCGCGGCACAACATTGGTCTCGGACGATACGGCATATTTTATTACGGAATATGACTAAACGGCATATTTCAAAACGACATGTAAAATAATATTACGGCAACGGAAAACGGCATATTTCAAAATGGCCTATTGTACATTACGGCTTCTTTCAAAATGACATATTTCAAAACGACATATGGTACACTACGGCATATTTCAAAACGGCGAGTAATCTTACACCAGTCATTCAAAATTGAAAGTTCAGAATTAAACTTACAAACGAAAATTTTCGTTTATATTTGCCTAATTAATTCATTACAGCGATGATGGCAAAGCCCAACATTAGAAATTCACGATTGTTTTTTTCAAATTTGTATTTTTAAAATAATACTCAGGTAAAAAATAAATTTTACTTCTAAAATGGTCATCTTTGTTTGGAGCCCATAGGTTGGATCCAAGACCCACAAAGTTCTTAGAGTCAAAAACTAATAAATAAGCTTTCAAATTGCTAATTTAAACGGCTTAACAAGTTGGTATAATATAACATCAAAATAGTTCCTTCACAAACTAAGAAGAAATTAGGAAGTGCAATTATTTGTAAAACAATTTATGTTACGCAAAATTCTAACATCTTTAAGCCAATATGATTTTGAAATTGCAATTTGAAATATTGAGTTATGAATTATTAATTTCAATATCAAAACTCAAAACTTTTTGTTAAGTTTTTACACCACTAATATTTAAAATCAAATTTCAGTTTAAAAATTAGGAATACAAATTTGGCAAAAAATTAAGAATTTTTGAAACGAGTTTGACTATTAGGTATATTGATTGATATTACAGCAAACTCGAGTGTTTAACAGATTATTTCGAAATTACCATAGATTGAATTTAAGATTTTCAATTTATCTAAAAGACGGAATTTTATCTAAATTCTAATATTTAATTTTGACATTCCTAACTGTTTCCCTAATTTGATTTATCAACTCCTTTTCAGTAGTGAATTCTTTTGTTAATTGTTAATTTAAAAATTTAAATTCTGCTATGTAATTAAAATTAAACCTAACTATTTAAACCAGTTACTAAACAATTAAAAAACAAGAAAGGTTTTTTTTAGCTTTTTTTAATGTCTGGAGCTAATCCCCATTTATTTAAACGGACCATTCAAGGGAAATATTAGTGGAATTAAGTCAAAATAATATATGGACTTTCGCAAGTGGCGTAAATACCATTTAACAATTTTTTGCCTCAATCGCCGGAAAAAATTTCTAGTTTAAATTAATTCTTGGTTTAAGAAATAGTTGATCGGCATAATGGACAACAATTTTAAGCAGCTACTCCATGTACTATCGGATCCCTAGTTCAAATATCTAGTAGTAGGTGTTAACGGTCATTGAAAAGATTTCAGTCTTTATTTCATGGTACATAAAGTCTAATTTATTCCCCTGGATTAGGGTAGTTTTGGGCTCGATTAACCGAAAAGTAGGTCATCTACTAGTCATACTATCGGAAACTGAATTTCATTTCTGGCAAAGACTGCTAAAGCTCTTTTATCAGTTTCAGTCAAAATCTTAATTGGTACTTAAAGTGTCCAGAATAATTTATTTCCCTGGATAGGGGGAAGATTTTGGACTCGAAGGTTGAAGAAATTGGTCAGGTACTACATGTACTATCGGAAACTAAATTCAAATCTCTGGCCACGAGTGCTAAGTCCATTGATCAGTTTCAGTCAAAATTTCAGTTGGTATAAAAAGTTTCCAGACTAATATACTCTGGTGGATAAGGGTTAGTTTTTGGGTTTCTCCGGGTGACTGGGGAACAGAACTTTCGCAATTTTTTCTCTTTTGGTGGCGCCCAACAAATCTGCTGACTTCTGGGCTCCGAGTTTTTTTGTGACAATTTTGTATCCTAGACCCCAAGGGTCTCTATCTATATCGTCCAGCAGCGTCCTCCAGCAATAGGCTTTACTCAGGTTTATAGCCCATCGGAGATATTTCTTAGCACATTTGTGCTCTACGTCTATGAGGTCAACCATCGGTCGGTTGCTTGCACGTTGTGCCTTTCGTGCAGCATCCTGTGTCTACCAATACACGGGCGGTTTACCATCTCGTGGTGTGCGCCATGGTATTAATACCTCGCAAGCCGACGCGATAAGGCACATGGTAGAAAATACCAGAGCCTCCGTCTCTGACCTGCTGCTATTCCGTGTACCCTTTATCGTGTATCCCACCACTTTTCCAAGCCTCTTTTTAATAGTTCAGTGTGCAGCTTTTGCAAGTTCCACCTGCCTGGTTTATTCCTGGCTTCTTGCCGTAGTTTATGGCCAACTTCAAATTTTATGTATTGGTGATCACTGCCGCAGTAGTCTTCCAAGACTCTATATCCATGTATATGTGGCACAAAGGGCTCCGAAGCAAAAATGATATCCGAAATGGTCTCGGTATACCGTGGGCGATGAAATGTTCTAGTACGTTCAAAATCAAGATTCCTGTTCTGGCGGCCATCAGTAGAATGAGTCTGCCTATTATGTCAGTTTGAAACATCCCTCACTAGATGACTCTGGCATTAAGTCTCCACCAACCACTATTTTACCTGACACCTTTAAAATTTCATCCTGAAAAATATTTAACTTTATAGTGAATTCTGAAATCGCTTTGTTCGGGATGAAGTAGCAGCTGAAGTATGTTGCTTCCTTACATTTGACCCAGATGAAACCCCTACCTGCGCCATGGCTCTCAATATGTACTTTTTTATTTGGGGTCCAAATAGCTGCAGTACCCAGGGAATCAGAATACCACGATGCCTCCTTGTTCCAATATTGCTCACAAAGTAGTAGTAGCTCTGCTACTTGCTCGATTGCCAGCTGCTGCAGAAGACAGTCGGCAGTGTTGCTGCGGTTCATATTTCGTTGTAATAATAATCATAGATGGTTCTTGGCCACCTGGAGAGCATCCCGATACACCTTGCATTTGCTAGATCCCATATGGGCTAAGCCTGCCTGATCAACTGCCATCTCTAGAGATAGCGCGCAGCGTTTTTTATTGCTACATAATTTTCCCTTGTGATTTTCATCGAGACACCCGTAACACAGCTTGCTCCTCTAGACCATCGCAGTTCCTGACTAAATACCCTTAGTGGAAGGATCTAAAACAGCGCGTTTTAATGACTCTTTCACGCATATGTCCAGCCTATTTTGATTTTCCCTTTTTCAAAAAGCCTCCAGACTGCTCTATTATTCAATACTACTACGGCCATTTTCTGATCTCTAAAGCTTGGGAAGACATTTACCTTTATATTCTCTATCTCCGTAGTTGTTTCCTTAAGTGCTTCCTCCACTTCCTCCACTTTGCGGCTCCGGTTTGTCGGATTGCCAAAATTTCCACCGCGGCCTTTATTCGGTCTTATAAGAAGTGCGTCTGGTCTAACTCCCTGCGTCTTTTGTTGACTCTTACCTGATTGATTGCGGTTGGTACAACCTCAGCTATCTCGCTGTGGGCTTGCCGATTTTCAATTTCGTTTCTTCGGATTTTCTACGTCATTTCTCTGCCACCCTTCCGCATGCATATCCTCCCTATGCTTCTTTTCTTCATTTAGGTTGGCCGGACTTGAAGCTGTCCTCTTCAAACCTTCCGCTTGGGTCGGAAGACCCACTTTTACATTCGGATCGTGCTGTGATGACTTAGGTACTCGTAACCTTTGCAACGCGGCAGTTTTTCGAACTGTGTTGGCATTTATTATGGCGTCAATCACATCCTGAAGCTCCTCCAGACCAAACTTTATATCGTTGGATAAATTTTTCTGCCTGGTGGTAGCAGCTCTCGTTTTCGATTTTAAATTCCAATAGAGGTATAACCACACATGATACAACTCCAAATTTGTTACATTCATCCTCTAATATTTTATTATTGTCAATGGATGTATTGCTGTTATCCATTATTTCATTTTTATTCACACTATGTTCAAGTATGTAGTTCATCACTATTTTCAATAATTGCACTACCGTACCTGACCACTTCACTATTGTTTAATGAATTATATTAAAATTAATCGTTTTTATTAAATTAATTTTTGATTTTTTTTTGGTTAATTAGTTTATTAAACGAATTCACTATTATAACTTCACTAAATTACCTACGTTAACTATAATTTTACTATTTCAAGAACTATTTTAATTTGTTAAAGAGACCGACATATCAGTATAGACATGCTCTTCATTTTGACAAAGCTAATTTTTGTGAATCGCAGGAAATTTTAGACTGGAAACCCGGACGAAATCTAAAAAAATCGCCTTAATAAACAGTACAGTTGTTCGAAGTCTCATGATTATATAATAAAGTTTTTGTTTTTTCACAAAGTTTCCACTTTACTTCCTACTTACGTTTTATTTTCAAAGAAACATGCATATGGTTTATACTTAATTTTAATGCAACTTTGGGCGATTAGGATGGAACTTGACTATTCTTTACTGGTTATGATAAAATTTGACAACTGCGTTGCAAATGGGGCTGTAATATGATGTTTTTAATTTCGGGAGCCTGTACTACTAATAGAAGCATCGCTTCACTTACGCACAATTTGTTTGAACTTCAATCCGCAAGGAATTGGTCGTGAAGCAAGTGTGACTGTAAATTCAATGGCCAAATTTAAATGACTAACTTTATTTAATTATCGCTATATATTTTATAACGGTTAACAGTGAGCACTACAAAAAAGCAAAAAAATAAAACACAACTATTTAATCTTTAACGTGTAGCCAGCGAATCAATAAGAATCCTTACAGAATTTGACGAAAGTATTTTCAGAATATTTGACATATCAGCTACCGAATCCGTAATAACTGACCAATACAGTAATAAAATTGAAATGTGAATGGCAAAATTATTATTAAGAAAAGTGTGCCTTCAAAATTTTTAAGTATTCTGACAGATCCTTCAGTTTGCGCATTAATTTTCGCTTTGTTAAGTGACTGCTGAACTGAACGAAAAGTTATTAAAGATTCGCTGATCAGTAATATACACTTTCTGTGTATCGCGTTCTTACTTAAAGTTGTTATTGATTTGCTGGTTCCCTCATTAGGCAGCCTCGTTATAGTTGAACGAAAAAGGTTTAGGATTTTTAGAAGAATTTTTTTGAGGGAATTTCGAAGTCAAACATTAAATATAAAAATAAAGAACTTTTATCTCTCAGCTTTTTTAGATACTGAATATTTTAAGGTTGAAAGTGAAATACGCAAGGAATGACGTGATAGCGGTAAATTAGGATACGGTAATTTCCTTATGTATTCACAGAAAATCGTATTTTGAGTAAAAAAATTTAAGAATTTTTTATAAAAATATTTAAATATGTCTTCTATCACATTCACAAGTGGATAAAGTCTCAGCCTGCTTATGTTGCCAATTTTCCGTCTTATTTTAAAAAAATAGAATCGACACGGGCAAAATTTTAAGAAAATAGTTATAATTCACTAAGTCAAGGTGTCTGTGTGATAGTTTTGTGTGAACTAAAACGTTGTGTAAGTAATCGGATAAATATAAATATTATGTTGTGGTTTGTGGAATTGGCGAATTTGAGTTTTAGAGTTCGATTGAGGTTAGGGGCTTGCTCCACTTAGAGTCAGCCTGATAAAAAAAGTCAACAGGTTGTATCAGGGTCGGTGTAGGTCAGTCGCTTTGAATATTTAAAACGGGGTACGTTTTCAGGGCAGTATTTCTAGTCAGAAGGGAGTACATACGAAATACAATAGTTAGACCTTAGACATAAATAATTGTTGGTATTTTCTGTTTCAAAAAATCACGATCCAGCAAATTATGTACACTAAAATTGTTTTTAGTTTTTGAGCCGAAGTTGAATATTAAAAGAAAAGTGTTTTATTTATTGGTTTAGAGCCCTTTATTTATTTTACTATTAAAGGTTAAGCTTCTGTATGCTGCTCGATCTAAATAGTTTTTTAACATGGCCGCACAACTCGCCACGAAATCATAGATTTTCAGGTTATCGTTTTGAGCACCAATGAGCGAAACCGTAAGCGAAATTTTAAATTTTTAGCTAGTTTTACCTAAATTTTACGAGGTAAATGGAAAATTTATCTTAAAGCAACTTTAGATTTAAGACCTTTTCATTTTAAAAAGCGTAATTTTGACTGATAAGCGAATTCAAACATGTCAGAAATGTCATTGTTAGATACCTACCCCAAATTGGTTTGGTGGCGACGACTGATCATAAAACATGCACTTGGTGAAATCTCTTCTAAAAAAGTTTTAAGCTTGCTAACTATATTGGCTAAGTCAGATAATACATTTTAATAGAGTTTCTTAAATAAAACAAGGCCAGAATTCTACAAATATTGCAAGACACTATAACGCTTCTTTGGTTATTAGAAAAAATTTAAGGAAATTAGATTTGCCAATGACAAATTTATTTTTTTACTTTCATAACCACTAAATTTTCAGGTTCCAGCACCAAATGGAGCACGTTTGCCAATGGATTTTAGTGTAGTTTTATACCTGAGTTATAAATCCGATTTTATCTACAGTTCCTAATATAAAACAGAATTATTACTATAAAAATTATTTGGGTCACTTCATTTGGGGTCGGATTTGATAAATAAAATAAGAGCCAAATTGAAGAAATATCGCGGAACACCACTAATGATATTTTGGTTGATGTCATTTATTAGAAACATTGTTTCACAAAATTTTGTTTGTTTTTATATAGACATATACTTAGCTAATTCAGACTATCTTCTCAGTTTTCAGTACCAAACGGATGGAATAAGTTGATGAGACATTTGTTGATGGATTTTAGTGATATTTATTATCTACAATATTTTGTAAATTCTTTAAATAGTTTCTATTATACAACCTATTATTTGATGGTGTGAAAAAATTTTCTGCCATAAGGCAGGGCTGGAATCAGAGTTTTTAAAATAAAACAAGGCCCAGTAGCAAGAACTATTTTGGAACAGTATTCGTGCTAATCGTATTATGATCGATACCATAAATTACAAATTAGATTTGCCAAAATTTTTTTTTCATACCCAGTGGGTATTTTTCATACCGAATGGAACACACATATTTTGTTCCTATATATATATATATTTTGTTCCTGTATATATATATATACATATATATAAAGAGTAAATATTGCGTCAGTCATTTTGGGGTTTGTTTCCTCTTGAATTTTGCAGGAGGTATGGTCACCCTCTTCCTAACTATATCCTACCACCTATAGCTGTCAGCATTTAAAGATGCAAGGGAGACTTGATTTTATTAAAATGTAAGCAAAGGATTTGAGAATACTAATGTCAAGCAGGGCTTATTGAACGGATGAAATTTCCCATATCACACTGCATAAATCCAGACTTTCATACAACTTTCTTAGCAGAAATTATTTTACAGTATTATTTTTATATCCCTACGAGTATAAAAGAGGGTCCTATGAAAGTATTGTAAATCCAGAATTCCACACATCGTTTTTGTGCGGTAAGGATAAAAGGCCGCATAATTTATCTTCTAGCGTGATTTTTGTATTCAGGAGGTCATAATCTAAGTATCTAGCTAAAGCAGATAAAAGTTTTTTTGTTAAAATCAGGTAATCTCTATCATGTTTGAGTTTATCTGGTGACCCGTACAGAGTGCCTTGATGTTTTTTTGAGTTGTGAAAAACTCTAAATTATCTTTTTATAAGTTTTACCAAAGAATCTTCAGATTCTGAAAAAAAAAGCATTTTGAAGTTGAGGTAATTTAGTTCGCAAATCTTACATGTTTGAATTGATATTGTCTGCTAAAGTGACTAGCATATTACTGCAAGAAAAACGTTGTATGGATTTTTGCCTGAGAATGACAGAAACCATTATTAATTAGCTTTATGAAAATGCCAGCTATCCGAGAATAATAAAATTGTTGCAAACAAAAGCCGATAAGTTAAAATATTGTGTAAATGTATTATTAGTATAGCAGTTATTAGAATCAAATAGCGGAGGACAGGAGTAACCACTAGGTGAAAGTTGTACAAATATTCCGGTCGTACTCACTTCGACAGCACTGGTACGTAGTCCTACGTTAATAGGTCGTGTCTCGGACACAAGCTCGTCGGTTTTTTTTTCGTATTTTTCTGTAAACATTTTAGACATCTTACGTACACTAGTAAAACTATAGAAAAACTTAGCAAGTATTATTTTAACTCGTCAGAGCCAACTTTGATGTATTTTTCAAAATGAAAATTCGAAAAATATATTTTAGAAATAATTTAATTTTAATATTTTTGCAACTAATATTTACTTAATATCAATATAACCTTCTTGTAATTGGTTGTTAAAGATATGTAGAAAACTTCTATATAAACATTTTATAATATTTTTACTTTTTTCATTGAAAAACTTGAAGCTAAAAAACTCCATTTTTACTATGGATTCCTATGGAAATCAGTGAAAAGTTATAGCACTAAAAAGCTTCTAAAAATACGTCATTATGATTATGGCTCTATACTCTAGAAGGCTCTGATAAATTCTGTGAAGCTTTATTGACATTTTATTGATTGAAATTTCAAAGACATGTTGATCGATGTATTTGCTATCTGTGAATGGCTTTAATAAAATCGCCGTTAAAGGTATTTTTGCTGAGCAATAAAATTTCTTCGTATTAAAATTCCTTTATAAATCTTAATAGCAAATAACTACGGTATGCCCTCAAAATACTATCATGCTATTAGGGCGAAGGATGTTGAGGAGAGGAGAGACGGTAGGATAAATAAAAAATGAAATGCTCTGTGACAAGGCGGTCACAATATCGATAATCTAATTTTGTAATGTTTATGTTTAATTTTTTTGTATTCTCCAATGGATCATAGCGATGCTCCGTCCAGACTCAAACACTGAGTAGAGAATTTTTTCAGCCAATTTTCATGTTGCACACACAATGTTGTGATTTCAACAAATAGCACAAATCTTTAGAAAATAAATTTTAAACGTTCTGGATGCTCTCTGAAAAGAGTAATTTAAATTCTTAAGAATTTTCGGAAAGAATCTAATTGTTAGAAGTCGAAGATGAAAAATGGCGAATGAGATTTTGATTACTGTTCAACACTTCTCCTTTTTAAATAATCTAACATTAAAGTGGAAGAGATCCCCAAATTTAGAAAAAAACGGATAATGGACGCTTTAAGGGAAAATTGTCGTTCGATGAGTCCAAATTATTATTTTTTTTTGTGACGAGAATAAAATGTCAATAAATCGTCTTTTCTGGAAAAGAAAGTGAAAACATAATTCGAGAATCATCATAATTCAGCATTTAACAATGTTTAAAATAAAAAATAACGGTTAAATTAAACGGATTGGAAAATAAAGGCCTTTACTGATTTTTCAACATTAATAAACTGGAAATGACAACTTATTTCCCAATTTTCCATATTTTTAGAAATTAATTAAGGATCTCTAATATGTAACCAAAATGTTGTGAACCGGATTCAGTATATTTAATAATGCTTAGGAAACGTTATAAATAATATTAATTTATTTATTCGTCCCACTTTGACGACAAACACACGCACCATAACTCCACATCACAAAAATTAATTTAATTTGCTAAAATGATTTGCGTTTATATATTATAATACATTTAGGTTCGCATATTATAACGATACAAAGACGACTATTCAACATACAAAATATGCTTAAATCATCCGCTATTCAAAAAAAAAAAAAAATCATTACTCGAACAATATAAAAGAGGTGTTGTATGACAACATAAACAAAAACACCAACCTTTAGCAAAAATAGCGCTTTTGAAAAAGCTAACAAAATAAATTAAATTAAAAATATAAAGCCTCATCACAAAGAATATACAAATTAAAAAAAAAAAACCCCTAACTAATAATAAATAATTAAAATCTAACAAACAACAACTAAAGTGATTTTCAAATTTACAAAAATCAAACAGCTTTTCATAATTTTAGGTCAAAAGCTTTTGTTGGTTTTCCACACTTTGAAATTTAAATAAAATTAATTTTTTTGTTTTTTTAAATTTTTAAATATTTGGTTGGCTTTTGTTATTGTATTTTTCATTAAAAATGGGAAAAATCAGACCGTTGTCATTGGGTGTGAGCACAGGTGTACTGGAAAATGTATATTCATATAACATTTGTTTGTTGTTGTTGTTTTTTGTCGTCATGTTTATATTATTTAAAACGCAAACTTTGTTGCTATCATAGTTAGTTAGTTAGTTCAATTTTTCAGAGTCGAATAAATGACAGTTATCTATGTAGAGGTAGAGGTAGATTGTTTCTTTTGAGAATAATATAAATGAATAAAATTGACTATGTTGGTGTAGTGCTCTGTCATTTGTTGTTTGGGGCACCACTAAATTTTACTGTTTCTAATTAAAAAAAATAAATTAAGATGTAGCCGATATGAGAATAAAATAAATTTTAAAACCGATCCATACATCGAGCTAAATAATTCTTTAACTATTTATGGAATTTAAATAGATTAGAAAATGGAATAAATATTGAATCGATGTACAGAATAGAATTATTTATGAACCAATTTAAAACTTTTAAATGTAGAAAGCACATACAAATATGTAGTATTTCTACTATATAAACATACATCAAGATAACCTTCTTCTTATTGGATTCTCTACTTCGTAAACTGTATACATATGTATGTATGCACATATGGTAGGGAAAATATTAGCACACAAAAAAATGTATTACCCTCTTTCTACTGTGGAGTTCTATCCAAGCAGCTATTTTCTATTGTTTGCCAGAAAGTTTAAAAGATATATAAATACGTAATCTTTCATTCCTGTTCCAACCAACAGTGCACAATATTTCTTATTTTCGAATGAGATAAATATAAACTCGATATATGCTTAACATTTCTTGTATGCAACAATTTATGTACAACTTAGTATTTTTTTGTTTAATACTACGAAAAATTAGAATAAAGTGGTACAGAACAAAAAAAAGGAAAAATCCCGTTACTTAACTTAACGGGTGTGAAGTTTTAGACAAAAAACAAAAATGAATATGTATTGGTGCATAATAATACACTAGATCAAAAATTTGTTATTTAAGAAAATAATATAACATTCTTCACGTTATAAGTTTCGGCTTAGAATTACCCGTACAAAAATCTGCCAGTTTGAAAAAGGTATTAAAATATTTAGTTAGAGGAAACTTAACTAAGTTAAATAGAAATTAATTAGATAATAATTAGACCATACCTACACACAGAGAGGTTCCGTGGATGGACCTATTACGATAATTAGACATAGGCATCCTGTATCAACTACACGTAGCCATATTCCAATACGATGAAATAGGACCATTTGTTGTTGAACTCAAATGTAAGTAATTTTTGATACGATATTTAGAAATTTTTGAGGTTCACTGTATTGTAGATTGGCCAATTCACAGAGATGTTCCGCGGGTTCGGCTTATAAAGATAATTAGTTATAGGCATCTTATATCGACTACATGTAGCCATATTCCGATACGATGAAATAGGACCATTTGTTGTTGAACTCAAATGTAAGTAATTTTTGATACGATATTTAGAAATTTTTGAGGTTCACTGTATTGTAGATTGGCCAATTCACAGAGATGTTCCGCGGGTTCGGCTTATAAAGATAGTTAGTTGTAGGCATTCTATATCGAATACATATAACCATATTCCAATACGATGAAATAGGACCATTTGTTGTTGAACTCGAATGTTGGTAATTTTTGATACGATATGCAGAAATTTTTGAGCCCCACTGTATTGAAGATTGGCCAATTCACAGAGATTTTCCGCGGGTTTGACTAATAAAGATAATTAGTTATAGGCATCTTATATCGACTACATGTAGCCATATTCCGATACGATGAAATAGGACCATTTGTTGTTGAACTCAAATGTAAGTAATTTTTGATACGATATTTAGAAATTTTTGAGGTTCACTGTATTGTAGATTGGCCAATTCACAGAGATGTTCCGCGGGTTCGGCTTATAAAGATAATTAGTTATAGGCATCTTATATCGACTACATGTAGCCATATTCCGATACGATGAAATAGGACCATTTGTTGTTGAACTCAAATGTAAGTAATTTTTGATACGATATTTAGAAATTTTTGAGGTTCACTGTATTGTAGATTGGCCAATTCACAGAGATGTTCCGCGGGTTCGGCTTATAAAGATAGTTAGTTGTAGGCATTCTATATCGAATACATATAACCATATTCCAATACGATGAAATAGGACCATTTGTTGTTGAACTCGAATGTTGGTAATTTTTGATACGATATGCAGAAATTTTTGAGCCCCACTGTATTGAAGATTGGCCAATTCACAGAGATTTTCCGCGGGTTTGACTAATAAAGATAATTAGTTATAGGCATCTTATATCGACTACATGTAGCCATATTCCGATACGATGAAATAGGAACATTTGTTGTTGAACTCAAAATGTAAGTAATTTTTGATATGATATGCAGAAATTTTTGAGGTTCACTGTATTGTAGATTGGCCAATTCACAGAGATGTTCCGCGGGTTCGGCTTATAAAGATAGTTAGTTGTAGGCATTCTATATCGAATACATATAACCATATTCCAATACGATGAAATAGGACCATTTGTTGTTGAACTCGAATGTTGGTAATTTTTGATACGATATGCAGAAATTTTTGAGCCCCACTGTATTGAAGATTGGCCAATTCACAGAGATGTTCCGCGGGTTCGGCTTATAAAGATAATTAGTTATAGGCATCTTATATCGACTGCATGTAGCCATATTCCGATACGATGAAATAGGAACATTTGTTGTTGAACTCAAATGTAAGTAATTTTTGATACGATATTTAGAAATTTTTGAGGTTCACTGTATTGTAGATTGGCCAATTCACAGAGATGTTCCGCGGGTTCGGCTTATAAAGATAGTTAGTTATAGGCATTCTATATCGAATACATATAACTATATTCCAATACGATGAAATAGGACCATTTGTTGTTGAACTCGAATGTTGGTAATTTTTGATACGATATGCAGAAATTTTTGAGCCCCACTGTATTGAAGATTGGCCAATTCACAGAGATTTTCCGCGGGTTTGACTAATAAAGATAATTAGTTATAGGCATCTTATATCGACTACATGTAGCCATATTCCGATACGATGAAATAGGACCATTTGTTGTTGAACTCAAATGTAAGTAATTTTTGATACGATATTTAGAAATTTTTGAGGTTCACTGTATTGTAGATTGGCCAATTCACAGAGATGTTCCGCGGGTTCGGCTTATAAAAATAGTTAGTTATAGGCATTCTATATCGAATACATATAACCATATTCCAATACGATGAAATAGGACCATTTGTTGTTGAACTCGAATGTTGGTAATTTTTGATACGATATGCAGAAATTTTTGAGCCCCACTGTATTGAAGATTGGCCAATTCACAGAGATTTTCCGCGGGTTTGACTAATAAAGATAATTAGTTATAGGCATCTTATATCGACTACATGTAGCCATATTCCGATACGATGAAATAGGACCATTTGTTGTTGAACTCAAAATGTAAGTAATTTTTGATATGATATGCAGAAATTTTTGAGGTTCACTGTATTGTAGATTGGCCAATTCACAGAGATGTTCCGCGGGTTCGGCTTATAAAGATAGTTAGTTATAGGCATTCTATATCGAATACATATAACCATATCCCAATACGATGAAATAGGACCATTTGTTGTTGATCTCGAATGTTTGTAATTTTTGATACGATATGCAGAAATTTTTGAGCCCCACTGTATTGAAGATTGGCCAATTCACAGAGATTTTCCGCGGGTTTGACTAATAAAGATAATTAGTTATAGGCATCTTATATCGACTACATGTAGCCATATTCCGATACGATGAAATAGGACCATTTGTTGTTGAACTCAAATGTAAGTAATTTTTGATACGATATTTAGAAATTTTTGAGGTTCACTGTATTGTAGATTGGCCAATTCACAGAGATGTTCCGCGGGTTCGGCTTATAAAGATAATTAGTTATAGGCATCTTATATCGACTACATGTAGCCATATTCCGATACGATGAAATAGGACCATTTGTTGTTGAACTCAAATGTAAGTAATTTTTGATACGATATTTAGAAATTTTTGAGGTTCACTGTATTGTAGATTGGCCAATTCACAGAGATGTTCCGCGGGTTCGGCTTATAAAGATAGTTAGTTGTAGGCATTCTATATCGAATACATATAACCATATTCCAATACGATGAAATAGGACCATTTGTTGTTGAACTCGAATGTTGGTAATTTTTGATACGATATGCAGAAATTTTTGAGCCCCACTGTATTGAAGATTGGCCAATTCACAGAGATTTTCCGCGGGTTTGACTAATAAAGATAATTAGTTATAGGCATCTTATATCGACTACATGTAGCCATATTCCGATACGATGAAATAGGAACATTTGTTGTTGAACTCAAAATGTAAGTAATTTTTGATATGATATGCAGAAATTTTTGAGGTTCACTGTATTGTAGATTGGCCAATTCACAGAGATGTTCCGCGGGTTCGGCTTATAAAGATAGTTAGTTGTAGGTATTCTATATCGAATACATATAACCATATTCCAATACGATGAAATAGGACCATTTGTTGTTGAACTCGAATGTTGGTAATTTTTGATACGATATGCAGAAATTTTTGAGCCCCACTGTATTGAAGATTGGCCAATTCACAGAGATGTTCCGCGGGTTCGGCTTATAAAGATAATTAGTTATAGGCATCTTATATCGACTGCATGTAGCCATATTCCGATACGATGAAATAGGAACATTTGTTGTTGAACTCAAATGTAAGTAATTTTTGATACGATATTTAGAAATTTTTGAGGTTCACTGTATTGTAGATTGGCCAATTCACAGAGATGTTCCGCGGGTTCGGCTTATAAAGATAATTAGTTATAGGCATCTTATATCGACTACATGTAGCCATATTCCGATACGATGAAATAGGAACATTTGTTGTTGAACTCAAATGTAAGTAATTTTTGATACGATATTTAGAAATTTTTGAGGTTCACTGTATTGTAGATTGGCTAATTCACAGAGATGTTCCGCGGGTTTGACTAATAAAGATAATTAGTTATAGGCATCTTATACCGACTGCATGTAGCCATATTCCGATACGATGAAATAGGAACATTTGTTGTTGAACTCAAATGTAAGTAATTTTTTAAACGATATTTAGAAATTTTTGAGGCCCACTGTATTGAAGATTGGCCAATTCACAGAGATGTTCCGCGGGTTTGACTAATAAAGATAATTAGTTATAGGCATCTTATATCGACTGCATGTAGCCATATTCCGATACGATGAAATAGGAACATTTGTTGTTGAACTCAAATGTAAGTAATTTTTTAAACGATATTTAGAAATTTTTGAGGCCCACTGTATTGAAGATTGGCCAATTCACAGAGATGTTCCGCGGGTTTGACTAATAAAGATAATTAGTTATAGGCATCTTATACCGACTGCATGTAGCCATATTCCGATACGATGAAATAGGAACATTTGTTGTTGAACTCAAATGTAAGTAATTTTTTAAACGATATTTAGAAATTTTTGAAGCCCACTGTATTGAAGATTGGCCAATTCACAGAGATGTTCCGCGGGTTTGACTAATAAAGATAATTAGTTATAGGCATCTTATATCGACTGCATGTAGCCATATTCCGATACGATGAAATAGGAACATTTGTTGTTGAACTCAAATGTAAGTAATTTTTGATACGATATTTAGAAATTTTTGAGGTTCACTGTATTGTAGATTGGCTAATTCACAGAGATGTTCCGCGGGTTCGGCTTATAAAGATAATTAGTTATAGGCATCTTATACCGACTGCATGTAGCCATATTCCGATACGATGAAATAGGACCATTTTTTGTTGAACTCAAATGTAAGTAATTTTTTAAACGATATTTAGAAATTTTTGAGGCCCACTGTATTGAAGATTGGCCAATTCACAGAGATGTTCCGCGGGTTTGACTAATAAAGATAATTAGTTATAGGCATCTTATATCGACTACATGTAGCCATATTCCGATACGATGAAATAGGACCATTTGTTGTTGAACTCAAATGTAAGTAATTTTTGATACGATATTTAGAAATTTTTGAGGTTCACTGTATTGTAGATTGGCGAATTCACAGAGATGTTCCGCGGGTTCGGCTTATAAAGATAATTAGTTATAGGCATCTTATATCGACTACATGTAGCCATATTCCGATACGATGAAATAGGAACATTTGTTGTTGAACTCAAATGTAAGTAATTTTTGATACGATATTTAGAAATTTTTGAGGTTCACTGTATTGTAGATTGGCTAATTCACAGAGATGTTCCGCGGGTTCGGCTTATAAAGATAATTAGTTATAGGCATCTTATACCGACTGCATGTAGCCATATTCCGATACGATGAAATAGGAACATTTGTTGTTGAACTCAAATGTAAGTAATTTTTGATACGATATTTAGAAATTTTTGAGGTTCACTGTATTGTAGATTGGCTAATTCACAGAGATGTTCCGCGGGTTCGGCTTATAAAGATAATTAGTTATAGGCATCTTATACCGACTGCATGTAGCCATATTCCGATACGATGAAATAGGACCATTTGTTGTTGAACTCAAATGTAAGTAATTTTTTAAACGATATTTAGAAATTTTTGAGGCCCACTGTATTGAAGATTGGCCAATTCACAGAGATGTTCAGCGGGTTTGACTAATAAAGATAATTAGTTATAGGCATCTTATATCGACTACATGTAGCCATATTCCGATACGATGAAATAGGACCATTTGTTGTTGAACTCAAATGTAAGTAATTTTTGATACGATATTTAGAAATTTTTGAGGTTCACTGTATTGTAGATTGGCCAATTCACAGAGATGTTCCGCGGGTTCGGCTTATAAAGATAGTTAGTTATAGGCATTGTATATCGAATACATATAACCATATTCCAATACGATGAAATAGGACCATTTGTTGTTGAACTCGAATGTTGGTAATTTTTGATACGATATGCAGAAATTTTTGAGCCCCACTGTATTGAAGATTGGCCAATTCACAGAGATTTTCCGCGGGTTTGACTAATAAAGATAATTAGTTATAGGCATCTTATATCGACTACATGTAGCCATATTCCGATACGATGAAATAGGACCATTTGTTGTTGAACTCAAAATGTAAGTAATTTTTGATATGATATGCAGAAATTTTTGAGGTTCACTGTATTGTAGATTGGCCAATTCACAGAGATGTTCCGCGGGTTCGGCTTATAAAGATAGTTAGTTATAGGCATTCTATATCGAATACATATAACCATATCCCAATACGATGAAATAGGACCATTTGTTGTTGATCTCGAATGTTTGTAATTTTTGATACGATATGCAGAAATTTTTGAGCCCCACTGTATTGAAGATTGGCCAATTCACAGAGATGTTCCGCGGGTTCGGCTTATAAAGATAATTAGTTATAGGCATCTTATATCGACTGCATGTAGCCATATTCCGATACGATGAAATAGGAACATTTGTTGTTGAACTCAAATGTAAGTAATTTTTGATACGATATTTAGAAATTTTGGAGGCCCACTGTATTGTAAATTAAAAAAATTCTAGGGCGCTGATTATAATGGCTTTGCAGGCTCCAACATGTACAAGTTATTCTGTTCCTTAGTTCTGGATATTCTACATGACAAGGATATTACGGGACTGTCATATGATCTTTTATATAATTTAAAATGACGTTACAAAATTTTTTTGCAATAAAAAAATTAAAAAAATTGTAGGGCGCTGTTTTATTAAAAATTACCAACATTCGAGATCAACAACAAATGGTCCTATTTCATCGTATTGGAATATGGTTATATGTATTCGATATAGAATGCTTATAACTAATTATCTTTATAAGTCGAACCCGCGGAACATCTCTGTGAATTGGCCAATCTTCAATACAGTGGGCCTCAAAAATTTCTGTATATCATATCAAAAATTACCAACATTCGAGATCAACAACAAATGGTCCTATTTCATCGTATTGGAATATGGTTATATGTATTCGATATAGAATGCTTATAACTTATTATCTTTACAAGTCGAACCCGCGGAACATCTCTGTGAATTGGCCAATCTTCAATACAGTGGGCCTCAAAAATTTCTGTATATCATATCAAAAATTACCAACATTCGAGATCAACAACAAATGGTCCTATTTCATCGTATTGGAATATGGTTATATGTATTCGATATAGAATGCTTATAACTAATTATCTTTACAAGTCGAACCCGCGGAACATCTCTGTGAATTGGCCAATCTTCAATACAGTGGGACTCAAAAATTTCTGTATATCATATCAAAAATTACCAACATTCGAGATCAACAACAAATGGTCCTATTTCATCGTATTGGAATATGGTTATATGTATTCGATATAGAATGCTTATAACTAATTATCTTTACAAGTCGAACCCGCGGAACATCTCTGTGAATTGGCCAATCTTCAATACAGTGGGCCTCAAAAATTTCTGTATATCATATCAAAAATTACCAACATTCGAGATCAACAACAAATGGTCCTATTTCATCGTATTGGAATATGGTTATATGTATTCGATATAGAATGCTTATAACTAATTATCTTTACAAGTCGAACCCGCGGAACATCTCTGTGAATTGGCCAATCTTCAATACAGTGGGCCTCAATAATTTCTGCATATCATATCAAAAATTACCAACATTCGAGATCAACAACAAATGGTCCTATTTCATCGTATTGGAATATGGTTATATGTATTCGATATAGAATGCCTATAACTAACTATCTTTATAAGTCGAACCCGCGGAACATCTCTGTGAATCGGCCAATCTACAATACAGTGGGCCTCAAAAATTTCTTTATATCATATCAAAAATTACCAACATTCGAGATCAACAACAAATGGTCCTATTTCATCGTATTGGAATATGGTTATATGTATTCGATATAGAATGCTTATAACTAATTATCTTTACAAGTCGAACCCGCGGAACATCTCTGTGAATTGGCCAATCTTCAATACAGTGGGCCTCAAAAATTTCTGTATATCATATCAAAAATTACCAACATTCGAGATCAACAACAAATGGTCCTATTTCATCGTATTGGAATATGGTTATATGTATTCGATATAGAATGCTTATAACTAATTATCTTTACAAGTCGAACCCGCGGAACATCTCTGTGAATTGGCCAATCTTCAATACAGTGGGCCTCAAAAATTTCTGCATATCATATCAAAAATTACCGGAATATGGTTATATGTATTCGATATAGAATGCCTATAACTAACTATCTTTATAAATCGAACCCGCGGAACATCTCTGTGAATTGGCCAATCTACAATACAGTGGGCCTCAAAAATTTCTGTATATCATATCAAAAATTACCAACATTCGAGATCAACAACAAATGGTCCTATTTCATCGTATTGGAATATGGTTATATGTATTCGATATAGAATGCTTATAACTAATTATCTTTACAAGTCGAACCCGCGGAACATCTCTGTGAATTGGCCAATCTTCAATACAGTGGGCCTCAAAAATTTCTGTATATCATATCAAAAATTACCAACATTCGAGATCAACAACAAATGGTCCTATTTCATCGTATTGGAATATGGTTATATGTATTCGATATAGAATGCTTATAACTAATTATCTTTACAAGTCGAACCCGCGGAACATCACTGTGAATTGGCCAATCTTTAATAGAGTGAACCTCAAAAATTTCTGTATATCGTATGAAAACTACCGACATTGAATGTGAACAACAAATGTCCCTTTTTCATCTTATTGAAACGATGTAGCTGTACTGTCCAAAGATGATGCCTATATATCCTTAAATATCGTTTTATACCGAACCCGCGAAAAATTTTTATGATTTGGCAAGGCTTTCTAAACAAAAATAATAATCTTTTTGATATTGATTTTGAAATTGCAGTAAATTTGTACGCGATTTGAATTTAGTGAGTAATTTTTTTTGTTAGAAACCGTCCGCCTTAAGCTTAATAAGGCATCCTACGGTATAGCTAACCTCCATATCTCAGAAAAATGTTTTCAATTTTCAGACTCAGTAAAAAACGATTTTTATCCAATGTACATGTTATGTTGATATCAAAAATCATATATTTAAGTCAAAAGTAATAATTCATATATTATGTTTTAGTTGTTCCTGGTTTTTGGCAGGAATTTGTTTTAAATTGCTTTTGCCGACTATTTCACTAATATTAATAAGTTTTTTTGTTGATTAAACAAATTTTGTATACATATACGTTTTGTTGATTTTGTTGTTTTGTCTAAAACTTCACACCCGTTAACTTATGAGTATGTAGTCCGTTGAGTAAATATTTAGTAGACATTTAGAAAATTTCCCTTTCATAAAAGGTTCCATATATGCTCATACTTACTCTACTGCAATAAATCAACCAATATTTAAAAGTATGCTCGAACTTAAGAATTAAGCCTCAACGTAATGTCAAGCATCCACACTAATAGTAATAACAATACTGTCTATAGAGTGGATAAATCGACGGATAGTCTTAAGTCAGTTAGCACGTCACAAAGAGAACTTTTGCACGTAAGCAGGCTTCATTCTAGTACTACACAGGAAGATATTATTACGCATATCTCGATAAACAAGGCAATATTAAAGATTTGTTATTTATTTCTTTTAAAGTTGGATGTGTACACTGAAAAAAAGGAGTGTTTGGAATTTATTTATCAGTAATAGCGATATGTTTGAGATTTACATTTCTCATTTACTCGTATAGTCACTACTTTTTGTTTCTCAAAAACACAATTTAGTAGCTACCAATAAAAATTAATACACATAAATATTTGTAATATTTAAGTGTTTGTTATAAATATTAAGGTTTTGAAATCAAACAATAAAATTATTCCCAGTAAACATCTCGAAAAAATTATTTAAAATGTTCCTTCTAAACAACACAATTATTGCTAACGAATACTCATGTATTCACTAGAAACACTTTTGAGGAATAAGTGTTAGGTAAGTTACCGTTACTTTGAATAGAAACCACATTTCTATTTCAATGTTTCATTCTGTGCCGTGAGATTTGGTATACAACGCGCTTACGCGAGTGAAATAACAAGTAAATTGAAATTGTATAAAGTAAATTGCAAGTGTATAAAGTGAAATTTAGTTATAAGTGTACATTTAGACAAATACCAAGGTAAACACCTAGTTTTTCAAGTCTATTATAGAGATAATGTAATACTCTTAAAATGTATAAATACGAGTACTTCGAAGCTATTCAGGTTTCGTACAAAAATTACACTGAAATAGTGCCGGTGTCGGGGAATGGGAAGTTAATATACGAAATATTTTATGATGCTGGTATATTACAAAATATTTTATAGTTAAATAATTTTTCAAACTTATTAGATGAAAAAATTTATAGAAGCCAACATACCGCCGGCCTTGGATCACTGGATTCAATAATGACCTTTTTGAATTTTGTGTTGCTTCATCAGTCCATGTAACGTTTCGAAGTGAAGCTTTAGATTGAGATTGAACTAAAAATATTGCGTGGAAGTTAAATTCAGCTTAGTGTGATGATCTGGACTATGGCATTTCGATGGTTTTTGTGTGTAATAAAGATATTTGAAGTGTGTTTTGGTGATGAGTTTGCGGAAATATTTGACATGACAGGGATTATTCGAGTTTGTTAGCATGAAGGTCAGCTGAGACGGGAAGAATGCACAATTTGTGTATGGGTCGCTTGAGTTCATTATTCTTAGTCTTTACAGTAACCACTCTTACGATGCCATCAGTATCTGGGTGAACATTAATGACTCTTCCCATGAGCCATTGGTGGATGGGCAAGTTGTTATCCTTGATAATAACGATGTCGTTTACTTTTATGGGAATATGCTTGAATCTCCATTTGGAACGCTGTTGCAAGGACGTTAAGTATTCTAGGTACCAGCGCTTCCAAAACTGTTGACTTATTTGCTGTACCATTTGCCATCGTGTGAAGTGTGACATCTTAAGGTTGGTTAAGTCCATTTCGGGAATCTTTGTAATAGGATGTCCTATAAGAAAGTGGGATGGCGTTATAGGATCAACTTCGGTTTCGTTGATGCGACACAACGGTCTGGAGTTTAAAATAGCTTCTACTTAAGCCAAGAGAGTGGTCATTTCTTCTAATGTCAAAATATGGTTTCCTATAACTCTCTTTAAATGAATCTTTGTAGATTTTATTGCCGCTTCCCAGATACCTCCAAAATGAGGTGAATTTGGAGGAATAAAATGCCGTGTTAAGCGGTTTCTGGAAAAGAAATCAGAAATATTATTCGAATGCTTGATTAATTTATTGAATTCTTTCCTCAGTTTAGCGTCTGCACCGATAAAATTTGTGCCGTTGTCACTTTGAAGTTCTTTGCACACCCCTCGGCGCGCAGTAAACTTTTTTAGTGCTCCCAGAAATGCGTCGCTTGACAAGTCACTAACCAGCTCGAGGTGAACAGCCTTGGTACTTAAACATATAAATAAACATATGTAGGCTTTATATGATTTTTGACCTCGTCCTCTCGTTAAGTGTATTGCGATCGGGCCAGCATAATCCACGCCAGTTTTCAGGAACGGACGAATCAACTCAACTCGTGATCTTGGCAGGTTACCCATTAGCTGCTGCTGACATTGTGCCTTGAATTTGCTGCATATAACGCAATTTTTCACTATTTCCTTGCTTTTAGATCTGCCATTAGGTATCCAAAACTCCTGCCTCACGATTGATAAGAGTAGCGATGGTCCAGCATGTTTGTTGTCTCGGTGCGCATCCAATAGAATTAATGTTGTGATTTTTGATTTGGAATGTAGGATTATTGGGTGCTTGGTAGAATACGGAGCGGCGCTATTTTGCAATCTTCCTCCAACACGTAGTATTCCAAATCCGTCCAAAAAAGGGTTTAGCGATTTGAGGCTGCTGTTTTTGTTGAGTTCTCCTTTGGTTTGCAGTGCTGATATTTCTTCATGATAGTAGCTATTTACATTGTTCGTTCTGGCAAAGTTTGTATAAAACATGAAAGAGTTCTTCTAGACGTAAGTAGACGCCGTCAATCCGTGACCCCGGGAGTTTTGTAGCATTTCCAGCAAATCGGAACATATAGCATATGACTCGTTGTAGTTTGCGGAACAAGGAATATGTAGAAATTATCTGATCATACCCTTCATCTGGTGGATTTACCGTGCTCGTAAGGGCGAAATCCTGTTTGGTCCTTTCTTCGAGATTACTATGCTGTGTTATTTGAGGGGGCCAGAATTCGACAGACTTACACAACCATTCAGGTCCATTCCACCAAAGGGTATGTAATTCCAGTTCTCGAGGAGATAAGCCACGTGAAGCGCAATCCGCAGGGTTTTCGGCCGAAGGTACATGTCTCCAATGGTTTCGAGGAAACGATGATATAATTTCTGCGGTGCGGTTACCAACAAAAGTACTCCAACGCTTAGGATGACTTCCTAACCAATCCAGAACTATTCGGGAATCGGTCCAAGCGTAAACGTTGTCAATATTTGATTGGGTTTCTCGCATAATAACGTTGATCAGCTGGGTTAACAAAACTGCGGCACACAGTTCAAATCGAGGGAGCGTTTGTTGCTTGATGGGTGACACTTTAGTTTTGGCCGAGATCATATTGATAAAAATACTTCCGTCTGGTTTGGTGGTTTTGAAAAAAACAACCGCTGCGTAGGCTAGTTCACTTGCATCACAGAAACCGTGTATATCTACTTTGCATAACTTCGTTGTCTGAATAAATCTGGGGATTGTTATTGATGTAATGTGCTTCAAATTATTTCGTATTTTTTCCCAGAGAATTCTTTTCTTGGAAGGAAGTGGATCATCCCATTCGAGTTTATGTCCCCAAAGCATTTGCATAAATATTTTTGTGCTTATGACAACAGGAGCTAGCCAGTCAAGAGGATCAAAAATGCGACTCGCTTCAGATAGAACACTCCTCTATGTGTAGTTAGTCATTTCTGGTAGATTGGAAGTGAAAACAAACTGATCAGTCTTGGCGTTCCATATTACACCCAAAACTTTCGTATTTTCTTCCTCATGCTCTCGAAGTTCTTTGATGTGAGTTTCATGATTTTTAGTAGGAGCATTTGCTAGAATCTTGTTGCAGTTGGAATTCCATTTCCTGAGTTGAAATCCATAATTCGCCAGTAGGCTTGTGATTTCCGCTTGGAGGTGCAACAACTCATCTTCATCATCAGCGCCAGTCATGAGATCGTCCACATATACGTCCTTAGTGATTTCATTAGCCGCCAACGGTGAAGACGATTGATTATCTTCGGCAACTTGCTTTAAGGCACGGGTGGCCAGAAAAGATGAGCAGGCCAAACCATGTGTGACGGTGTTTAGTTTGAAGTGCCGGATTGGCTTGGATAAATCTGTTCTCCAAATGATTTTTTGAAAATTAGCATCTTCTGGACACATAACAATTTGGCGGTACATTTTTTGTACGTCTGTAGAGAAAACGACCTTGTGTTCCCGGAATCTCAATATGATGGAAAATAAGGTTGACTGTACTGTAGGACCAACAGCCAAACAGTCGTTTAGAGATATCCCCGTGCTGGTTTTCGCGGAGCCGTCGAAGACAACTCTTAGCTTGTTTGTACAACCGGACTTTTTAATATGCCATGGTGAGGTATGTAAAAACCTTGGTCATTTATTTCTTCGGGCGGAATTTCAGTCATGTGTTTAATTGCTCATATTCCTGCATAAAACTTTTGTAGAGTTGTGCGAAGTTTGGATCACGTTGAAAACGTCGTTCTATTCCCCTCAATCTTTGAATAGCCGAAGATAGGGAGAGTCCTAAACACCTGGGTGATTCCTTGAACGGTAGTCGCCGTTCCTCTGGAGATAAAATAACTTTCTGATCGTTGACTGAATCGATTTCCCAGAATCGCCTTAGGCTTTTATCGATATCGACAATTTCTTGTTTTTGATTGGCTCGGACTAACATGGAAGTAGTGTCTTTGAGCGAAGTATCGTGTATTGACCCGGAAACTATCCAACCAAAAATAGTATTTTGCATGATCGGTTGATCTGGTGAAATTCTCATCTGGCCATCTTGAATTATATCAAAAAAGTGATCCGCTCCAATAAGAATGTCAATTTCACCTGCCTTGTGGAAATTTGGATCGGCTAACTTAATTCTCTGCCGCATGAGTTTAACTTTCTAATGTTCAAAGTTTGCTGTGGTAATTGGCTAGTAATCATTGACATTACCAGTGCTTTGATTTGGAATTCTGGGCTCAGTGCTGGTTTAATTGTTAATATAACCAGGCCTTTGGAAATTAAAGCACCGGTTTGGCCTAATCCACTCACGGAAATACGAGCGTTTTGCATTTTAATACGAAGACGTTGTGTGTAGGATTCTGTAATAAAACTTACTTGTGAACCGGAATCTAGAAGTGCCCGGCAGTCTGTGAGTTTTCCCGAACCGTCCATTACTTTAATTATGGCAGTAGGGAGTATTGATGAAACAGATGCATTTTGTGCGTAAAAGGTTGTGGCGTGGAGCGACGTTGAAACTCCTGGTGGTTTCACAATCTCTTCTTGTTGTTCATTTTGGTGAAGTAATGAATGATGCTTCATGCCACATTTCTGGCATCGTCGACGTGATGGGCATTTGAAAATTGCATGGGCGCTACTGAAGCAATTGAAACATCGGTTGCTTCGTTTAACAAACTCTCTGCGTCCCGTAATATCCAGTGCATGGAAATCGTTACATTGAAAAATGGAATGGTTCTTATCATGGCACATTGCGCATTCGAATTGATGACTCTTGACAGCAACGTGAGACTCTGACGCTGGAGGTTCGCTGGTAGCAATGTGCCCTTTAACTACGGATTTAGCAGCGGTACGTTTAGATGATACTGCAAGAGATTCCAACGTGTCAATTCGTCGTGCTAGAAATTTAAGAAATTGTGTGAAATCCGGATTTTCTAGATCAGCGGCTGTTTCTGCCCACAATGCTTTGGATTTATCATCTAGCTTATTCATCAAAATATAGATAAGCCACGGATCACGTGATTCAGCAACTTCCCCTAATGCTTTAAGCCCACGAATTACCTCGTCTGAAGTATCCATAAGTCGCTAGATTTGGGCCGCATTCGAAGTGTGAATGGGGGATTGTTCCATGAAGGTGCGAATAAAGGAATTTATTATGTGCTTTTTCCGGTCGTATCTTTCCTTTAGTTTATTTAGAGCCCCAATATAGTTACCTTCAGTGACATTAATGTGCCGTAGTAATACAGCGGCTTCCCCACGCAGTAATCCCTTCAAATATTGGAATTTTTGCACTGCGTTAAGAGAAGGGGCTTCGTGGATAGTGGCAGTATAGAGGTCAAAGAATGACTGCCATTCTGAATACTCGCCAGAGAAAGAAGGAATATGAATCTTTGATAATTTCACTTCCGAGCGGGTACCAAACTGGGTTGCGTTCTGCGATGTATCCAAATTCAGAACGCCGTTTCCCGAGCTAAGGTTTTTTTCACGAATTAAAGCGTTGAGACTTGCAATTGCGTTGTAATAGTTATCTTCATGAACAAGATCAACAGGCTCGTTTTCGTCAATCTGCAGTATTGACTTCTCCAAATCCGTGAATTCCTGCATCAACTGCTCTACGCGATATAGGCGCACATTTAATTGCTCTAGGGGAGTGTTTATATTGTCTTCATTTGCAAACTTAATAATGTTCGTTAGTTTGCTTTTATTGTTGGCTCTTTGTTTCTTCAAAGCGGCAAGGGCAGCCATATTAAAAAATGCACGACTCGTAAAAGGCAAATGTAATTGAAAATTTTTTAGCGAGAACGATACGTTTTTAGCGAGTTTCTCAATTTAACCCTTGTAGTGATATAGCCCTTAATTGAACGAACAACACTTGATTTTCAATTTGTCACTGTTTTTTATAAAAATAATTTTGGACGTGCGTTTTAAAATTCAACGTTTGCACTAAGTTTGGAATTCACTTTTCCTTTATAACCACCAGTTTAATCAAAATTAAATAATAAAATGAATACTTAGCTGAGAACAGGACCACGTGGTGCGGCTTTCCAAAATCGACTCGTTTTAATTAACTGTTGTACTCCTTGCAAATTCTAGATGATTCCTTTCGTACTGCGGTTTGTAGGTTTTCCGTTTAAATCAAGCTTCTTTGATGAGTAAATTGTAAATACGTTTAATAGTTTAGCCTATCCGGCTCGAAGGACCAGTATGTTGGGGCAAAGGTTGCCTTGTGTAATTGCTACGCAAAATAGGCGAGTTGATTGTCTTTCGCTTTTATCCCAAGTGAAATTTTGTTTTGTTTAAGTAACTTTGTACTTGTAAATTTCCAAAAATAAAAAAGTACAGAAATATTTTTCTTATTGAAAATGTAATTTGTAATTTTTATTTTTGCGACTTTATTGCTTTACAACTTTTTATCAAATCAGGGTGACTAAACAAAATCAGAAAAATTTACATAAATCTACTGAGACATCTGTGTTACTATAAATTTTTATTCTATTAATTTGATGAACATTGCGACATCTAAATGGTGACACATTGAAGTCAAATGTTACTTAGCTAATTCATGTACACAAAATCTGAGCAAAAATGATCGTTGTGCTAAAATTATTATTTTTAGTTGACATAACAACAAAAACAAATCAAAATTTTACAATAACAATATACCAAATATTTGAGTAAGTAATTTTAAGATTTTTAATTTTAATTAATTCAATTGAGGTTTAGTTTATAATTTCTATTTTTGATTAATTCAAAGTTATTGGCAACGATCGTATTATTTAAGATAAGTATAAATTTATGTGTATGAATGTAATTAATAATTATTGACTAACTTTATAATTTATTTTAGGTTATTATATTTAAGAAGCCAACACAAATGCTTATGAATTTTTTTTTTACAGGTGAGAACTGACATAGATGGTGTGTGGAGTAGATGATTATTTAAAGGATAGTATATATTAGTTTTGATGAAATGATTTTGCCGCCTCAACGAATTTTGGTGACCGAATGTGTTTAGGTCTCTTTCAACGTCGTCCATTTATCGGGTAAGTCGTCTCCCCTACGAAGCCCTACTTTCGTTGTTGTCGACTCCAAGGCCTGTTTAGTGGTCCGATTTTGTGAAAGAAATGCGTGCTCAAGCCATTTTAGCCTTGACGATTTTATGAATCCGATAATGTCAACTTTATTGAGATCGCTTCTAATCTCGTGATTCGTTTGCATTCTGTAACTGGCTCCCTCTTTAAAGGTTCCGAGCATTATTCTAATGATCTTACGCTCAGTTACAGCAATTTTCTGGATGTTTTGTACTGTCAGTGTCCAATACTTGTAACTAAAATTAATAACTGGTCTAATCAGCGCTTTGTAGGTGTCCAGTTGAATATTTTAATGTTGGCGTGAAGTGCTCGGTAGCCTAGACAGAAACGGAGTTTTGCTCAGTGATCAGTGATTAGGTTTACCATATCTACCGAGAAAGAAAAGAGTACAAGATATAAAAAGCCAAAAAAAAAAAATTGTGAACCGCGAAACTTTATCCGATTAAATTGGCCTTTTATATCCAAGTTATTCTTTAAAAAAATCTCTATTTAAAATTCATCAGATGGCTAAAAGTTAAGATTAGCAATTCTAGTAAATGGTGTTCAATATTTCAGGTATCATTATAAATTTTTAATAAAACATATTTTTATCGAAAGTTATAGCAGAAACTTTTCGATTAAATGATATCTAATGTGTGACCTCAGCTGTTAGCTCTGCAAGCCCACTTGGTTTAATTAAAGTTTGTAATGACATTTTACATAATGGACGGTGAATTGCATTGCTATATAGACGGTCAATCAACAACTTTTTTTGGTGTAATTATTCGTTACCAAATTTTGTTTCAATTTCGACTGTCGCATTGGTTGTATGATACGTATCACCCTCCTGTTGTAACTATATACTCTCCACATATATGGTGTGCAATTCATTCCATTAAAAGTTATTAATCATTGTTCGATATTGATCTCCATTCGCAGTAACAGCAATGCCAACTTCATGTCATTGGATACTTTGACAAAAAAAAAACTGGTTTGCAGAGCTAGCAGAGGAGGTCACTTATCAGGTATTGTTTTCCATTATTAACCGCAAAATTTCTACTTTAACTTTTAATAAAGATATCGGAAGAATTTCAATAATAAACATATGTGTTTCATTAAAAATTTAAAATGACACCTCAAATATAAAACACGCTTTATAAATATGAAATATTTATACTTACAATATTTAAAGTCAGGGCACCCCAAGCTCTCGCTCAGACAAAGTTTTTGATCTATAATTTAAGGAAATTTTCAAAAAAATGATAATATTTAAACGTTTCATTCATCGTTACAAGTTTCATTGGTCGTTATCCAGAACCACATCCGAAGCTCATATTAAAATTCCAATTTCATCATTTAAGCCGAGTTGATAGCAATTTGTTAAGAAGCTGCCTACTTTCATTCAAATTGACCATTTTGCAGAACCCAGGCTTTGTTCAATTCAAATTGACCATTTCCTTAATTTAAGCCAAGTTTCATCCTAATCGGTTGAGAAATGAGTTAATCCTATTTCAATTGGCCATTTTTTTTAACCACATCCGAATGACATGTTGGGCTCTCATTTTCGTCATACAAACCGTGCATCAAATCAATCGGTTAAGAAATGCCATTCAAATTTATCAATTTACAGATGCATGCTTTATAAATATACTTAGTTCCATTTAAATTGGCAATTTTCCCGAACCACACCCAGAACTTATTTGTAATCCCATTTTTATCGAACTTAGTTTCATCTTTTCAGAACTGTTTTATTATTAATGCAATAATAAACACCTGGCACTCAAACTCTTTATAATACACTCGGTCAATAGAAGCTTTTCTTTGACTGACTCCGCAGCAAAAGTCGATTCCTATCATCCATTCGTTGGGCTATTTACACGAGTATTCTTGCAACAGATTTTTTAGCTATTCTCTTTTTCACCTCTTTATGTACCTTTTGGGATGTTTTGGGTTAGACAAAATATTTGCGCGACCCGTTAAATGGTTTTTAAAAATTTTACAAAACTGTTCCATTAAAAAAAATGTATAGGTGGGCGTGTGACGGTCATTTACCGGCAATTGTAGATCTGATGAAAAGATTTTAAATAACATACTCAGATATGCGTAGCCAATTCTACGATTGCTTGTCAATAACCGTCAAATGCCCAGCGGCACTTTTGAGAAAACAAGTTTAGAAAATTCACAAATATCGTTTGACCGTTTGAGATAAATACAATATGACGGCATACTCAGATCTGCATAACCAGTCTACGATTGGCTATCAGTGGATATCAATTTACCAGCTACACTTTTTTGTAGTAGAACGGTTTCGAAAATTTCAATAAAACCACTCCACAGGTTGCATCGAATATAATAAGGGCACATTATTTTTTATTGATGCTCCTGGTAGCCCGAGCAACACAAACCTAATAAATCTGGTGTTAGCTAAAAGTCAGAAGTCAAGGAAAAGAGTGGCATTGGCGGTTGCACCCGCAGGAAAAGCGACGACTCCTCGATGGTGGCAGAACGGTGCACTCTACATACAAATAACCTTTGAATTGTTCTCTTAATCAGAATGCTGTATGTTCTATAAGAAAAAGTAGCGCAATGGGCATACTACGCCACGAAACAGCACCAATTGTAAAAGACATAATGAGGAATCGGTCCCATTTATAAGCTATTAACAGGACCTTACGAGATCTTAGGTCTTGCGAGGGAAATTTCGACAAACACTGCCCGTAGTTGTTCAGGGACTCATAGCGGATGTAGTTAAAGTGTGCCTAAAATCGACTCCACTATGGACAATCGTAACGACTCTAAATTTAAGAACTAGTATTATGAAACACGGTTGAAAATTAAGGCAATATACGTGATAATATAATTGAGACAGCAATGATGATCCCAACTAACCTGCCTTTCAGATATAAACGTGTACAATTCCTAATCAAACTGTCTTTCGACACCACCATAAAAAAGTCGCAAACAGATTTGTTCTATAAAAATAAAATAAAACGATAGATATTACGCCGTACTCCGGGATTTAAAATTTTATGTTAGGTTATGTTTTTTTTGTCTTTTCAATACAAATTCAAAAACACAATGTCTCGCATTCCTCCTATTAGAACTCGCATTGAAAAAACCAAACTAACATAATACAGGGTGGGCCATCTGTTGGTCATGTCTGTGAAGCTGGCACGAAAAGTTAGCACGTAAAACGCAATGGCAACACTTTTAGTACAAACAAATCAAAGATCCATTTGTAATATAAAGTTAGAACGAAAAATGTAATATTCCATAGCCCGGAATAAAGTTAGCACGAAAAAAGAGAAAATCAAAGAATAACAAAAATGCAGTTAGAATATTCATATTTATATAAATAGTTGAAATCAAGAAAAGTTAGCACGAAAAATATTAAAACCAGCTCTTTTGTTTTCTTGTACCGATAATTAAAATAAATCACGATGTATGAATAAAAATAAAAACAATACCGAAAACTAACCTGAATAAATTTATTTTCACAATTTAAAATTTATTCCAAACCTGAATTTATTTTGTCAGTAATTAAGAAAAATTTATATTCTTAAATACAAATAAAATATTTAAGAATCACAGCACGAAATATGATTCAAGTACGAGTACAAGACAGGAAGGAAGTACTAACGGTCCGTGCTGGACCCTTCCTCACATTTGTCGGACATAAATTTAATTTTCAATTAAAGTAGAATCATTAACGAGTTATTCGAGTAAATTTTGTAAATTTTGTATGGTTAGGAAGAGAGTACTAACGATCCGTGCTGGACCCTTCTTAACATTTGTCGGACATGAATTTAATTTTCAATTAAAGTAGAATCATTAACGAGTTATTCGAGTAAATTTTGTAAATTTTGTATGGTTAGGAAGAGAGTACTAACAGTCCCTGCTGGACCCTTCCTCACATTTGTCGGACATGAAATTAATTTTCAATTAAAGTAGAATCATTAACGAGTTATTTGAGTAAATTTTGTAAATTTTGTATGGTTAGGAAGAGAGAACTAACGGTCCGTGCTGGACCCCTCCTCACATTTGTCGGATACGAATTTAATTTTCAATTAAAGTAGAATCATTAACGAGTTATTCGAGTAAATTTTGTAAATTTTGTATGGTTAGGAAGAAAGAACTAACGGTCCGTGCTGGACCCTTCCTCACATTTGTCGGACATGAATTTAATTTTCAATTAAAGTAGAATAATAAACGAGTTATTTGATTAAATCTTGTAAATTTTGAATGGTTAGGAAGAGAGTACTAACGGTCCGTGCTGGACCCTTCCTCACATTTGTCGGACATAAATTTAATTTTCAATTAAAGAAGTATCATTAACGAGTTATTCGAGTAAATTTTGTAAATTTTGTATGGTTAGGAAGAGAGTACTAACGGTCCGTGCTGGACCCCTCCTCACATTTGTCGGACACGAATTTAATTTTCAATTAAAGTAGAATCATTAACGAGTTATTCGAGTAAATTTTGTAAATTTTGTATGGTTAGGAAGAAAGAACTAACGGTCCGTGCTGGACCCTTCCTCACATTTGTCGGACATGAATTTAATTTTCAATTAAAGTAGAATAATAAACGAGTTATTTGATTAAATTTTGTAAATTTTGTATGGTTAGGAAGAGAGTACTAACGATCCGTGCTGGACCCTTCCTCACATTTGTCGGACATTAATTTAATTTTCAATTAATATAGATAAATTAACGAGTTATTTGAGTAAATTTTGTAAATTTTGTATGGTTAGGAAGAGAGTACTAACGGTCCGTGCTGGACCCTTCCTCACATTTGTCGGACATGAATTTAATTTTCAATTAAAGTAGAATCATTAACGAGTTATTCGAGTAAATTTTGTAAGTTGTGTATGGTTAGGAAGAGAGTACTAACGATCCGTGCTGGACCCTTCCTCACATTTGTCGGACACGAATTTAATTTTCAATTAAAGTAGAATAATTAACGATTTATTTGAGTAAATTTCGTAATTTTTGTATGGTTAGGAAGAGAGAACTAACGATCCGTGCTGGACCCTTCCTCACATTTGTCGGACATAAATTTAATTTTCAATTAAAGTAGAATAATTTATGAGTTATTTGAATAAATTTTGTAAATCTTGTATAGTTAGGAATCATTAACGAGTTATTTGAGTATATTTTGTAAATTTTGTATGTTTAGGAAGAGAGTACTAACGGTCCGTGCTGGACCCTTTTTCACATTTGTCGGACATGAATTTGATCTTCAATTAAAATAGAAAAAATTAAAATTCTTGTGAGACAAATGCAAGGAAGGATACAGCACGGACCGTTAGTACTCTCTTCCTAACCATACAAAATTTACAAAATTTACTCAAATAACTCGTTAATGATTCTACTTTAATTGAAAATTAAATTCGTGTCCGACAATTGTTAGGAAGGGTCCAGCACGGACCGTTAGTATTCTCTTCCTAACCATACAAAATTTACAAAATTTACTCAAATAACTCGTTAATTATTCTACTTTAGTTGAAAATTAAATTCATGTCCGACAAATGTGAGGAGGGGACCAGCACAGACCGTTAGTACTCTCTTCCTAACCATACAAGATTTACGAAATTTACTCGAATAACTCGTTAATGATTCTACTTTAATTTAAAATTAAATTCATATCCGACAAATGTGAGGAAGGGTCCAGCACGGATCGTTAGTACTCTCTTCCTAACCATACAAAATTTACAAAATTTACTCAAATAACTCGTTAATTTATCTATATTAATTGAAAATTAAATTCATGTCCGACAAATGTGAGGAAGGGTCCAGCACCGACCGTTAGTACTCTCTTGCTAACCATACAAAATTTACAAAATTTACTCAAATAACTCGTTAATTTATCTATTTTAATTGAAAATTAAATTCATGTCCGACAAATGTGAGGAAGGGTCCAGCACGGACCGTTAGTACTTTCTTCCTAACCATACAAAATTTACAAAATTTAATCAAATAACTCGTTAATGATTCTACTTTAATTCAAAATTAAATTCGTGTCTGACAAATGTTAGGAATACAAAACAAATATGTATTTAGCTAATTTCAATTTTTTGAAAAACCAAACTGGATTTTTAATCTATCAGACACATACATTAGGAAAAAAACCTTCTCACTCTACCTATTACTTAAACCATTTTTCTTGTCATAAAAACTATATTTAGTTGTTTCTCTATAATCCTGAAAATATTCCATTACTTCATTTAAAATCGTATTTAATTGGCTGAGGAAATAAAAATTTAATTTTTTCTGTGCTAAATAATTTTTTCGAATGAAAACAATCAAATTTTCATTTTATCAGCCAATTAAATATATTTTTCCTACAATCGCCGTGAAAAGCAGGCTTTTTTTCTCTGTTTTCAAAGCCCAAAGTGTCTGTTTTTTGGACAGTTAATAAACAAATTACTTTGTCACTCGTTTCTCTTAGAAACGTGTGACAAAACTTGAAACCGCACGCATGTTTAAAGAAAGACTAATGTTTGTATAAAACATCAAACCAAATTTTTGTTTTTCTTTATGAAAAATAAAAAAAATCTTTGAATACTCGATTGAACAAAATGTCGGTCCTAAAATAAAATCGTATTGTCAGTATAGTAAATTTTACTACAAAATTATCTTTTTATTATATTTTTTAAAATGATTGTAAGAAAAATAAATTGTGAAACACGTCCGCAAAGTTGTTTGTCACGCTCGAAAGGTTGCTGGCCTCCGTCCCGTCGGCCAGCAATTTCCTTTCTCGCGTGACAAACTGGCACTTTGCGCTCTTGATACACAAATAACTATTTTCTACAAAAATGAAGTAAACTAAGCTTTCGTTGATGATTTTTGAAACTAAATTATATAAGAAAAGGATGCTTTGCACAAATCGTGTTGTAATTTCATTGCACAACGATTTCTTAATCGACACACAATTTTGATGAAAACCCAAATGAATATAAATTCTGAACGTTTCAGTTATTAGTTTTCGGTTATTACAATAAGTTATTGTACAATTTTTTATTTTTAAATTTTGTAAGGCTGTTTTTAGAACTATCCGTATCAAAAAAAAAAAACTGCTTTAAGTCTTTGGTTAAAAGTATTACCGTACATACATTTTGAAATTTTTCGTGCTAACTTTACGTGCTAACTTCACATCGGTTGTTGGTCCATTTTTCAATCAATGAATTTTTGTACTTAATGTTATCTGTACCTACTAAAAAATTCTTTGAATTATGAAAAGTCAAAAATATGCCACTTATTATCATGGAGTCTTGGTCAATATTGGCGTCCTACTGAGCGTGTAATTAGCAAAATTATTGATGGTTTTGAAGAAACTGGCTCAGTGGAAGGTCGTAGACCGTATCAAAATGTTCATCCAGTTCGTACTCCTGATGCAGTAGCAGCTGTTAGTGCATCGTTCACAAGAACTTAACCTTTCACGAACCACATTATGACGCATTTTGCATGTTGATCTTCATTTGAATCCATACAACATTCAGTTAACCCAAAAATTGAGGCCACCGGACCATTTATATCGTCGTCGTTTTGTTAATTGGAAGCTTTTTCATCAAAAATCATCTTTAGCGATGAAGCTCATTTCATCTTAATGGGAACGTCAATAAGCAAAATTGTCGAACTTGGGGAGTAAAGAATCATCATGTTATTCAAAAAGGAGAACTTCATCCTCCAGGAATCACTGTTTGGTGTGGTTTATGGGCTGGTGGCAAAACGCCCTTAGAGTGAACGGGGAACGTTATCGCAACATGTTAACTGGTTTTTTGTGGCCCAAATTAAGTGAATTGCGTGAAAACGACCTTATGTAACAATCAAATTTGCTGATCGCATAATTTCAAGAAACTGTGAAGTTTTTGGCAATTTCTTGAAATTATTACCATAAATTAAAAATGTTGACTTTTCATCCCAAAATGTGTGTTTTATTTACAAATAGAGAAAGGACTAACAGATGGCCCACCCTGTATAATCAATTTATTTTGAAGTTAATATTTCCGAAAATTGTAAGAGAACTTATTCCAGTTTCGAACTGATGAGCTTATGGTTTTGAAGTTGGTATAACCTTCTTCACCAATGCTCTTGCTCTAAGTATTTGAAATTTTTGTCTTATGTAAGTCAATAATTGGGATGGTCCAGCATGTAGTAGCTTAACGTGTAGGTAGGTAACCATTTTCTCGATAGTCGAATGGTCTGCCGGCAAAATAATGGTGTCATATGGAATCGGTGCATTAGTCAAGCGCCCACTAACTCTTAAAAGCCCAACGCTATCTAGAAATGGAAAAAAATTTAACCTTTTTTCTTTTGTTGGATGGATACCCTTGTTAAGCAGGTCTATTTCTGCTCTAAATCGTTGACGTTGGATTAATGAGAACAATTTTCTTTCAGCCCACAAGATTTCATCAACTGAAATCGTTCTAATCTCGGATTGGTTGTGAATATTGTTTATATAGAGTCGCAGCCTACGTATTCTTACCAGAACTCGCAATATAATTAAATATTTGGATACTCTGCTTGCCATTAGCTCTATCTGTTTCCTAAAATCGTTGCACTCTGAAGCATTACACATCATGGTAACTGCATTTTCTAAACCCTCATCTTCAGGTGATTTTACTTCGTCAACATCTGCTTTCTAATAAATTGGATCATACTGCAAAAATAGTAGGCTTCTCCACCACAAATCGTAGTATTTTAACTCTTCTGCCCCCATGCCTCTGGAAGTGCAATCGGCGGAATTCCCTTTGGAGCTTACATAATGCCATTGGTTGCGACTCGTGGCGATCAAAATTAGGTTGGTTCGGTTTGCTATATATGTCGGCCAGGTATTTGGCTGCTTAGATAGCCAATTTAGTACAATGGTTGAGTCGGAGTATAGAAATATTTTTGGTGTGAAGGAAAGCATCAATGATTTAAGTGTAGATTCCAATATCTTAATGAGAAGAGTTTGTAACGCAGCACTGGTTACCACTGTGTTACAAATTCAAAATATATGATTGAGTCGATTTATTTAGTACTAATACAGATTACAAAGTGTGTATTATCATAACATTGGGATATATATCTGCTTACTTTGTGTGTATGTTGCAAAATTTTGCTGTTAATTAATTTAGGTGGGACAGATTTTTTTTTTGGATTGAGGGTTGAAAAGTAAATTGCAATGAGATCGGTCGGTATTTTTTTTTGTAAAATGATTCTAATGAAGTTAAAATTAAAAATTTATTAGTTAAATATTAAAATTTTAAAACATTAATCTTGTGTCGAAAAGATTAGTTTAATCTTAGTTTTTTTTTTGTTTAAATCTATTTTTTTTTTGAGTTGATATCCATTGGAAAAAAATTGGTGTATATCTTAAAAAAATAACATTCTTTAGAACTATAGTGTAATAAACGGCATTTTTTTTTTTCGTTCGTTTATAACTGACCAGAATGGTCATACCATTCTCTCTTGTGTTAATGTACATATATACAAAAATAAATTAAACTAAAAACTATATATAGTATATATATTTATGTGTAATTTTTAAGAAATACTTTGTTTTAGTGCAAACTATGATATTATCTTTATATGTACAATCAAACATAGTTATAATTAAGTTATAGAAATTATAAATTAAAATAAACATGTGCTCCGAACATAGCCTCAAGAACGTTTTTTTTTTTTTTTGAGACAGCTATGATTACAAAAGGTCATAATATAACGTCAAGTCAAAATTTGATGTGAATGATCGTAAAGTGAATCATTAATCAATAAAAGTAATAATTCCGTATCGAACTTTTTAATTAATATATAGTGTTATAATTAAAGTCTGTTACTTTGTTAAATATTGGTACCAAGTTATACACAGTTACCACAATTAACAAGACGATACACAGCGAAGTTCAACAGTGAAAGTGACATGTTAAAATTTAAATAAAAATAAAAACACCGAACAATCCTAAATAAAACTAAATCTATAAAATAACGAAATCTATATATATATATATAATAACCTAAAACTTAATAAACAAAAAAACATAAATGCACTAATAACACTACATATAATAAACTATAAATCTCCGGTGTTAATAAAATCAAAATAATTTGTGAACAAGAAAATATTTGACTGACCAGGTGAAAATTGTTTTTTTTTTGGTTACAGTCAACGTGCAACATTGAATAGCTAAATTCAATATTTTCCGTGCAACATTTAAAATATAATGTGTAATTGATACATTTTCGATATTCAACATGCAACATTGAAAATATGGATATACAATCATAACATAATGTTCAATGTGCTGATTCAACATGCAACATTCACCATTTTAAACGCAACTTGGTCAAGATAAGATTTTATTTTCTACTTTATTATATACATTTATTATAATTCTTAATTTTTATTGTTATTATTATTATTATTTTTATTATTAATTATTATCATAATTATTATTATCATTATTTTTTTTTCTTATGTAATTTTTGGTTATATTTTAGAATAGGTACATAATAAGTTTAGACTAGGATTAGAACAGGCTACTAGAATTAATTTGAAATTTGTATATAAGTACATACTCGTACGTCTTTAATTTTCTTGCCTTTTCTCAAATTTACATTTATAATTTTCAAATGTTGAATATTTATGAATGAAGCAATAATTAAATACACATAATAGTTTTTTTTTGTGAAACTTGATACTACATTGAATTTCTTTTTATTTAGTTTTGTTGATTTATAATTACGTAATGATGATTCATTGATCAAATCATCGGTGAGATAGGTGAGTAATGCAATGACAGGAATAGATCCTTTTCTTTTTATTTACTTACAATTTTTTTTTTCTCTCTCTCTTTGCATACCTTTAATTTTATTTTCTGCTTCTCATTAATACTTACTGTTTTGCATTCTTGCTGTAAGCAATATACTGGATTATGTGTGTTTACTCTATGGTTGATGATGATGATGACTCCTAAATTTTTTTTTTTCTTACATTCACTTATTTAATTATTATTTTTCTGTTGTGGTCAGAATTTCATGATCTTGCAATTAATTAAATTAACGGTCTAACAAGACTGAGTTCATCCTTTGTAAATCCCACCCCTAAGCTCCTGAGCATTAGCCGCACTTAAATGACCGTACAAAGGCAATGAATCAGTATTTATTTCTTTAACGAAGTGACTTTTTTTTTGTTCCATTTTGATTTTAAATCAAAATTTGGATACTATAGTTGAGTCATCTTTAACTTCGTTACAAGTTGCTGCGCATAGTTCCAGTTTGGGAATGCTAATGGTTTTAATCGGTGCAACCTTGGTTTTTTCAGTGATGAGATTAACACTGACCTTTCCGTTTGATATTATGGTCCTTGAATACAATACTCCTTTTGATGCATCGGCAAATCCATGGATTTCGAAGATTTCTTCTGTATTGAGCCATCTTGGTATATTAAATTCTTTAATAAATTTGAGGTTGCCCGAAACGCAGACCATACCGCCAAATGTCTATCTGATATCTCATCATCCCAGTCCAGCTTTTCTAACCACAACTGCTGAAATAAACTTTTAATAATTATTGTTATCGGTGCTAACCAACCAATGGGATCAAAAAGCCTTGAGGCCTTAGATAACAGCTATCTTTTCGTCGTGCGGGAGGTTTTAGTGTATTGGCCCCAACAACAAGTCATCCACGTATAAATCGTTCTTGATAACCTTTGCTGCTGTAGGATAAATCTCCATGATTTGATCAGCTATGTGTTACATAACATACAGTCGTTGCCAGAAACGGAGCCGACGAAGTACCATAAGTCACGGTAAGTAAGCAATAATGGTCTAACTGCTTGGTAGGTGAGTCTCTCCACAAAATTCTTTGGTAATCGATATGTTCTTTTTTTACAATAAACTGACGATACATCTTCTCGATATCGGTTGAGAAGACATACTTGTACTTCCTGTACCTTAGGAGTATTTCTGCGAGGTTCTGCTGTACGGTAGGACCTATCATGAGTTCGTCGTTTAAAGAATTTCCGATTGTCGTCTTGGCTGAACCATCAAACACCACACGCAACTTTGTTGTAGTACTGGATTCTTTCAAAACTCAAGGATGTTTCAGGTAAAAGGTCTTTCCACTTGGTTTGATGATTTCATTTTAGGGAATGAGTTCCATATGACTCAATTCCAAGTATTCTCTAATGAATTTGGCATACTGCAGGTAAAGCGATCCATTGTTTGAAAACTTCTTCTCTAATGCAAAGAATCTTCGTGAAGCTTGGTTTATTGAATATCCTAGCTGCGGTGCATTGCGTTTAAACGGTAATCAAATTACTATAGTCTTCCTTGATCATTTCTAGTGGTTGTATTATGGTAGGTGGTAATACAATTTTTCTCCTCGGTAGTATACATTGGTGGACATACGACTTTCTCAATCTCCCAAAATCTTCTCAGAAGGCTGTCGATGTTGACTTCTTCCTCTGTTATAAAATTAACCTGCGTTGTTGACTCGTCAATTTGGGTTGGATTGCTCAAGCCTCCTATAATCCAGTCTAACTTGGTATTTAATGCCACTATATTGGTTCCTTCGCAAGTTAATTTTCCTTCTGTGATTGTGTTGAGAAACAGATCGCAGCCCAACAGTATATCTATGGATCCAGGTTGGTTGAAAGTAGGATCGACTAGCGGTAGTGCTTTAGCGGGTGGACGTGCCGTTTCCAAAACTTTCAATGGTAGATTAGAGGTGATGTTTGGTACAATTAATGCAGCCACGTCTGTTACGTAGCTTTTGTCTACTCGCGATCGCAATTTGATGATGGTAATTCCACGCGAAAGACCAGCTCTTGATTCTCTCTATTGTTTTTATGGTTGACACACGACTCTGTAATAAATGATCGAGTAGATGCGGAGTCGAGTAATCCATGTATCTCCTGCCAGGTGTTAAAACCATTTTCAATTTGCAGTATCACGGTCGGTAATATTGCGTTTTGATCCTGGTCACGTGTAGACAATACAAGTTCACCACTAATTTCACTACAACATGAGACATGCGCGTTAACGGCTGTTGACTTCGAACTAGGTCCAGGTAAATCATTGGCGATTGGTGGAGGATTTAAATGAACCAACGTATTGTGTTTTTGGTTACAATTATGACATCTTCGTTTGCTTCTACATTGGAACAGTGTATGGGAATCAGCTAAACAATTGAAACATTTGGATTGTACTTTTAGGAATTATCTACGTTCTGCGATTGTTAATCCAATGAATTTTGCACATTCAAAAAGCCGGTGGGTTCCCCTGCATAAAGTGGACAAGAGGGCGCGATTGATGTGTGGAACAATTTAGCGGAAGACTGAGATTTAGAGTACACCTTTTTGTCAGTAGTTGGTGGTTTGCTTCTGCACGAAGTATAATTAGTCAAGGAACTCATTCTTTTCGCCAAAAAATCTAGGAGAATTTGAAGGGTCGGAAAATCGATCTCTGCTGTTTCGTACTTCCAAACTCGTTTGGTTTCTTCATCCAATTTCTCCAGTACGATAAAAATTAGCCATGGATCTCGAGGTTCTGCATCCTTCCCCAAAGCTTTGAGTCCTCGAACTACTTCATCTAAATGGTCGTGTATCTGTGTTCTATTAGAAGCGGTACCCTTGTGGAGTTTTTGTTGGTCCAACAAAGATTTAATATATGACTCGACAATTGGTTTTTTCTTGTTGTACCTTTTCACTAACCGTTGATAGGCTTCTAAATAACTAGCGTCGTCTACTCTGAAATGCCTTATCAAATCATATGCCCTTCCCTTAAGTAAACCCTTTAGGCATTTAAATTTTTGCGCTGGCGTTAGAGAAATATTTTCGTGGATGTTAGAGGTGAAAATATCAATCATAGGGATGGTAGTTTAAAATCAGATACCGCGTGGCCAGATATATTTGCGTTTATTGATTCGTCCATTTTTGGTACCGTATGAGCATTACTACGCAATGACGCTTGAATCTTGGCGATAACTTCGAAATAGCTCTCGTCGATTATTTCCATTTCAGAAGGAATCTCCGCATCGAACTGAAACAACTTGTCTTCCACTTCTACGAATTCGGAGTATAGTCGATGTGCATGGTCTAACCTAGCTTTTAAAGCGTCGTACGATAGTTCATCAATGTTAACACTCACGTAATTATTTAATTTGGTGAATTGGCCTTTGATTATTGATCTACGCTTATTGAGCGCCTCTATTTTAATCACAAATTACCACACCACACGCGGTTGTCACGAGTTTTTTTTTTTAAATTTAAATAAATTGCTTTGATTGGTTTTATTGTAAATCTTTATATTTTAGAGAAAAACGATTTAGTGAAAATAAAAGAAAGTTGATACTTAACAATTTTAACTGATTCTCCACGTGGATGGTTTTGAATGATGATTGCTCACGTTGCTCCAAATCTCAGTATTTTTCAGTAAATATCAATCCCACGTTGTGCCAGATCCGGCTCGAAGGACCAAAAATAAATGTATGTAACTCCAAAATTAAATTTATTAATTTAATTTATTGACGGAAATATAAAAATAATAATTTCCCAATAAACGTTATAAGTTTTTTATAACTTGCCAATATTTTATTGTTCCAACTGGTTTTTAAGATGGTTGAAAAAACTGCACAGAATTTTCCCTGACATCTGTATGTGTTGGACTGTATTTGCACTCATAAATATTATATTTATTTCATTATTGTGACCCCTCTTAATAAATAGCTAACTAAGTCTAAATAATATTGTAATAAGATGGCACTAGCGTATACAAACAAAATTATTTGTCAATCATTTTTTAGGCAACAAAATAGATCGAAACAATAATAAACAAGATAAGTATTTGATGATAAGTATACAATAACAATAATTATAATAATATCAAAAATAATAATAATTCATATTTTGTTTTAGGATTTCATCGTCTTCAGACGAAGAGTAACAAACTTTCGTGATGATCATTTTGTAGTTAGAATTGTTACACGTACGCAATATGAATGTAAGTGAAAGAACAATGCGGCGAAGACTGGGACAATTAGATCTTCATGCTCGAGGGCCAGCCACGGATCCAGAACTTCAGCCACAACAGCAGAGCGACGATTGGGAGAACGTTACGATCCATGCACTTTTATCGGAATTTCGATGGTAGCACGCCCGAACTTTACCTGATTCTAACCAGATCTATAACGGCCGTTTGGTATATTAGCGAAATATTGAAAGAATATGTTGTTCCCTACGCACTAACTAATGCAAGATAATGCAAGACCTTATGCTGCAGAGTAGTGAATGAGTACTTAACATAGCGGTTATTCAACCTCGGAGGAGGAGGGGTGGGGGCAAGCGAGGCACAACACGCTCTTAAATATGTTTTATTGGTTAATTATGATTGTTGTTGTGTTTATGTGAACATTTTAATAGAACTTTTAAAATTTGTTAATTTGTCAATGTTTGGTTTTAGTTTGAATATTCAAGAAACCTCAACTACGTGTTTAGAAAGAGTAGGCCTTACCCACATGTTCCAAAATTGTTTTCAGTGATCTTGAATTTTGTTTTTGTTTCATGTTTCCAGCTAGTGCGGTTCAAGTGGAATTCACATTTGAAAATTTAGTTAAAACTCATATTGTGGGATAAGTAAAAAAAAACTCAGCCACACGATTAGGCAAAGTAGGGTATGGTAATATTTTCTAAAATTGTTTTAAACGGCCTGTGTAGTTGAAAAGATAATCGCATGAAAAAAAATAATTTTTTTTGGGTGGCCCGTATCGGAAATTCTAAAGTATAAAACGGTATATTGACGAATGATTTTGGAATAAACACAAAAAATTTTGTAAAACAAATTCTTGAATTTATTTGTTACTTGGGTATTGCCAGAGGTAATTTTAAATTTCCTGAGATAATTTTAAGACCTGACTGAAAAAATAACACAAATTCTGTTTGTACAACACATTGCAGTTTGCTGCTTTTACATTATTATTACAAGTGCTGCCATATTATAAATCAAAACCAAAAAAACATTTATACCAAACCAGATGTTTGGTTTTCCACAATCAGCTTTCCTCTATAATTTAAGATTTATGTTTTTAATTTTCCCAAAAGCTTTTTGAAATCGGAAATTAAAATTTCTACTCAAATTTTTTATTGTCATTATATTCCACAACTAGACTCTGGTTGTGAGTGGTGGATAAAGTGTTTGGATTTTTCTTCCAGTGTAGAAAATAAATTTCTTTGTGGTTCGGTTATGTTCTGCTAACATTTACTAATATTTATTGTTATTACAACGATTAAAATCATAACTCATTTTCTGCAATTCAAAGCTAAAATTCTTGTTGGAATACTTTTTAGTTTAAATTATCCTATTATGTATTTTAGAATTTTTTTTTTATTTTGTAGATTATGTGTGTGTGTGTGTGTGTTAAAACTGTTTAGTTTTTGTTTCTAATGTATAAGTCTAATAATTCACGATTTTGTGGTGAAATTTTTTTTACTTGGTGCGGTGTACACAATGCGAACTGAAACTTTTTCTTATACCGTATATCTCATTTATATGCATATAGAGATGGAAAATGGAATGAAAATGAAAATTCATTGTTATGGTTTTTTGATTTAATTTTAGAAAAACCAGATTTGTTTTTTTTTGTCGTTGTGGTGTGCGCCGGAAACATAATAGTAGAGAAATTGAATATTAATTTTTCTCGAATTTTATTTTATTTATTTTGTTTTTTTTTCTGGAGTTTTTAATTTAACTTTTATAATTGAATTGTTTTAGTTTTAGGAAATTGAACAAACATTTTTTTTGCATCCAACATACTACTGTCTCGGACGTGGCGGATAATATAAACTTTGTATGTTTGAACGCTTGTAAAAGCAGAAATAAATTATTCTATATGGAGGTTTGTGATTTGTACTGATATCTGTTGGCTATCTAATAAATCTGAATGAAAAATCTACAACCGAAAAATTAAATTTTATCAGTATTTATGGTGACACTGAACGTAACTCACCTTTTTCTTTAAGAAGTAAACAAAGTGCTTACTCATAGATTATGTAAATAGGAGTTTTTAGGTGAAAGTTACTGAAGACGCCTAATTTAAGATATATTTTTTCTGTCACAGATCACTGCGCATCACTGGATGCTGGGTGAATGACAAAATTTTTAAATTGCAACAGGAGTCATATGATATATCAAATGAAAGGTATTTTTATTACAAAACCAATTTTATAGTTACTTTCTTTTATAGAAGCCTAACTTATCTTTGAAATCAGATCAGAAAACGAAAACTCGCGCCACAGTCAAGGCCGGCTCGCAATAGTACATATCAAAATAAAAATTCAAATTGAAAAAAAAAACTAATACAAAAATCAAAATTCAACAATAATAAGAAAATTAACAGTTGAGCCATTTATGCTAATGTGAATATTCTAATACAAAAAAATTGTTTTTTTTATTGTTGTTCGTTTTCGTTTCCGAAAAAAAAGCACGGTACCTGACTTTCCATCAGATGACCTCCTCCAGTCCTACCTGATCTGGAACAGCTCACTCGATCTTCATCTTTCACCGTCAACTTCTCGCTTGGTTGGCAGGACACTGCACTCCACCTCGTTTCCGTAGAAATTTTCTCTCGTTTTTATTATTTTTTTTATTAGATTTTCACGCTGACAAAACAAACAGAACTAACTAAACTTTAACACTTAAAGATTATTACTGAGTTTATAAATATTTTCTTTACGCATACGGTCTTCGGTAGATCAAAATACATAGACAAACAAATTTCAAAGATTTCACTTAGGACCTGATATCTTTCAGGTGAAAGTTACCCAAAGCCTTCCATCCGGGTCTTGAACGCTGAAGCAACGTTACCCACTCTCGAAGTGATGATGGCTGGTCTGAATTTGGCTCCCAATTTGGCGGAAAATTTACCTACTGCATCAGTCAAAGCAAAGGATCGGGCCAAAACAGGCTGACCAACGAAAAACACTTTGTTTCTACTTCGCAAATTATAATGTTTGGATCCTCTTTCATGAACAACTTTGAGGTAGTATGTGATTTTAGTTTTAATTAAATTAAGACGATCTGGTTTAGCTAACACTTGCATTTCGTTAGCATCTAAGGTCTCTATTTATCTCTGCAACTCGTAATCCGAAACTGTTTACCATTATCGGAGGTAGTGGTCGCAGGCACAGGGAATAATAGGAAGACCTCATTTTCCAAAAAGGAACACAATAGAGCCGCCGCGCAAAGGCTTGAGAATCACAAACATAAAATAGTGGTCCAACACGATACAGGTTACGGAATTCCCCCGCTTAGATCGTGCATATCGACCCAGCAAGTCAACGAAAAGCTTTTCGAACGGCCGAGTAGACACCACCTGAGCTTCCATTTCTTGTAGTGTGGAACAGCCGACGGCTTTATTCATTTTACACTTAGTGCAATCGGAGACCTCCTTTTGTACTAGAGGCGCCATCTAAGGCCAGTAAAATTGTCGTTGCTGAAGTTGGTTGTTCATCAGCTTATGCGATGAGTTCCTGAGTCAAAGGAGCAGGAAAGAATAATTTGAACGACTTCCGTATCCCGGTGCAAAAACCGCTAATTATCCCGTACTTGAAGATTATGATCGCAGTGGTTTAATTGCTCAACATTTGAAATGCACATCACATAATCAGGATCTTAAAATGAAGGCGACTTTAGGTCGATATGTAGAATCTTCATCGGAGTGGAAGAAGACAAGGCAGATAAAGTTGATGGATCTACAGCATCTGACGGTAAACAAGAATTGGTGCTGATTGCCTCAGGAGCACTACTATAGAGGTTGCAGGATCCACCGTTGCTAAGGGAGTTTCTTCACTGAAAACGCGTAACAAAGCATCCGGAACTACATTCAAAGCACCCTTCCGGTAACCAATCTGAAAATTAAAGGATTGTAATTTTGGGCTTCATCGTGCAAGATGCTCCGAAAGATCCTTTTGTGACATTAGCCAGGTTAGACTGGCGTGATTCGTGTATATCACAAAAGGATACCCTTCCATGTATGGCGAAACTTTTGTACGCTGAGCACCGCGGCGTAGCATTCCAAGTCAGTAGTTTCTTTGTTCCGCACTGAGCTTATGCGAAATAAACTCAATGGGTCGTTCAACTCCCACGGCATCCGTCTGAAATGAAACGCTACCTACCCCGATGGTGCTAGCATCACACTGTATATAAAGCGACTTACTGTAATCGGTGTTAGCGAGAACGGGAGCAAAAGACAAAGCCAGTCGAATGCCCAAAAGAGTACATCAGCGGCGGTCAACCATCGAGACTTCGCAGATTTTCCAGCAAGATCTGTTAAGGGAGCGGCTAAAGCGGGAATTTGGGAATGAAGCGGCGATACCACCCGCATATACTTAGGAAGCGACGAATGTGTTTGGTAGTTTTGAGAACAGGAAACTCAAAAATTGCTTTACACTTCTCTGGATTAGTACAGAGGCAACCATCACCGAAAACATAATCAAAGTAATCGATTTCCCTCAACATGAACTTACTGAACTTACATTACTCAACTATAGATTGATTGGTCGAGCCCGCAGTTTTTAACCTGATGTTGGTGTGGGATTGCTTTGTACCTCAAGCGCCAAAGTGTCTGAGGCGCATTGCACAACCCAAACGGCATCACCGTGAACTGATACAATGGTCGCCCAGGAACCGTAAACGCTGTCTTATCTCTGGATTGTAGGTCAAGAAGTATTTCCCAAAAGGCGTCTTTTAAATTAATAGCCAAAATAAGTCGGGTTTGGTTCAAACGACTCAAAAAATCATTGATACGGGGAAGCTCTCTAGGATCTAAGCACAGACGAACTGTGCCATTGGCATTACGCACAAAAGTAACCGGCGAGCAACAGGAACTTAGTGATTCCGCGATGACTACCAAAGACATCATCCGATCCAACTCGATTTACATCAATTTTTGTATGGCTGGAGTATCGGAGTAAAAACGCTGTTTAATTGGTTTGGAGGTTCCGACGTCAATGAAATGAAAGAGATATGACTTTCGGCCTAACCCCAGTTTAGAGCTTGAAGGGAAATGTTCAAAAGTTCCTTAATATTGTCCAAAGTGTTTTGTCCATTGGAAGAAAGCACATGCATCTTGAGAGGGTCACTGAAATCGGACGAATCCCAGAAAGTCGACAAGGAGGAGGTCTCTGGAGCGATGCCGAACCGATTCCAAAAATCGATCCCAAGATACAGAGGTGTTCGAAGGATTGAATTATATACAAGGTTGACGGTTGTGATCGGGAGCCGAACTCAACTGAAGCATTTATGTATCCAAACACCCGTTAAGGTTGTCCGCTTGCCATATTGATATTGAAAGGAAAATTGTGAAATTTGATAAACGGATTAGAAAGCAACCTCTCCGACCCACGACCCAAAACGCTAAAGCTGGCTCCACTATCCAAAAGACCTCGGTATGGGATATCATTAACAAGAACATCAGCATAAGGCCGCATGTCACCCGTTTCAGAACCGAGAAGATCTTCCCTTCATGACAACAAATCATTTCATAATCTTATGTCTTCCCCACTACCTTTTGCAGCGTAGCAAACGAGAAGAATCGTGAGATCGCTGAGGCTTCAACAGAACATTACAAGAATTAGAACTATTGAAATGAGGGGGAGAATCTAGACTTGTAAGGCATTAACTATCTGTTATATGGTTGAGTAACGGGAGTCCATCCTCGAGCTTACGGTGTCGGAAGACTTTATACAGAAGGTTTCGAGCCTATCTGACTCTTTCATTCCGGTGAGGATCCTTGGCGAAGCTTTGCATCTGTATTCTGGGCGGATCGTAATGTGGTGGCCATTGCTTCTCAGTCCTCCATTGACCTCTCGACCGGTTTCCCGCACATCGAAGACAGTCCCCTGAGATAGTGTTTCTAAAACCGCATACATAGCAGAAATATCCTGTAACCGGAATTGGACAGTTCTACGAACTGGATTTGCCATTTCGCTCCTCATCGAGGAAACGATAACTGGCATTGAACCTTTATAACGCTGGCTATCACCGTAATCTGCTGCCAGCTCGCTAACTACTCTTCTAGCATTCGGAAAAGAGTCTGGCTGAAAACGGAGTCGGCGAGGTGCGTCTTCCCAAGCAGTACAACTTTTAATGAGTTCATTCATTGAAGAGAAGCTACGATCGATCAAATTTTTTTTGTGCATAGATGACGACACAGTCTCCAACTGAAAAATAAACATATCCACCGTGATACCAAATGATTAATCATTGAATTAAATACCACTATGAGCTAAGGAACGATAACCAGAACTGCCGGGAGCAAAGGTTAGTTTATAAGAAACACAGTACTGGGCGGAGCCGTAGGTGGTGAAAATGTTGGAAAATAAATTGAAGTCTATACTCCGAAGATGAAGGCCACTTTGGAATAAAATTTCCGCTAGTATACTATTAACATTGGTGGTTGATCCTTGTGGTATTGTTTAAGTAACGTTTGTAGGAGAATCCCGAAATTGAACATAAAAGTCGGGCCCGAAATCGTATGATGTTCTCATGGGTACTCGGGTAACAAGCCCGGAACAGATGGTTTACTGACAGGATTAATATTTTTAATAGTATGAGCGGCACTTGATCTCAAATATTTCTATTCCTCCGTGATTGAATGAACCAGTTTCATCAGGGCTGCAATTTTCTCCTCACCAGCATTTTGTACAGCTGAATCTCCTGTTTTGGATTCCATCACGTGAGAAGTTGTAGCAGTCGTGAAACTGACGGAATCTCTACTCCTCTGGCTTCCTCCAGAGACACATTCAAGCTCTCCGGATTCGTCAAATATCGATCAAATGATTCGATCAACTTCCGGCATGATATCTGTAACTCTCCTGCTTGGTATTTATAGGTGGGAGACAAGCTGACCAGAGCAATCCGAACCTCAACATGCAACAAGTGAAGCCAATAAAATTACTCATCATTTCATGCCAACATTTAAAGTGCAGGTTTATTATGGCAAAAGTCTTTACAGAAATATTTTTTTGGCAATTCTAATAATGAAGCCATCACCAAATGTGCAATTACTTCGATAATACGCCGTGACATTGTACAGTCATTACAAAATTTATCCCATCAGCATAATGAATTGGAAAAATTATTTTATAGCAACCAACAGCCATTTGGAGGTGCTATTATAAAGGGTATTAATTTTAAAACTATTAATAAAACACGCTAAATTTTTATTTCAAACGGCAGTACAAAGGATTCGGTTAACTAATAGAAAATAATATCTTGTAAATGACCTCCTGTTGCTGTACTGCGGCTCAATTTCTTGAATACAACAAATAATATTCTCCCTTAGGTCATTAATTGTTTGTGGACCGTTAGCATAGTATTTTGCCTTCAAATAGCCCCACAGGTAAAAATCTTGGGTGTTTGATCGTAAGATCTAGGCGACCAATTAATGTCCCCTATTCGAGAAATTATTCGATTACCAGAGCATTGGCACAAAAGATCAATTGTTTCTGTTAAGAACGGATAAGAAGTTTGACCTATATAAACTGTCCTAAACCAACAACAACAAATGTGAATGTGAAAATCTATGTGTTTGAGTAAATAAAAAATGCCATTTAGGCGAAAACTTTTATTGTAATTAAAACATTTATATTTGTAACATTATACATTAATACATATTTTCTAACTGAACTAAACTCAGTCTATCCAAAACATATCACTTTACGGAAAATGTTGGGGTAAAGTATTCTTTCATTTCTACTTGCTTAGTACGTTTAAATCAAAAATCAAAATTTTCATGAATTTTGAAATGGACATTTTCACATTGAATTAGGCTGAAACTTAGGGCATTTCCAGAAAATGTAGGCTAGGGTTCCATATTTAGTTGCAAAAATCAAAATTTTTATAAATTTTCTTTCGATATTTCTAAGAGGTTACTACGGCTGATGACATTTTCACATTGAACTAGATCCATTATATCCAAAACATATGACTTTTCCGGAAAATGTTTGGGAAAAGTAAGTTAGGATTCCGTTAGCTGCTTAGCACGTTTAAATCAAAATTTCCATGACTTAAGGCAAACATGCCTGACTTATTGTTTACTCAAATAAAGGCTGTTTTTGAAGTTAAAACAAATTACAAAAGCCACTCAAAAATACTTAAACACGATTGCATGTTTACCGTTTGATGTTATTTCTTTCATTTCCGACATAATTACAAAACCTCCAAATACAAATAAATATGATGCTCTTCGTGAAGGTTTAATTAAACGTAAAACCTTATCCGAAGCGCAACGTGTAGAAAAATTAATTGAGTTAACACTAATAGGATATAAATCTCCATCTGAATTTTATCGCAATTTAGAACAAATTGCTGGTCCTCCGTTGCCGCGTAAACGCACAATTATTAAAGACTTTGTGGTTAAAAAGATTGCCAGATTCTATCAAAGCGGTTATCATAGTCCGAGAATCTGATTCGATCACCGAATTATGCAAATTAACTATTAATTTAAAAACCCGAATTTTTAAAGTTACTAAAACAAATATCTCAATTAATACAATTATTAAATGCGATGATTCATTTTCACCGCGGTTACACGTTATTAACAAAGAATTTGGTAAACTCCTTCGCCAGTTTCCTACTTTGACTCAGAAACCGAGATATGATGTACCGGATAAACACAAAGTCGTTCATAAAATCGTCACTCGCGGCCACCTTCCATATGCTACTCCTAGAAGGCTGGACTCTAAAAGTTTTATCAGTATATGTATATGGTGATACTCAACGAAACTCACATTTTTCTTCAAGAAGTAAACAAAATGCTTTCTCGTAGATTATGTAAATAGGAGTTTTTTGGTAGGAGTTGCTGGAGACGCATAATTTAAGATATATTTTTTTTGTAACGGATCACTGAGCACAGGGATGCTAGGTGAAGGACCAAGTTTTTAAATTGCAACAGCAATCATGTGATATATCAAATGAAAGGTATTTTTATTACAAAACCAATTTTATAGTTATTTCCTTTCATAGAAGCCTAACTTATCTTTGAAACCAGATCCACAACATTTTTTGTTGGACACGAATTGCGTCAAACGAGGATGTTCCCTGGCTGTTCATTGACGATCCGTTATTGGCAAACCCTTAAAAGTCAACAAGAGGAACGCGCAACAGAAAACGAGCAAACTAGAAATCGAGTGGGAAACCTTTAAGGTGAATATTTAACAGAAGGACAACGTGAAATACAATGTGAAGAACAACGTGATAGATATAGACAAGTAAGAACAGCAATACATAACATTAATCACACTTGAATAATATTTCTATGTCTTGCGTTTCACTATGATCCAACGATTGATTGCACTTAACATCGCAATATTTATATTGGTAAAATGGATCAAAAGTTAATTGTAAAGCATTGAAATATAAAAAGGAAGCACCAAGGTTGTGTTCAGTTAATGGTAAAGTGAAATTCCCAACATTAAATATACCACCAAAACATTTTCTTAACAATATTCGAAAGTACAACACTTGATTTCAAATGACTTCATTTAGTGCTGATTCAGTGCAATTACTGATCATTTCACGTTAACATTTAAAGTGCACGCTCATTGTTGCAAAAATCTCTACAGAAATGTTTGCTTGGCAATTTAAATAATGCCATCACCAAATGTGCAATTGCTTCGGGAATATGGCGTGACATTGTACACTCATTACAAAATTTATCCCATCAGCATAATGAATTGGAGAAATTATTTAACACTGTGGCACCATTCGACAATCACAAAATAGTTAGAAGAGCTAATAAAACACCAGTAGCTGATCATTCAGGACGATTCAGCGCACCAACAATAAAGGAAGTGGACATTCTCATAATCTCTCAGGGTCCCTGACATGTAGTGTTCCTATGACGCACTTCAATATCAAATATTATTTTGGCAAAGAGACGATGGCTATCATTTTCAATTGAAAATGATAAATCCACCAACTGGTAATTTTTTTTTTTTTTTAAATTAATTTATGACCTTAAGAAAATTATTAGGACAAAAATACATTTCATTATTACAGGTACAGAAACAAATTAAAAAGTAAGTTTCATGACAGATTAATAATTCGGAATAATCTAGAAAATCATATTTTGAAATGTTGGCTATTGAATCATCAAAATTTAGTGGACATGTACGCAAAACTATAGAAACAGGACGCCTATTATCCATTCGACTTAACCAACGACAAGTACGATCGGAGGAATACATTCATCTACGTGATGCAATTAATACACAGGATGCTATGTCATACGTTCGAAATCGTGGCCGACCCGATTTATTCATACCATTCACTTCCAATCCGAATTGGAACGATATCAACATTTTTTTATTGCCTGGACCACCTCAAACTGACAGTCAGGACATCACAGCACGAGTATTCATTCAAGCAGGAATTAAAATCTTTGATGGATTTAATTGTGCAGCACAACATTTTTGGCTCAATTTGTTACTGGACGTATTCGAATGTATGGCAGAAGAGAGGATTACTCCATATATGCTTATATCCTAATTTGGTGTATTGATAAAAGTAAACCAAATGCAATTGATAGTATTATTTATGCTGAAATACCAGATTCTACAATTGATCCAGAATTATTCGATATAATTACGCACAGAATAAGATACATGACATATTTTGTGCACTTCATATATATTCACCAATTCACCATGTGTATAGATGGCAAGTGCTCTAAACGATATCCAAGACAATTGATTTCAAAACCAATTACAGGCAACGATGAATATCCACCATATCACCGACGTTCAACATATGACAATGGTAGAAGATTGAAAGCATGAAATAATGACGTTGAGATTGGTAATCATTCTATAGTGCCATATTCACCATTGTTATCCCAAATCTATGAAGCACATATAAATGAAGATTATATGGCAGTAATACGGCCATTTTTAGAGTAACACCTGTAAATAATAATTTCGATGATATCAAAATCAAATGGGAAGATACCTCTGCAGCAATTAAGCAGGATGGCGCATATTCGCTTTTCCAATTCATCAGAGATATCTGACTGTAGAACATTTATTCGTTCATTTAGAAAATAAACAACGAGTACAGTGTACAACAGAAAATGTTATCGAAGAGCATCATACATTGTAAAACGTTATTGAACATATTTAGAAGTTTCATGTTATTTCACTTGGAATGCATCCAGAAAACAATTTGAACGTCGCAAACAAGGACTAGCAGTAACTGGCCTGTTCAAATCAACAATGCAACAGATCACAATATTTTATGTCAACCTTGACTAATCAACCTTACATCGTTTAAATCTACCGGATAAGAATGTTTGGCGCCAAATTTAGTTTTTTTTTTCTAAGTTGAATAACAAGTGGCTTACTCTTAATAACTAATAGACCCCACTCGTAGTAATCTATTAGTTAACTGTAAATCAAGGCTAACTTAAATTTCCAATATAAGTACAAAAGTCTAAGATTTTACATGGCCCTTCGAACCACTAAAACAGCTGACAAATAGAGGTACAGACGGATAGTCTGTAACGTCGTCGAAGGTGACGATACCACAGCAGCCAAGCAACAATAGGCACGTAAACTCACCAAAATAAACATCAAGTAAGAAGATAAACTACAACAAGCAGCGCCATACCACCACAAATAAACCAAATAACAACAAGATGGATGAGACCTCAACCGCGGCAGAAACAACGCAAGTAAAATTGTCTTGGTGGGAAGCGTTCAACGATATATTCATTAAGCCGATCCACCAAAACAGCTTTGCCTTAAGCAGCTAGACGACCATCTAAACCAAATAAAACTGACTGATCCACAATACAATCAATCAAGGTCAATTCATCTTATATTTGGCGCGGCTTATTATCCATCGATACTGATCAACAACAATGTCAAGGGAGGTGAACTAGAGCCAATAGCACAATAAACGGAGTTCAGTTGGATTTTATTGGGCAGCAGGAACAACACAGGAAGTCAGCACACAAAAATGATGATTGCAACTAAAAGTATAGAGGATCGGTTGAGATTACTAGTAGAAAACGACTCAATACCAAATGAGAGATAGCCTGTAAAAATTAGCCGAAAGTTTCCAGCCGAAAGTAAAAAGTCGATAATGCAGATTATGTTATTAACATTCCAGCTGAAAATAAACAATTTGGTGGTTGACAGTCAAAAAGTAAATAGGATACATGGATTGCAATAAAAACTTTTGTAAATAGTCTTACGTCGAAAACTTTGTTTAACCTAGTCGTGAAAAATATCGGAGAATCAGAAGGATTCACAAAATTGGAATAAAATCAGCCTCCATCTGAAGTTGAATCGTTTTTATGTTATTTGTCAATAGCTATCGCAGGAAAAATTTCACTTCAAGTTTCCTGTGGGAAATCTTGGAAAAATCGATTTTCCAAAAATCATTAGAACATTTTCATAAAATCAACCTCTAGTGTGTTATGTCTGGAGATGAATTGCATTATTGTGACTTGTCAATAGCCAACGCATGAAAAAAAATCAGTTCAAGTTTCCCGTTGGAAATCTCTGAAAATTCGATTTTCCAAAAATCAGAAAAAAATTCGTACAAAAACAGCCCCTAGAGTGTTATGTCTGGAGATGGATTGCATTGATGTGATTTGTCAATAGCTATCGCAGAAATAAATTTCAGTTTGAGTTTCCCGTGGGAAATCTCGGAAAATTCGATTTTCGAAAAATCATTAGAAAATTTGTATAAAATCAGCCTCTAGAGTGTTATGTCTGGAGATGGATTGCGTTTATGTGATTTGACAATAGCTATCACAGGAAATAAAATTAGTTTAAGTTTCCAATGGGAAATCTCGGAAAATTCGATTTTCCAAACATCATTAGAAAATTTGTATAAAATCAACCTCTAGAGTGTTATGTCTGGAGGTGAATTGCATTGATGTGACTTGTCTATAGCTATCGCAAGAATAAATTTCAGTTTGAGTTTCCCGTGGGAAATCTCGGAAAATTCGATTTTCGAAAAATCATTAGAAAATTTGTAGTAAAATCAGCCTCTAGAGTGTTATGTTGATGGATTGCATTTATGTGATTTGACAATAGTTATCGCATGAAAAAAATTCAGTTCAATTTTCCCATGGGAAATCTCGGAAAATTTAAAATTTTGTAAAATCGAATTTTCCGAGATTGCCCACGGGAAACTTGAACTAGATTTTTTTCTTGCGATAGTTAGTGACAAAACACATCAATGCAATTCATCTCCAGACAAAACACTCTTGATGCTGATTTTATAAAAATTTTCTAATGATTTTTGGAAAATCTAATTTTCCAAGATTTCCCACGGGAAATTTGAACTAACTTTTTTTCCTGCGATAGCCATTGACAAGTCACATCAGCTTCCCAGAAAACCTAAACACAAGGTGGGTAAAATACAAGGAAGAATTGAGTAAAATCAAAACTCAGCAACACGACACCACGTAAAGGCATGCAATAATCCAGCATATATGTATAGCTTTGCTGGGTACGATACCGTTAGCACTCATAAAAAACAAATTGTGGTGGCAAGGTTACATTTTCTTTGGCAAACCAGAGGATTTAGAAGAAACAGCGATACAAATTATGATAATAAGGAAATAGCTGGTTCAGAAACCCAAAGCGCAGTAACAATAATTGTTAATCTCATATAAAGACAAGATTTCTGTAAGGAAATAAACCGTCATAGTCAAGCCAAAAAAATCAGCAGGAAAAGAAAAGCTCTATCACTAAATCCACTAAATGAAAACGGCTTACTACGAGTAAACGGACGACTACAAAGTTCAATGCTCCCAAGTCCAAGCCAGAATCCTGTAATCCTAAGCAAGCACAACATAGTTACAGAAAAAAGAATAAAAGTTTCTCATGTTGGTACATTACACGTAGATACAAACAAATTCTGGATCATTGATTGTAAGCGAGCTGTAAGACAGATAATTCAAAAATGTATTCTAAACAACTAATGGGAAGCATACTATCAGCAAGAGGAAGGCCAGAAAGGCCGTTCAGCAAAACAGGGCCCGTCCAATTAAGATCAACCAAAGGCAGGGGGGTTACAAGACATGCAAGGAATACTTTGATCTGTATATATAAAAACAACGAGGGCCACCCATATTGAAATAATAGCGATTTAACAACAGAATCCTTCATTGTCGCTTACTAAATATTTACATCCAGGAGAGGATTATGTACCGAAATTTACTCTGATGATGGAACGTACATCGTAGGAACAAACAACGTAATGCGGAAGGAAGCGACATTGCAACCATGATAGCTTGCAATGGAACTAATTGGCACTTAATACCACCTCTTCCATGAGAGGAAGGGATTAAATGAATGAAATTTCATCTTAAACGGACCAAAGGCGAAACAACACTCATTTTCGAAGAGCTATATAACGACTACCCAAGTAGATGCATGTCGCAATTATCGCCCACTAACTCCGCTAATAAGTGATACTACAGATCTGTCAGCATAACCAGAGAGGTAATTCTTGATAGGAGATTCAATAAACACGCTGACTGACCACATATCGTTAAGAATGAGATGGCATGTAGTCGAGAGAATGGTTCAGGACTTTTTGAAACATTGGCCTTTCGAATACCTTCACCAACTGCAACAACCAACAAAATGGAATAGCAGCACAATGGTCAACGACCTGCTTTTATTGAAAAACGGCCAACAACCTGCCACACGATGGAAGCTAGGGAGAGTTGTGGAAATACACGCCGGAAAGAATGATCTAGTTCGGGTAGCGAAAATTGCAACCTATAGCAACTGATTCTAAGGCAATGAATTAATCAAGTTCTAAGGCGGCAGTCTCATAGACAAGTAAAGAACAGATGGACCTTCAATCATCAACCATTAGCTACGTTATCAGGAATTTACTTCAAAGAAATAGATAAACTCGAGGTAGTAGCTGTGAAATGGACATTGAACATTTTTACAACATGAGTAATTTAGGAAAAGTGATTGAAGCCTTTAAGCAAATACAATCTGAACTAAAAGTGGCATGCTTAAATATAGCCAGGTTACATTGCGAACTAATTCTTCAATAAATTCAATGGCAGTACAATAATTTGATTGCGGGCAATCAATTATTATTAGCAAGCAAAAAGTAAGTAGCACGACTTTAAGGCAGAATGTTGAGTTAGAATCGTTAAATGAATACTCCATTGGAGAATAACAAATTCGCTCGATCTTAACCTCAACCATCAAACTGATGTTAATTCTAAAAAATTCCGAAGAGACGCAGCAAGGTTTACTTGATGTAGTCCAGCACGCCCACAATAATATATTGCACCCCTCATTACTTGCTCCCGCTCCATTAGAACAAGAGCCCGAATTAATCAAACGACATATACTAACATGCATAACCATACCTGGGCATGGCATTTCCGACCTCCTTCACATATATCACGGGATGAGATAACGCAGTAGAGTATCCCAAGGCAACATCATAATAAAAATTATCATTCCTCTGTCTTTTGCGCAAGACTATATGTACTCTATTAGCAGTATTTCCAGTTCCTAGTATTAAGCACAACAACACCCAGTCTTATATTAGCACCAATTCAGGATACTTAGTAGTACACGATCATCGAGAGAAGAAGTGAAACAATGCCAACTATTCCAAGATAAACGATTTTTATGTGAAACATCGCCAATTTATAGCACAATGACTAACCAAAATCAATGCGAATTACCGATCTTACAATGAATAGCAAATCATGAAGGGACATGTGCCACTAGGTCGGTTACGATATCAAACCATTGTATTAAGCTTCATGCGACGAATCAGTGGATATACTCCATTCCAAATGAAACCACATTTGATGTAATATGCTGCCTTAGCATATTAAATCATTCAGTCTTAAAGGATCAGGGCCATTAGAAATCGAGGCTGAATGCGTGCTGCGAAGCATAAATTAATACATGGTCGCCATCGGCTTAGCTTCCAACCACATCAACGGGTCATTCCGCAGACCACTCAACACATTCGCCACACAGGTTCCAAATAAAACGATCGTATTCGATGAGCCTCAGTTCGTAACTCTCCAGGATACCGCGGGCTGGAACAAGAAATCCAAGCGGTTATGTCGATCATTATACCATGAACCATATAATTTTTTGGATTGATACAGCCATACGTGTTATTTGGTGTATCAAATGTATTAAACAAAGACGATCAACGTGCCGCCCCCTTCACCTGATCAACGTTCAGAAGCATGAAACCAACAACTGCAGCCCCATAATATGTTGAGTTCCACAGTGCAACAAAACACAATATTTTATGTAAACCTTGACTGATCAAGTTGTAACCAAAAAAAATTTTATTTTAAATTGTCCTTAAATCGTTTTCTCGATGCAATAATGAAATTTTAAGCATTTCTGATATGACAAACATTATTTTCGAATAAACTTACATACTTAATACAAAACAATTAATTATAATCCAACTTAATACGTTTACCATTTCGACCTAATTGAAGATTTCATATAAATCGTTGTTGGAATAATGATGATAATCCTGAATATATTGTATCGGACATTAAAATTATGACACAACGCACCACACCAAAATGTAATAAAATGTGGCAATAAAATGTTTTATTTGATTTCATTTTAATGAACCAACCAACATGAGATGGGTCGTATATATATGTTTTGTCATATACTACAATAATCGAAGATTTGAACATAAATAAGACATTTTGATTATGGCTTTTAGGTTGTACCGATTTTTTGTGTTTTTGTATATACATACATACAAGCCCCTTCTATAAGCAGAACGGTAAGGATTTTTGCAGTTAAATATTATAATGGCTTGTCAATGTCGATTGCGGTCTGTCTTTACTGCATGAAGATTGGACTAACTATTAACCAAAATGAAAACACCAAAAATAACGAATTTCTAAAGGAAACTTAGGTACCTGCTATAATTTTCCTTTTCTATTAACCTAATTCGTTTTATATTTCCTTTCAAAATCGAACAAAAAAATGAAAATTTCAATGTACACACATAAAAGAACCTCAGTTTTGGTTCAACTCATTGATATTCAAATACCTTGAGTTTCCTTCCATGTCTAATGAATTGATTTACTAATTCTCCCAAACTATAGCAACCATGTACATACATAGTAAGTGGTAAATGTACATAACTACACATACCCAACTTTTATATTTCATTCGTTTGTCGTTAAAAAGCTTATTTATAAGAAGTAAGTATAGCAACAACAAAACACCAAGCATTTCGTGTCTAAATGCAATTTATGGGCACGTAAAAAAATTGAAAATCCACAACTTTCTGTTTACCTAAAAAAAAAGAAAAATTTGTAGAAAATCAAAAAGGAAAACACATAAAAATGAGGTAGAGATTTTCTTTTTATGTTGCTCGCTATGTATTAACATAGTTTTAAGTCATACACATACAAATACACACGATTTGCTTATATGGGAACGTGTAAAATTCGTATTTTTGAACCATGCTAAGGTACAATTATCGTAGAGTTTGATCGATTAAATTTTACTTTCACATTTTATTTATGTATTCGGTTTTAGGTAATTCATTTGATTTATTGGCTTTTAAGGGAAATAGTTTTTGTTTAAGGTTAACTCCTTCCGCAAAATAATGTGCTTTCTTTACATCGATCACAAGAAGTTTTGATCAACTTTGACCTCGATTGATTGATGGCAATATATAGCGCAGCCATTTCAAGAGAGGCCTTTTGAAACTAATTCGGGATTTTACACTAAATTAAGTCGTATAAACTTTAGAAGTGATTGTGTTGATATATTTGGCAGATACAAAAACCGAAATTAACTTTTAATCACTGTCGGAATTCACTTTATTTTCCTTGAGAAAGTGTTGGTTTTAATTTTATTTTATACTGTGTGGTACTTCTCTTCGCAATTGATGTTATTATAAAATATTTCAAAACTGTAATAGTTTTATTTACGAAGATAGAATGTGTGTTCTAGAATTGTCTGAAACCATATATACTACTCCATTTGAACACAGTATGGCTTGATGTGGCCGTTCGATTATTTAATTGCGCAACATCTGGTGCAACATCACTTAAAGATTGGTTTTGCCTGTTGGAGCTCTTCTGTTATCGCCACTGGTTTGGTTTGTAATACGGGAAGTAGACATAGCCGATGTATGAATCTTCTTATATCACCATTCCAAGTATAACAACTACTACTACTTATTATGAACTCTGTTTAAACGTTCCAAGCGTTTTTGGATACGGTAGGATGAAATGGATGTACCACTTAAGACACTATAACGTCACCTATAGTATTTTGGTTTTATTACAAATTACGGTACAACGCGGGTTTATTGATTTAAAGATTAAATTTAACAAATTTTACTGTGACAAAATAAAAGATTTTATGGCTAAATGAACAGAGTTGAATTGGATAATTTTAAAGTTATGAATTACAAATTGAATAGAAGATATTATGCTCGTAGATTAAACATCCTCCCCGCCTTGAAGGGTTCAGTCCTGCAACTCGACTTCGTAGATAGGAAGAGGACATAGCTTTGATATCGAACGTTTCAATGATTCAGTTGAAGTTTTAACAGTAGCAACGCGAGTATGTCCATCACGGCCAGGTTATATTGCGACGACTCTTCCCATCTTCCATTTTAGCGGAGGAAGATTATCTTCTCTGATTAGAACCAATTCACCAGGAGCTACTGATTTAGTAGCTGATGTTCACTTCCTTCTATGCTGCAACTCACATAAGTAGAAATGCGGAGATGATGGAGGTTGAAAATGCCAAGTGATGCTGTTGTCTTGGCAAAACTTTGTAACTTCTAGTTGATATTGAAGTTCGGAGTAAGCGCCTACAAAGTTTGTTCCGTTGTCGGAATATATGTGATGACACATCCCTCGAGTAGCAATAAACCTCTTTAATGCTCCTATAAAAGCATCTGTGGTCATGTCAGACACCAGCTCCAAATGAACAGCTTTCACGGAAAAACATATGAAGATTGCGAGATATGCCTATGTATGTAGGTTTCTTTCCTCGGACCTTATAGTGGATGTAAAAAGGGCCACAGTAATCTAACCCGATTACACTAAATGGTGGTGAATGGTTGATTCTATGAGTCGGTAGGTTACCCATCAATTGATTGGTAGATCTCGGATGCAATTGGAAATACCTAATACACGAATGATATGTCTTACTAGTCAATTGACTTTCTTTTAAAGGCCAAAATTTTTGACGGATTGCTGCTAACATAGCTTGAGGTCCGGCATGCAACAATCTAGAATGATACTCGGAAAATAAATTTAGTGTGAATGATGTTTAAATGGGTGTTTGGAGTAGAAAGGTAATGAAGATGTTTGTAGGCTGCCACAGACTCGTAATATATTTTGATTGTCGAGGAAAGGAGACAAGGAATTTAGACGATTTTTTGTCGGTAAGCCTTTTGATGACAGTATTCTTATTTCATCATGAAATGCTCTACCTTGAAAAATTTTGGCTTTACTATGAAGACTGTTCTCAAGCTCTTTAATTGATAGAGACTCTTCTGTTCTTTCTTCCAATTTGCCTCGCAGTCGACCATGTAAACGACAGTTAGAAATGAATCGGTTGATCCAAGCCACGATGTTGCGTAGACTTCTGAAATTATTTCTATATTTTATGGAGTCGATTAAATTATTTCCATAGCTCGTGCTTGATTTTTCTTCGATGTAAACTAATACAGATTCTTCGATCCGTCGTTCAGGCAGAGGCACATCAACTGGAAGCTTTGTCTGTATCCAATTTTGAGCATCTGTATATAAAAATTGGGGTCCATTAAACCAGGTTGAATATTTGGGCAACTCTTCTGGCATGATCCCTCTTGAGACAATATCTGCAGGATTTTGTTCGGATTTTACATGGTTCCAGCTGTTGACGTTTGTAAGTTGTTCAATACTGGAAGCTCGGTTGGCAACGAATGTATTCCGCGACGAAGATTCAGATCTGAGCCAGTGGAGGACGATGATTGAATCGGTCCAATAGAAAATGTTATTGATTCCAAAGTTAATTATAGCGAGTACCCGATGTGCCAGATCGGCAAGAAGATAGGCAGCGCAGAGTTCTAAGCGTGGAATAGTAGTTTTTCGTAATGGAGATACTCGTTATTTTGAGCATAAGAGTGTGACTACTATTTCGCCGTCTTGGTTCACACATTTTGAATAAATGGCTGCTCCGTATACACGCTCACTCGCATCAGCGAATCCATGAAGTTGAAGATTGCTTGAAGATGAACCATTGGATAGATGCCGTTTGATTTTGAGATGTTTGAGCTGAAGAAGTTGTTCTCTGACGATTTCCCATTTGGTATGTAAATGCTGTGTCAATCGCCTTTGAGCTGCCACAGCTGCTGTAGAAACAGTTTACCGAGGGTGATAACTGGAGCCGTTAGACCAAGAGGATCAAAACTACGTGCGATACCTGCGATAACAGTTCGCTTTGTGATTTTTGTTCTTTTAATTAGTGTGATAAGAAAATGTAGTTCATCGGCTTGAGGTTGCCTGTCCATGTCTAATGTTTTGACGTACTCGCAATCATTGATTTGAAGAAATGATTCACGATCTTCTGGACGGACTTTACGTAGAATATCTGGTGAATTGGAACACCAATTGCGAAGAGCTATTTTAGCGGTACCTAGCATGGTAGTAATTTGTGTTTTCATTTCTTGAAGTTCCGATAGAGAATTGGATCCCGTTAACAGATCATCTACGTACAGATCATTATGAATGGCGTCACTTGCAAGTGGATACGTATCTTTATGATCTAAAGATAATTGTTGGAAGCAGCAGGTTGCAAGATAAGGAGCTGAAGCAGTTCCGTAAGGTACGGTTGTCAGCCTGTAGACTTGTAGATCTTCTGATGGTGTATCACGCCAAAATACTCGTATGTATTGCAGATGGGAATCTGACTCATCGATCCAAATTTGTCTATACATTTTAGACACATCTGCACTTACGACAAAATTATGCGCTCTGAATCGTATCAGGATGCTGAAGAGATCGTTTTGAACCACTGGTCCGGCCATCAGGATGTCATTAAGAGGCTTACCTGATGTCGTTTTCGCAGACCCGTCGAATACCACTCCTAAATTGGTGGTAGACCTCTCAGGCTTTAATTTACAGTGGTGTGGTAAAAAATAGTGGTCAACCGACATCTTTGTCTCTGAGACTAATTGCATATGCCCTAACCTCCTATACTCTCGCATGAACTCGTTATAAGCCTCTTGAAGTTCTTGATTTTGACTGCGCTTTTTTTCATTATTAAAGTAACGGCGCGGTGCCATAGTTCTAGAATCGCCTAACGTATCTTCCTTGATGAGCTCATTTTGTATTTTCCTTGAAATGGACTTCACATTTTTCCTCGATTATAGTGAACTTTTGAATAGATCATGGATTCTCTAGCTTCCAAAATCTCTCGACAAACTTTGCCCGATACTATCCACCCTAGAATTGTGTTTTGAAGAGTTGGAAGTTCATGAGCTAACCTTATTTGTCCTATTGAAAGCAAACTGAAAATCTCAGCTCTTATCAGTAGATCAATATGTTGTGGCTGATGGAATTGTGGGTCGGCAAGCGGTATGTTCTTTGGAATAGGCCAAGACTCAATGTTTATGGTAGAAATAGGTTGGCACCCTGTTAGTTTGGTAAAATAAATACATCAATATTTGTAGAATAGTTATTAATTTGAGATGGTAAAGTGATTGTTGATGATGTTCCACTTGACGTACTTCACTCTCCTGTTCCAATATTTGATAAATGGCATTTATTTCGTTTAAGTCCAAGTTGAGTCGCAAGTGATTCCGTTATAAAATTAATCTGTGATGTGGAGTGTAACAATGCCCTACACAAAACTGGTGATCCATTTACATCGAGAAGCTTGACTACTGCTGCAGATAGTATGACGTACGATTTTGAATTTGACTTATAATTCTTGAGTACAAAGCTTACGGGATTCGTAGATACGTGGGCAACTGTAGCTGAAGACTTCGATATATCAGCGTTTGTAGATTATTGTAGCTTTACAGGAACACTTATTGAGGAGTCATGGTGAATGAGGGTATGGTGCCTTCCATTACACTTCCGGCAATGTTCTGTATTACCACAGTCTTTGAGACTATGATCAGCGCTGAGACAATTCTCACAAAGCTTTAAAATTACAACTTGTTTGAAACGATCGTCGGGTGAACGAGTCAGAAATCACGTGCATCTCAAAATTGTGTGTCCAGGCTTTTTGCAGAATGTACACTGGTATTTAGGTGTGACTTTAGACGAAGAAGACCGAGTGATTGTATGTGCAAAGCTTTTAATTGGTCGCTGTTGATTGTTTTGATGACGGATAGAGCAGGTGGTATGACTACTTAGTTGACTGTGAGTAGAACTATCAGGCGAGTGACATCTTTTAGTGAGAAAAGTCATCATCTCCTCTAAAGTAGAGCAAGTCTTGTTGCCGGTGCTTCATCATTCCATTTCGCCAATGTATCTGGATCTAACTTAGTACACATAATATATATTATCAGGTCATCCCAATGTAACGTAGGTCGTTTAAGACTTGCAAGCGCACTTAAATTTGATTTTATTGTATCAATCAATTCTCTAAGATTTGATACTGATGGCTTAGTAATTTGTTTGAACTTAAAAATTTTATCAAGATGACCCCTGCATATAATTCTTTAAAAGTTTGATAGCCTTTGGATAATTGTCTGTTGTAATTTCAAGAGATGATACTGTTCGTTCTGCCTCACTACCAGATTCAAGATAACCTTTGAGGTAGTGAAATTTATTTAAATCATCGAAAGTGGAATTACTATGAACAAGACAGTGACGTAAATGATTCAATGAATTCTAAATATTTATTTATGTCACCAGAAAACGATTTTAATTGTATTCGCGGATAATTTATAACGGAATTTTGATTCGGTTGAACTGGTGTGGCCTTAATTTCGGTATCACTTATTTTCGAGCGTATCGCTAGTAATAATGCCGGTTTAATTACGTGATATAATTCCTCGATTTCAGCGCGTGTTGCCGAATTTATTTCTTCAGTATCATAACTTTCAAAGCTTTATTGAACCGTATTAAATAAATCTATGTGGCTTTCTAGGCTTTGAAGACGAACCTCTAATTCGGGTGAAGAAGCGTCTTTAAGTTTGTCATTCACGAATTTCTCAACACGTTTAATTTGTTCAATGAGCACTACACGTTGAGTTTTTAATTTAGCTAACTTTGCTTCAGTCATTTTTACACCACTTTTATTTTCTTAAACACTTTCGGAAATTTAAATAACACTATTAGAACACTATTCACTTTATATGTATGTAAAGAGAGAACAATCCACAAATATTTTGATTTAAAAGAAATAAAAAATGATTTTTACTTCTATACATATGTTGATATTCAGTTATAATGAACGGTTCTGAAGCTCCTCGTGGACGATTTAAAATTCCAATTTTTTTCTCGATTGATGGCTAGGTACGAATGACTTACGTGAACAATTTGTAGAAACTCAACGGTATGTTGAAGATAATGTAGATTGTAGAAATGATACGGTGAATATCTGAAGAAATTCTTGAAGAAATAGAATATTTTGAAGAATGCTAATGTAGAATTTTGAAGATATGTAGATTGTAGATAGTAGAATGAAGACTTTACAGGATACTTCGGGAATGGATCCCACTTCTGACACCAATGTTTAAACGTTTCAAGCGTTTTTGGATACGGCAGGATGAAATGGATGTACCACTGAAGACACTATAACGTCACCGATGCATTTCACTTGATGCAGTTCAGACTTTAGTCTTTATTAAAACTCAATATTTTTATTAATTTTAATTTTGAATTTTATTAAAAATTTTTATGTTTTTGATCTGAGAGCACAATGTAGAATGTAGAATGATATTTTTTAAGGCAAGTACAAAAATACAATGTTCTGTAGTTAATTATTTTATGATGATTCATGAAGGACCTTACCCTCCTATGATACAATTTCGGTTTTATTATTGTACAAATTACGGTAAAACGCAGGTTTATTGATTTAAAGATTAAATTTAACGAATTTTACTGTGACAAAATAAAAGATTTTATGGCTAAATGAACAGAGCTGAATTGGATAATTTTAAAGTCATGAATTACAAATTGAATAGAAGGTATTATGCTTGTAGATTAAACAAACGCCATGATGAATATCTATACATAGAGAATTTCATTGTACTTAACTTGAATAAGTAGTACGTCATCGACTTTCAAATATACCACCGGTTCCAAAAGTGATGCACCATATCATTTATGACTCTCCATGTGGACTTGTGATTGGTTGACCCGCGACCACCAGAAAACACGGGATGCAATCTAATCAATTAGAGCCAAGCCACGTGACGCACAATCTGCTGGATTACAAGTGGATGGGGCATGCTCCACTGCTCGCATAACTCTCCAACAAATCTAGCACGATTTTTGAACTGGTCCAATATGTTCAATTCACAATTTCCAATTCCAATCCAACCTTTTACGCGAAAGTTGTTGTATAAAAATGTTAAACATGTTCAATTTAAAATAAAACATGTATTATTCTTTTCATGGATTTCAGCTTATTTCGAGAATCTCAACTGCATAATCCGAAACATCTTGCTCACAAACTGTTTTTGTCAAAGTATCCAACAAACTCTTATTTCTTCTACTTAGTACCAATGAAGTAACATACACATGCAATAAATTGACTTGCCTCTTCAATCGTTTCAGCACCGCTACCTCATCAACGTAAACACATGTTCCAATTATGCTAGGGAAGTGTGTTAATGCAAATCGGCATACATTTCTGAGATCTTTCGTAATGTGCGAGTTGCTAAATAAAATGTCGATGTTAACCCGTATGTAACCGTTAAGAGCCGAAAATGCTTAATAGGATTCTTTACATGACTTCACCATACAATTCGTTGGTATTTTCAGTGTCTGGTGCTTTCAAATGACCCATTGCTTGATATACGCCCATGAATTCGTAATCTAACCTTTTGAATGCTGGTTCTCGGCTAAATCGATTTTTCACCCATTGTAACCCCAATTTGTTTGGTAACTGTTCAGCAAGTAAAATACTGAACTGGTCGATTCATTGTTTTAAAAGGATTACAATCCACACAAAAATTGTTTTTTTGCAACACTAACGTGGAGTTGGGTATCTTCATTCGTCCTTTTTCCAAACAGCTGCAGAATTGGTACTGATCCAATGAGTATATCAATTTAACATCTAATATGAAACTCAGAATCCGCCAGATCAATGTGCTTCGGTAATTTTACGTTTTCACGTTAGTTATCGAAGACTGATACCAAACATGTAATTTCAAGGAAAACCAATGCGTTTTTCGTAGACCATCTGGATTGCTTAAAAAGCTAATTTAATTTTGCCTCTGGTCGCCCCAACCACACATATCTCTAATTGCGCTCTCTGGAATTCTTGAGTTGAATCTTTGAAATTTTAGCCTTTGGGCGCAATGTTCGGTGTAAAAGCTCACTTGAGGGCCGAAACCCAATAAGGCTCTATAGTTAATTATTTGGCCATAATTTTCCTTAATTTTGCTAAAATATTTCTCAGTATGACCGATTCAACTGTGATATATTCCATAAAATGTTTTTCATGAATAACCCTTTGCCTTCCGTCTTATTATTATTAAAGGGTCATGTGGTGCTTAGACCCTTCTCAATTAGCCGTCCAGTCAATAAATTGACAGTTTTAGGCCACCATATAACCGATGCATAGGTGACCATAGGCCTAATGATTGTAAGAAATGGCCAGTAGATCATTTTTGGTTGTAGTCCCCAAGTACGCCCATAGAGTGTCTGACAGGCCCAGAAATCCTTGGTGGCTCCATCTTGAACTTTCAATAAATATTGCTTCCAGTTCAGTTTCATGGAGCGGCAAAACCATTTTTCTATTGCTGCCCTCAAACGCCCCTTCAATGTCCACAAAGACAAAAAGGACCATTTCTTTATATGCTATCGCTTTTTCAATCCTCGTTACTAGACCGCTAAGGACCATCACAGTGGACTTACTAGTTTGATAGGTAAACTGGTCCCGATGCAGCGGATTTTTTTAAGGATCTCACTTCTAATTTGATATTCCAGGATTTTTTACATCGTCTTCAATAGAAACGATGTGAGGCTATTGGCCGATATCTCTTGGCCTGGGTGTCTGGACGACACCCCCTCCCCTCCCCCCGGTATAAAGACCACATTAACTTTCCTCCACAGTTTGGGAATATAGTTGAAAGCATACCTTACTCGAAACATCTGGATCAAGCTGTGGAGTATTTCCTTACTCCCTTTTTGAAGTAAAGCTGGAAAGACACCGTCCCCTCCAGTGGATTGAAAAGATTTGAAAGAGCCAATAGCCCATCTTACCTTACTGGGTGTGAAAATGGAGAGAGCTGCAAAGGGCAATTCCTTGATTCCTTCACAGAAATTCCTCCAGGTAGCCCTTTAGGATCTTCTTAATTCCAGATCATATTGTTGAATAGTCTTCTCGTTTTTTCTTTAGTTTACCCAGCGTCCCGTTCAATCAAGGGACCATCTTTGTGGACTATCTTCGCTTAACCGGGCTTGAACTCCAAACCCTCTGGAGACTCCATGTTCCCCACAACCAAGGGCATTCCTAGTTCGAGTGAAACTCTATAACAGTCCCAGTCGGTCAGTTTTGGAATTCTGATTTCCTGCCGCTGCATGGTCTCAGCCGTCAAATCTTATATGCAAGTTATCCGATAAAAAGGCCTGTTCAGACACATGCCAGTTTTTAACTAAGTCGCTGAAATGCGGACAAGCAAGTGCTAAATAGGACTTCTTGCCTAATCGCATTTATAAAAGTAGGTTTCCTTCCCTTATTGGCAATGTCTACATTATTTGAGATCAGAAATTCAAAAAGGTACTCACCACTGTTATTGACGTTCGTGCTGCCCCACACCGTGTGGTGCGCGTTTGCATTGCATCCTATCAGGTAGGTTAGCCTATTGCGTTTGCAATGAATTATGAGGGCCGCCTAACTTCGAGTGGAGATATTAACTCTGAGTCTCCAACAAAGTAGTCGGAGCTCATTTTAGCCTCCTGTTTGCCCCTTTCCCCCAGAACCTTCGCCATTACTGCAACCAAGTCCATGGAAATAAACTATGAAATGGGCATAAAATTAATTTGCGAACTGGCCAAAATTGCCACTCTTGGACTCTCAGTTCCGTTATGATAAATCAACTTACCCACTTGATTTGGTATACCTCTAATTTGGTTACCTGTGACCCATGGCTCTTGGATTAGGGTCATGCCAATGTTATGACACATAAACCTACGATAAAGGACGTTCGAAGACGCCTTTGCATGATGCAGGTTTATATTCAGGCGGGCGATGTATTGCGTCATTTTTTCGAAGGCCTCTTCAAAAGGCTCTGGTCAGTCTCCTTTTCCGCACCGCCACCAGCCTTGAGATTTTTTTTACCGGCCGATGGCTGACCAATGTCCTCCACCTCTGTACCGCTGGCCCCCACTCCCTGAGAACCTCCAGACTTCACCAGTCGCTTGCCGACGGACCCTCGGGCGAGCCCATCCCCCGTGCAACGCCTGACGCCTTCTTCTCCCTTTCCCGCCTTCTCCTCACCTATCTCGTGGACAATATCGCCCCATCCCAGTGGTATTGGGCAGAGGTTTCGCCACCATAGTCTCCACAGGCTTGACCACTTGGGTCTCGCCCACAAAAACCGGTTTGGAACCACCCTTGCCACCCTAGGGATGCAATTGGACAAACTCTCTTGTAGTTGACTTTAAAGCCAACCCGCTAGGGCTTCTCGACTGATTAGTGGTCCATGGAAAAAGTGAAAATGGCTTAACCCTTCGCCCCTCTCCTGATCACTCTCCAGTTAATAACTTGCATGCCCCCGTTTTGGCTTTTGATAAATCCAAGCAGCTTCTCCGTGGGCAGTTCAGCACTGCTTGGGGAGGTACCAAGCACAATCTTGGGTTAAGGCAGGTTTTCGCGCCTCAGCCACTATCAGCTTTGAACCCTCCCATTGCTTGATAGTGCCCATGGCCCCCCTGAGCCACTGTACAGTGGTCCGGTCAGTGCAGGTTACTATCACCCAATTAAGCCGACGCTGACGGTCAACGAACTTAGGTTTAAGCTTCTTGGCTTCCTGCTCCAGCACCTTGTCTAGTATACCCTCCTGGACAGCCTGAAGCTAGTCTCCAGTGAGGAAAACCTCACAAGAGGGCAAGATCTCAATGATCTCCGACTACCAGATGGCAAGATCCCAATGATCTTCCAGACGAGACCACAGAACTCGAAACCACCGGGACAGAATCCTACACCCTGGTCTTTATTTCTGCCGGTGGAGTAGGAGCAGAAGCCTTTCTATGTGGCCGCATCGCTAGAAGCCTCGTCTCGCTTCCGGGCGTTTTGCCCTCAGCGAGAAGCCTCTTGTACCGCTTTTTCGCGGTTCCGTACGTGGTTACCTCACCCTTCCGGTCCTCTTAGACGTCCATACTCCCTTGCTTTCACAGAGGAGATACACCCACTAACGGGGGCCGAAACTTCATCTCCTGAGGTGTCTGTTATGTATGTTAAGTTATTAAGTTAATGGTAATGAAATTACCTTTTTTCTATTATGGTTAAGAGTTATAGTATAAATTATGTAATAAATAAATATTGCATTTAGAGTCAGTGTTGAACTAGCCATAATTAAAGAGAGATGATAAGAGTAGCATTAGAAGGTCGTCTTTTATTTATTAATTACACAAGAGCGAATGTAACAAATGGGCGAATACTTAAACAGTGAGTAGAAAAAGGTAAGTGAACGGTAGAAAGTAACTATCTAAAGTGAGTGGGAAAAAGCATAGGATTAGGTCAAGTATATTGTGAAGTGTCCAGTGCAAATAAATAATTAAAAATAATCATGTTAAGTAACCTAAATCCGTATATGCTCGGAGATGATTTCAACGAAAATGTTGAACGTATGGAACAATTTTTCTTATTGAACGATATTATCGAAGAAAAAATAGTGGCATTTGTTCTTACATTTGTCGGTGCCGAAACTTATTCGGTGCTTAAAAAGCTTATTGTTCCTGATGAACCGTCGAAAAAAAGTTATAAAGAACTTATTAATATTTTGAAGAATCATTTTTCACCGGAAGTTAACGAGATTCCGAAAAGGTACCGTTACCACAAAGAAGATCAAAAACAAGGTCAATCCATACAGGCATACATTGTACAGTTAAAAGCCTTGGCGCAAACGTGCAAGTTTGGTGCATTTTTAAATGAAGCTTTTGGGTTGAGAGATAATTATTTAAGGGTCCATCTACTTAAAGAAAAGGATCTTACTTTTGAATAAGCGAAATAGCCATAAGTTGGGAAATGGCGGAACGCGAAAAACCGTTACAACCATTAGCGGTTATTGAAAACCAAAACGGTAACCAACAAACCAGAAGAAATTGAAGTCGAAGTCGGTCGCGTGGTAGAGGTCAACAAAGAGGTGGAAATAGGAAAGTCCAAAGTCGCTGTTTTCGATGCAATCGTTAGCACAATCCACAAAATTGTCCTGTTAGGACGTGGGAATGTTTTTCTTGTGGTAAAATTGGCCATAAAGTAAACATTTATTTTCAACGGAATGAAAGATCGAGATCATCATCAAGGTCGTCTTGCGGAAAGAACATGTCATCACGCAGTTCGAATTTGCAACGTAATTCAAGGGGGAGCTTAATAATTTAAGTATGAAAAAAATTAATTATGTGGATGGAAATAATATAAATGCATTGCAACCAATTGCCAGTTCAACAAATAATCCGTTTTGGGTTACAATCAAAATGGAAAGGCAGCTTATACAAATAGTGGTGGACACCGGTGCCTGTGCAACTGTGATGACTTTAGATAAGTTTAAAACAATTTTTAGTAATTTAAATTATGAAAATGTAACTCACAGATTTTCTTCTGTTACAGGTGAAATAATCAATTTTATTGGAAAGAGAAGAATGCAAGTTGAAATTGTTGATGGTAAAGTTCATTGGTTGGATCTAATTATTATACAACCGCAGAAAGTCAGTGGGCCTCTCATGGGTTGTTCTTGGTTGGATATTTAATTTCCAGCTTGAAGGACTACTTTTATATTTAATTATAGTCAACAAATTGATCGGGTGAGTCAACATTTTTCTGAAAATACGATGTAAATACAAGATATCAAGAAAAGGTTTCAAATCAGCTATTTTTTGTGTAATTGATTTGAGCAGGGCATACCAACAATTAGTCGTAACAGAAAATTCGAGGAAATATTTAACTATAAACACACACGGGGTTTATTTCAATTTACTCGATTACCATTTGGTGTTAAGAGTGCTCCCGCAATTTTCCAGTCCATTATGGATCAAATTTTAGTAGGTATAGATCATGTCGTATGTTATTTAGATGATATTATGATTGGAGAAATTAACATTGAGCAATGCAGGTATACGTTGAATTTGGTTTTGGAACGGTTGAATAAATACAATGTAGAAATCAATGTCGAAAAGTGCCAATTTTTCATGAATTCTGTAATTTTTTTAGGTCACAACATATTGGCTGAGGCTATAAGCCCAATATTGATAAAGTAACAGCAAACGTGAAAGCTTCAGCACCAAAAAATCTTCAGGAATTGCAATCATTTTTGGGTCTTCTCAACTATTATGGAAGATTCATTCCAAATTTATCTGCAGAACTACATGATTTATACAAACTGTGAAAATACGTTTCATAGATGTAAAAGTTTGTTATTAAGCAATAAATTGCTAGAATTGTATGACCCCTCAAAACCGATTATAGTTCCAACTGACGCCAGTCCGTATGGCGTTGGCGCGGTATTATTACATTAAATTGATGGTGTAGAAAAACCAGTTTTATTTACTTCTAGCACTCTTTCTCCAGCAGAAAAATAAATATTCTCAGCTTCACCGAGAAACTCTGGCTGTGATTTTCGCAGTGAAGAAATTTAATAAATATATTTACGGTCATAGGTTTATTTTGGTTACTGACTCACAAGCACTAAAGGAATTGTTTAGTCCTAAAAAAGGAACATCAAACGTAGCAGCGTCCCGATTACAAAGATGGGCGGTAATTCTTTTGACATATGATTATGAATTGCATCATCGACCGGGAAAAAATGGGGCGTCACCATCCTTATTTTTATTTTCTTTGTTAGACATATTTTATTCCCACCAGTTGCTGGGAAATGGAAATCGCCTGTGGAACACCCTGCTTTACCACAAAAAGTCTAAATGAAACTGGAGGGCGCCTGGTATCCAGAGTCCACATACTTAGGACTGATTAACCAGCCGCTCATCCATTGGCATATGCTATTCCATCGTAGACTAGGCTTTTTTGTCAAATATTTCTCCTTTAGCGCCGTACTTTAACCTGCGCCAAAAGGTCAAAATGTATCAAACGACCTCAGTTACCAGTGGTTGCCACAAGGAGGCAGTACGGACACTTTCGAATTGTGACCAGGTTGCCCCTTGACAATCGTACCCTTCAGCCAGCTGCCTATAACATGACCAGAACAGCTCACGTGATGCTCAATCCCCCAAAAGTTTACGGAGCTGGTAGATTACTCTATCTAACTTTGGTCCCTCCTTCCAGTCCCACGCCGAACCACCAAAAACTTGCCTTCCGTAACTTTTTGCTAAAGTCAGTTAAGGCACTGCAAAAACTTCCAAGTAGATACACAGAACTCCAAATTTCCTCACATAGTTTATATCCTAACTATGAGAACGTTAAAATATTCAAAATTCGATTACTCTAAGAAGCTTATATAGAATTATTGTTATTTAATATTATTAATTGTTATTATCATTTCTAATCTAAAAATACAATTTCTTACCTCCAGCTGCATTTCTCTCGTATAAAAAAGAAGATTGACTGTAAGATTGACTCATAGGTGCCCATACCAAGTCGTTTAACCTAAGAGCTTAAAATTCGCCTTAGAAAATGTAAAGAGGACTTGGGATGCAGCGGAAAGATTTGTATTTGCTCCAAACTGTTTTCCTTAGAGCTGCTCAATTTTCCCAAGTTGTAATTGGAGCAATAAAACGGTCGAGTTTAATTTTGATGAATTACTGGTTTATAATAGTTTTGTAAATAAAAGACTGATGCGTTAAGCTCAAGAGAATAATTGTAATTAAATTTTTATTTTATACAAAAGTTTGATATATTTAGTACAGTTTATACTACTTTGGCTTTTAGTACATTTGATTTAGTAATTAGTATAGGAGCAACTATTAGTACAAATAATAGAATTTAGATAGAATGTTGATTCATAGATGTCACCGCTAATAATTTAGGAGAACAACAGAAACATTAAACATTTTTGATATGACAGCTAGTAAAATTTAAATTTGTGATTGTTGTGTGAACTGTGAATCAGAATAAACATTTTATCGTATCGGAGCTTGAGTTAGGTGTAATTAAATTTATAAATATTTATAAAATATTAATACATGCTTAAATTAATTTTCAGATTATAACCAGAGCTATACTCTGCCAAAAATCCATTGGTTAATATGTAAGTTTTTGTCCTTCAACAAGACGATGTCGTCAACCTGAAGCGATGACCTTCTGGTTTTCCATTTTGTTCGCTGTTGAAGCGAAGTAAGATACTCGATGTGCCATCTATTCCAAAAGTGTTGGCTCATTTGTTGAACCATTTATCAACGCGTTGGATAGGACATTTTTTGGTCAGATATGTCGGGTTCTGGAATTTTTGACATGGGATGACCAATCATGAAGTGTGATGGCGTTAGCGTACCAACCTCCGTGATATTAATAACATAAAGTGGCCGGGAGTTTAGAATTCCCCCTATTTCGGCTAGAAGGGTACTCATATCTTCAAATGACAAGGCGTGTTTTTCTAGGACCCTCTTTATATGGAACTTGGTTGGTTTTATTGCTGCTTCCCAAAGACCTCCGAAATGCGGAGAGTTAGGTGGAATAAATTTCCAGGTGATACGGTTCCTGGAAAAATAATTAGAAATATTATTTGATAATTTCACAAGTTTATTAAACACCTGCTGTAATTTCCTGTCTGAGCCGACAAAATTGGTGACATGGTCGCTATATAGCTCAAGGCAAACCCCTTCTTTGTGCCGTAAATCTTTTCAATGCCCCTAAAAAGGCATCGCTTGACAAATCACCAACTAATTCTAAATGGACTGCTTTTATGCTCAAACATATGAATAGGCATATGTAAGCCTTATATGTTTTCTGACCCCTCTCTTTGGTAAGGCGAATTGAGAAGGGTCCTGCGTAGTCTACACCAGTTTTCAAGAATGGTCGTACTAGTTCCACTTGGGAACTGGGTAAACTGCCCAGCTGTTGGCTGCATTGCGCCTTGAATTTAACATATAGGTGAGCATTTCTTTATGGTTTCTTTCGCTTTGGTTTTACCATTGGGTGAAAATCTCAATCTAAGAATAATTGCGTGAAGACTCGACTGCACGTTAGGACCGGTTGCTAAGCAATTATTGAGTGAAATCCTTGTGGTGGATTTTACGGATGCATCAAATACGACCCTCACTTTGCTAGTGGTACCGGTGCTTTTAAGAACGCCGTGATGTGGTAAATAGAACCCATTTTGTGATGATTCTGATGACGAGACTTCGATCATGTGATTGAGCTGCTGATACTCGGCCATGAAATCATGATATAATTTTGCAAAGGACGGATCACGTATGAAACGGCGCTCGACTCCTCTGAGTCTTTGAATTGCTGATGTTAATGAATCTCCTAAAATGTCGGGTGATCTTTTAAATGGCAAGTCGACTATGAATCGACCTTGTGGATCCCGCTTCATATTCTTCACGAAGTGGTTTTCGCAAAACGTTTTTTCTGGTGACAAAATCTTTTGTGATGTGTTGACCAACTCTAACTCCCAAAACCTTCTTAAGCTTAGGTCTATGTTGAACATTTCCCTTTCATTTGGGGATAGGACTAGCATTGAAATTGCTTCATCATCTGTCGAATGGCCGGCTTTCCCCGACATTACCCAGCTGAATATGGTATTCTGGAGGACTGGTTCATTTGCATTGGTTTTGATTTGACCATCTTGTAGAAGATCACAGAAATGATCGGCCCCGATTACAACATCGATATTGCTTCGTTTGTTAAACTGTGGATCAGCTAATTTAAGATTCGGCGAAGTTTTCAGCTTTATGTGTAGATTTTGAGTATAGGTAATCGATTCGTAATTTTTGGTATTACCAGTGTTTCGATGGAGAATTCTGGGAATGCGTTTGGTCTGATGTTTATAGTAACCAAACCCTTAGATATTATTGATCCTGATTGGCCTAATCCAGTGATGGGAATGCGTGCATTTCGTTTTTTCAATCGAAGACGTTGCGCACAACCTTCTGTGATGAAGCTGGCTTGTGAACCCGAATCTAGTAATTTACGGCATTTTTGGCAACGTCGTCTGGATGGACATCTAATTATTGAATGGGTGCCGAAACAATTGAAACACCTGTTTGTACTCTTGATGAATTCGTTGCGTCCATTTAAGTCCAATAAATGAAACTCGTTGCAATGAAAGATTGTGTGACCTTCTTTTTGGCACATGGCGCACGGATAATTATTGAGTGGCTTGAATGCGGAAAAGCCCTTAATTGCTTTCTCGGATTCCTCCGAAAAGACATGACTTTTCACATTCACTGACCTCTGAGTTGTACGTTTGGTTGTGGTGACTAATGACTCCAGAGTGTCTGTCCGTCGACCCAAGGATTTCAAAAATTCTGCGAAATCGGGATGGTTTATGTCTGCAGATTGCTCAGCCCAGAGTGCTTTCGTTTTGTCATCTAACTTTTGTAATATTATGTAAATCTACCAAGGATCTCTTTTCTCACCTATTTTACCAAGAGCCTTTAGTCCGCGAATCACTTCATCGGAAGTATCGATGATTCGCTTTATATTTGAGGCAGTTGAATGGCTAGCTGCTCGATAAAGGTACGAATGAAGGTTTTGACTATGTACTTTTTACGGTCATACCTTTCCTTTTATTTATCCAGTGCTCCAATGTAATTCCCTTCTGTTACGGTAATATGTCGTAGCAAGACAGATGCTTCTCCTCGAAGAAGTCCTTTTAAATATTGAAATGTTTGGACTGAGCTGAGATTTGGTGATTCGTGAATGGTTGTGGTATACATATCGTGGAACGATTGCCATTCAGAGTAATCTCCGAAAAACGAAGGGATGTGAATTTTCGGCAACTTTACTTGTGATGAATGTTCGCCATTTTGAGTCGTGTTATGTGACAAGTCGAGATCAATGATACCAGAGTTAAGGTTTTTGGCACGAATCCATTTATTCAGAGTCGAAATAGCTGTGTAATAGTTTTCTTCGTAGGTGACGTCGCTCTCTTCAAGCTAGTGTCGGAATGATCTTCCCTTTGCGTATTCCACCAGGTCGGTCAGTTTTCCTTTGTTGGTGCTTCTTTGCTTTTTGAGAGCTGCTAGCGCTAGGTTTGTCTCAGGCATGTTGCTTTTCTGTTGATGCTACCGATAACTATGAATTTGACCCTTAAGGTACCTGTATGCGTGGATACACTGAGTTTGTGTGCACTTGTTACTGTTTATATTGTGCTTTATTTGAAAGCGATTTTTTAAAACATCATATTATGATTAGTAATCAAAATTATGCAAATAAATACATTCAACTGGATGGTTTTCTTTTGGTTTGAAATTCGATGATGTTTTTATATACAATATGTTTTTCAGCAACTGAACAGGGGTAAGTATTTCATAAAGTGGTGCGTAGAGAGTGTTCCAATGACCTTCAATATTTTTCTTCTCTTTCTTATATTTAATCAAGCAGAAACTGCCTTTTTCATTTTCTAATCTATCCACTTTAATATTGTCGAGTTACATGTCCATTTCATCCCAACAAAGGGAATGTTTAATTGAGGAAAATCGTCTGTACATAGTAGTAATTCACTTTTCAACTAGTATATTACAAGAACCCGACAATCAAAACATTTTAATAATGTTTTTGTTATCTATAAAATGGTATCGTTCCACGAGGCGGACGATTTTATTACGAAAACTACTATACAAAGTTACTCAATTTAGGTCAACTGTAGTAAATTCATGTCAGTAATATATTACATTTCGCTGGCACGTCTAAAACAATATAACACAAAGAGAAATTATATGGTTGTGTATGTGTGTATCGCACGACACAAGATGTTCCAATTTTTTTGTTGCTGTTATAATATTGATTTAGCTTTTGCTTACACAAATCAAAAATACAACCACACAAAGTTGTCCACTTCTTACACATAAATTACATTCGAAACATAAATCCTTAAGCTGTGGAGCGCTCATTTTGTACACAACCAAAAAACAACAAAAACAACAACAAACAAATCGGAATTCAAATCTCGTACCACACAATCAATTAGTCTTTCATTTTATTGACAATTTTCCCAACCCGCAACCACACAATATGGAATATTTATTTATGTTCGAGCGCGCTCATTTCCATTCCACAATCTAATTTTTGTATGTATTCATGTATTTGCTTTTCCTAATTTTCCTGTTTTATTTTTCTCATCCATTCATTCAACTCAAATAAATTACAAAACTAACAATAGTCATGTAAATAATAGAAAACAACACACAGAGAAAATTCATGAAAAATTTACATATTTTCCGATTTTCAACTGTTTGATGTCTATCGTTTCGATATTCTGTGTATGTGTGCGTCTCTCTCTGATTATTCACTTTTGTTGATACTTCTTGTCGATATTGGTATTCGTACGTTGATAGTTTTTGTTGTGGGTTTTGCAAATGTGACGGGGGGGAATATTTAAATTTTGTGCATTCGATTAAGTTGCGACACAACATAGATGTCGACAAATCGAATAAGCAAACTAAACAAAAATCTAAAGCGTATTAAGAGTTTTGGTACGTAGCTATATGTATAATGTTTAGTGCGGGTATTATTTGAGATTGAGAGGGTTTGGATGCGAAATAATGTATTCGTCGCATATTCAATGTTGAATTATTATATTTGAACATTCTTTGTTATTTTGATTTCAACCGCATAAAAATATAAATCAATTTAGATTTAGTTAGACTGTAGCAAAAAATTGATTTGCATAATCATGTGTAAATAATGCACATCTAAATTGTGATTGAGGACGTTGCGAGGGTAAACCTTATTTATATGAAACAAATTCGCCTTTGTTCATCGTTTAAATCCGACGAAATCGTTCCAGCGTTTTTTTTTCTGATTAAAATAAAACCGTATCGCTTTTATAAGCGAAGCTTTTCTTGTGCCTTCCAGTTGCTACGAAATTATAACAACAGCTACACATTAACATTAAAAACAAAATTAAATTTCAAGTATTCCACGTATCCGTATAAGTACCACTTAAATCATATCCAACTAAGAAATAACAAAAAATTGAAAATGAAAATACTCGAACAATCCAAACACTCGAATCCACAATAAAACTTTCAATTATCTCCATTTTCATTTCGATTGTTGTTTCTGTTGTTGCTGTTATTTTCCTTCCCGTAAATTTAATCTATAAGTCACGTTTCATTCTTACTTATCCTTGACAATATTGTTTACAGTTTCCGTATTTTATGTTATTTTTATCTTTCCATGTCATCATTCTTCATCTTCTTGATACACAACAACAACAACAATGATGGAGCAGCAACCAAAATAAAATTAAGATGAACAACAACAAAACTAGATGGGTGGGTCATATAACAAAATTTACTATATGGTATGTACATCGTACATTTTTATTCCCGCATCACCCGCACGGCCCCCAAATATAGTACAATATTATCTTGGTAGACGCACGATTCGAGTAGTGTAGAGCAGTAATCATAATTTTTAAGGACACATTCACTGTACTCAAGGATAATGGAGGAGTTAAATTTTTTCGATTTTTTTTTCGGTTTTAGTTTTTGCGCTTTTATCAATGCTGATGGAATAAATGGATTTTGACAGTTTTATTATCGCTTCGTCGTATTAATGTTAATATTATTTCAATTTTTTTGACTTTTCTTAATAGTGTATCGCTTTCTTAGTGTAAATAAATATGGATTCAGTTAATTTTAATTTTGTTTATATTGGAAGAAGTACTTAAATTGAAAGTCAATTATCACGTGCGGTCACATTTTGGTTGGGATAATTTTAGAATGTTGATTGAAAAAGTTCTTCTTTTCTTTAAATTTTTTGGATTCAATTTAGGTGTCTTTGGGACCAAAAAATGAGATCTTTACAAGATCTTTATTATACTTTGTAAAGACAAGCTCGAGGTTCACTGTTCTAAACTAAGGTTTACAAAGTATTCTATTTGCAAAATTTTATATACGGTTGTTCTGTTGATTGGTAGATGAACACAGTACAAATTTCTGTGGTTACAAGGCACAATCACAATGATAATTTTATAGGAGAGTTAGAAAAAGTATCATATTGTTAACCAATTTTTGCCTTTGTCGACTTAATTGGTTATCGTATTATATTTAAATACAACTCGTTTATTTATTTTATACTTCTGGTGTGATCACCACCTTTCCAATGAAGTTTGTCTTCATTGGTTTTGCTATAGGTTTACATTGTATACTTATGCTAGGTTTACATTATGTATTTATATCCTAATACATCTCATACATCTAATGATGACAGCTCTCTTGTCGAAAATAAAGTGAACGAGCTAATCATAATTATTTTTCCACTGAAACTAAAATGTGCCAAACTTAAGAAACCGAACCGAAACAGGAATGCTGAATAAGTTCAAAGTTTTTTAGTCAGGAAAATTATAGAATTTCAATCATAGATGGCAGTGCGATCGGAACGAATAACTTCTGTAATCTTGTCGATAATATAGATTGACTTTTTATCGACCAAATGTCAAATTTATAAAAACAATAATCAGCTGTAACAATATGCTAATGACAGATGCCCCCGGCTCGTAGAATACCGTTTGTGTCAACGAATGGCTAAAGTTTTGTTAGATTGTTTGATTTAGATATGGCCTTTGAACTGTTTAATAGCTTCAATTCATCATGGTATATTGACTGTTGCACATATTTAAGAATGAACCTTTCAGATTCCTCTAGTTCTTCCGCAGCAATGGCCTTAGGGTTGGAGATTGGTTTCTGCCTGGCACTCTTTGTAAACCGTAATAGTTTTAGATAATTGTTTGTCCTTTCAAACAACTTGTCGAACAACAAACTATCCACAATATCATGATTAGGCCACATTTTACGATCTAGAGAAAGACATTGAGAACCTTCCCACCAGATAGTTTCTAGTATTAAACGTGATGATTTTACCCCTCTCGATGCTAAATCAGCTGCGGATTACATTTGGTAGATACATTTGGTAGATATGGTTTCGAAGTAGCTTGTCTAACATGGCAGCTGTGCGATTTCGAATAAATTGTTTCCAATTAGAGGGATGACTACTAAGCCAGGCTAGCACGACCATTGAATTCGTCCAAGCAAACAATCGATCTGTTCGAACGGAAAATTCATTTGCCACTTTGATTAACAATTCACTGAGCAATTGAGCTGCGCATAACTCGAGCCTTGGGATGGTTATTGGCTTTAGCGGGGCCATTCTAGATTAAGCTGTTACCAGTGATACTTTAAATGTTTGGTCGGGCCTTTGGATTCTACAATAAATGACGGCGGCGTAAGCAATTTGGCTGGCATCTACAAATCCGTGATACTCGATGAGTTCTTCGTTTTCAATATGATTTATAAATCGCGGATTTCTAATTTGCTCAAATAAAGTTAATTCCTTTCGTATGTTCTGCCATTGATTATTCAGATCGCTTGGTAGTTCATCATCCCATGACAATTTTCTTAACCATAGCTGCTGAAAGATAGTTTTACATATGACGATTGACGGTGAAATCCATCCTAGAGGATCGAAAATCCTACTAGACTCCGACAACATTATTCTCTTTGTTTGCGTTCTTTCTTCCATTGGTGATACCTTAAATGTGAAAGCGTCTGCGTTTGGAATCCACTGGAGGCCTAGAATTTTGGTTATGTCATTATCAGTAGGTTATTGCATTGCTTCCGACGATGTATTATCAGCTCCTTCAGCTATGTTGGATGTCCATTTGTGTAGTTTGAACCCAGATTTGGCCAACGTTGTACTTAGCTTATGTCCTATGTTGGCCAACTGCTCCTTAGAACTAGCTCCAGTAATCAGGTCGTCCACGTAGAAATTATGTCCTTTATTATTGGATTTTCTTCCTCGAGAGCCAGTTGTTTTAAGCACCTTGTCGCAAAAAATGGAGCACATATATGTTACAGTAAGCATTTGATATCTTTGAATTTGACGATACATTTATTCTATATCGGCAGTTACGACGTATTCGTGTCCCACCATTAGGAGATTGTTTAATGATGTCCCATTACTTGTGCGGCAAGAAGCATCAAAAACAAATCGCAGCTTCGTTGTTACACTGCCTTCTCGTATGACGGCGTAATGTGGTAGATAATACTTCTTTCCGGGGATTTCATCTTCAGTAGTTAGTATTTTCCTCATGTGACCAAGTGCTTCATATTCCGTAATGAATTTTGAATAATCGTTGTTGAGGCTCGGATTTCTGCTAAGCTTGCGTTGTAGATATTCCAGTCGTTTTAATGCCGTATAGTATGAATTTCCCAATTGAACCTCTTTGTTTTTGAATGGCAATTTCACGACGAACCGACCATCAGGTGCCCTCTTGAATGTCTTCTTGAAGTGGACCCCAGCTGGATGATTTTCCGCATCTTCTAGGCATTGTAATGGGCTTTCTTCTGTTTGCCAAAACCGTATAAGTGTTTCTTCTATGTTGAGGTCTAGTTGTAAATTAAGAGTTATTGGTTCAACGACACTAGATATTTTCTTGTAACCGGCTACTACATATCCAAAGATAGTATATTGAGCAGTAAAATTATTTAAGATATGTTGTTCGCTTCTCAATATTGAAAAAAAACACGTCTGCACCGAGTAGTAATTTAACCTATGCTGTTGTATAAAATTCTGGATCCGCTAACTTGAGTTGTAAAATATCTTTCTCGTTTTGTATTGTTGACCTTGGCGGATTGCTTACCAATGACATCCGATATAATATTAAGGCATTTGCTTTGATAAATTCATTTTCGTGATTCCTTGGATAAATTTCGAGCTCCAGAATTCGTCGTGTTATTTAACCTCTAGTTGCGAGACCACTAACTGTAATTTGAGCCTTTTGTGTTTGTAGTTGGAGTTTATTTGCCAACTTACCATCAACAAAGGACGCCTGCGAACCAGAACCAAGCATAGCCTTGCAAAGATGGAAGTTTCCTAGAGCATCTTTGACTCTCATTAAAGCTGTGGGTAATATAGCTGCTGAATAACTGTTTGCCTCTAAATGTGTACTTGATATTTCAGTTTGGTTGGTCACAGTCTCAGGTGTTAAATCCTCTTTCGTATCAGTTTGAATAGGTACTCGCTGAACATGTAATAGTGAATTATGCCGGCCTTTGCAAAGTGTGCATCTATACTTAGACCTACAGTCTCGATACGAATATGAAGACTTCATGCAAATGTAGCACAACTGTTTGTTTTATATAAATTCTCTTTTGGCTTCCAAAGGTAGTTTTATAAATTCTTCACAACTGAAGAAGTAGTGCTCGTTTTTACATTTAGGACAGCTCACTTTATTGCTTCGTGTTGCATCTTGTTTTTTTACATTTACATTCGACAATGAAGACTGAGCTTTCACGTTTAAGGTTGCCATATGGTTCCGCTCTTTCTAATGCATTGGTTCGCTTTACCAAGAATTTCAATAGAGTTTTGATTTTTGGGAAAGCTTCTTCGTTTTCCAGTCTTTCTAGTCTCAATATCACATTTTTGCAGTAATAAGTAGTTCAACCAAATATCTCATTCCTCTGCTTCTTACCCCAACGCCTTCAACCCTCTCAACACTTCATCCATTTTATCTGCTAGATACCTCACTGAATTAGGACATCCATTTGATTATAGTTGATCTAAGAACTAAAAATATAGAATTTAGTTGGCGATTGAAGCCAACTAAATTCTATATTTTTTTTTTAACAATTGCTGGAGAGGTTCAGTTATCTCGGCCATATAAGGTATGTAACATGTGCATATAATTGATCATACCCAAAAACCTCTGCAGTTCCTATTTAGATGTAGGATACTCATTTCCGTAATAGCCTTTACTCTGTTTGGGTCACACCTTATCCCATCGATCCCAAACATATGTCCTAAACATTTAACCTCATTCACTTTGTATTGAACCTTATCTGGATTTAAGGTTATGTTTAGTTGTTTAGCCTTTTTATGTTCTAAATTAATATCATGTTCGTTCTCACTTTGTCCAGTTACCAATACATCATCTATGTATATGAATGTGCCAGTAATACCGCCAAAATTCTTTTCATTGAGCCTTTGAAATGTTTCAGGAGTAATGTTAATCCCAAGTTATACGTTCCAAATGGAGTACTAAATGCACAAATTTTTTTCGATTCATCCTCTAGTTCAATTTGATAAAAACCATCTTTAACATTTAGTACTATAAAATATGTGACGCCAGCTAACCTAGTTGTAAGATCTTCTAATTTTGGTATTTCATAAAAATCCTGTTTAATAGCATTATTGAGAAATTTTGTGTCCAAACATATTCTTAATGACCCATTTGGTTTCTGTACTACCACCATATTACTAACCCAGTCAGTTGGTTCTAACAGCCATTTTATAATACCATTATCTTCTAGCTTATCAATAATGATGCTTTAACTTTTTTGCTTAATAATAATCGGGATTCTTCTCGGCGGTCTTGCAATTGGTTTTGCATTCTCTTTTAAAACTAATTTGAGTTTATCCGGAAATTTACCTAACACTTTAAAAATTTGTTCATTAGCCTTAATGAAACTGACACTATCCTTAGTAATATCACAAATATTTTTCATTAATTTAAACTTTCTAATGGTCTCTAATCCAATTATAGGTTTAACGTCCGAATCCACTATTATAAACGTTTCCACGCGCGTTTTCGAATTTAACTATTAGCTCAACCAAGCCATACGGTGTTATCTAGGTACCGCCAAACGCTCTTTATACTATTTTTGTTTTGTGAATTTTTGGTTTGATCTCCAACCGTTCATAAATTGATAACTTTAATTTACATTCATTTACACAAAAATTCTCAAACCAACCCCTATCCTGATGTAATAATTCATTATCCAGACTATCTATATATATCTCCCCACTTTCCACAATATGATCATCATAGTCATCATCACAGACAGAGCCCGAATCCATATCAACTTCGTTTACACTTTTGCTGCGACAACACCTCGCATAGTGATGTCTGCCTTCGCATCTATATCCTCTTTTATTATATGTTAGGCAAGCGCCCCTCTTATGAATTCCCGAACATTTAAATCCTGCCCGGTGCCATACCTATGATGACGACGCCTGACTATCACGATTCTGCCCTCCAATTGAATATCTTGCAGGAGCATAATTTTTATTGACCTTATTATTAAATTTATTACTATTACTTGCATTCATACCTCGCACCACAGCTACTTCTTTTGAATCCTGTTGTAAAACTTCCTGTGCCTGTCTCGATGTTCGTTCCTCTATTCGGCATTTATCAATCACATCCTTTAGTTTTGGATTCCCTTCCTTAATGAATTTTTCTCGCAGATGCAAATCTCTTAAACCAAACACTATTCGATCTCTCATCATTGAATCCTTTGCTGCTTCAAAATCGCAGGTCTGTCCCATCTTTTGCAAATCATTTATAAAATTATCGAACGATTCATACTCCATCTGATGACGACCATAGAATAAATGCCGTTCATACAGCACGTTTATTTTCGGTGTAAAATTCTTTTCAAATGCATACATGCAGTCTTTTATAGTCATCTTATCAATGTTTTTTATTTCCATTGTTTCCATGACATCCAGGGCTTCGCGTCAATTAAAATTTTAAAAATTGCGACTTTGTTTTTTTCACTAGATTCGTGATGACCACTAGCTATTAAAAGTATTTCAAATTCATCAACGACGTTAGTTTATTTAAACATTCCATTTTCACAACTATATACGCCAACTTATCTATAAAACTCAACGTGGTTTCCAGTGAAATGTGTTATGTAAACCCTTTTATTTATTTTATACTTCTGGTGTGATCACCACCACTGTGTGTATTTCTAATGTCATCCTCTTTCATGTTTCCAATGAAGTTTGTCTTCATTGGTTTTGCTAGATTTACATTGTATAGTTATGCTAGGTTTACATTATGTAGATTTTACGAAAGTTAAATATCATAATTTAGGGAGGAATCTATGATAAATATAGTTGGCTGCGATAACAAAAATTTCAAATAATGTTCCTAGTTCCAACAAAATCGAATCTTGTAGGAGAACATCCCAATGCTTACTATAAGTAGCAGTAGTTGTGCGACAGAAAATGCATAAAGATTTATTTAAACGTTATAAAACTTTTTATAAACCTCATAAGGTAGTCTTGATTAATTTAACTCCCAAGTCAATCCCGAAATGAACCCCTTAAGCCAATCTTCAGGTTAGCCTCCAACTCAATTTACAACTCAACCTTTATCTCAATCGCAACACAATCCTAAACGCTATCACCAAATTAACGGCCAAACCAGCCATCAATTACATCTCAAAATCAACCTATAATCAACTTTCAAATCAATCCTTAAATAATTCCCCAACCGAACCACTTACACCACAATGCAAGCTAACTAAATCCTAGTTTTATATCAACTCAACTTAGATCAACCCTACACCTATTTTCCAATCAAATCGCAAAATTAACTACATTGGAAAGCTACGTGCGGGTACGAACTCAACTCAATATAACCTCCGACTAAACCCTAAACTCTTCTCTTTCAAATCTAACTCAATTTCAACTCAAACCCTACTCACCATCATACCGGCATTCGTACCGTCGTACTTTCATAACCTTAAGCAATCATTCCATCATACCATTATTCCATTACCGATCATACCATCATGACACTATACCATTAAACCATCATACAATCGTATAATTCTACCATAGTGACGTCGAACCATCCCACCATCACACCAATAATTGGTTGAGAAATAGGCAAGTTCCCTCATACTTGGCCATATTCCAGAACTTAATCTAAAAATCATTTTAAAAGAGAGAATGATAAATCAGGTTGCAGATCTTCATAATACTATATGTTTGAAAGCGACAGAGGATCAAAAATCAACAACCAAATAATTCACAGATGAGTACTATGATGACACACGAAAAGTGTAGGCAGTAATGAAATTAAGCTGGCAGGAATACAAATACCCCACTTTGGTAAAGAGAACATGAAATGAATGTCATTTCATGATGTTTTTGAACAGTTAGTACACAACAACAAAACACTGAACAACATACACAAAAGATCACTTGTAGATCTACGGTCAAGCAGCCAGAATGATAATCACCGCATGGAATATAATCAAAGAAAGATATGATAATCGCAGGATGAACCTAGCAAAATACATTCACACCCTGATATTACAGTCAACTATAAACAATGAACCCGAATCAGATACTACCTCAAGCTGTTCGCTTGAGTGAGGTTTGCAGTCCATAGGTAATCATGGGTACAATTATGGTATTGTACATAAGGATGGTCTTAAAGAGTACTTTGTGTTTTTCGATACCAAGTTACATTTGCCGGGCGATGTCGATTGCCTGACGATATCTTTTTCGAATAGTGAATGGTCGCGAATACCGCTTTAATTCGATGCGGGTGAAGGTTGTACCAGCTAAAAGTATGCTAGAGAGGCGATGTAGTGGATTTTTGCCCAAATTTTTTAAGAATGAGTGGCAGCTGCTGGTTAAAACTTTGTTCCGGATTAAGTTCGGGGATCTGATCGGCAACTGTCACGAGTACTTCATTTAGAATAGAGTTAAAGATTCCTGGAAGAGGCCCAATTTGAAGGTGGTCTTCCTCTTAAATCTGGTTTGGCTAGGTTCCAGAGGCCGCCATTAGTTTATTGGACCAGGAAGAAATCCGAATACAGGACCCGATTTGTTGGTGGCTACCTGTTTTGTTCTCTTTAAAAGATGCATAGGTTTTGCGTAGTCGATCTGATAGCTTAAATTGTAACAGGTCTTTATCAAAATTTTGGTATTCGAGAGTTTTATGACTTGAAAACGCATTGTTCAAGCATATTTGGCTAGTTTTAATACGGGTATAAGCAATGGCTTCTCGAGGATAGGCATTTCTGGAATGAAGGGCACACTTAAAAAGCGGTAGGAGTTTGTTGCGTTTTTGTGAGCCTAAGCTTTCGCGGTTGTGGGAATCCTTAGATCCTTTGCGTTAAACAAGGTCAATCCATATAAGACGATGATCACTTAAGTCTAGGTAGAACGAGTCGGCCTTGATAGACTTGACTTAAAAATTATGGTTGTTGATCCTAGTTAAAATAAAGCCTAATTAGGAGAATGTTCGGCCATTGCTAAAAGTAGTGGAGTAATAACTGAACTAAACTCGCTAAAAGCTGTAGCGCAACTCCATTTTCATTGGAAGCGCTATGATATAAGTTAGCGCCGATGTATTTTGCTGTTTGGGAAATCATCTGACCCATTCTAAGCATTAAAGTCACCGATAAAAATTAATTCGCACATTTTGGGTCAGCGGTCACAGAAAGTAGTGTTGGAAATATTTTCGAGGATCGTTATCGATTATAGTTTGATGTGTAAAGAGGGGCATGCGCGGAGACGAAGAGAATTTCTCCTATGGTTGGAATCGAATTGGCGAAAAATATTATTAATCTTTTCCTTCTCTCTCAATACAGCAATGGTGACACTACTGCAGTTAGCCTGGTAGTAGGCACTTGTAGATTCTGGCTACTTTCAGCCTACATGGACCGGGAGAAGGAGGTTAAGTAGGAGTGTTACTTTGAGTTGATGTGGTACTTTGAGTAACGATAACAGCGCGTTCCTGAAAGCTATTTATTCCAAGGGCGTTTCAGATACCAAAACAAAATGATTGGGAACTTTGATGATTTTATATGGTGGCCTCAATTTTTGACGATAGAGGGACGTGTGAGGCAATAAGCCATTATAGTGTGAACCGGTATAGCAAATTGATCTCGTGGATATAGTTGCAATCGACTGGAGAAAAGTGGCTTGATTTTGGGAGCTTTCGAGGTGAATATTTTTTTTAGGCTCCTTTAAATGGAAATTACGGATATGCATTCAGCGCCGCTGCAGAATCTGTCACGTTGAAGGTCATTGAGATATCTTGATACCAGCTGATTTACTGATCACAAGAATTTAAGATAGTGGGGATGTACGATCTATATGGCGGATTCTGGAAATAAACTCAATAATTTCTGACCGTGGCTCACCGACCGAAGATGAATGAAGTGGATGTCTAACATGTAATTGATTACAAGTGCACTTCCGTTTCTGAATTGATTCTAAATGGCTCTAATAAGTTTATGATTTATACAAAAACTTGATCTGATGGTTAATCAAATTGAACAATATTTTTGATTTAATTTCCTCGTCATAGGAACACAACGAAAGCTATCGATAAGTACAACCGTAGCTTAGAACACATAAAATTGTTTGATCATAATCACAACATATGAATTGACCTATAAAATGTATCAGAGGTAGTGAAGGCAAGCTAATTTCGTAAGAATTAATTTTTGTCAATCAAGGTTCTTGAGGTGGAATTTGCTGTATTTCTGGAGTATATTTGTGTTCCATACGGTTTAAATTTTTATTTAGGTTTTTTGAAAATTTGTTTAGCTACACTTCCTGTAAGGAACTTTACACCGCTAATATTTGACGAAATAATTTCCCTAAAAAATATTTCACTTAAAAAAGTTATTCGAACAAGAAATGGTAATAGCTGAGGAATTTTAATGTTTGAACACCAAAAAAACATTTTGATGTTTTTTGATCTAAATTTTAAATGTTTCTGTAATCTATCCCCCAATGGCATCCAAATCCTTGACGCAAGCCAACACATTATATCCGATTTTCCAGTATCGAACCATCTAGAGATTACATTAATATATCGAAACGTGTGGGCTTGAGATAATACACCTGTAAAAGCATATAAAAGCAAATTCATTGCGAAATTCCAAGGCAATATTAAAAAGAATCGTCAGCTCTGTTTGGATTATCCAATTCCTTAATAAATTTAATCATATACAATTCCATATCACCAACAAAATTTTAAGCGGAACGTTTACTTGACGACAAATAGCTATTATCGCTTGAAAATAATACCAGCAAAACAAACAACAAATAAAATTGTTGACAAAATTAATTTCCATTATCCAATTAAAATAATGTTGCTCTACTTAATACATAAATTTACCTGGAATGAATGTCTGGTATAATTCTCATAACATTGATTGATTCGCGGAATAAGTTCCACGCACATACCACGCGTATAACATACCAAATGTTAATCAATCACACCTGTATTTTTGACATGCGTGAATTTAACGTATTTAATGCCATCAACATAATACAGCATAAATATTGTAATAAACAATAAAACAAAACAATAACAGGAAAATGTATATTTTCCGTTTTTTATTTGTTTTTTTATTTATGTTGTGTGTACTGTTGTTCATCCACCAAAAAAAGCAAAAAAAAACATGAAAAGCTTTGTCGTACGGGAACAACATCACCCCGTCGTACGTATACTCAAATACTCAACCGAAATCTTCATACGTACGCCTCCATGCGCCAAAAAAATCCTAAAAAATGTGTACCTACGAGTATATACGTGAAACAGCCCCAGTTAACTGGAAAATGTACAAATGAGATTTTTGCTGTTTTGGTTCTTATCATTCATAATTTTCAACATTGTTGTTGTTGTTATTATTTTTGGTATGACATGAAATTTAAAATTGTCACGCAAATTTTTTTTTGTTGTTGTATTTTCTTTTTTTATGACGAAAATTGATTTTCTTTTTCTTACTTAACGTTTTGTACAAAAAACAAACAACAAACAGAATATACATTTTTGTTGTTTGCCTAAATGATGGCAAAAAAAACCTGACAAATGCGATAATCTGTATATGTTAATTCTAATTGGAAGCGTTTTTTTGTGGTTGTTGTTTTGCTATTGGACAAGGTTGGTTTCTGTTTTAATACGTGAGTGAAATACAATAAGATATTTTACATTCGGGCTTTTATGATAAATGTCCGAAACATCAATTACTGTCTTTGTTACTTGTGTCTATTTGTTATTCTTGTTTGCGTGTACAAAATATAATGGGCTTAGTATTTGATATGCAAGACTTGATTCGTTTCCCAGTGCTGTGTAATTTGTTACGTTTTATGCTGGTAGAGAGTATATTACATAAATGTATTGTTTTGTACACGAGATCATTTATGTATGTATATATTGTGGCTATGAGGAAATTTTTGTAATTTATTTTTTAATAAACAATCTGAGTTTTTCACGAATGACAACAATTCCCAATTGCGTTAGTTCTTATCCGTTCAAACGATTTCACATTGCAAAACCCAAATAAGTAATACGTATGTACATATGTGTATCTGTTTTGTAAACTTTTCTACTGTAATTCTAAAATCAGTTAATCGATATCTTCATTAAATAGCGTTGACCTAAATGAGATCCTTGTGAATAATTCAAGTTATCTAGATACAACATTACAAACGATTCAAACTGTGAGGAGAGACGCCTTGCCCCAACAAATATTGCAGCGGTTCAATCATTGGTGACACTGGAGGCCGGAACAAGCTGTTTGGAGTATAAAAGTACAAAATATTATGTTAATAAAATTGTAAATGTTTAGGTAAGTTGGCTATTTATTCAAGTGTTTTTAGATGAAAAGTATTACAGTCAAACCAATCTTAGGGAGTTAAAAAAATTCTTGACTCTTCGGATAAGCTTATTCGAGGATTATGGGTATTAGGAGATTAGGCGTAATTACCATAAATAAAAGTCCTCGAAGTGTGGCGGTATTATTTCTCCTCGTTTCTAAATAAACATTTTTTTTTCTTTTATTTATCTTTCTTAAATGAAGATTCACTTTTGACGAGCAGTAGCCCAATGGTTACTCCCGTTTGAATTTACATAGTAATTATTTTTCTCTATCTTAATTAAATACAACTGCCCAATTCCAAAGGTTTCTGCCTTTGAAGTCTTCTTACTGCATTGGTGGTATACAACAAACTTCGTATGTCTGCATTTTGGTGCCGAGATATCCGCTGAATGTGTTTCTTCGCATGATTTTGTATTTCTTCACTTACATATTCTATGTTTAAGTCCCTATGGAGGTTATCATTTCTAATGTACCATGGTGCGTTTACATTTGTACATTTGTCTTCTTGGTACAACCCCAAAGTTGAATACCGTCGGTCCATACTGGTTTAAGTATTTGCTGATATAATAGCAATTTGTTATGTATTGTAAGCTCAGAGTTTCTACCTATTAGCCAATACATTTTGCTATATTTGATGTTCAATTCTTCTTTTATCTTTTTAACATGCTCTTTTCATCTAAGCTTGCAATCGAGAGTCATGCCGAGGTATTTGGCTGTATTTGAATTTGGAACCGGCCTTGATTTAAGTTTCACTGGAATCCAGTTAACTTTCTGGTTTGTGAAGTTTACGTGAACCGATTTTGAACGTTTAGGCTAATGCGTCATTTCTTTGTCCAACTACTCACTGTGTCGGTTGCTTTTTGAAGTTTGGTCGTTGCTTCTGATATACACTTTCCAGTCGCCAGAATAGCTGTATCGTCTGCAAATGTTGCTCTGGTGGCACCTTCTGTATTTGGCATATCTCTGGTGTACAGAATGTACAATATAGGACCCAGTATGCTACCCTGTGGTATGCCTGCTGATATTCTCTTTAGTTCAGAGTACTCTCCGTTATATTTTACACGGAAATGTCGGTCTGCGATATAAGATTTAAGAATTTGATAGAACTGCTTAGGTAGATCTCGATGCAATTTAAATTCAAGTCCTTTAGTACCAAACTTTGTCGAAAGCTTGTGCTACATCTAAGAAGACGCTGGAGCATATCTTCTTATTCTCAAGTGCGTCTTCAATTATGTCCGTTATTCTGTGAACTTGTTCTATCGTAGAGTGATTTTCTCTAAATCCAAATTGGTGTGGTGGAATCAAATTTCTCGCTTCTATTATTGGCTTGAGTCTCTTGAGCAGTAATTTTTCAAATAATTTTGAAATTACAGGAAGTAGTGAAATCGGTCTGTACGACTTTTTATCGTTCGCTGGTTTGCCTGGTTTGGGGATTATAATTACTTCAGCAACCTTCCATTGTCGTGGGACATATTTTAGTCTAAAGACAACATTGATAATTTGGCGGGAATGGCTTTTACGACTTGTCCAGTAATTAAATCATATCCTGGAGCTTTTTTTGCGTTCAAATTACGTGTAATTTTACACATCGAATATTATATTCATCAATTTTGCTAACTGTTATTATGTTTTCATCTGCTGTTTGCCTAGGTAACGGTTGAAAGGTGTCTTCCAAGTGAGCCGCAAATAAAATAGCTTTTTGCTTATCGCTTTTGGCCCAGGTTCCTTCCCCATTTTTAATAGGCGGCACATGCGTTTTGGTTCATTTTAATCCCTTTGTTGCTTTCCAAAGAGAGTAATCAGTATCTTTATGTTCGGTGAGACCATTTAAGTACTTGTTAATAGTTTCGTTCTTAATTTCTTTTATAAGTTGTTTTAGTTTATTGCATAGAAAATTGAGGATTTTTTGGTTTTCCCGGGCGCGTGTCCTTTGCCAGGTTTTTCTTGCCTTCCGTTTCTCTCTAACTAACTCCCTGACCTCAATAGGATAATTTTGATTCCTACGGGATTCGGTGTGACTAGCAGGAGAACTTTCCCATGCTGCTTGTTGAATAGTACTGTTAAATACCTCTAGTTCGTTTCCAACTTTACCGGTGTTTTAATCGGCACACGTAGATTTATCTGCATTTCAATTAGATCTTTGAATAGGTCCCAATTAGTTCTATTATTTGTTAATTTAGGCAGGTTATCCTTATTAATTATCATTGTGCTGAGTGTCATGATAACAGGTGTATGATCGGAATATATCCCTTCGCTGTTTTCGATGCATATGTAATCCTCGAAGATCCCTTTCGTTACATAAAAATCAATGAGATCTGGTATTTTATTTATATCAGCAGGCCAGTATGTTGGTTTACCTCCAGAGTGGAACTCGCAGTTATTTATTCGTCCGGCTTCGAATAGCTCTTTTCCTTTATGGGTTGTAAGTCTTGATCCACAATAGGTGTTTTTTGCATTAAAGTCACCACCAATAGTAAAATTGGATCCTAGTGATCTAAAGAGTCTAAATAAACATGCACCATCTTTCGAGCGACTACCCCTCTTCTTTAATGCGATATCAACGTCGAGAAGACATCACCACCTTTTTCATCACATGATGAAGTGCGGAGCGTGTTATCGCAGAAGAAAAATTACAAATCACCCGGTGAGAATGGTATCTGCAGCGAAATGTTTGAGCTTATATCAATAATTTGGTCTAACGACGACATCTCAGAAGAAAGTGGAAGAGGGCTCTTCCACTTTATAAAAAGGGAGATCCGTTAAACTACAACAACTACCGCACTATAGATTGTCTGAACGCAGGTTATGGCCAGCGTGAAAGGCAGCAAAAGGATCTTTGTTGATTGTCAAAGTGGTTGTCATCGAAAGTTAGCTGACGTTATTTGCTTTCTGGGTCGCAACATCATCTCTTTAAAAGTGGTCCTCCTTTCGTTGGAATAGTTGTTATAACTGACCGTAAGATTATTAGAATAATTCTCGCTCCCATGTAAGATGGATCCACATATAGAATGCCAATGATTCACATGATCAGAAATGATCTCGACAAATTTGTCATCAACGGATTCATAAAATCTTCAAGACTAAGTAGGCTTAGGCACATTCTTCATTCGCAAAATCAGACCATTAAGCAGGCCTTGGAGTCGGCACCAACGAAAGTAGGACCCCGTGGGAGATCATGAAAAGGGACCGAAATACACCCGGTCACTAACTCTGACGTTCTCTTGTAGTTGATTGAACTATTTATAGGTATATCTAGTGCTGTCGCTCTGAAAACTTTAAACGGAGTACTTTTAAAATTTTCAGTGGAGTATTTCAAGCCAGAAGGGAGGGTTAGACCTACTTAGTTGTTGGTGTTTTGTGTTAAAAAAAAATCACGATCCAGCAAATTACACTAAAATTGTGTCAGATAGGCAAAGGTTCGGAGAACGGCAGGGGTAATTTAATATGAATTAAATTAGAATGAGAAATTATGATTCTTTAATATAACAAAACAAAACAATTTATTAATATAAAATAGAACTAAGACGTTAGTAGTTCACGTTGCGGCGGTTCGAATATTACTCTCTAGAAAACAAAACTCATTTTCCATCGTTCTAGAATACATTATCATGGCATCCTTATTTTATTATACGTCGTGTACGGTTGCTTTGATATTGGTTCTTGACAGTTCGGCCGTACCTGACATTGGTTCGTCCTCGATCCAGTCGTCGTCACTAGAACAATTTCCATCTTCGATACCATCCAATTCAGGCGATGAACTGCACCAAGACTTCATTTTGTCGGATGAGTAAATGGAATTAAATTTTCGAGACTTAATTTGCATGCCTTTGATATCCTCCACCACATAGCGATCATTTCCCAGAACTTTTGACACTACATAAGGTCCACGAAATTTCGGATCCAACTTTCGTGATTCGCCGGTTGAGGACTTTTCATTTTCGATGACGATTAAGTCTCCTTCACAGTATTTCTTGGTTTCGGTATGTTTTCGGTCGAATCTTTCTTTCCACTTTTCTCTTTCTTTCATAATGTTCTGTAGAGCTTGTTCTCTCTTTTGATAGCTGTCGCATTCTGGCTCAAATTCACGATCTTCGTTCAAAGCAGCGACCAAGTTGTTCTGTATTATATCGTTCAACGTAAAATCAAACACCAGTTCATTTGGACTGAATCCCGTTGTCGAATTCTTTTGAGAATTGATGGTCCACTGTAAATCTCGAAGTGTTTCATCCCAATCTTTCACATTCTCGACAGAGGCACAAATGAATGACAAAATTGTCTGGTTCGCTCTTTCTACTTGTCCGTTCGCACGAGGAGTTCGGACCGCCGTTTTGATTTGCTGAATATTGTAACGCTCACAATATTCATCGAAGGTTTTAGACGTAAATGACGTACCTCTATCACTGACGATACGATTCGGTAGTCCAAAGTAAGCGGTGAGGTCGTTCAAAAATTTTATTACTGGTGCTGTTTTCGTATTTCGAACGGCTCTCACGATTAGAAATTTACTAAAAGCGTCAGACATAGCAATAATATGTGTGTTTCCATGTTTACTCTTCACAAACGGTCCGAGGTGGTCAATATGCATCAACCGAAACGGTATCGGTTCCATTGCTCCAAAGTGTAGGCGACCTTCGGGTTTTCCTTTTTTGGCTTTCATATAGCAACATTCGACGCATGCAGCAATATAGGATTTTAAATATCGGCGCATTTTCGGAAACCACAAATTTTCTTTAATTCGTTCGATTGTCTTCTCGATACCAAAGTGCCCCATGTTATCATGAAAATGTTGTACTACCCGAAATCTAACTGCTTTTGGTACAACAAATTTCAGTTCGCCTCCCTCCTTCCGAAATAAACGGTTATCCTTAAGTCGAAATTCTTCTTTCAACTGATTTTCATCGTCGGACTTCTGATAGCCGTTGAGTACGGCAAGAATTCTTTTCAAATTTTCGTCCTGGAGCTGCATAGTAAGAAGCCAGTCGTTCTGATCAATTCCAATTTTCATTATGAAACCGGCAGTCTCCATTTCTCTCGCTGGTTCGTTTGGAGATCGACTTATTGCATCGACGTGAGTCATGCGATCTCCTGGTCGGTGAATTGTCTCGAAATCATATTCAAGTAGTCGCATCCACCATCGTGCGATTCTCGGTATCATCTCCGTTTTCTCTCTTAGACGTGCGATGGCAGAACAATCGGTGACAAGACGGAATCGTTTTCCAAGAAGATATACTCGGAATCGATCAAGACTTTCCACAACGGCGAGAACCTCTAATTCGTAGCTGTGGTACTTTCGCTCAGCTGCTGTGCAATGACGACTATAGTACATGACCGGCTTCCACGTCTTTCCGTCTATCGATTGTAATAGGACTCCAGCGAGACCAACACTAGACGCGTCGGTGTGTAGTTCGTGTTGAGCGGCGAGATCGTAAAGTGTAAGACACGGTTTGTCACAAAGAAGCTCGATTAACTTCAAAAAGGCTTGTTGCTGCGCTTCTCCCCAATTAAAGTTTTTATCTTCGGACTTCCGTAGCAAATTGGTGAGCGGCTTCGAAATTAATGAATAATTCTTAATAAACTTTCTGAAAAATCCGGTGAGACCCAAAAATCGTCGAACTTCGGTAACTGTCGACGGCTGAGAAAAATTCTTGACGGCACAAACTTTACCTTCTCCGGGAAACATTCCTTTCTCACTAATTTCGTGGCCCAAAAAGGTGATCTCAGTTGCAAGAAATTTACACTTATCCAAACGAAGAGTCAATCCGGCTTGTCGTACAACAGTGAAGAACTTGTGTAGTCGTGTCAATCCCTCTTTAACGGTTTTACTCGGGATCACTACATCGTCGAGGTACACAATCACTTCTCCAGGGTTTATCATCGAAACGAGTTTATTCATCATGGCTTGAAATACGGATGGTGCGTCGACTAAACCAAACGGCATTCGATTATATTCGTAATGTCCTTCTGTCGTTACGAAAGCGGTGTACTTCTTTGATTCATCGTCGACTTCGATCTGATGATAGCCCATTTTCAAATCCAATGTACTGAAATATTTATTTCCAGACAGGCATGCCAACAGATCGTCGATAATAGGCATCGGGTATGGCTGCTTTACGGTGATCTTGTTTAACTGTCGATAGTCAACACACATTCGACTTTCGCCATTCTTCTTATCGACTAAGACAATGGGCGAGGCGTACGGAGAATCAGAAGGTCGAATAATATCGTTCTGTAACAATTCGTCCACAATATTTTTAACAATCGGTCTTTTTGCGAAAGCGATACGATACGGTTTGATATTTATCGGTATGTCGGTGGTTAGTTTAATTTCCATCTTTGTTAGGGTACACTTGCCTAACTCCGATACTGCTGAAGCAAAAACATCGGACTGTGACGACAGCAAACATTTTAGTTGACTTTGTTCGGTTACGCTTAAATCCTTTCCCATGTTTAGATTTTCCGTAATCTCAATTGTACAACGGTCCCCTTCGATTACAAGTCGATTTCCTTCTTTACACAAAATGTCACGGCCCAACAATACATTTTCGGAAATAAATTCGTCCTCTACGACAAGAACATCCGAATAGTACGTATTGTTATCGACGTCTATGGTTGCGGCAATAAATTGTTGACACACGTATTGACCACCAGCAAATCCAGTAAGAACGATGGAACAATCAAATTTCGGTTTCATATTTTCGGCGAATGACTTACGGATCAAGGTTCGATTGCTACCGGGGTCCACGAATGAAGAAGTCTCTTTACCATTTATTTTGATTTCTTTTGAAATGAAATCGTCGACGACGGCGGTTGGTACCGATTTTTCCTCAATTTTAGCGACATTTGGCTTGGCAAACGTTTTCGATTCGGTAATAGTTTTTCGTTTATCTGGGCATGCAGCGGTTTGGTGTGTCGTTCGAAGGCAATTCATGCAACGTTCTCTTCTCGGTGGCTCTGGGCATTTTATTGACAAATGTCCCGGGTTGAAACAATTGTAGCAGATCATGGAATTGGAATCTGCATTTCTAGGTATCAGCTGTTTTGCATAATTTGATGACTCGGATGAATTCGATGATTGAGGTTTCAATGATGACGTGAACGGGTTAGTTTTCGGCGTTGTAATAAACGGTTTTGGTGCGGGTGTCGATGTTCTTTGGATTATGGGATTATAATTGACGTATCCTCTGATGGCGGTCAGCAACTCGTTACAATTTGAAAATGGTTTGGATATCTGCTTTTTCAAATCATCATGGTTAATCCCATTTATTGTGTATTTAACAATGCAATCGTCTGAAAGTTCACCTTTTCTTCCCAGAGACAACATCTTATAATAATACTCCTCGGGTGTTTCGTGAAATTTACGTTTTGTCTCAATCATTTCAATATGAACGTCTGCAACATTCATCTCGCACGGGAAATCCTGAAGAAATTTATTTTTAAATTGTTGCCACGTACCAAATACTTCTTGAACGCCGTCAATCCAATATTTTGCGGGTCCTAAAAGCTTCGATTGAACCGCAAAAATCACAACTCGGTCATCCCAGCAATATGCATTCTTCAGATTGTCAATTTTCTGAATAAATTTGACTGAGCTCATTGACAACGACGATGACGGATTAAATTCCGGAAGGATTGACATAACGTCCTTTACATTACTGAACGGATTGCCATGATAAACGTTTGGAAACCCAACATTTGGCACGTTTCTATACATCGGATCCATCGTATTTGTATTAAAGTTGTTTGTTGGCATTGGTTGTCTTGTTAACCCGTACGGGGGATTAGGAACATGTTGGAATCCAGGCTGGTAATATGGGATACCAACTCCAACATTCGGCGGATATTGTTGATCTGATGTCGCTTGAAAATATGGAATGGATGACCCAACCATTCCCGATACTCCATTCGTCAGCGGTTGAGTAGTATAATTAGACGAAATCGGTCTTACGAGCGTATCCGTGACATAACACGACGACGTAACACTCGTTGTTGCACGGCACCCTGGATTGATCACATTCGCATTTAAATATTGTGTCGATCCAACAATGCCCGATGTTGCATTGTTATTTATAAACTGCTGACTGGGTAAGCTCGAATAACTTTGTTGCGTCGGAGTAATAGTAGACGAAAATTGTGATGAAGTCACACATTCAAACGGATGTGACAAAACTTGCGTGTGTGGTGGATCAAATGAAATTGATTGAGAATTCGGAATCGTGTTAATAAACGGCGATGACGCAATTGATGACGTTCTCAAAATTGAAATTTCTTTTTCCAACTCGAATATTCGATTAGCCATTGTCTTGTCCTCAGCGTCGCATTCCTCGTCACTATAACATTCTTCCAGTCGCTCAATTAACTTTTTTTTGTTACCGGTTGTAGGTAGTCCAGCATTCTTACATTTATTTCTTAATGTTTCAACTCTTAAATGATTGAAACTCGGCATTTTATTTTTTTTTTTGTAATTTTCGGCGGAATTTTATTTTTCGCGATTACTTTTTTTTTTTTTTTTTTTTTTTTTTTGCAAGGAATTCCAGAAATTTCACTTTGACAATTTTTGGAAACCCCACATCTGAATTTGTCAGATAGGCAAAGGTTCGGAGAACGGCAGGGGTAATTTAATATGAATTAAATTAGAATGAGAAATTATGATTCTTTAATATAACAAAACAAAACAATTTATTAATATAAAATAGAACTAAGACGTTAGTAGTTCACGTTGCGGCGGTTCGAATATTTCTCCCTAACAAAACAAAACTCATTTTCCATCGTTCTAGAATACATTATCATGGCATCCTTATTTTATTATACGTCGTGTACGGTTGCTTTGATATTGGTTCTTGACAATTGTTTTTAATTTTTGAGCCAAAAATAAATATTAAAGGAAAAGTGATTTATTTGTTGGTTTAGAACTATTTATCTATTTTACTATTAAAGCGTTAAGCACTTTATGCTGCTCGAGCTAAATAGTTTTTAACGCGGCCACAACACTCTACGAAATCACAGATATTTTTAGATTATCGTTTTGAGACTTTTAAGTGTTTCTCCTAGGGAAGAGTAACGATCAGCGAAACCGTAAGTGGTTAATGCAAAACTTATCTTAAAACTACACCAATACGGACATGTCAAACATGCGAACATGTTCATCATTTTCACAAAGCTAATTTTTGGGAATTGTAAGAAATTTTAGACTGGAAACCTGGACGAAATCTAAAACAAAATCGCCTTAAAAAAACAGTACAATTGTTCGAAGTCTCATGTTTTTAATCAAAATAAAGTTTTTATTTTTTCTCAAAGTTGGCACTTTACTTACGATTAGAACGGAACTTGACTATCCTTAACAGCTTATGAAGACATTTGACACACGCGATGGAAATGGGGTTCTAATATGATTTTTCTAATTTCGGGAGCCTGGACTATTATTAGAAGATTCGCTTCAGCTGCGCGCACTTTGTTTTAACTTCAATCCGCAAGGAATTGATCCTTAAGTAAATGTGATGAGGCAAGACTGTCAAATATTTTGATCATAAAAACCGTAAATTGAATCGCCAAATGTAATTGACTAACTTTATTTAATTATCGCTCGAAAAAATAAAACACAACTATTTAAACCTTAGGCAGTCTCGGTATAGTCGAACGAGGAAGGTTTATAATTTTTAGGAGAATTTTTTTGAGGGAAGTTCTAAGTCAAACGATTGAAAGTGAAATACGCATTAGCGGTAGATTAGGATACGTTAATTTGCTTTTGTATTCACAGAAAATCGTATTTTGAGCAAAAAAAAAATTTAAAATTTTTTTATAAAAATATTTAAATATTTCTTCTGTCACATTCACAAGTGGATAAAGTCTCAGCCTGCTTATATAGTTAATTTTCTGTCTTATTTTAAAAAAAAAATCGACACGGGAAAAATTTTAAGAAAATAGTTTATAATTCACTAAATCAGTGTGTCTGTGTGATAGTTTTGTGTGAAGTAAAACTTTGTGCAAGTAATCGGATAAACATAAATATTATGTTGTGGATTGTGGAATTGGAGAATTAGAGTTTTAGAGTTCGATTGAGGTTAGCGGCTTGCAGCACTTCATTTAAGGGTTGATCTGGGTTTCAACATAGTCAACCTGATAAAAAAAGTCAACAGGTTATTTCTTTCCAATCAATTGATGTCAGTGTCAATTCTCAGTCTCAGGGTTGGTGTCGGTAGTACTGTCGCTATGAATACATTAAATGGAGTACGTTTTCAGGGCAGTGTTTCTAGTCAGAAAGGAGTACATACGAAATACGTACAATAGTAAGACCTTATTACACTAAAATAGTTTTTAGTTTTTAAGCCAAATTTGAATATTAAAAGAAAACTTTTTTATTTAATGGTTGAGAGCTCTTTATTTATTTTACTATTAAATCGTTAAGCATCTGTATGCTGCTCGAACTAAATAGTTTTTTTTAACATGGCCGCAACTCTCCACGAAATCATAGATAGTTTTAGTTTGTTGTTTCGAGTTTTTTAAATTTTTCTCGAAGAGAATTTTTAGCTATTTTTACCTAAGTTTTACATGGTAAATGGAAAATTTATCTTAAAGCAATTTAAGCTTCGAACCCCTTTTTATTTTTCAAAAGCGTAATTTTGACAGGTATGAGATTTCAGACATGTTAGAAATGTTATTGTCAGATACCTTAGTAGGTACCTAGGGGGTGACAAGGTCAAAAATGACTAAACTTGAACGAAGACTTAAAAAACAGGACAGTTATTAAGTCTCGAAGTATGTTGTGTATTTGATTTAAAAAAAATTGCTAATAAAATTGGTTTGGTGGCGACGACTAGTCACAAAACATGCACATGGTGAAATCTGTTCTAAAACAGTTTTAAACTTGCTAACTTGATTCTTTATTTGGTGGTGCTATAACTAATTCATTGATCATCAAATGTATTGACTAAGCCAGATGATAAATTTCAATGGAGTTTCTTAAATAAAACAAAGCCAGAATTCAACAAATATTGCAATGCAAGCCACTATAATGTCACTTTGGTTACTAGAAAAAATTTAAGGAAATTAGATTTGCCAAAGAAAAATTTGTTTTTTACGTTCGTAACGACTCCTGGCCTGTACTAAATTTCCAGGTTCCAGCACCAAATGGAGCACATTTACCAATGGATTTTAGTGGAATCACAGTTTTTAAAATAAAATAAAGGCCCAACGGCGCAAGAATTATTATTTTTCTGGTTCCTCCTGCATTTTGCAGGAGTTATGGTAGGTATGGTTCTCTAGGCGAGAAGGAGAATGTCAAAATAAAACTGAAAGACAATTTTTGCTGTCAGAATTTAACCTTGTTTGACAAGAAAGATGCAAGGGAGACTGGATTTTATTCAACGCAGGCCACACACGTACAGTTTTAACTGACAGTTTTAACTGTGCAGTTATAATTGTCAGTTTTAACTGTGAACTGAGTTGCACACACACGTTCAGTCTAATCCTTCAGTTATTATCATGGATTTGAATGAGCGGAACGATTTGGCTGCTCTCGGTGTGGTTTTTTTAATATTAAAAAAATTAAATAAAAAAAATTCTAAAAAGTGGTGCAAGAAGTGGCTTCAAAAACGAAATTTATCTTCCCATATAAATTTATTAAAAGAATTAAGTGAAGAAGAACCACTAGATTTTCTCAATTATTTGCGTATGACTGAAACAATGTGCGAAAAACTGCTTTCATTAGTATCCCCTTTGATTAAGAAGGAACATACAGTCATGAGAAGAGCAATATCTCCACATGAAAGATTAACTGCTACCTTGAGATTTCTAGCAAAAGGACGGGCATATGAGTGTCTCAAATTTTCTATATAAATAGTCGAACTAGTTTTGCATAATTCAATGTTTTAATTATTATATGAAACGTCCTCTCATCTCAAAATTTCGACACAAAACTGAGAACTGTGCAGTTAAACCACCACACACGTTCAGTTCAGTTAATCGTTTCAGTTAAAAAAATAAAAATTTTAAAATTCTCAGTTAAACTTTACAGTTAAGATTAACTGAACTGAAATACCCACACACGTATAGTTTTAACTGTACAGTTAAAACTATCAGTTAAAACTGTACGTGTGTGGCCTGCCTAAGCAAAGAATTCGAGAATATTGATGTCAAGGCCTATTGGGCAAATAAAATTTCCCATATCACACTGCATAAATTCAGACTTCCATACAACTTTCTAGTCTGGAAAGGTTAAATGACTGCAGAAATTATCTTACAGTATTATTTTTATATCCCTTTAAAAGAGGGTCCTAGTCTAAGCTATGGAAGGATTTTGCAGTATTGTAAATCCAGACTTCCACACATCGTATTTGTGGGGTAAGGATAAATGGCGGCAAAATTTGTCTTCGAGCATAATTTTTGTATTCAGGAGGTCCTAATCTAAATATTTGGCCAAAGCAGATAAAAGTTTTTTGTTAAAATCAAGTACTCTCTATCATGTTTGAGTTTATCTGGTAACCAATCTTCACATTCTGAAAAAAACATTGTGAAGTTGAGGTAATTTAGTTCGCAAATTTGACATGTTTGAATTGATATTGTCTGCTAAAGTGACTCACATCACATTACTGCGTGAAAACTATTTTATGGGGTTTTGCCTGAGAAAAACTATTATTAGTACAACAGTTATTAGAACAGGGGAGTACAGAATGAAATAGCGGATTACAGGAGTAACCACTAGGCGAAAGTAGTACAAACACTCCGATCATACTCGCTTCGACAGCACTGGGTATATCGTTGTAGCAGTCAAATCCCTTCATAGAGTGCAGCGCCAGCGGAAGAAGAAAAAAATTGTAGAAAAATTTGGAATGTGGAAGAATTGTTAGCTAATTCTGGTCCACCGGCAGCAAATAACCCGTGTGAAATATTTTATCGAATCATTATCACCCGATCTTCAGACGGAAGGTTCATTATAAGGCTCCTGTTCATTTCGTCACCACCGGAACTAGGAGAATCGTCAGCTCAGGCAACCTCTCAAGATGAGGGCACATACATTAATAAAGTAATATATAAAATTGGGTCAAATGATACAAGAAACGTGGTCGGAAGTACCGCAGGAAAATTATAAAAAAATATTTTATGCCACATCAAGAAATTTATAAGAAGAGCACAACAACAAAACTGTGAGTGGTCTTCGTTGCGTCATGCAAAACAACAAACACAACATCGTTAAATGATTGGTTACACACATCGCCATAATTCCGAATATTGAGAATACCAATCGTCAGTTTGTTTTATGGCACAATGGTCTACAAGAATGACAAATAGACATTCAAATATTTTCGATTTGCTAAATCAGAAAAATTAAGAGGCCAATCACTCATAATCATAATACATCTACTTACCAAAGTAGAAATATCATTCCTCCCTCCTCGCTTACTTTACCCAAAGAGTTATACCAATGTATCTACTCTTAAAAAATGAGAACCTTCCTTATGAGCTCCTATGGGGAAACAATCAATTGATTATAACAGACAATTTTAACTTCTTAAGAATAGCTAAATCTGTATTAAAATTTGATCGTGACATATGGAATCGCATGTGCGCCATTTGTTCACTAGAAGCAATAGCGAGAGATTGCGAAATACAATATCTAGAAGCATCACAAGCCATTAAGCATCATTTCTCTATTGTTGACTTATGAACTGGTTTCTATAGTTGACTATTTAAATTGCGGAACTAGAAATCTAATTCACCCCGGTTTTTGCTGTCATTAGCAATGGATAACCAAGAAGATTTCAAATTTCCCAAAGTTCCCAACTCTACGTTTCGTTTGGCTGGTAAAGTGTATTATAATTTATCCCGTCTACAACAAATTAAAATTCCTAGGTATCTGACCAATCTTAATTCAGTAGACTAAAGAAAATCAGCTTTCCAAGATTGGAGCTGTGAGGTGCTGTACATAGAAGGTTTAGTAACACATTGCAAAATGATATTTAACTTCGATGGTCATTGGTTATATTGCCGAATATTCCAGCTAAATGGAAACTTTCATTAGAAATCGTACTAATTTTGAACGTCATCCCAAGACAACAGTTGAACTACATATGTGACTTCTCAATAAAATCCAGCGGATTATATTTCCAGAAATTTGAGTTGGGCGAGTGGCCAACAAATAAAAGTAGGCTCTCAGCAGTCGAGGATAATACTGCAGAATGTAGCTAAGGAGAGTTCATTATATGGAAGTAACATATAATGAAATTGTTGATCAATTGTTAGCCAAACATTCATCATGGTTAAATTGAGTAAAGAGTGGATAACTTATCAGGAATGTATAACTACTAAGAGTTATATTGTTCGTGCAATCTATGCTACAAGTTTCACCCAATTGAAGAAAAACTTTACGAAGATTCCCAATAATAATGATTAATAGCGCCAAACCAGTTTATCGGCCAGCAAGGCATCCTGCCCGTCCTGGTTGAGGCGATCAGCTTGCTTATCAGATAGCAAGTGTGCTCAATTCAAGGTCGTCTAAATGATGACAAAGTCTAGAAATACAATACTTGCACCAGAATATCGATTTTGGTCGCAAAATGAGGATTGAGTATTGAGAATATTGAATATCTACACGGCGTATAATTACATTTTGCTATTGTGTGAAATCAAATATTTTTATAGTCATAGTATATTAAAAGAATATAACAAATAAAACAGTCCTCATTTTACGACCAAAATCTCTATCCTGGACATTTTTTAAGTGTAAAACTATTGCTTGCTGTTCAAGACATACCAAATGATTGAGTTATTAAATTGTAGTCATTAAATTATTACGATGGAAAAACATTTAGCGAAGGCCTCAATCATTCTGGAAATCATGGTCAAGAGACTGTTTACGTACCACACAGAAACGAGGTAAATGGAAAAGGGAAAAATATCCTATCCATATTGATGACGTTGTATTGGTCAAGGAAGATAATTTGCACCTTGTCAGTGGTTACTTGGGCGAATATTACGTGGTTTAGGGTCGTAAGCTCACTGTAGAATTGTAGATAGGTTAAATCCCAGAAATTGATATTATCTAGGATCATAAGTTGATCACCATCACTTAAAGACGTTGTCACAATTAAATTGATAAAACTGATGATTTCGACATAATTTTCAATAAATGATACGAACAGATATAATTCAAAGTGCGAATGGCATGCAATAAGCTAATTTTTAATTGAGATGTCAGTGCTATTAATACTCAACCTTTAAAATTGGAGTCCCCTTCCGAATGTTGGTTATACGTTGTGATAATGCAATGTGAAAGAAACAATTTTAATCTGTCCTTAAGGATCTGCTTGAGATTGGATTCGGGATAACCGGACAGTTGATGTAGGCTTCTATTTGAATCATGTATGGCACGTTTGTCAATGTTGGATGTAAAGTAGAATTATCAAACGGTACAACGAAAACATCATTAGTACATTGGACACAACTTTGGATACGACCTTTACAGCTGAATTTAACGCTGAATTTTTAACTGAATATTTTGCGGAAATTTGGGCTGAATTTAAGAAGAATTTGGTCCAGATTAGATTTAATCGTAAACGTTCATCAATTGAATTTAAGGCGGCGCTTTAGTCTAAATTTTAGACTAAATATAAAGGATTATATTATGCTTCAAATCATTCAGTTCTATCAATTAAGTTGAACAAATAGTTGATTAAAACTTCTTGACAGCTATTTATATTTAAAGGAAAGAGATTTTGAAAATTAAACCAGTTTCCAGTGCCGAAAAATATCAAATAGCAGGGGTGCTACAATGTTCTATCTTAGAGCAGACCCCGGTCAACATATTATGTTGTTATCATGTACGTTGCAGAATGCACCCGCTTATCTCATACATTTAAAAAAAATGGAAGAAAAGACGATCAATATGAGCTGAATTCTTACTAAATTTCATGTTCAGTTTTCTTTTTAATTTCAGGCTAAACTTTGGGCTAAGTTTTATGCTGAATTTTGAAACTTAATTTAGGCGAAACTTTAGATGGAAATGTAGGCGGAATTTTGAATTAGATGGAATTTTCAGCTTTTAGGCTAAATGTAAGGCTAATCCGATTTGGAATTCTTTTTTCTCTTGAAGGTTAGGTTAGCGGTCAATTTGCGGGTTGAGTTGAAGTTGAATTGGAGTTGAGTTGGGGTTGGATATAAAATATTTACGAATTTTTTTATATATTTCGATTATTGAATTAAGCATTAAATTTGGCGTTATTTTGAAGGTTAAGTTAGGAGTCAATTTGCGGGTTGAGTTGAAGTTCCGACGAATTTGCTAAAGTTTCAATTTGAAGTGTATTCGAAAAACCTTTATCATCGCTGAAATATCTGTTCGTGTTCACTCTGATGAAGTGTCCGTTTATCTTAGAGAGGTTTTAATTGAAAAACTTCAGTTGAATGGGATTTAAAAATTTGTCCGTTGAAGTGAGGAGTCCGCTAAATTGAGTGACAGTTGAAATGAGGTTTCACTAAATTTAAAAGTGGGTATTTATACATATGTACGGTATATGTGTGTGATATTTAAAGAAATGCATAGACAAATTTGAGACAAATATTGTTTAAGACTTAGGAAAGGTCACTGTTAATATCTCAATCATTCATCTCCTTCTTGAGAGATGATAATCTGTAATCCAATTGAGATGGAAGTTGAGCTGAAGATTGACTTCAGATATTCATTTCGGGATTGATTTGGGAGTTGAATTTAACTCGAAGTTCTGACCACCTCATGAGGTTTCAGCCCTTTATATTTTTAGATTAAATTGTATGCCAAATTTTGGGAGGAGTTTACGCTAAATTTTATGATTAGTTGTTAAAAATACAACTCAGAGTTGAATTTTATTGTTTATTTTTATATAAACTCGTTTAATATCAGCTCACAGGGGTATTTATTATGTATTATCCCAACATAAACCGAAATTATTCAAAAAGTCTCAAAACAGCATTATTAGAGAATAAATGTGCATAGAGTAAAGCCGAGATTCTTACGGGATAAGCTGGAACATTAAAATTAACTTTTGACACAATAGACGTAACTATGAACGAGTTATTCATTTTGAAAAGCATTGTTTCATCTAAGTAAATGCGTCGATCATCTAAGCTGAACATATTTAACTGGACCAACCTTTGTTCATATGAAGCATTTTTGTTCAACAAAGAAAATTTATTAATAATGTTTGGTAAATCTTAGCTCTCTCAATTTTTACCGGTTCATCGAAGGTGTGTGTGGTCTGGCATTGCCATGATGGACAAAACCCTTGGATTGGATGTGAGCAAACCGTTGCATTCGATAAACCATCTTGACCGTAAACACCACAAATTTATTCCCAGGCTTGACAGCATTTTTGCTATTACGTAGTGAAATTGCAAAGCATTGCAATTTTTTAAGAAATTTCACTCATTTTCACACTAATGTAACTTTTTTTTCGATTAACGAAATATAAAAATATCTTCAAGAAAATTGTAAACTGAAATGTAACGCAAAGTGATTAGTGTTGCTTGATATATGATACCAAATACCATCTAGTGACAAACATCTACCAATAATTTTTCCCAACCCAATATAATGAATATCCTCATATAAAATAATACCATCAGAATTGAACCTGACAGCAGATTAGTTGTTACGTAACAATAAAAAACAGTTAAAAACAATAAACATAAACATATAATGTGAAAAATTGGGTCTATCCGACTCCTCGAACGAAACTTTTCCCAGAAAGCTTCCATTTTAGTTCACCAAGCCAACCATTTATATTTTTTAAATATTTTCCGTTATTTTGGGCAAGATCCTTATAATACGTCATGGCTTTTCTTAAATTTGGAAACCCCTTCCCCAAAATCACAATTGTCCACGACAGGTTGTCAATGCTAAATTTAGCTGTAATTTTTAAGTGGTTAATTTTTTGTTGTTAATTTTTTGTTTAATAAATAATAGCGAAGTCATTATCTCAGGAGGTAATGACAATGAATGGAGATTAGATTAAGTTGATCAAGCATCTAAGCATATTGTTTTCGAACCATGTTGATTTAGAATTTGAGTTGAACGTCGAGTTTGGGGTTGAGTTGACTAGAGGATTGAGATTTGGTTCGAGATAAGTTGAGTTCAAGTTGAGTTGGCTTGCGTAAGTGTGAAGTGGGAGGTTTAATTGGAAAATTATTTGGAGGTGATTTGGGGTTAGGTTAAGAGTTGATTTCAAAGTTGATTTGGTGTTGAATTGGTGATTGAATTGAGGGTTGTGTGGCGAATGCTACTGTAATAATAATACCATTTTAAACTTCTTTTTAAATCATATTCGAATTCGATATTATTGAAATAATAACATAATACTGGGTCACTGTATTTTAAGTAATTGGTGGTGGTTTATTGGTACTTAAGCGATTTTGTAATTTTTGTAAATATGTACATATTATTATTGAAAACAAAAAAAGTATTGTGACGAGATTTTGGACAACGGGTCAAAAAAAAAAAGATTGAACGGGGAGTTGAGTTTGGAATTTGGTAGCGAAAGGAAGCTGCAATGCAATATATAAAAAAAACGATACGTTAATTAAAACAAAAAATATATTAAACAAAGTAAAAATCAAAAGTTCCAAAATAAAAGAATTTAAATATATTAATAATAGTAATTATATTATTGAAAATAGTAAATAATAGTTTTATAAAAAAATAAATCACGTGTTAATATTATATACTGTATATTTAATTATTAAAGACAAACAGGTGATATAAACATAAACAAAAAAACATTAAAACGAAAACTAAACAGTGTCGTAATAAAGTGCTAGTGTAAAGCAAAATCATATGTGATAAAAATGAAAACTAAAACAATAAAATCATCCGAATTAAGTCGGAAAAATTAAAATTATAATTGTTGAAACAAATTTTATAGAAACTATATATAAAATAGACAGTTATTGGCCGAAGATATGTAATTTAATAGTGCATATTAATTATAATATTATGTATTAAAATGTGTTCTTCGTAATCGACGATATAGTGCACTATATAATTTTGCGTAATAATCCTTTTTGGAAACTAAAACTTATTGCAATAACGGGAACGGATCCGCAACTAAGATAAGATTTTTATTGTACATTATATATTAAAATTATATTTCTTTCATTTATCATTTTTGATTAATTATTTTTGCCTAATTATTATATTATTATTATTATTAGTTTTTCGGTGTTTCACCTTATACAAAAAAAATTGGTAGTAATTATTTTTTTTTTCTTTACAAATAATTATTTTATGTTAAATCCAAAGTTGTATTAATTATCACAAATATTTTCTTTATTTTAATAAATTCTCTTGGTGAGGGAAGTAATATAAACCTATACAGAGTCCTCAATAATCATGTAATTTAGAGCATTTTTTTTTATTTACAAAAGCAGCAAATTCAAGCTCTCTCGTGTTCCCAGAAAGAACCCTCCCTCGCGACTGCACACTAGCCGGCTGAAAAATGCTGCCTGGGGTAAACACGTGAGAGTCTGCAATGGTCTTTAGAATCATTACGTGTAATGTCATCTGAAAATCGTTACAGTTGGTTTAGTTGATTTAGTGATTGCGTTTAGGATTGCGTTACGATTGAGTTGGATGGTCAGTTGTTAATTGAATTGAAGGTCGACCTGAACATTGAGTTAAGATGTCCAGTTAGTTATAGATTTGGAAGTTGAGTTAGTTTTCAGGGGCAAAATTCTTAAATTTTTCAATTTTATTTGAAAAACGGGCAATATTTATGTTTATTTTGACCAATGAATCGATGTGAGGTTATATCCCTTAATAGAAACATAATGTGACGGTGACCCCTAGTGTGTAATAGAATAAGTTAAAATAATAGCTCAATGCTTAACTGTACTAAAATGGAATTTTCCATGATAAAATTGTTACGTAATGTTTCTACGCTATTCTAACTGAAAAAGTCATGTACTTTCGAGAAGTTTGGTTTGTGTATATAAAAAGGCGAACGAAGTCGAATTGGTTGAGTAGTATGTGGAAAGCGACAGTGTGAAGATTAAAAAGTAATTAAAAAGTGAATTAAAAAGTGTTTTAGTGGAAATAAATATTATAAGTGTACAGTAAAATTTGAGAATAATTTATATAAAGTGATTTTGTGAATTTCAATTAATAAACTGTGTTGTAATAATTCTTGTGTGAAATAAATAAGTTCATTCGATATGAACCTTAATTGACAAGGCAAAAACGTAACAATTAGTGACAGCAGTGGGATTGTGAAAAATAAGATAAAGAAAATGATTCTCAACGAATTAAAAGTTCCAGAATTAAAGAGGGAACTTGAGAAACGAGGTTTGGCCACTGATGGTAGTAAAGCAGCTTTACAAGCGCGACTACGTGACGCCATGGAGAAAGAAGGGTTAGACGCAGATCAACATGATTTTGGAGAGAAAGTAACGGATTTGGCAACCGTAGAGCAGAAAGAAGGAGATAAACAACCATCAGCCGAAACAACACAACTACCATCTGGAAGTCTCGATTTGTCGCTACTCGTTAATAGCTGCTATAAACCAGATGACGGGACAGATGAGCCTAATGAAACAACAAAACGAACGACAGCTAGGAGAAATTAAAAATCAAATGGAACATCAAAATCAGTCTATGCGGGAAATCTATCGCAAAGAAGGAGAATCGCTACAGGAATTTTCATCGGGAATCGAGCGATTAGTACATCTAGCACATATCAGTACGTCGGCCGATTAAATGGAAAGGCTAAAAATTGACGCATTCATTTATGGCATTCGAGATCCAGAGACACGCAAGGCGGTGATGTTGTCACCTAAAGCGACCTTCGCGGAAACCGTTGCTTGTGCGTTAACAAATGAAACTGCACAAGCCATTACCAAACCGTCAATGAAAATACGCCGAGTGGAAATCAATACCAGCATTAACAACGAGCGGTTAGTCCAAAGATTCCGAGACGGAAGCGACAAAATTAGATGTTGGGCATGTGATAAGGTCGGTCACATCTCTCGACACTGCTATGAAATAAGAAGAAAACAGGAAAGATCACCATCTCCTATGCAGCGACGAATAAGCGGAGCACAGACAGTGGCCAAGCAAGAGGGCCAAATGACGACGCCGTTAATCTTGAACGAGTCAGCTTAAAAAGGCAGAAGCTGACTCCCACAACCGATTGACCCATAACCTCAATCCGCGTTTCGAAAGTAGCAAAAGGCGATGACAGCTTAACAATCGAATGCGACATTGATAGCACGGATTGCATCATCACCCTGGATACGGGAGCAAATCGCACTAATGGATTGAAGTTACAAACAGCAACTGGAAGTAGTTCAATAATAAAAGTCAAAAAGATCGTGAAAATTATGATCGGAAAAACTCTTTTCTAACACGAAGTGCTGATTGCAGATATTCTGGATGAAGTGATTATGGGGATGGACTTCATGAGGACAAATGGCTTCGGGGTGGATGTTGGACGAGGAGTTTTAATTTACGATAACATCGAGTTGCCACTTCAATGTAGCAGCGTCGGAGCAACTACCAGGCGAAATATTATTGATCATCTGGAGAAACTACCACCGAACTCGGAGACGATCGTATGGGGAAGATTGGAGGGAGGTTCTGGGTCACCCAGGTTGTGGGTTGTGGAATCTAATGAAGAGGAGAATGGAACCAAGGAAATTATAATCGGAAAAGCCCTAGTTAAACCAGACAACGACTATAGAGTACCAATTAGGACTCTAAATCTCTCGGATAAGACGAAAACCATCAAGAAAAGGACAGTAATCGGCAAATGTAACGAGGTTTCAACTATAGTAAAGTGTGAACAGAAAAGTCCGATTGAAAATGGCGACATGCAAGGGCAGAAAGAAATGGTAGAACAACTCATGCAGAAATGGACCGAATATCTTACTGAGGCACAGAAAAATTTTGCACATCAACTACTCAAACAGTACACATCCATATTCTGCAGTACATCGGATAATAACGGAAGGACTTCAATGGTAAAGCACCGAATTGATACGGGAGCAGATACGCCAATTCGTCAACCAGCCAGGAGATTACCATTAGCAAAACAACAAGAAATCAACCGGATGGTAACAGAAATTCAGACGGCAGAAGTAATCGAACCATCTAACAGCCTATGGAGCTCACCGGTATTTTTGGTCGAGAACAAGGACGTTAGCATGAGATTCTGCGTTGATTACCGAAAAGTCAATGCTGTGACCAAAAATGATAGCTACCCACTGACAAGGATCGATGACACGTTAGACACGTTATCGGGTGCTCGAATATTTTCTACATTAGATCTACAAAACGGGTATTGGCAGGTGGAAGTCCATGAGGAAGATCGCGAGAAAACAACGTTCAATGTGGATAACGGGCTTTGGCAATTTAATATTATGCCTTTCGGATTATGTAATGTTTCTGCGACTTTTGAACGATTAATGGAGCGCGTGTTAAGGGGATTACATTGGAAGACGTGCCTAATATATCTGGACGTCATCATCGTCATGGGTAATGATTTCGACGAGCATCTAAGGAACTTGGCGGAAGTTTTAGATCGGATACAGACCGCCGGATTAAAGCTAAGCCCTAAGAAGTGTAAACTGTTAAACTGTTCAGAACTGAAGTCAAATCTTTGGGTCATCTTGTAACAACTAATGGAATTCACACCGATGAAGAAAAGATCGCAGCGGTAAAGAACTGGCCAAGACCTAAAAATTTACATGAATTACGAAGCTTTCTGGGATTGTGCACCTATTATAGACGGTTCGGGCCAGGATTCGCCAACATCGCAAAGAGTTTACACGAATTGACAAGGAAGAACAAGCCATTCGAATGGAAGGATGACCAGCAAGAAGCATTCGTAGAACTAAGGAGACGATTATGCATCGCGCCAATCCTCGCATACCCTATACCCAATGTGAAATTTATTTTGGACACCGATGCAAGTCATGACGGTGTAGGAGGTGTGTTATCAAAGGAAATTAATGGCCAAGAACGAGTTATTGCGTACTACTCCAAAACATTATCAAAACCGGAGCGTAAAATAAATAAAACGCTCGGTATAAATAAAACGAGAACAACACGAAAGATTCAATGGTACATTGGACGAATATCTAACAAAGGTCGTTGAGAAAAACCAACGCAACTGGGATCGGCATATACCGATGTTTCTGATGGCCTATCGATCAGCAATACATGACACAACCGAAATAACACCAGCTAAAACGTTATTTGGTGATAATCTACGGTTACCCTGAGATCTAATGTTTAGGGCTGTACCATCATCGGCTTTATGTGGACAGGATTACGTAGACCGAATGAAAGAGGAACTTATTGAGATTCATCAATTTGTACGGGAGAAAATACGGATGTCAAGGGACCGGATGAAAGCTCGATATGACATACGAGCAAATAACCAAGGTTTTCAGGAAGGACAATTAGTAAGGCTTCACAACCCGCAACGGAAAAAGGGATTATCACCGAAGCTGCAACCAGCATGGGAAGGACCTTACACTGTCATCACAAGGATGAACGACATGGTTTATCGGATATGGATTGACATCGAGGTAAACCTAAGGTGGTGCATTTGGAGAGGCTGGCCCTATACAGAGGAGGTGATTTGGGTCCTGTTCGGAACGAACAGGCTTAGGTGGGGGGTAGTGTGACGGTGACACCTAGTGTGTAATAGAAGAAGTTAAATGAATAGCTAAATGTTTAACTGTACTAAAATGGAATTTTCCATGATAAAATTGTTACGTAATGTTTCTACGCTATTCTAACTGGAAAAAGTCATGAGCTTTCTAGAAGTTTGGTTTGTGTCTATAAAAAAGCGAACGAAGTCGAATTGGATTAGTAATATTTGGTAAGCGATATTATAAAGATTAAAAGGAATTAAAAAGTGTTTTTGTGCGAAATAAAAATTTAAAGTGAACAGTAAAATTTGAGAATAATTTATATAAAGTGATTTTGTGAATTTTTATTGATTCGCAGTTCCAACTGTATTTTATCAAATTAAAATATTTCTAATTTTAATAAACGTTAGTTTTTGGATTTTATCTTTTGCATTTTAGTTTTTGGATTGTTCTGAACAACCTATTAAGAACCAGCCGAAAACAAAATACAGTGTGCCGGAAGTAATTTTGTATGGGATCCATTTGATTTGAACTGACGAAACTTGGAAAACCATCCGTATGTTGTGATTGGCGCTGATGAGTTTAGATTCGTGTGAAGTTTATCCTAATCTCAAAAAATTTCGATGAATTAGTAAGAAAAAGAAACCGATAAAATATTTAAGCTGCTAAATCTAATCCGGCCTCTCTAGGTAAGTGTTTTCCCGTACATTGTTAACGGTAATTTTTAACGGTTTTAAAAACTTATCAATCATGCCCAAATATCATAACCAAGTATTTTGTTAGGTAGTTAGACCAAACAAAATAACAACCAAAAAATATAAAAACTTCCAACTACTCGTAGATGATGAGTGACTTAGGACAAGCGTATTACGTCCGTATATGTAAGTTTCGTATAAACTGATTTGACATTTAAAAATTTGTCAATCATATCCAAATATCGTACCCAAGCGGACACATATTTTTATGCGTAAGCAAGGATCCACTTTAACCAAAAAATATAATAACTTCTAAAAATCTAGACGATAAGTGACCTAGGGCAGACATGTTCGTCCCTATGTAATTTCATACGAAATTTTATATTAAAAAATTTGTCAATTTGGCCCAAAGATTGTATCCAAGATCCCGTTCATTTCGGTCGCTTGATGTCGATTGTAGGGATATACTCCAGGCCCGAGCACTGCACCTTAAACTGTTTCTTATTCTGTCAGAACATGATTGGTTTATTATTCGGGGGTTCCTTCCCCTATTATTTTATACTTACTGCTATGTATAAAAGCAGTCACCCCTCTGGTGTAGATACACGTTTCTGGGTTTAATAAAGCACAGCTCCTGATGAACAGACGCTTTAGCTTGCTCGTTTTGGTCTGCGGGTGGTATTTTATTAGTAGTAATCTCCTATCCGCAACCTTTGGATGCGCCCAATGTGAGACTTAGCTTGGGTACGACCGTTGAGCCATACTAAGTAATTTTTTAATATGAAATTTCGTATGAACTTACATAAAGGGACGCAACACATCCATCCTGAGTGAATAAACTTCTAGAGTTTGGAAAGTTGAAGGATTTTTTAGGTAGAGGGGATCGCCCATCGTCCTAAATAAAGTACGTCCATTTGGGAACGATCTTTTGGGCTAGAGTGAGTACTTTTTTAATATCAAAAAGTTTCAGTTCAGTTCAGTTTTGGGAAGTTGTTATAATTGTTTTTTTGGATATAGGGAACCTCCGACTGTCTGTAAAATATGGGTCTACTTGACAATTTTAATTAAAGCTTTATTTTAGATAATAATTTTTTTTACTTAAAATTTCAGAGTAATGAGAGATTTACTATTCTTACTATAACGTTTTTTTTAGGACAAACTGCACCCGTGAGTTTAGCCAATTTTAATTGATACAGATTTTTATTACTTGTTCTCACGAATATTAAAAAATTTTGATTGGTAGTAGTGATTTGAACTCTACTTTTCGTACCGTTGAGCCGCTACGGTGGATTTTTATTTCTCGATTATGTAAGGACGTTACTGATGATGATCTCATGATGTATATCAAAAACAAATTTGCAGTCGAGAAACCTGTATTATATTGCCGTAATGATGATCACGATTATGTATCATTTAAAATCGGTATTCCTGTAAGCAAATTTGACCAAATGCTTGATTCATCGGCGTGACCTTCTGGAGTCTTGATTAAAGAATTTTTAAATTCATGTCGGAAATCAATGAAGAATAGTTTTTTAGTTTCACGCTCAGCTCTAACAGCTTGGATTGTCTAAATATTTTTCTACAACTACGCCGGGCATTTGATAAGGAACAACGCCGAGCCTATAGGAACTATATTTCACGGCCGGAAAATAATTTAATTTCAAACCCAAAACTATTTTGGCCTTTTGGTGATGTCAAAAGAAAATGTTCTGGTTATCCACAAATGATGTCGTTAAATGATGTAACTGCCTGTAATGCTGAGGACATATGTGAATTATTTGCTGAATTTTTCCAATCAGTCTATCAAAAATACAATGATAATGCTATTGATATTTCATTAGGACCTCGTAGTTCGCATCATCAAAATTTAATTGGAATACCTTATATTTCAGTAAAAGATGTCAGCCTTGGTATATCCAAGATGAAATCGGGATGTGGTTTTGATAACATACCTGCAAAAATACTTAAAGATCTTAACAGCTCGCTATCATTACCACTATCTCTGATATTTAATGCGTCTCTGAAGAGTGGTGTATTTCCGTTGGTATGTAAAGAGTCAATTATATTTCCCATTTTTAAATCCGGAAAACAGAGCAACATTAAAAATTATCGTGGCATATCTATATTATCATCAATTCCAAAATTATTTGAGCTTATTATTTCTGATTATTTGTATTTTAATGTTAAACCTTTATTATCACTTCAACAACATGGATTCGTCAGGTATCCTTCTACCACTACAAATCTTTTAAGTTTAACATCTGAAGTATTCAGTGCCTTTGACTCTAAATGTCAGCTTGATGTGGTTTTCACTGATTCTGCGAAAGCATTTGACTCACCTCAGTTTGAGTTACTTCTTGCCAAACTGGACAGATTTGGCGTGAGTAAATTGTTTTTGAATTGGATTGGATCGTATCTGCGTGATCAGAAGCAGGTAGTTCAAATTAACGGGTTTACATCTAAGATGATTGAAGTTCATTCTGGAGTGCCTCAGGGCTCCCACCTAGGACCTGTATTATTTAATGTCTTCAACAAAGAAATTGCTTCTTTGTTTCAGTACTGCGACTGTGAATTATATGCAGATGACTTGAAAATATCAAGAAGTGTATGTAGCCCGCAACAATGTATTGAAATGCAGAGTGATCTTGATTTGCTATATAAATGGTCAGTTATGAATAAGTTGAAGTTAAATTTGGAAAAGTGCAAGATTAGGAGCTTCTCCAGGAAAAAAAACAGTTATTCTTCATCAATATCTTATTGGTAATCACCAGCTAGAACGAGTTATGAAATTTAAAGATTTGCGTGTTGTCCTGGACCATCAATTGAATTTCTGAGACCATATTAATTTAATAGTAGCTAAGTCTAATTCTCTACTTGGCTTTATTCGTCGTATCACAAAAGATTTTCGTAATCCACAATCAATTAAAACTTTGTATTGTTCCATTGTTCGGTCTAATTTGGAATACGCGTCGATTATTTGGGATCCTGCTTACAATATTTATATCGATAGAGTTGAACGAATACAGAAGCAATTTATTATTTACTATCTTCATATATTGAATTGGCCATTTGATCCGAACCTTCCAATGTGGCTGAATAAAAATAAATTGCCATCCTACGGTAACCGGTTCGATTGACTTTCCTAAACTACTTGCAAAGATTGATATACACTCCCCGACAATGAAATACGTTCATTTTAAATTATCACTGTATTTGATAGTGCCTACTGTAAAAATATTTTGTCTGTGTAAAAACGGTACTTTAACAAAACATAATTATGTGTAGCATAATTATGTTATATTTGAAAGCGAAATTGGAAGGAAAACAGAAACAGACAAAAAATATTTCAAATAGAGCGCGACAAAAGAATACGTTCATTATTATTTTGTTGTTTTAACTATTGAAATTTACTTTTTTATTAAAAAGTTGTTCTACTATAATTTCAAGTAAGTATTTTAAAAACGTTTCTATTAACTGCAATAACAAACATTAATTCAATCTTAGGAAATGGGTCGTGGAAAAAAAGTTGAGCGTGATGAAGTTCAGACGGTATTGGCTTTACATAGAAATGGGCTTAGCAATAGAAAAATTGCTTCAGAAGTCAATCGAAGCTTAGATGTGATCAACAAAATTGTAAAAAAACCCAACTATGGAGTAAAATCTAATTATAAAGGTCGAAAATCCGCATTAACTGAACGAGAAAAACGTAAAATTACTCGAATTGCTAGAAATTCCAGCAAAACCGCGCGTCAGATAGCAGCTTCAGCCAATGTTACATCATCGGTACGAACCGTACAACGATTTTTAAAACAAAATACATCCCTGAAACGACAAAAAATGCAGCGTAAACCTTCATTAAGTAAAAGCAACATTCAAGCCAGAATGGTATTTGCTGAGAAACACATGAACTGGACAAATGAATGGAATAATGTTTTATTCTCTGATGAAAAACGGTTTTGCCTCGATGGCCCGGATTGTTATAATTATTATTTTCATGATATTAGAACTCCTGAACTAACACAAATAAGACGGCAACAAGGTGGGGGTGGTATCATGGTGTGGGGTATTATATCTTCATTCGGCAAATGGAAATTTGAATTTATTGCGGGATCGCTTACTAGTGAAAAATATAAAGAATTATTAAACAATAAGTTTTTACCATTTTATCGACAACTTCGACGAAAAAAATTGATTTTTCAACAGGATAATGCACCAGCGCATAGTTCCAGAAATGTACAAAATTGGTTTGAAGCAAACAAAATCAAAATTATGGAATGGCCAGCAAAGTCGCCGGATCTTAATATCATAGAAAATTGTTGGGCAGAATTATCGAGAACAGTTTATGGCCAAGGAAGGCAATATTTTTCATTGAACGAGTTACAAATAGCAATAGAACAAGCAAGTCTCCAACTTAACAAGAATTATATCAAAAAGTTGTATAAGTCATTACCAAAACGAATTTTGGAAATTATCAAAAATAAAGGCAAGAGTATTCATTACTAAAATATGCAAAAGTAGTTTTATTTGTTATTATTCTTAAATGAACGTATTTCATTGACGCACCACGAAAACCATTTTCTGTTGTTACACGAGATTACGAAAGAGAAGGACACCAATATATATCTCTAATCATTTAGCAATTCGAATATGTAAATAACCGTTGTAGAAATTTTTTCGATAACTGTTTGATTTCAGTAAAATCTAAAAAAAATTGGTGAACGTATTTCATTGTCGGGGAGTGTACATGTACCCTGTAAACCTACTCGAATTAGGAATTTTATATATTTGCCGACATTTAAATCTAATTACGCACATAATGCTCCGGTTCCGGCGATTTGTCGACAATTTAATTGTAGTTTTGATGTGTTTGATTTTAATATTTCTAAATGTTCCTTTAAAAAATTTATAAAGGCTAAATTGTAAAATTGTAAAATAGAATTGTAATCAAAAAAGGATTTTTTATCCCGTTGATGAATAAATAAATAAATAAATTAAGTTATGTGATCATCTGCCATGATGTTCTTTCTAATATGTTGTGATTGGTGCTATAGCGCGCATTTTTATGGTTCTGAGGACAACAACATTGGAATGGTCTTACAATTTATGTCATAGGTAGCAGACATTGTAGCATATACTCAATGTTCCAATGTTCTTCTGCACCACAAGGATTAGAACTAAATACACATCATGTCAAGTTGATTCCACAGGCGTTTAGACTGAGTATAGACGGTTATTCAGAGCCGTTAATTAAAATCTGTATCAGCTAAAACGCAATTCCTGTGTAATTAAAGTGCCAATAATTCCTGTGTAATTAAAATTTGATCATCAATAATAAGACCAATACAAAAGCGAAACAAACGGATCATCTTAAAGTTGTAGTCACAGCAAATTCATTTAACACTCTGTGTGTGTGTCCCTTTTAAAATTTTCAGCAAAATCTACTCAATTTTATTAGATTTCATCACAGTCACACATATTTAGTTTCCGTTGACTTTAGCATCAGAACCCATTTCCCATTAACAGTGGGAGCACCAACAACAAAAATTCTAAACATCCTAACAAATTCACAAGCAATCGGAAATATCAATTATTGGGTCAATTAAACTCTTTTCTTATGTACACACACACACAGATAAAATTTTCGGATTTTTACTTGATTTCCATGATAAAGTCAGTCAACAGTGAAATTATCTTCTAGTTATGCGCAAAGAATTGAGCAAGCAAGCAAAAACAAAACAAAACAAAAAAACTTTTAAATGAAATAAAAATTCAGGGACATACGAAAGTAAAATTATTCATATCATGTCTCACAGTCTTCTATTGCTCTTGATAGATTGTTTATTTTACCTTAAACTCTCCTCCTATATATTATGGTACCGCACATACAAACAAAGTAGCCAAACAAAGTCTCACACTACCGCGGTGAAAACCACCAAACCACCAGCAAGACGAGTACACGAAAAAATGGAAAAAAATATTTTTATTCAATCGGGAAACATAAAAGCTTGGAAAATATAATATAGAATAGCACAATTTTTTTGTTTTGTGTATCTTCATCGTTTTCTTCTTTGTTTTTGGTTGTTTTGGTTGATTTTCCCCATTTTATATTTTTCCAAACTAAACAATACGACAAAAACGTGAAAATTTTTGAATGAAAAATAAAAAATTTGTGTTCGTTCCTTTTTGTTAGTATTATTTGGTTTCGGGGGTTATCACAATATATATAGAAGAGTGGTAAGGAAGAGTGTAAGGAATCTAACTCACACAAACACACACACACACAGAATGATTTATTTTGACTACGCTTTTGGGAATATCTGTATACACACTACTGTTAGGAAGAATGGGTATATAACATATTTGCAACAACACACAGAATAAAAATGAAATAATTTTTTTGTGGCGCAATGAAGATGAAAAAATTTTTTTTTTCCGTTTTTGTATTTTAATTTAAATTATTAATTAAAACAAATGTGTATGGAAAGGGTTATTTAATTGAGCAAAACGACCAAAAAAAATTTGTAAATGGTTTGAGTCTTTAATATTAGATCAATTATAGAGCAAAATTTCAATTGGAATTTGATCGTTTTGTTCTTTATACTCGCATCAGCGCCAAATTGTTATATTGTGATAGGAATAGACACTATTTTTTGTATGCATGTAAAATTTATTTCCCCAAGTAGAGACACACGTTGCTCATAATAATAATAAATTGGAGTTCATACACAAAAAAATTTCTCTACACTTGTTTATGATTTTCCAACAATTATTTTTTTGTTGTTGTTATTGTTTTTCCTATCAAAAATGATAAAATTTATTATTTGTTGACAAATTTAATTTCATAGTTATAAAAACAAAAAAAAACTTTTTGGATGTAGAAACTAAATTACATACATTGTATGACTGTGTGTGTGTTGTTTTGTAGTATTTGGCAAATTTCCCTGAAATAGAACATAAATTTGTTTTTGTTGTTGTTGTAACTTGTAAAGAAAATGAAAAACAAGACAAAAAAACCAAATATGTACATTTTATGATGATAAATTAAATTATAGAAAATTTTATTGTTTTTAATTTTGATGTCTTTATATTGTAAATTATACGGTTTTGATTTGTTTGATGGTTTACGCGAGAAAATAAGGCGCGCGCTTTATATGCAATTTCAAATACGGGTGGGTGGTGGTGGGTTTGGGTTGGTGCTAGAAGAAAATTATCTCGAGGATACGAATTCTTTCAAATCGATTTTCTTGCTTAGTGGATGACTTTGACTTTTTTTTGTAATATTTTTGAAATAATTCATTTTTGTTGTTTTTGTTATTTCTCAAAAGAAGAAGTTTGTAGTATACGAGTATATAGTCTGACAGTGTGCGGAAATATGTCTACGTTGCGTGTATGATGAATGGGTGAGAAATGTCTGTATGCCGTCTTGTGTGATTGATGTATAAAAGTTTAGCTGTTAAATCATAAACTTTTGCTTCGTCAAGATTATTTATAGGTATATATATGGGTATATAGGATGATTGTTTCAATTTAGAAAATGTTAGATGTGGTTATGCCGTAATGTGGCGCCACCTATAAAATAAGAATATTTTGTCGAAACTACTAAATATACTTTTATGTGTATTTGTAATTTTTATGATCTGATTTATTTATGTGAAAATTAATTTTGGGGCATTAATATTAGCAATCGACTTCTACACTTCTAACTTTGTGAATGATTTTGCGAATGGTTATAGACCTGAGGTCACAAAATAACTGTTTTGTTTAATTTGATGTCCATTGATTTCAGTTTAGCTTTAATTTTGTTAACTAAAAAAAACCGCCACAAATTAAAAGACGCGCTACTCTAAATAATTTGTCCGTACGAAGTGTGGCATAAGTTCCATTTCTATGTTGCTTAAGTCAACTTAGACAACAAATATTTTCAATATTCGCCGTTTTCTATCTCTCCTTTAACTTAACTAAATTTGACTTTAATGCTGTGATCGCAAGCCGTGGTAAGCTTGAAAAAACTGGTACATAAACGTCTATTAGTAAGAACCATCCTCAGTAGTTAGGGGATCAAGTCTGGATAAATGAAGTCAACATTTCGGTGCAACACTTTTAATATGAATATTTGGTAAGATATTTATACCAGAAATATTAAAATTCTAATGACTCGATAGGTATCGATTTTTTTATTAATGATAGAGCACGGTATTTCAAGTCTTCAATCTGAATCTTTGGAACCTGAACCGGAAACAATTTTTGAAGAATTCCTTTGTACTTCACACTTTACAGTTTATCAGGCAAATGTTGGGCGAAATCTCTTCCGTTCCAAGTGAACTACTGCGTTTAATTCACCAGAACAGCTGTTCTGATTACTTCTTAAGTCTACTTCAGTACCAGTATATGAAGATGGGACAAGCGCACCATAATTGATAGTGAAACACTATTTATTATATCTGACGCAACTTACAATTGTAGCTGAATTTTTATGATGGTTTCAGACAGCTCGTTTATTTTGTTTTGTTCCTGCATTTTAAGCTTCTGTCCTTCATAAAACTTAACAGTTTAGTATGAAGAAACTGCCTTTTATCTTCGATACACTCACCACAAACAAATTTAAAGTTTTTAATGCTAACTGTAAGTTTATAAGCACAGTACTACTTTAGACATCGTTGTAATAATAATTAATAAAACTAAAATTAAAATTAATGAACAAATGAATTTGTTTTGGAGAGTAGTGGAAGAATCAGCGGGTGGTATTTTACCCACCAATCTAAAAAATAATTTTGGAGCAGCAGGGGTACGCTAGCTTTATCGTACTGATGAATTTCGATGAAGACGATTTCATCGATATTCAGAAAGCTGCTTGCGAAAGTGAAACCCCTTTTAAAATCAATAACGGATATAAAAAATATTTGCAGCATTTTAAAATTTTGATCAATGAAAAGGGCATAAACTATTTCAATGAGATACTTAGAGAGGCATAATCAAAATGTTTTCCAGAAGTTTTGCCGAGCATACGTAAAAATAATTTCAAACGGAAAAATCATTGCAACCAAGTTTCAAGTGTATCTTTAGCAACATTTAGAAGATGCAAGAGGAAATACCTCAGAATTTAGCTCACCAGAAGAAATGGAAATGGTGGAAATTGAGAAGCTCTCAGGTAAATTAATTTTTTTTAATTCGTTATATTGATGATAATAAGTTCGAATGTGTTTTACTTTTTCAATTTCGATAAAATCTTTGTTATAATTCGGAAGCTTTACAAACAGTTCTAAATTAGCTGTGTTGTAAATTAAATTCCAACTTACCGTAAAGTGCCATGTATAATACCCGGGTTGTTAATATATACCCAGTATAATATATGGTTTCAATAGGCAGGCCAAATTATATTTCTGGTATTTTATTGTGGGGGGTTTTATACGCCCTTTACGGTACAAGCATTTTTTTTTTTTTGTTGAAAATATTGATGTTTTGTTTTATTTTAGATGTTTCCAACTCAAATTTAGAACAGCATACACAAAAAATTATGCAAATTACCAAGAATTGGATTAAAAACAAATTTAGCATTTACGTTGGCACACATTTACTACAGCAGTTTTTAGTGAACAGCGACAATGTTTCAAAAACAGATCTAGGTTTACATGGTGAAATAGTTTGTAATCATTGCGCTAGCACTGTAAAAATCCAAAATAAAAAATCGGTAAACAACTCTATCGTCTCGGTTATAGCGAACTTCATGAGACACTGTATAGGACATGCCACAAATGCTTTAAAGGAAATTAAGGAAAAGGAGAAAAATGTGGGTAGGAAAACTGAAACGATAATGCCGTAATTTGTTAAAAGAGGGCCTTATACAATTTACAATGCAAATGGAACTAAAGAAAACATTTCTCAAGATGGTTCTCTTATTAATTTACCACAAATTTTGATAATAGCTGAAGGAAATATGGAACTAATAAACGTTTATCAAGACGTGGATCACTTGGTTGATCAAGATTTTGACGTACATATGTATGGAATCTGAGATTGATCAATCTTTTTTTATCATTCAGGAATTATCATTGTTGATGATTCAGGATCCATAGTCCAATCAATTCATCAATTTACATCTGCAGAAAAAACATACGAAAATGCCAGTAACACGGTTGAAGATGATGCATTCATCATTGAAACAAATGCTCAAAATATTATAACTTCAGAAAATATTAAGACCCGACCGATTAAAACTTGGTTTAAAAAAACGCTATTCGAAGTTACATCATTGCTCAAAACACTCTACAGAAGAAGGTACACCAACTAATTTCAGTGCTGATGATGCTTTCATTGCAAACTTGGTTAGCTCTTCGGGGAAAGCGATGGATGGATAAGCAATGGAGTCGTTTTATCCGTCCCAATATTTAAGACTTCATCATCAAAACCCCGATACTGTTTGTGAAGCTGTTTGTAATGCTTCAGATGGAAATATTCGTAAGGAGAAAAATGAAATTTCATTTATAAGCCTACTAAAACAAGTAAATGGTTAGATTCCAAATATTCTCGAAAAGAAAGGCTTCAAAGGAAAATGCAAAATATGGAAATGCGGAAATCAAACTTATATAGATGAATTTTTCCCACTTATAAATAAAATGGAATTATTGATTAAGAACTGCACAGAGCATTGTCAGAAAAGATGCTGCAATTTAGCCGTGATCAAAATCAAGAAGTAGTATCGAACAATTATTTTTTTTTTCAATTTTTAACCGATTTAAAGAATGTAGCCGTAAAAAATGAAGGAAAAACTAATGGGAAAAGATACGATGAAAATTTAAAGCTATTTTCTTGTTATATATTCATTGTCGCTGGTAGGCAATTCTACGAAATTATTTCACAAAATTTACCATTACCATCAATTACTTCAGTATCGGATTGTATGAGATATGAAATGCCGACTCCGAATGAAGATCAATGAGGGCCAAACCAAAATTATTGAAAAAATTGAATATGATGTAAGCACTAACCAGTTGATAGGATTTGTACTTCCAACATCTGAATCAACACCAACTCCTTTCTATTTTGAAGCAACTTCAGCTCGTAAAATTTATGAGATTTTTCAAACTGGGCAACAATCAACATATATAAATGCTGTAATCACACGAACTTTCCAAGAGAATGGAACAACGGATGACCCAAGATTTTGTCTGTGTGTTTATGGAACTGATAATAAGTTTAAAAGCACTACTGTTATAAAGCGATGGCACCATATCACAGATCAACTAAACAAACACAATATAGGAGTGCTGGGTAAATTAAATTATTTCTCATATTTAAAACAAACACAACGTTCTACACATTTTTTTTTTTAAATTGAGGTAAAAACCAAATAAGGTCTTTATCATTTAAGAATGTTTTCAAAACGTAAGAACATTAAAATTAATAGTAACTATATTTGCTTATTCAACATAGGGTTTTCAGGTGACGGGGATCCTCGCCTTCTAAATTAAAAGCTAATTTCCCGCCAAACTCAAATCAGATTCAGCCTACAAAACCGGAGTGGAATGAGTGGTTTAAAGCTTACTATGCTACAAATATTCAGTACATTCAAGATACTGTACATATTGGAATGAAATTACGAACGCGATTGTTAAATTTGAAAAAAACATTAATCATGGGAAAATATGTCGTAACACCGAAATATTTACGGAATCTGATCAGCTCCGTCTCTAAGGATAGTCACCGTTTAAATTCTACCGATATAAATTTTACGGACAAAATGAATTTTAAGGCTGCCGAATCCCTCATGAATCCAGTTGTATGGCAGGTATTAGCAGAAAAAATAAAGGGGAGTGAAGGCACTATAGAGTATGTAATATTTTTCCTTAGACTTTGGAAAAATTCAATACAAAAGCACAAATTCCACAAAATGGAAAATTTTGTAACTGAAAACGTCTATAACTGCATCGAATTAAATTGACATTGTCTAATAAATATAATCATTGAATTGAGAAATGAAGATCTTGATGAAGATCATCTCTTCGAACCATGGCTGTACAGCAATCAAGCTTGCGATATTACTTTCCGTGATTTACGTTCGATGACTACTACTCACAATACAGTGGTAAATTTTAGCGTACGAGATGTTTTGTTTTGTATTAAGCGTTTAGATTTACAATCCGAAATAAAATTTAAATTAACTGACGGCCATGAAGATGAATCGTACCATTTTAAAAAGCGGCATAGAGGTTTTTCACAAGCATCAAATAATTGTCAGCCTACCACAAAGACAAGGAAAACATAACAATACCATTAGCTTAAAACGATTAGATTTAAGTGAAATTTTAGATGAAATTGGCCATGAAGGCAATATTGAAGGCGATGATAACATTAGTTATGATTTTGATGAAGTTTCCGGTAACCCTGAAGAGATCGAAATCGAAAATGAAATAATTGAAGACCTACAAAAAATACCCCGTATTGAAAATTTAAATTTGAAACAATATGACTTTACAGGTAAAGAATCATATATAACGTTTTACAAACCATATATTAGTAGGTAAATAGTTTATATTCTATTGTATCTCGTTCTAGGATCAAATCATGAGGAGCAAAATCTAGATCCAAAGTCTCAATTCTGTTTCGTTAAAGTGAAAGAAAATGATATGGAGAAACTTGTGAAAATCAGGAAGTCCTCCTTGTGCTGGTTATTTTCCAAAAACAGTAATAAAATTAGTTCAGACAGACGCTTATGATTTACCACCGGGAATATGGAATTGAGAAAAACTAACTAAATTGGGAAAATTAATTCGAAAGCGCAATACATAATTAGAATCTGTTTGATATAAAATAAACAATAAATATATGAACTATTCTAAGCAAGATTCTAAGTACAACAACCAATTTTTTATTCGAAGTCAATCTTGGTCGAAAAATTTTCAGATAATTTAGTCTCAAGTTGGGCATATCATTGAACAGAGATTAAAGATTTGCAATCCGTCATCACCTAAAATTTTTCTAAATTAATGTGTAATTACATAACCGCGACTCTCAATCCAATTCATTCTGATTCTAATTACGGCCTACGCCCACTTCTTTTTCTCTTCCTACTTTTTCATCACAAAACCACATTCTTGCAGTAAGTTTTGCTATGAAAGCTCAGTCTACCATGATTTGATTGCAATTCTGTTCTGGATTGAGGCAAACAAGGTTCATACAATCCAAACAAGTTTTGTATCATAAACGGTAAAAAAGACACACCATCTTTTGAGATTTGTGGATCCAGTGTAGGCCAATTTAAATCTGTTGACTTGTTTGGTTTAACGATAAAAACTAAGTATTCTTGGATCGGTGAAATTTTCGGATTTCAACGTTTCCTCTATCCTTGATTCTTTCCCCATAAATGGAATGTGGGAGCTTTATAATAAGTGTTCCACTATTATTTCCATGGTATGTGTTCGGCGAAGCTTTATGAACTTACGCCTGGCCTGTTCAGACCAACACTTACATTAAGACTTACAGTTCGAAGGAACAATCTTGAACTCTAATTTGCAAAAACCAATAAGTACAAAACTCTTTTTTCCTTCGGACTCAATACCAAAAATACAATAATTATTCAAAACTCCCAAACCTTTATAATCCCATGTTATAAAACCTATTTTCTATCTTAGTCCTTTCGTTTCCTTTCGTAATGCTGTGCGTAAGTGTGTTGCCACGTTTTCACATAAAGACACATTAAGAAAGAAATTCCTAACCTGAAACCGTAGTAAAAAGTCTCCCAGTTGGCAACTTTGGGATAGTATACATATGGGTATATAGGATGATTGTTTCAATTTAGAAAATGTTAGATGTGGTTATGCCGTAATGTGGCGCCACCTATAAAATAAGAATATTTTGTCGAAACTACGAAATCTACTTTTTCGTCTATTTGTAATTTTATGATCTGATTTATTTATGTGAAAATTAATTTTGGAATGCAACTGAACTTTAACCTAAAATAAGACTAGAATAAACAACAACAACAAAATTACGAATGTATGAGTTTTAAAAAGTATATATTCGGGCGAATTAATATAAAATATTTTTCGAAAATTGATATTTCGTGATTTTCAACGATCGGCACACATATTCGAAAATGTGAAAAATTTTGTAATTTTTTTGTAAATTTTGTTGTTTAATAAACCCAATATCTCGAGATTTTCACCAATCGGCAAACATCTCACTATGATTTTTTGGTAGGACTATGTGTGTGCTTTGATTGTACCAACCAATTTAAAAAGTTATTGGCGTTTACCTAGTTAACCCTACATTATTCGAAAATGTGCCAAATTTTTATCTTAACGGAATGGCAAAGAAAATCAATATCTCGAGATTTTCACCGATCGGCAAACACGTCACTATTATATTTTGGTAGGCCTATGCGGCTTTACCTTAAATATGCTAACTTCTTTTTGGTTATTGGAGTTTATTTACATATATTGACCAGATTTTTCTCTAATTTCAATATCGTGCATCAGATTTCGGTCACAAAAGGCAATTAAAATTGGTGTAAGCTGAAATTTTCTCTGTTTTATTGTAATGGAATCTATTGTTTGATAGTAAACTCTGTAAACCTTTCTTTTAAAATTAAAAGTTTGAACCAGCCTCTCCATTTTAACTGTTTTCATTCTCTACTATTAAATTTGGTTTGATTCATTGATTTTATAGACATTTTGTTAAGATAAAAATTTATTACATTTTCGAATAATCTAGGGTTAACTAGGTAAACCCCAATAACTTTTTAAACGGGTTGTCATGATTAATGTAAACACACAGACCTACTGACGACATATTGTGTGCCGATCGTTGAAAGTTTCGAAATATCGATTTTCTTAGGTATTAAATAAATATACCATATTTCATTCGCATATTATTATAGAATGTATACTTTTTAAAACTCATACATATTGAATTTTGTTGTTGTTGTTAAATCTAGTTTTATTTTATGATAAGGTTCAGTCGCATATTTTGGGGCATAATTTTAGCAATGTCAAACTTTGTGAATGATTTTGCGAACTATAACGTTTTTGAAAGAGAACACGTAATTAGATTATCGACGTGAGGTCACAAAATAATTATTTTGCTTAATTTGATGTCCATTGAATTCCGTTTACCATTAATTTTGTGAACTTAAAGTGAACTTCCACAAATTACAAACACTCATATCATATTCGCTTAAGTCGACTTAGACAAAAAACAGTTTCAATGTTCGACGTTTTCTATTTCTCCTCTAACTTCACTAAATTTGACTTAAATGCTGTGGTCGCAAGCTGTGGTAAGCTTTAGTCGGCATAAGTGAAAAATCAAATTAATATTCACCATTAACGGACAGTAAATATATAATCGGTAAGTAAAGTCGAAGGGCCGAATGTGTCGAAAGGCCGACTGTCTATTGGCCGAATGGGTCGAAATTCTGAATGTATCGAAAGGCCGAATAGGCCGAATGTCTAAAGACCGAATGGGCCGAATGTCGAAAGGCGAAATTTTCATGAAATTTTCTTTTGTGCCTTTTTGTTGCCTTTTTGTGTTTTTTTGTTTATTGCTATTTTTGATGTATCGGTTACATTTTTTGTATGATTTGATAAATAACTGTTGTGGACAGGCGTTCAGGCGATGTGTTTATTTCCTTATAGTCAATGATATTATTTGTGAGCATATTTGCCGACTCTCTTACCCATTGAGTATAGGTAAGAAAAATATATTTTTATGTTATGTATTTTGCGTATGCATATTTCCACTTCATTACTTTAGTTTTGACATTTTGCATTTTTTAGGAAGGAAGATTTAAAAAGCAGTTTTACACAAGATAACTAATACGTTTGTGAACATTTTACACATTACTTTAACGTCCATTTCACTTAAATGGTAATCTTCATTTAATCTTGTCATTATTACGAGACTAACAACAACACACAAATGCAAACAAAGTACTTAAATGCACTATGTCATAAACAACGTGATTCTTTTCAATGAGAGTGTTGCGGTACTCTATGGATATGAGCAGGCTTATATAGATCGCTTAGTAATAAACACAGCTATATTTATGTGCATTTACATACATATGTGAATAATTGTTATGATACCAATTAGTAATCATTATTTTTATTTATTTGTGGCTTAAGCATCAGAACATTACAAAATACACCAATACTTTGGCTGTGAAAAAAAATTATATAACTTTTAAAATCATTTTCAAAATTTAGCTAAACAATATTTATAAATATTTACTGTATATGATTCGTGACTGCTAATTAATAATTGGTTTTTACAAATCTGTAACAATGACTCTGTGCTGTCAATGTAATACCTTAGACACACTGCGATTTAATAAATCCGATTTAGTGAAATTTTCGAGATTAGTCGCGATATGTCAACCTCGATTTAGCTAATCCCCTTGTTTTTACATAGAATACTTAAACTAGTTTAACTAAATCGGATTTTTCAAACCACAGTCTGTCTAGGGTATATATAATGCAAAAGTGTCTAAAAACTTTTTTACTTGTGTTGGTGAATGTAATAAACTCATTCATTTTGGATGTGCAGTAGTGTGTGTAGAGATGTTTGTAAAATTATTAAGGAAAAGAATGACGACATGAGTAATTCTATTGGCGCTACATCAATGTCATTGTCCTTGCTAAATAAAACATCAGCCGCTATTAATAATAACGTGGAAAGTTTATTAAAACCAATACCATCACAACAGTCGTCCTCAGCAATGGAATTTGCTTCACCAATACTTACAAGATACAATTGCTCAACCGTTAGGCAAAAATATAGAATCGTCCAAAATTATTATTGGTAGTGGTGAATTAAACTCTACTCTAGGTACTGTTGAGCCACTACGGTGGATTTTCATTTCTCGACTATGCAAGGACGTTACCGATGATGATCTCATGATGTATATCAAAAACAAATTTGAAGTCGACAAACTTGTATTATATTGCTTTCGACGTAATGATAATCGTGATTGTAAGCAAATTTGACTAAATGCTGGAGTTTCGATTAAAGAATTTTTTCCGCGCTCAGCTGTAATGGACTGAATTTGGAAGTTGAAGACTTTATTTAGTACAATTTATTATCAAAATGTTGGTGGTATGTGCTCTAAATCATCGCTATTTTCAAAATTTTTACCGTCGTCTTGTTTTCCTATATATGTACGTGTTATGTGAGACTTGGTTTCATTCAGGAGTTTTAAGTTCCGAATTATTTACGGATAGTTGTCATGTATTGTATATTCCACCTCAGAGTGCTAACGAGATTTATAATTTATACTATGATAACATTCACCATTTTGTTGCGGATTGTAATATGAATGACATAGTTTGTGTTTTAGTTTTAGGTATAATATGGCTCACCGATGATAATAATCCATCCCATGTCTTCCCGACTAATATTTTTAATCGTTATGAACACATTTTTATTGATTATATGTCATCGCTTGATTTGGATCAAATTTTTAAAGCAACTAATTTAAATGTTCAGATTCTTGATTTAGTTGGTAGCTTTTAGTAGCTTTTGATAAATATGTGCCTTAAAGTATTAATCGGAGGAATAACCATCCACTGTGGTTTAATAAAAACTTGATACATTTAAGAAATAGGAAGAATAAAGCTCACAAGCTTGCTAAGACTCGCTTAGAGAAGCTATATCTCACATCTTGAAGATAATTTGACGGTGAATCCCAAGTTGTTTTTAACATTCGTTGATGCTAAACGGCTATCCTGGGACGATGTCTCTGAATGATGCTACTGCTAACAATGTAAACGATATATGTGAACTATTTGCGGATTTTTTCCAAGCTGCCTATAAGAAACACCATGATGGGGACAGTATAATCATAATCTAATAGGATTACCATTTATTTCTGTGACTGATGTAATCGATGGAATATCCAAAATGAAATATTGGTATACATTTGATAATATCCCCACAAGTATTTTTAAAGATCTCGATAAGTCATTATCATTGCCTTTATCTTTGGTTTTCAATGTTTCTCTGAAGAAGGCCATGTTTCCTATGAGATGGTAGAAGTCAATCACGGTAAACGTTATGAAATCAAAAATTATCGGGGAATATCCATGCTATCATCCATACCTAAATGATTTGAAATGATTATAACTAATTACCTGTATTTTAATGCCAAATCTTCATTAGCAAATCAACAACATAGGTTCATCCGACAACATTCTACCACCACAAATCTGTTAAGCGAGTTATTATACAAATGGACCATTACGAATAAATTATATTTAAATTTAGAAAAATGTAAGGTTATGAGATTCTCCAGGAGAGGAAAGATGATTACTCGTATCGAAAGTATTCGATGCCTTTGCTTCTATAGAAGTCAGTTAATTTTTCAGCGAATTTTTTTTTCGATGATTTAATGAAAGTTAACGGCTTATGCTCCGTTATAAGGGACCATATGATGGCCAATGCTTCCTTCTCGTTTGTCGCGTAGTTCTAGTTAGCTTCGGTTGCATTTAATGTTCGGGACGCAAAGGCTATTGGTCTTTCTACACTGCCTTGGACCGATGCGTCTGTGGTCAGTATGAACGGTTTCGTGAAGTCCGGATATGTCTGTTGCTAAAATTGTTTTTTAGAGTCTTGAATGATTTTATATAGTCGGTGTCTAATATGTTCAAAGTGTTCTCTTTTTTTAGATATTTTGTCATTGGCTTTGTAATTTTTGAATATTCTTTTTGAATTTTCTTGATCTGATCAGGGTTTAGTTTGACGCCGTCCTGAGATATTACATGGCCTAAAAACTCAGTCTCTTTTTTGAGAAATTCACGTTTGTCTACCTGAATTTTAAAGTTGAAAATCGACAACCGTTTTAGCACTTTACCTAGATTTTCTATCTTTTCTTTAAATTCATTCTTATTATAATTATATTGTTTAGATATGCATACTCACCCTATTTGTAGCCCGTTTTAATGTAGCGGGGCCGTTTTTTAGCCCAAAACCTTTTCTTTCATCGGCATTTGATGGAATTCTGAATTAAGGTCTAGTTTTGAAAAATATAGTGATTTCCCAAGATTGTCTAATAATTCTTCTATTTGTGGGATGGGAAACTTATCATTTACTGTCTTTTCATTGAACTAGCCTGATTTTTCGTTTTCCTGAGGCGTCTAATTTTTTCGGTACCACACAAATGGGCGAAGAGTAGGGACTGCTGGAATGTCTTATTATACCGTTGTCCAGCATCCCCTAAATTTTCTCCTCTGCATTTTTCTTGAAAACATATCCGTCTTAGTATACACTGGATTTTCATCTTTCGTAACGATGCGGTGTTCTATTATTGTTGTTGACGGCATTTTTTTGTCCTGCCTCAGCAATACCTCCAGATTTTCAAATATAGTTTATTCCTGTTCTTTCGTTTTTGTTCGAGTGTTTTATGTTATGAGCTGCCCAATGACCGCTTTTCTGATTACTGAAATCGGTTTCATGGTCTCGAAATTTGTCACCTATAATTTTAATTTCGGTAGTGTTATTGGAGGTTCACGGTTATTTGTGAGAATTTTTACAGTGGTTTTAAAATGTTTTGCCTTGTATAAGCCAGGCTGAACAGTAATGTTATTGTTCAATTCTTCGTACCCTGATACTATCCATTCACCGTTTTCTGTTATATTAAAAGTTACCATATGGTTATAAAAATTCACTGCTAGGTAATAGCGGAAGAATTTGAATGTGTTGCTAATCTTCCGTATCTTCCCGCTGATAATCTTGAAAATTTGATAAATTTACATAAAATTCGGTTGTGGGGTCTTCCAGGTTTATATTAACAATTTCACTCTCTTCATCATCTTTATTATTCATGAGTGTTAATTTGATTTCCATTAAAATTATTTCTAATGGAAGTATTCCTTGATCTCATGGACGTGTCTACTTCCATGGTAATGAATTTATCTCTACCGTCCATGTTTTTTGTTCTCATGGACACATCTTTGCCTCTAGGAGGGAATTGCTTTATGGAATGCTTTGTTTTTGGAATGATGGAATAGGTTTATTGGGTATTTGGTTACCTATTTTTATTTTTCTAGCATTTTCTGAAATTATTTCGTTTCTGTTGAATTTGCACAGAAAGGCGTATGCCTCTGCCTGGGCGTAGCCACAGTAAGATTTTTTGAGGCCCGAGATGAACGCCGGCAAGGCTTCATTATTAACACCATTCTGTTTTGCGACGGTTTTTATATTTTGTACATTTTCTTTGATTTTATTAAAATAATAATGTATATACTGTCTGCCTTCGTTTTGTTTTCTCGCCCATGATTGCGACTTGTAGTCTAGCCATGCCAATTCTGGTTTATCACCAAGTGTTTCGAGTAGTATTACTTTTATCTCCTCGAAACTCTGTGGGTTTCAGGCCAGACATAAGGACTAATTATGGTATCACCCATACCATTGTCAAATGGAACTTATAGTTGTCATCTGACTAAAAATATTATTCGTAGTACTAATTTAACCCTGTCTAATGTTGCTGTCTTTAAAGAGGGATCAGTTAAGAATCTTTGTCGCCACTCTTTCAGGTCAAGGGCGTTTTAAGATTTACCTAATCGTATGGGGCTGGCTTTATGTGAGGACTGGCTCGAAGACGATGATGACTGCGTTCATTTTGTGTCCAGTTGTCCGGAAATTTATTAATTTAAATCAGTCAAGATTATTATCACTTGATTAAAGCTCATTAAGTTTATTAAGGCGGTAGGACGAATTTCTGAATTATGTTAGAATCCCCATTGTGCACCATAAACAATTTGTGGCGTTGAGTCCCGGAATCTTGGTGAGTTCTAACCAATTTTAAAAAATAAAATAATTTATACTAACATTTATAAAAAACAAACGTAGGACATACTTAGGGCAACTTAGTTCAACTTACCGTAACTTAGGAATAATTTCACGTAAGTTATTTATATGATAGCGTTGTCCAGGTTTCAAGCCAAAACTACTGTATTGTAGCTTTTAATGAAATTCAGACAGATAACTAAGCACTTACCTTCATGTAAATATCTTGAGCGGTTTTTAAGTTATATGAATATTTATCTTAATCTCTTCTCTGTCATATACATAAAGTGCAACGTCTGTCTGTTTGTACGGGTTAATTTTAGAAACCATAAAACTGGATCATGGAGAGGTTTAAAACTTAGTATTCTAAAATCGGTTGATCGGTTTCAGAAATTTAGTTGATTTTGTAATAGCCGTAGTGAGGTATTCTAGAATCACTAATTTCGATAAAATCAAGACTGACTTTTTTCGACTGTATATAACCCCACTTCATAGTTTTTTGTTTACATATTTTTTTATTGTTGCTAACGGAAATGGAAAACCAGAACATACTCGATTGATTTCAATTTATACGGGGCATGTTCCTTAAGTCATCAGCTTTAAAAGAATCGCAAATGATGAATCAGAAGATGGGTTTTAAAAAAGCAAACGTTATATGCACTTTCTAATGTGATGTATAAAGTAATGAAAGATATATATTTACCGAAGAATAAAGGACCAGGATAGTGGATTTGCCAAAACTAAATACATACACGATATTAAGAACTGTTCAAATTCAAAGTGATGTGCTAGGAATAGTATTAAATATCATACAATTTGCATCTAGATACTATATAGTAAAAGCTCCATTTGGAGTAGGTTTCGCCGACATTGTGACAAAATTAGGCGACGGAAAACTGTCTAGCCAAATGATAAAAGATGATTATAAGTTATCAGGAATTATATTCATTTCATTATCCTAATGCAAGTAATTGGAGTTTGAATTAATAAACTGCACAGCCACATTCTTATGTAGCATGAACCATCCGCTTATCCAGCACCCAATCGCTTTATTAATAATATTAAATTTAGTTAGAACAAAACATAGTTCAGAATTCAACGTCCCAAAGATTCATATGGTATAAACATAGAATTTTATGCTAAATCGTAGGCCCCCTTTTGCAGCCTTAATATTGCTGCTTATGAAGCCAATCCAATCATTACCGCTTTTGAGACAATCCTCGAATTAAGGGACCAATAAGAACTTGTGACCCTCGAAATACGGTCATTAATAAAGAGTCTAGATATGCGTCTGCTACAATATAAGTAGCAAAATGCTTCAGTCTTAATTCATTTAGATTAATATTTTTGACTGCTTTTTTAACATAATTAATAGGTAGGGAAGCAATTGATTCGGGGTCGTAACGGAACTCTGGTTTAGCTAAGGAATCGAGAATATCAGAAGAATGATGAAGAAACGATTATATAACGTTGAGATAAACTGAATACTAATCCAGGTATCCCAATGAACTCAGATCATATGAAGTCCATTACAAAACCTACACTAAGATCAAAGCAACAGCTTAGTAGGTTTGGGTTGTGGAGTGCAGGGTCCGTAGTGTTTTTTAATTGTTTGAAATTTTAATAGGTCGCTTCCATTCAAATCAAAAGTATGGGAGTATTTTCTATAATAACAAATACAGTAATATCAGTTTTTGCGGCATTTGGCCATTTTCATCGGTAACTGTTTAATTTCCTGCTACTATCATTACATTTTGAAAAATATATAATTTCCTCGGGATGTAATCAGTAGGATTACTAGGCCGATTTATACTAAAGCTTTTGCATTAAGGCAGTTTAACTAAATTGTTAAATTAAGCCGAAGAGATTAAAGTGCCGTTATCCATTATAGAGCAACCATGCGATGAATTTCACAAAGTGGAAGACCAAATAGTTACCTTAGGCAATAATGACGATTAATACAAAATTGTCGCAGGCCACTACGAGTAATTTTTGAGCCAACGATGTCTTTAAACGATACAGGTTTTACATTTCAAATTGAACTTTTTACAATTCAAATTCAACCTTTAGTAAATTATATGTATGGCCAATTAGGATGGAACTTATTTATTTCATAACGGATAATAATGCAACATATGTATGCGTTGGAAATGGGATTCAAAAATGATTATTGGATAAAGTTCTGGAATATAGTCGAGTATGAAAGTGGGATTCTACAATTATTTTTTCATTTTCATTGTATATGTCAAATACCACCAAAATTCGTTAAGAAATAGATAAGTTACTTCCTAATTGGCTATACATACTCGTATAATTTGCTAAAGGTTGAATTTGAATTGTAAAACCTGTACCATGCTAGGACCTCGATACACGATCACCCACAATTAACATCAATTTAAAAACTAAAAGTATTTGAAAGGCACAATAAAAGGTGAAGAGCAGGCACATTAGCATCATGGACGCCAATTACATTGAGAGGATTAAGAAGCTTAGGGAAAGGTACGACTGAATTAAGCATGCAATCTACATCTTCATAAAGAAGTTCATGAGTCAACCATATGTTATCACACCAAGCAGTTCACATCTGAGAAGACTCCTTGATATGTCAGATGAAATAATCCGGTCCTAAGAGGTTTGGGGGGAAGTACAGAGGTTGATCCATATATTAACCGTAAAACTGGATAAAGGAACCAATGGCTGGTGGGCACAATCATCGGCTAACACCAAATTATGAACATAGAAAGTGTTCTTCAATTTCTTGAGCCAACCAGTAGATGCATGTAAATCGGTTCGTAGCTTAAATCGACGTATACCGCCACCGCCACAACAATCAAAGCTTAATAATATAAAATCACGTACCATTGCCACTATCGTATCATGCTGCTTAGGTTCTGATCCCTACCATAAATTGTACGAGTGCGTGACAAAATGAAAAAGATTTCAAACAGAGAAAAGATTTTCTAAAAACTCAAAATCGTTATTTCACTTGATTAAATAACAACCATAACGTTTTCAATTGTAAATCAAAGTTTAGGTGGAGATATTGAAGAAGAAAACTTCACACGTTTAATCAACCAGAAAATTAAATACAGAAGGAGGAAACAAATCCAACTAGCTGTGGCGCTGTTAATTAAATAAAAAGTCAATTAAAAAGGAGTAATGCAAAACTAATCGTTTCCGGAATTGGAATTTGTGAAACGGGATTCACAGCTGGAAATCGCTACGAACCACTCATACAAATTTAATCATTAGATCAACCAAATCAGGCTTCGAAGCCACCACAATTTAGGTAAACAGTTAACATCAATTACTTCAATCAATTTGATTTAGCCGATCCATTCTTGTACAATAGCGCAGATATAGATATACCAATTGGTTACGACAAGTTTTTCGAGTTGCTAGTAGAGGCGAAAATAACAACCACAAACAATCTTGTTATGCAGAACACTGTATTGAGTTGGTTAAGAGTAGGGCAAATACCTTATCATTAAGCCGTTCAATCTCTTACAACCAGCATTAGCACTAGCTTGCTGCACCACGGAGATATAAAGGAGTCTAGCGAGACCCCTAACTGAGAGTAGTACTTGATAGGACCGATGGTACAATCATCTTTGTTTGAAATAATATTGCGATTCAAAGTGTTCAAAGTTGCCTTTACCTTCGACGTTGAAAAGATGTTTCAACAAGAATGCGTAGCTGATGAAGATTTTAAGTACCAAAGCATCATCTGGAGCGAGACTCCAAAAAAACCATTTCAAAATTTTGCAATTGCAAACAATCACATATGGTATCGCGAGCGCATCTTTTCTAGAAGCCTGATGCACGATGCATCAGAACTCGAAATTTGAAAAATCCCAGACAGATTAAGTGCTCGAATTATATTGGAACTCAGTAAAAAATGTATTTGAGTTTTGTGTTCAATTAAGCGATTAACCCATTATGATAAAACGAAGCATCTTATCTGAGACCCAAGACTTGGGATGGGACACCAATTACCAGATAACCTAATTACCGAATGGCTCACCATCAGAAACTACCTACCTATATCAACACTAATTGCTCCACGGAACTGGATTTGCACGAGTTTTCAAATGCCTTCAAAGATGCGTATGAAGCCGTGGTATACACACTCTAGGTACCAATTCAACCGGAGGAACAAGGAAACAAATCTTAAGGCTTGCGTTTTGCGATGCAGTACTCGTAAAAAAGCTGACATTCTCTACAAAAAATTCTCTAAAATATCAAATAAATGGAATGCACGCTTCAACGGATTCTATAATAGGACTGGATTGGCTCTCGGGTCCTTCCTAAAGGTGGAACGTCTTCGTTGGTATCCGGACAGCTGAAATTCTCAATGATATGAACCGATCGCAGTTTCGCCATGTTTCTTCTCAGCAAAATACAGCAGACTGTGGTTGTAAACTATAGTGGAACGAACCAGAATAGCTTGTAAACACTAAAGCTTGTACCATCGAAAACCTAACCTGTTTATACGTACAAAAAGAAGCATACGCTTGTTTGCTACCAATTAAAATCCCAGAAAATACACAGTTTGATTGATAAGTTTAAAGCTGAAGAAACCACATCACCCAGAACTCGTCCAAATATTTTCAAACTTTTCTATGACAAGCTTGAATTGCTTCAAGTTGGAGGACGCCTGGGTAGAGTAAACATAAAATTCAACATCCAACATCCATTAATTTTACCGGCACAAAATCCCAGTTGAAGTACTAGGAAATGAACAGTATGCAGCCACCTTAATAATGGCTATCTTATGTTCAAACTACTGGATCATAGGTTGCACAACTTTAGTCCGAAAAGCCAAACATAACTGCTTCATGCAAAGGAGTTGAAACAAATAATGGGTGATTTGCCAAAAGCAATATGAAATGTATATGAATAAATTAATTTTTACAGCCGGGTAATGACGGTTGTTCTAGCTAACTAGCTATTATTCATAACAATCGAAATTTGAACTGTTTTTTTTGATTTTTGAAATTTCTTAATATTTATGACAAATTTGCAATTGGTAAATTAGAGATTTTTAATCTGAATTTTAATTTTAACTTAAAATCTCTAGTCTAATGAACGAATTTTGAAACATTTAATTTAAAATTTTTATTTTTAGTTTTCCAATGAAAATATCAGTTGGACAGTTAGAGATTAAAAAATGTTTCTTGGAACGACAAAGAATCATTATCTGGACAAACAAAGAGACTATAATATTTTACATACTAATAGGAATCATCATTTTTCAAGACGGGATTTAAAAAGTTGAAATTCGAGAATCAACGACTTTCATTGATTTAAAAAATCTAAAATAAAATAAAAATCACAGAGTCACATTTGAACGATTTTAATTGGTTTGTGTCACCGAAATTAATACAACGCCTTTTTACATTATAATATTTTACATACAGTGCCAATCAATTTTTAAGGCGGGATTTAAAAAGTTGAAAACGAAAATTTTGTTTGCTATTGTTATGAATTCGAGAATAAGCGACTTTCATTGGCTTAACAAAAACAAACTAAAGAAAATTAAAATAAAAAAAAATCAAACGACCACATTTGATAGATTTAATTTGGTTGGTGTCACCGAAATTAATACAACGCTATTTTGCATTATATTGTTTTACATACCAATAGGAATCGTCATTTTTCAAGGCGGGAATAAAAAAGTAGACAATGTAAATTTTTGTTGTTATTGCTATGAATTCGAGAATAAACTACTTTCATTGGTTTAAAAAAACTAAAATAAAAAAGATTTACACAACCACATTTGACAGATTTTAATTAGTTGGTGTCACCGAAAATAATACGACTCCATTTTGCATTACAATATTTTACATACCAATAGGAATCATCATTTTTCAGGGTTGGATTTAAAAAGTTGAAATCGTAAATTTTTGTTGTTATGGTTATGAACTCGAGAATAAACGACTTTCATTGGTTTAAAAAATCCAAAATAAAAAAAAAATCACACAGTCACATTTGACAGATTTAAATTGGTTGGTGTCACCGAAATTAATACAATCGCCTTTTTGCATTATAATATTTTACATACCAATAGGAATCATCAATTTTCAAAGCTGGATTTAAAAACTAGAAAACGAAAATTTTGTTTGTTATTGTTATGAATTCGAGAATAAACGACTTTCATTGGCTTAACAAACTAAAGAAAATTAAAATAAAAAAATTCACACGACCACATTTGATAGATTTCAATTGGTTGGTGTCACCTAAATTAATACCGCGCCATTATAATGTTTTACATACCAATAGGAATCATCATTTTTCAAGGCGGGATTTAAAAAGTTGCAAACGTTAGGTTTTGTTTGTTATTGTTATGTATACGAGAATAAACGACATTATAAGGTTAAAAAAAACAAAAAAAAAATCACTCGATTACTTTTGATAGATTTTATTTGGTTGGTGGCACCGAAATTAATACGTGGACAATCGACGAGTCAATATTGTAAAACTATTAATTGTACAAAATCTAATTAGGAATTGTAAATAAGGTTTTTCATAAAATTTTACCGATTTGTAGGAATTTGAGAATTTTTTTCTGAATAGTAAAGTAGAATTTTCGAAGAACTCTTTTCTTAGTTTTGGCAAGCCAAAGTAAATCGTTTGTTGATTTTTTTGTATTTTACGTCTGATTTTTTTTTTCTGTGCAGAGCTAAATTGTTGTTTATTGAACGATGAAAATACATCGGAACTTTTATTGTTTCAATATAATTGTTTTTTGTCAAGCTTTTTTATATTATGTTTGTTTAAAGTTCTAATTTTTTTTTTTCGTTTTGGTTGTAAAGTTTATCTGTTGTTGAGTTGTTGCAAACTAAACTACACAAATAATTTGGGAAGAAATATTGTTATATAAATTGTAAATTATTAAAAATTGGAAATGATTCAAGAAAATTGATTGGAACAGTTTTATTTGTTGGTTGTATCACTATGTAGTCAATAAAATATAGCTATATAATATTCAATACAATATTGATTTATCGTAAAAAATGTGATGAAAACATGTAATGCTAAATTGTTAACCTCGATGTCGTCGTTACTCTTATTATTGGTATACGTACACCGCGCGTAATACTTTATATACAAAATTGCATCAACAATTTTGTCATTTCTGTATTAATGAAATCTGATCAAAACAGTAAAACGAAATGTTACAATATGATTGATGATGAACATAACCTTAAATTTATGTATTTATTTCCACCGATTTTGCTCTTTGCACCGTTTAGACACACACAACAAACTCGTGTGCCATTAGATGGGAAAATAATCCCCATTTCCCGTTTCGATTGTAATATCCTGTCATGATGATTGAATATTTAAATCAAATATTTTGATTGATTATCTCAAATGAATTGAAATGAAATTAGAATGAATTATGTTATGTACAGCAAGTCTAAACACAACATAATTCTGCAATATCAAACGGATATTAAAGATTTTTTTCATCTTCGTGTTTATGAAATCAAACAAAATATTTTTTCATATTATGTACGAGTACATATGTACATAAACATCTTAATATGTGAATATTTTTATCCATATTAGATTGTAAACGTTATTTATGCACATATACAATCCAAACATAAATGTTTATTGTGGAAATTGTATACGAAAGCAGTTTATATTCTGACATCGTAAATTTTATTAAAAAAAAAAAATCTAATAATCTAACAACAATAGAGTTCACAAGTTTCTTTGGTATTCGTTGTCGCTTTAATTTCCTTTTATTAAGTCGTTTTCTTTTCTTTTAGAATTTAACACAAACAAAAATTTTTAAAAGAATCCAAATATTTTTATTCGGTGTGGCTCGGAGGATTGTTATTGTTACGTTAGAGTGAAAATGAATACTATTATCGCAATAAAGCAACGAACGACATAAAGAAAATAATTTTACCACTTGTTGTCTTCCAAGGAGGAGAGATCATTAACCATTTTTTGAATATTGCAATCAAGTAACAGTATTAAAACAACCAACATTTTTTGAACCTTTCTCAACAAAGAAAAAAAAATGAACCGTGCGATTGTGTAAATGCTAATTAATGATACCGACATATGCAGCACCTGAGTGGATCTGTACATTTTGACCTTAAATTTGTAAGTACATAATTGCCCAGAACTAATTTTTATTTAGACATTTCGTAAAATTGTTGAAGTAGTATTATCCTAAAATAGATAACCTAAAGTTATTGAGAATTTTTAAAAAAGAGTGGAAGCCCCCGTTGTTCGAGAATCTACAATAAATTATATTGAACTTAAACAAAAATTTGTCAAACTATAAATGCAACCTGCTAATGCTTGAATTGTTCCTAAAAATTATTCTGTTTCCCTAGCTAAAATGTAGTTTATAGAAGTGACCGTTCACCGCAAACTAGTACTAAATAATCTGGAGGAGGGATACTCACAGCGATCGATCCAAATTCAATTTTTTCTCTGTCGAAAATAAAAAGTCGATAATAGAGATTACGTGTTTTACGTTCCAGCCGAAAATACAAAACAAATGGGTTTTCAGGCAAATGTTAACAGGTTACATGGAATGCATTACACATTTTTGTCAATAGTGTTCCATGGAAAATTTTGTTACTCTTGGAAAATATCGGAAAATCAGAAAAATTCAAAAATATTTAAGATTGGAAAGCATTGATGTGATTTGTCAGTACATATCGTTGAAAAAAAATTCTGTTTAAATTGCCTGTGGTAATATCTAGGAAAATTCGATTTTCCGAAAATCATTAGAAACTTTGTATAAAATCGGGCTCTAGAGTGTAATGTCTAGAGTTGTAATGCAATGATACGATTTACTAGTAGCTTTCGCTAGAAAAAGGTCTGTTCAAGTTTGTTGTGCGGGAAAATTCAATTTTCCAAAACTCATTAGAAATTTGGTATAAAATCAGCCTCTGAACTAAGTCTGAAAAAGTTTGGAGAAACAATTCCGACTTAAAAAAAGCAGGACCAGTAATTACGTATTGAAATAGGTGGTTTGACGTTTATTGGAGGGGGGACCAAAGTTGAGTAGATTAATCTACCAGCTCCGTAACATTCCAGTAGGGTGCGCATCACGTGAGCTGTTCTGGTCTTGGCATTAGGCAGCTGCATGATGGGTACAATTGTGTAAGAAGTAACCTATTCACAATTCGCAAGTGTACGTACTGCCTCCTCGTGGCAACCACTGGTAACTAAGGCCATTTGGCACATTTTTGGCCATTTGGCACAGGCTAAAGTACGGCGCTAAAGGAGAAAACCTTGACAAAAAACCATAATCTAAGGTGGAACAGCATATGACGATGGGTGAATGGCTGATAGGTTAATCAGTCCAAAATGTTGGCCACGTAGACTGGCATATGGTCAAGTTATCCAAAAATATAGGCAAGACCTTGTGGACATCTCTGCGGTCGTCGATATAAAACTTTTAAAATAATGGAAAATTATTAAAAATTCCAAAAACTGTGAAATATATTATAGTTCATTATAATTGGATCTAATTGGTGACATTGACCGCTATATGGCTTAGCTATTCTAAGAAATGTGCGGGACCTTCGAGACATTTCCAGGATCGACGCTAAATAATTATTGAAACCATTAAAAATTAGTCAACTTTTTAATTATCTGAATTGTAGTAATGTTAAACACAATTGGATGTTTTTGGTTAACGAGATAAACAGATGATCCAGCTATCTGAAAACGATGAAAAGAACCTGTTTCCTGATGAGAAGAACCTGTTTGGTGGTACGAAAAATCCAAAATTACAAAAAATTTAAATTTTCATATAATTTAAATTCCGATAGGAAAATATCTAATTTAACAGTGTAATTTTTTGTTATTTTTTTTTTAGCATAAACTTCACACTCATATGTTTTGGTCGTGCTTGAACTGTCTGTCCCTCCGCCTCTGTAGTCGTTTCTTTGACTTACAGAAAACGCCGTATCGAAAATGATTAATCTCTACAGCTCAGTTAAATAATGATGTGCGGTTCGGAAAGCGCAAGCAAGTTTATGGATTTCCACGTCCCATGATCGGTGGTCTTCATTTAGATAAGCACGCTCTGCGGGATTATTGTTGACGTAATAGCGAGCATTCTTATAATGAGATAGGCCATTGGAACATAGATTTTTAAAGATTGATGATAAAAATTGCATAGTATTATCTGATATTAGCGTTTTTGGAGTACCAAACACGAGGAAAACATTCTCTTCCAACGTTCTTACACTCGTTTTAGTTTCCATTTGCGTAGAGTAAATAACAACACGAATTTTGTTAGAACATTCAGCAGCGCTAGGATATAAGCATTGCCTTTTCGTGACCTAACTAAAAAACTACTGCAACTTTAAACAACAGCGACCTAGTCAGCCACTAGGATCCTTAATATTGCTTAGCCACATTAGCGGTTGCTAATATACGGCCAGACATTCTTTCTCAGTTGAGTAATATTTGCGTTGTTGCATAAACAATTTTTGCCTGAAAAAGGAGACAACCTTTTCTTCCGCACCATCGCCTTGAGAGTTTGTTTCGATTTGCCAATATTGGTGGAGATACCTGTACTGATTTCAACATCAGGAAACCATAGTTAGCGGCTTAAGTCCACAAGAAAGTCTTTCTTTTTTGAGAGTATCGGAAATTGGTGCTGTGATTCAGGCAAAATTGTTGATGAAGCGCCTGTACCACCCAGCCATTCATAAACCCTTCTCACGGTTTTCGGTGAATTCGGAAGTACTCCCTAAACAGCTTCAGGAACAGTGGTCAATCGATCGCGTAATAATATTTATCTCAAATATTTCATACTTTCTTGGAAAATTTTTAATTTTTCGTGATTAAATGTTAACAACTTTTTTCTTGCATTTTTTAAACGATCTGCTACAACACGTAAGAGATCAGTGAATGTTGCCTTTGAATGGAATCTTGGACTTGATTTTGTAGCAGTCCTGAAGCAAGTCCAATGCTAGATAATGAAATTGCAATTACATCACGTTCAGTTTTAATCGTTTCAACGGTATTCAATAATCCCCATAACCTTCGCACGGACGAACAATCTGAAACAGCAACAACATTTCCACAAGGAACTGAGGCATTGATTTCTTCTAGAGGCATTGTTTTCTTTCTTTTTCACACAAAATATTGTTAGTATCAATCTGAACATTTCGGTCAGCTTATCGGATGGTGTGCGAGTTCATCTTTTTTTCAATTAACTCCGCAATTGATTATCTGAATCAATCGTTCTTTATTCAACAAATGTTCAGATTCGTCTAGAATCTCACGATTTCTGTCCAATGATTCAGGTAGTTGTTCGATCAAATAACGAATTGCATCTTCTCGGATGCTCTAGTCTCGATGATACTGGTACTGTTTAATGTGCCCTGATGCGGTTATTGCCCCAAAATAATATCGTCACGAGATTGGCATGCTTTAAACAATTCAACTGCATTTTGTAAGCGTGAAATTTCTTCACCGTATACTACTTGTGCGACAATTGAGAAGATTATTTATCCGCTATGGTTGCAACCCATTCCTTAGCCCATACATTGCGTACCGATTCCTTTTGCATGCCACGTAGTACATCGGCATAAAATTCTACGGCTTGGCAAGCTAATTTCGCAATAATGATATCTTTCATGTTGCCCTTGATTGCTTTCATAACGAAAATTTCTTGAGCTTGCGCTACCATTAGATGTGAGAGAATTGTTAAAACCATTGGTTCATTGTGGCTGGAGCGAGTGCTTTCAATTGAATTAATATTTCAGCACTTTGCTGGAACAGCTTCGTTGTGTACAGAGAACCCGATACATCCTAAATCAACATAAGTACGTACATATTCATCCATCTTCAAGTTATTTGATTGTAACAAGCCAGCAGGATACATACGTTCCATTTTCCGCGAATTCGATTCAGCGCTTGTACTTTTCTAAATGAAGAACATCTCCGCAACATGCGCCAGCCACTGTATGATTACATCTTTAATGAAAACAGTTGTGAAATGCAGTTACTCAAGCAAGATGGTGAAATACAAACAAGTATCCAGATATTTCAGAGGTCAGTCATCACTATTTGGATTGCACTATACAAATACAATACACGGATATAACTTGTCCTGCATAAATACTAAGGAGATAGGAGAGATTTCTAGCGTGACTATCGTAGTTTGTAAAAACCTACATATAAAATTGGAAATCGCATTTTGACAGAAAAGTTAAATTTCTGTATAAATTAATTACCTTAAAGTTACTCTATATATGTAGTTCAGAAATACACGAATCAATTTTAAAATTAGTAAAAGTGAAATAATACCCTACCTATGGCTCTATATTTCGCTTTATAAATGTGAAAAATGCCCGAAAACAATTCGACAACTAATACCAGAGCAACGTTTAGTCTAAAAACCGAAACTTTTGAAAGGGAATTAGAATCGAGAAAAAACCAAACTTTTCACACGTAAAACATATAAAACATAATGGGAAATTACTTTTTTCCTAAGACAAGTTTTTTAATGAAAACGTTACAAATTCTTAATTATGATTTCTGAAATATTTTCATAAGGATTTGAATTTCAACAAAAGTATATGAATTTCGCTTAACTAAATCGTTTTCATTTTCTTGTAGTAAATAAAAGCTTACTACAAATCGTGTGGTCATTAAGTCACTATACTTTACATAGATGGCAGCAACAATAAAAATTACCACCTGTGGCCCTATTCTGGTAATTCCCGGGGAATAGACATTTTAAATTTTGTAGCTGTTTTATTCCCTATTCCCCAAAGTATATTCTGGTGTTTGGGAAAAATTGTTTTTGACGTTTGTTGCTCCATACCTAATTCAAGAAAGAATTCTCGGGGAAAATAGCGTTGTGAGATTTTTGTCAATGGCAAAATTCAGTTTAACGGCAATAACAAAAATATAGACTGGTAATAGACTTAATAATAAAATTTACATTTCTTAATTTATTATACAAATATAAAATATTATGTTAAATATGGCTACATCTAAATTGCCAGTAAGTTTAGAAATTTGCACTTTAAAAAATTACTTTGAATATTATTTGTATTTTTATCGTTTAGGGAAAAAGTGTCACTAAAGACCAAAAATTATTGATGGTCACTTTGATGGAGGAAAATTTAAATCGCTTACCGAGCGTTACCAACGAACCTGAAACTAGCAGACTTCTTAGAACTAAAAAATGAGAGGTTCGTAATTTCAAAATGTTCATTTTATTTGTAGAAATGCGTAACACTAAGTTTACTTTATTATTGAATTTTTAGGATCTGCTTATACTGCTTATACGTATAAGAGACAAACTATTGGAGGAATCAGGTAGAATAGAGAATGAGAAGGTTGCTGACCCTGTTTGTCACCCATTGTCACCCTGTTAAAGTTAGCCGAAAGTTTCCAGCCGAAAGTGAAAATCGATAATGCAGATTATGTTATTGACGTTCCAGCCGAAAATAAATCAGCCTCTAGAGTGTTATGTCTGGAGATGGATTGGATTGATGTGACTTATCAATAGCTATCGCAGGAAAAAAATTTAGTTCAAGTTTCTTGTGGGAAATCTCGGAAAATTCAATTTTCCAAAAATTATTACAAAATTGGTATAAAATCAGCCTCTAGAGTGTTATGTCTGGAGATGGATTCAATAGATGTGATTACTCAATAGCTATCGCAGAAAAATAATTTAGTTCAAGTTTCTTGTGGGAAATCTCGGAAAATTCGTTTTTCCTAAAATTATTAGAAAATTTGTATAGAATCAGCCTCTAGAGTGTTATGTCTGGAGATGGATTCAATTGATGTGATTACTCAATAGCTATTGCAGGAAAAAAATTTAGTTCAAGTTTCTTGTGGGAAATCTCGGAAAATTTGATTTTCCAATTTCGGAAAATTTTCTAATAATTTTTGGAAAATCGAGTTTTCCGAGATTTCCCACGGGAAATTGAACAGAATTTTTTCATTCGATAGCTATTGACAAATCACATAAAAACTATTCAGCTTCAGATATATATTCTAGAGGCTGATTTTATTCCAATTTTGTATATTCTTCTGATTTTCCGATATTTTCTACGAAGCAAAGTTTTACACTTAAATTTATTTACAAAAATTTTTATTTAAATCTATATATCCTATTCTCTTTCGGCTGATAACTACTAAATTTTTTATTTTCGGCTAGAATGTCATACCATAATCTGCAGTATCGACTTTTTACTTTAGTCTGAGATTAGACAATCTGCATTACCATTTTTTTTTTTACTTTCGGCTGGACAAACTCAATCTGCATTATCGACTTTTCACTTTCCGCTGGCAACTTTCGGCTAACTTTAACAGTATACATCTGTCTCGTTTACATCATCCTCATATCCTAAATCATGTCGGTCAGTGTAATTGTGCATTTTTAAAAAATTGTGCAATGTAGCACATGTATTAATAATTTGCCACACCATGAAAGGTGAATATTTCATGCGGCTATCTTTGGCCAAACATCTAAACCTTGATTTCAAGACCCCATTGCACCTCTCTCTGCAATTACGGGCTGAACTGTGTGTGATGTTGTATCGCTCTTCCGATTCATCAGTTGGATTGTTAATTGGTGTCATCAATCAAGTACGAATTTAATTTTAAATTTTTACTCTGTATAATATGTTGATCAAATACTGTGAATTTAAAATCCTATTTTATTGTAGGCTGTGCATTTTAATTTTAATAATAAAATAAATGAATTAAACGTATTTGGTTATACCAACCTAACAACCATATGTTTGATAACTCCTTTGCACTGTACTTATTGTGAAGAAACGCTTTTAACAATGATTTCCGCCAAATGGTAGCATCATGATTAGAGCCCCAGTACGATGCATTAATATTTAAAATTTTTGAAAACCACAAACCTGTAAATATGAAAATTACATATGAAGCGTATTTATTGGGTGTATGCATTAAAAACCGGAATTTGATACTAGATGTCATTACTTGTTTATGCGTTATAGTACATCATGGACATATATGTCATTTAAAAGCCTTATTCAATACCTGTCAAAATCAGCTAAAAGTTTTTGTTTTGATTGTGCACATCCAACCGATTTCAACGATGGAAAATTTATCAAATTTGCGAAAAAAACAGAATTTGCGTAAAGTTTAGTTGAGTCACTTTTCTCATTCAAAACTGCAGCTGAAAGTCATCGTTTGCTCGTGGATTTGTATGGTGAGCATGCTCTTGCAAAAACACAGTACTTTGAGTGGTTTAGTCGCTTCAAAAGTGGTGATTTTGACATAAGGGACAAAGAGCGTCCTGGTCAGCCGAAAAAGGTTTGAGGAAGAAGAATTGGGGGCATTTCTCGATCAAGATTCATGTCAAACGCAAGAAGAACTTGCAGAATCATTGGGAGTTGATCAAGAAACAATTTCCAGACGTTTGAAAGCCTTGGGATTTATCCAAAATATGGAAAATTGGGTGCCATACGAGTTTAAGCCAAGAGACTTGGAAAGACGATTTTGCATGTCCGAAATGCTGCTCGAGGGCCACAAAAAGAAGTCGTTTTTGCATCGTATTGTCACTGGCGATGAAAAATGGATCCATTACGATAATCCCAAGCGCAAAAAAGCGTATTTCAAGAAAGGCGAGGCCGGCCCATCGACACCAAAGCCGAATATTCACGGGGCCAAGGTCATGCTGTGCATTTGATGGGACCAGCTAGGTGTGATCCACTATGAGCTATTGCCAAGTGACCAAACCATCAATGCCCAATTCTATCGTCAACAATTGATCCGATTGAAGCAGAAAATCGAGGCAGAGCGGCCAACGTATGCGACCAGACACGAGTCTATCATTTTCCACCACGATAACGCTCGGCCACATATTGCGGCGCCGGTCAAAAATTACCTGGAGAATAACGGATGGGGAATTCTGCCTCACCCGCCTTATAGCCCAGACCTTGCTCCTTCCGACTACCACCTACATATTTCGATCCACGCAGAATGCCCTATCAGGAATATGCTTCACTTCAGTTCAAGGTATCGAAAATTGGCTCGAATAGTTTTTGGTTGCCAAGCCAACGCAGTTTTTCTGGGATGGAATCCATAAATTGCCAGAAAGATGGGAAAAAGTAGTGTGTAGCGATGAGAAATACATTGAATAAAAAATCTTGTAACATTTTTCCATAATAAAGGCTTAAATTTCATAAAAAATTCCGGTTTTTAATGCATACACCCAATAATACAACAAACTTTTGTTTATTACTTACCAACTGAATATTTTTTGAGTGGTAATGGTGCCGATTGAAATAAATATGTTCAGTGCGCTTAGCAGGCCTTGATATTGACAAGTGCGTGCAATCGATTCAACCTATTATCCCAGACCAATGGAATTTCTCTTAAAATCTGTAATTAATTAACAATGTCATTGTCTTTGAGGTGTTGAAGGGTTTGAGGATTATCCGTTTAAACTCCCTGTAAACCCCGCATAAGAAGAAGTTAAATTACGTTAAATCGCATGGTCTTGGTGGCAGTGGCGTAACTACAAAGTTCGGGCGCTCCGCAAAATGTTTTATGGGCCACTAAAAATGCTTTTTGTACCTGCGAACAAGTGGAGCTTTTAGTGTTTAGTGGCTTCAAAAAAACGAAATTTCTTGCAATCAACTCAATGCTATCACTATTTCTAAATATATCGACAAAGCATCACAAAGTGCGATTATAATATGAAAAATAGCAAGAATTTCGAAATAATCTCCAAAAAAATCGAATTTTCAAAGTATTTTGAATTTTGTAGAAAGTTCTCAAATATCGAATTATCCGTAAGTAAAACCAACGGAAATCCTATACGCGTTAATCACCGCCATGTAAGATGTAAATATCCTATGGACTTTTTTGAATAATTTCGAATAATCTAGGAAATTAACTAGGTATATGTTTAACTTTGCAAGTTTCCACAACTAACCTAAGCGCAGAACATTGCCATACAAAATTCGAATACATTTGAAAATCTTTAAGAATTTCGAATAATCCTAGAAATGTCGAACAACTTAAGAAATCTAGACAAATCGCAGAACAATCTCGATTAACCTAGACAAATTCGAAAAATCTCCACATTATGTGAATCTCGATTGATCTCGAACAATTTCAATAATATCGAAAAATTTCGAAAAATTTGGATATTAATGAATAATGTCGAAAAGCCTGCAAAAGTTTAGAAAACCCACGAAAAATTCGTATAAAGATCAATCCTATTCTTCGAATAGGCTCAAAGATTCTCGATTAACATTGAACTATCAAATACACCCGACAATTTCAAACATACTCGAATAATCTCGAAAATATCGAATAACCTGACTATTTCGAAACACCGAATCACCAATTAAGTGTTGAAGGTCACGCTTCATATTTCCATACTATAATCCAATAATCTCGAGAAATTTTTAAAAAGTAATCGAAAAATGAAATCCGACATAAGGGGATATGAAACGGGAGAATTTCAATTTTCTTATATCTAAAATAGTTTTTCAAAATAAACCGGATCTAATCAGGTTTACCGGTAAATTAAGCTTTTATTTACCATTTAACGGTAATAAAAAGATTCAGTAAATGTGAAACTTTATCAATCACATTCCATCTTTTGCAAATGAAATTCAACCTTTTCTAATCAAAATTTTATTTGTAAAAGCTTGAATTTGTTTGGTAAAAAACTTAATTTGATTAATAAAAGGTTGAATTTGAAGTGCAAAAGAGGTAAAGTTTGAGTACAAAACGTATATTACAAATAAATCAACTAAAATCGTTAACGTTCGATGTCGAAAGCCGTGATTTCAAGCAAGTTTTGTAAAGTTTCTTCTAAATCTAAATATCTGTCCGAACCTAAAGCCATTTTTATTTCTATGGAGTCAAATTACTCTAACATTCACCTTCAGCAACGATTTCTTCTTTCTCTAAAAGCTAGGCCAGCGCCTTTTCTTAAAATTTCCTAGAAATTCCCGTTTTTGCAAATTTGAAAGGGTGGTCTACTTTAAGCGTAATCTGAGCTACCATCTATGTGATCTTGACTTTGAACTAATATTGAAATGCTTGATAAATCTCGTGGGCCCCAATAAACATGGGCCCTCTCGCGACTGCGGGTGCTGCGGGTACCTAGTAACGCCACTGCTTGGTGGCCAATTCACGTCTACTCTTCGAGAAATTATTCGATTATTAAACTTCTCTTCTAAAGGATCGATTGATTCCATTGCTGTGTGGCATGTTACATACCATCCTGTTGAAACCACATATTCTGTACATCAATATCTTCCAATTTACTCCACAAAAGTGCAGCAACACTTGTTCTAACAGCTGCAATATTTTCACTTGAACGACCACTACAATATTCTGCTTCTTTGATCTTGAACTGAACCAGTTTCTTCAAATTTATCAATGATAAGTTTAATAGCACGAATTTTGCATTTTCGGACTCATGGAAATGAAACTGATGCCCGTCAGAACCATCCAAATTAATTTTTGTTCCGTCCGAAAATGCATCCCGGTTCCATTTGTGGTTTTTGGCCAATTCCAATCGGTTTGCTTTGCGTGATGCATTCAATGGAGGTTTTTTTTGGAGTTTTTTCAATTTATGATGCGTAGCATGGTTAGCCACACGTCGAACCGCTGATAAGCTAACTTTGACTCTGGTTTTTGATTTAATTTTTTTCGCTGATAAGCATGAATTTGAAGCTGATCGATTAATCGCCCATTTATCCGTGGACGTTGTAGTCTCCGCAATGCGTTATTTTCTATTTTTACCATAATTTTCTATATTATTGATAAAGGATCCAATAACGGGTTTCCGTCTACCAATTTTCTCCGCTATTTGTCGATTAGAGAATCATTCTTCCTTCCAAACTTCGATCTTTGCTTTTACGCTCTCTGAAAGTGTCTTTTTTTTACCCATTTTCCGAAAATCCTATTGTTTTATTGATAAATTTAATTAAAAATAATAAATCAAGACTAATTAACAAAGTTTTTTACCGTAGCTTTCATAAGCTTCAACTATTCACTACTGGTCGCAATCAAGTGACGCGTTTAAATTGAACGTTTTTTGACTAGATTACGAATAACGAACAAAACAGAGGTAACGGTATTATAGTTATTATCTGTTTTACAGTTATTTCAAAAAGCAACAATGTACTCTCAAATGCATGTAAAAATAATATTTTAAATGCGGAAATGTGGAAGTTATTGACATTTGAAATAAATATAATATGTGATCGACAGTCTTCTGTGGTGAAATGAATAAAATGAATAAAGACTTTTTTAAATAGCTAACTATATAAATTAATTAATTAATTTGCACTACATGTTGGTAACAACATTCTGTATTTTAAAGGTAATATTACACTATCGTGATTCATTGTTTCTGTCCTTCAGTCTTTTATCGATATTTTTAGTTTTAATACATGATTTTTTTTTCCACACTTTATATTATATCCACGTTCAGCTTTTCATATTTTTGTATTCAAATTTTTTTTTACATACTTTTAAAGTTTTCTTTCTTATATATCGCTTTAGATTTTCTAATCAGTTTTTATTGAATGACTTTTAAATCTTTAAAAGCAAAATGTTTTAACAATTATTTTTCAAATATTGATGATTTCTCATTGCATAATGTTGATATGAATCTTTCTTCCAAAAGCCTGTGTGTACTTCAATTTAATATTTGGGGCATGAATGAACTAAGTAAGTTTGACGATTTACTAAATTTCATTAATAGTTTACATTTACATACTGAGATTCATTTGATAGTTATAACCGAAATATTTATTAAAAGCTCAAATATATTCTCCTTTAATATTAAAAATTTCTCAAACGTCTTCTCTTGTAGAGATGACAGGTCTGGGGGGAGGGGGAATTGCGATGTTCATCTCAGGGAAGATATTCGCTATAATATCCTAAACACTGACGATGGGACCTTGCCGTTCCAGTTTATTTGTATTCAACTCTCGGAGTTTAATCCAATTAATGTTTGTGGGATCTATAGGCCACCTGGCTCTGATACTACTTATTTTTTAGAAATCTTGGAACAACTTCTATGTAGCAACAATTCCAATTCTGACTTTATTATTGTAGGAGATTTGAATATACCGATTAATAAAAAATTAAAACTAATTTCTGAGTACAATTCCACCTTATAAGGTCATGGTATGATTGTTACTAACACATTTGCTACCAGACCACTAAGTGGTAATATCTTGGATCATGCTATTAGCAGTTTTCTTAATAAAGAACGAGTTTTTAACTCAACAATTGAATCTGATATCAGTGATCATACCTTTATTTTTTCAAAATTCTTGTTTAAACCGAAATACATAAATAAGGAATTAGAAAAGAAAACGGTAAATTATGACAAAGTGAATCAATACTTCGATGAATTTTTATTTTCAACCTCATTTGATATTCACAACCCTGATTCAACCCTAAAATTAATCTTTGGAAAATATAATGATTTGGTTGGTAAATTTTCGAAGTCTAAACAAGTACAGGTGAAAATGAAAAATGCTAGTATTTGTCCCTGGATGAATCTAGATCTTTGGAATCCAATAAAAGAAAAAAATCGCACACTCTAAAGGTTTAAACAAAGCACAAACAACTCTGCGTTAAAGGACAGACTAGATTTGCTCAATAGAAAGATCAAATCTAAAAAATACTACGCAAAAAAATTGTATTTCAAAAATTTGTTTAATAATTTAAATCAAAAGGAAGTATGGAATCAAATAAATCAATTCATAAAGCATAATACTAAAGCGGATATCCACTCCATTGTACAAAATAATGTCGAATACAAAGACCTTCCCAGTATTGTGAATATATTTAATAACCATTTTGTAAATGTTGGCCACAGCCTCTCTTCTACCAGAAACGGCAACACTGAATTAAACAATCTACACAATGACAGCCCGAATTCATTTTTTTTGCGCCCAATCTCCGTTACGGAAACATATACATAATATAATTAATAATTTAGACAATAATAAGGGTGGTGGGTATGATAATATTCATGATACTGTTATAAAACGTAACTCAGCATTCTTTTCTCAAATATTGACGGATTTATTCAATGTAGTGTTTGAAACCGGTATTTATCCTGATTGTTTGAAGATTGCAAAAGTGACACTAATATTTATATCAGGAGACTGCAAAGCTGCTAGTAACTACCGACCAATTTCTGTCTTGTCTGTGTTTGACAAAATACTTGAACAATTAATTGCAACTCGCCTGACTGAACATCTAAACGCTTTAGATTTTTTTTACTGTCATCAATATGGTTTTAGACAGGGGTCTGGCCCAGATACCGCTTTAATTGAGATTACTGATCTGATTTACCGAGCTTTCGATAATCAAGAGTATATATGTGGTCTATTTTTAGATCTGCATAAAGTGTTTGAATGCATTGATCATCGTCTACTTCTAAATAAGTTGTATTGCTATGGCTTTCTGGGCTTGGCTCATAATCTTTTGATGAGTTATCTTCAAAATCGTAAACAATTTGTGGCTTTAGATGGTGTAATTAGTAGCACTCTAAATATTAATTGCGGCGTCCCTCAGGGTAGTGTACTTGGCCCTATTCTATTTCTGATTTTCATAAATGATATATCACACCTACCTCTGGCTGGGAAAACTAGAATGTTTGTTAATGATACCGCAATATTCTATAATTCCAAAGATTGCTCCCAAGCCTTGATACACATGGAAAACGACGTTGCTGTACTTATAAAATATTTCAATGTAAACAAAATATCTGTAAACCTCAACAAAACCAAATTTATTATCTTTCAATCCCCATTCCTTCCTCATTGTGATTTCCAACCCTTGCAAGTTTCAAATGATATTATCGAGGGAGTTGATAAACTCAAATATCTTGTAGTTTTACTTGATAAGCATATGTCTTGGAATGAACACATTCATACGTTGAGTTTAAAAGTCAGTCCGTTTATTTATTTGATTAAGAAGCTTGCTTCCTCTGTTCTACAACATATTCTAAAAATGATTTATTCTTCATTTATTCACACAACATTCTATTTTGCGATTGCTTGTTTTGGTCATATTGGAAAATCAAAAATAAAAAGCTTGCAAATTTTACAAAACAAAAGCTGCAAAGCTATCTATAGGCTTCCACACTTGTTTCCCTTCATCGAGCTGTATAAGAATGTAACTGAAGGAATCCTGCCAATAAACGCATTATTCCAATTTCATGTTTCACTATATATATATATATATATATATATATATATATATATATATATATATATATATATATATATATATATATATATATATATATATATATATATATATATATATATATATAAATGTTTGCGGTTATCGTCAACGCTATCAAACATTGAGTTTCAGTATGTAAGTCTATTGCTATGAACCCGTCGTTCTAATCTTTTAAAATGTTATAAAATCAAAACTGACTTTGGTAGAAAATCCATATAGTACTTTGCTCCATATGTATATAACCATTTGCCGACTGTTATTACTAGATCTGTGAATGTTCACAATTTCAAGAAAACTTTAAAGACGTATTTGGCTGAACGGGTCGAAGATTATCTTTAACGCGACATACTATATTATCTTGTTGTGAAACAACATCTCCATAGTAAAGTAAATAAAACATCAAGATAATATATCGTGATACTATACCAAAACATTATAGTAGCAGACAGAAATAAAAACATAAATTACTACATAAAATATCATGATGCGTAAAATTATAAAATTGGAAATTATAATAATCGGAACAGGTCTAAATAAGTAGGAAATATTTATTAGTGTAAAATATTAATTTTATTCGTTGGTCAACTAGCCAGTCTATTGTTGGTTTCAGAACCAACACACAGCATAATAACGACACAATAGACAATTCGTTCTGTATAAAACAAACATAAACAGAATATTGGCACAGTAGACCAACCCCAATATAGAATAATCTGTATTTTTTAAATTTGTATATTCACCTTATTTTATTTTATTATTTTATTTTAATTATTTTATAGTTTTTATTTTTTTTTATTATTATATATTTAACTTTCAGTTTATTACTAAATTGTTATTCTATATCTTGTACATTATTTCTGTCTAATTTTTGATTTAGAGGAGAGCTGATTAGCTTTTAAAGGACCATAAATCCATTAGCTATCCGCTCTCCTCAAAACTCTTAGTTTTAGCTTAGTGTTAAAATTAATAATTTTAATTAATTTCAATTTCCATAATATATATGTACATACTGAAAATATTTAATAGTTTCAAATACTAATTATCTTTAATAAAAAATATTTTAATTTTAATTAAAATTTTCCATATAGGAAATTAATTTTTTTAAATAACAAATAGTAAAAATATAATTACGAAATTAAATATTTAAAGAAAATAGTTTTAATTACTTTAGTTAGTATTACAAAAACTAAATAAAATTTTAAATTTTAATTTTCATTATTTCAATTTTAATTACAACTTACAAGTTAATAAATCACAATTCTTTAATTAATAAATATGATTATTTGTATTTGTAATTTTAAATCTTAGTGCAAAAATCACATTCATTGTTGTATTAAATTAAGACATTAGTGTTATCTCATAATTCAAAAAGATATAAAAAAGAATGATTAATTAAAGCCATAATTTATCACAACAGTTGAAAAGCTATATTTTAAAAATAAAAATTAATTCAATATTACAAACAATTTTACTTAATTTCCTTAATAACATGTTAAAAAAAAAAAAAATGTAATGTCTACTATAACAATTTATAATTTAAAAATTATAATTAGCCGATCAAAAAAGGAAAATTGTTCAAGAGATTTTATTATCCTATTTGAATTTTGAGTTGCTAAAAATCGTATGTATTCATAGTGCGATTGAAGAGCGTTTTGCTGTATATAAGTTAGACGATCTTTCAGAACGAAAAATAGGAATAACAACAATATTAAAAATATAAATAAACTATTAAAAAACCAACAACAAAAAATGAACAATAGTCACAATTTTTCTCCTGGCTAATAAATATTTCAGCAGAAAAAGTTCTCTTTTGTTTTATTGCTGCCCCTGATGGTGAGTAGAAAAACTCATTTTTTCTGCTGAAAATTTTCTGCTATGTTATACATAATTATATATTGACAACTAAAAATTGACGTTTCTATTTCCACAATTGACAGAATGCACTTTTGGGAAATGGGGAATAAAAAATTACGAAAAAGTATCTCGGGAAAACTGCTATAAAAAAAAATTATTCCCCGTTCTCCGGAAATTACCAGAATGGGGCCACTGGAGAAATTTCAAGTGGAACCAATTTGTAGGAAAAGCAAAACAAATTCACAAAATATTAAGAACATATTTCTGTAAACATCTTATACATATTAAAATTAAATTATTTCTAAAATATATTTTTCGAACTTTGATTTTGAAAAATTCATTAATTAATATTCATCAATTATTATTTCAAGTATTTGTAGCGGCTCACTCATCAAGTACATACATTTGTTTACCGCCACAGAATCACATACCATATATCAACGAACACTTGTATCATACATTCATGTTACAACCGCAACCACTCGAACATCGATCACTGCCCTTCTTCAATTCATTTTAACTTTTACAGTGTATTGTAAATAAACCAATAAGCAAGAAAAACCAAATAATTCATTTACTTCTGTTTTTCGTTTCAAAACTTCGTTTCGGGCAATCGTATTCCGTGCTCGCTACAAGAAACATCCAATTTTTGGATGACGCGTAAAACAGTGGTGAAAAATATTAAAAGCAAATGTTAGTAAATCTTAGTGAAAAACCAGTGAGATTTGTGTCATAAACTGTGTTTAAATCAATCGCCATATTTATTAACAAGTAGAAATAAATATTGTGAATTAAACATTAAATAAGTGGCGATTCAATCAAATTACCAAAACGCCATATATTTTTACAATTTTTCCACTTGAAATTTTTCCAGGTGGTAACTTTTGGTATGATTTTATCAAATTTGTACTGCCATCTAAGTAATGTATATTGACTTAATGACCACGCACGATTTGAAATAAGCTTTTATTTCAATTTGACCAGAACACTATTGTTATGAAATTATTATTTTTTAAATGTTGGTATAAATAAAGCAATTATTACTAGAAAATGAAAATGATTTACTTAAACGATGGTCATAAATGTTGAAATTGAAGCTTTTATGAAAATATTTCAGAAATCATAATTAAGGATTTGTAATGTTTTCATTTAAAAATTTGTCTTGGGAAACAAAGTGATTGCCCATATATTTTATGTATTTTACAATGAAATGTTTGGGTTTTCCTCGTTTTTTATTCCCTTATAAAAGCTATGATTTTAAAGACTACAGCTTTGTATAATCTGGGTTGCTTGGCTAATACACCTTGATTGCGAATTGAAGCCCTATCTTTTCGGACTTCTACTCTTTGGGCCTTATTTCACGGCACCAACATTTCCCATCATCGAGATTTATCAAACGAGGTAATTTTTGCTTTGGTCTTTCTGAAACGAAATAAAAATAAACAAAAATTGGCTTTTAATTTAAAAAACAAATAATCTAATATTACAAACAAAATTCATTTTAATAGCATAAAATAAATTGCAATTAAATTAAATATAAAAATGTGTCTGCGAGGGAACCAAAAAAAAAATATTCTGAATGGGAAAATTAGTTTTTCAAATCATAAAAGTTTTGGATCATACTTTTTTGTGAATTCTTCACTGCGAGTGTTGATTTTTTTAAAATGTCGTATGTACATTATAGTTCGAAAATGGTGCGGTGTTTTATGCACAAAATTAAGCATATCATAAATATACAGAAAACATAAAAATATTTTATTCAATTTTATGTTTTATTTTTAATTTTAACATTTTAATTAGATATTAATTTTTTACTTTTATAATTTCTGTAATATTTATGCACATTTATTTACGTTCTCGGTACTATTGAATAAATGTAAATACTATACATTGGGTATGTTTTTATATTTCTACTGTTTTATGTTTTCCGTTTGGCAAAATTTAATTATGCTAATTTGAAGGTGGCTTTTATATGAATCTACACGTTAGTATTCGTACACATTGTAGTTCAAAATTATAGAAGTTTGAATTAAATAAATTGTTGACTTCGTCGGTGCAATGGTTTATAAAATTTTAAATGGATTTATTAAACCAATGGATGTCCCATAAAATGGATCTTGTTTTCTTCCTCTAAACAGCACTCTCGGTCGTTAAACATTTTAAAATCTCCCAAAAAGTCCCGAAAATACCAAAGTAAAGTGCCCGAAATCCAAATTAAATCTTTTTGTTGATTACAATCAACTATAAAAAAAACCAAAATATACAGTATTTTCTTGTCATCCTTGTTTTGGGGAGTTGTTTGTTTTAGGGAGCCCGAATCAATATTAACATGAATAGCCAGGCTTACATTCGTTTGGTTCATACACTCGTTAATTGTAGTATTGATGACAAATTATCTATTCAAAACGATTAATTTTCACTAAACAGGCCATTGAAAACTCTATACATTTTGGATACACACATAGATAAAAATGAATGGAAATAGTGAAAACAATTTAGTTTTCGTCACATTTCCTTGTAAAGAAAAAAACTTGATTTTAGAAAAGAAAAATGTTTGCCGACCCGAGATGCTAAAATGAATTTTCAATACAATTCTGAAATAAGGATCAAATTTGAATTAAACCGATTTTTAAAATCTTAATTAAGTTTAAATTTGGCCAATTAAAAAGGAACTTGCTGGATTTTTCTTAACCGATTTGGACTAAGCCCATCATTTATTTATGTACAACGGAAATGGGATTGTAAAATAATAATTACATGATATTCTGGAATATGGCCAAGTAGGGCGGAATTTTGCTTTTTATTGCATTTATTTATGATGAACTTCAATATGTTGTATACGACAGAAATGGTATTCTAAAATTATGTTAACATAAAGCCCTGGAAATGGTCAATCAATATGAATAAAACTTGGATAGTTCAACTGATTATAATGAAATTCGACGGGTGCACCATTCAAAAAACAATTAAACTTAAAACAATAAAAAAAATATTTTTTGTTAGTTTCGTCCATAGTTTTTACCATCATAAAAAATTCTCTTCTTGGGATTTCAAGTGAAATAAGATTTTGTGTGAAATTTGGTCCAACATCTCAAACCGATTATCTAATCCAACATTTTCAGTTTTATTAAATATCAAATTTGATGTTTTTTACCACTTTTAAATTTTTTTGAATCTTATGTGTAAATCAAATCTTTAATGTTTCGTTTTAAGTTAAATTTTCCTTTTTCCAAAATTTAAACCAGACTAAAGGCGGCCGCATGTCCCAAACAAATCACTGAAAACGAAACAGAATTTCCCTTCCCTGAATGAAAGAGAATTTCTCTGAATATCCTTATATATCGAACCCGCGGAATATTTCTGTAAATTGGCCATTAGGAACCGAAGTGAAGTTCTTAGAAAATAACAAAAAATGTAGTTGTTTGAGTCAAAAAAACTATGGAAGTGACTAAAAACAAAAATCAAAAGTCCCAAAGTCAAATGATTTTTCTCGAATGCTCGTAGTATGCACTTGATGCAAAAATTATCAAATGGCCGGAAAATCGTACAACATTAGACCAAATATTGCTTGTTATTTATATGACCGATCCCAGGGACCGACCAATTATAATCTTTACATCAAGCGGGTATTACGGAGATTCGAGAAAAATCATTTGACTTTGGGACTTTTGATTTTTGTTGAACAAATTTCGTTGGCGAAAAATCGTACAACATTTGATGTAAAAACTGCTTGTTATTTATTTGGCCGACCCCAGGGACTGGCCATTTTTACATCAAGTGCATACAAAGGACATTTGAGAAAAATCATTTGACGTAGGGACTTTTGATTTTTGTTGAACAAGTTTCGTTTGCTTGTTATTTGCCGACCCCATGGACACATGATGTGACAGCGACATTATCGTCGAAATTTTTAGAATCTATTTCTAATTTATTTCTCGCCAGCGCTTCAATGTTACCAACTGATTTTTGAATCATTATGTTGGTAATTGTATATTTTTGGCTCTCAATTTTTTCATATCCCATGTTATGTTATTTAATTTTGTCGCCGATCGCTGACGCATTCAAAGATTAGTCTTGTTATTTAACAAGATTCGGTCTGACGGAGAGTCAAAATTGTCGGTTGAGGTTGGAGCAATAAGAAAAAATAAAGCTGCAAATGCAAGGAAACCGAAATTCATCGTGCAATTCAAGCAATGGCATTTTGAAATAAGAAGTAAACCATAACGGTAACGATCTTGTGACGTCTGCATGAGCAAATCTACATCTACTTCAAATCGACAGGTAAGATTTGTATCAAACTAGTTAAACCAATTTTTACAAATCAAATATTTAAATGGCAAGGATAGTCAACTATCGGCGATAATGAAAGAGTTTTATAAAAATGGGCTCACCAGAAATCGAAAATCTATAGAGTTTGGGTGCACTTTTAGTGACCAAATTAGACTGAAAGTTAGTTAGCAATATAGTTCGTCATGTTATATCGATGTTGGCGATGCCAATGATGATGATTCTTGAAGATAAAGCTTTGGGTGAAGTTATTTGGATTGTAGTAAGAAAAATTTCACACATATTAAAATCGACTTGTCAACTTTGCGAAGATTATCCAGAAATTCGTGAATTTTCGCATCATATAATAAAAAAATACGCAACAAAAGAAAGCCAACAATGTGTGATACACTTTAAGCGATACATGCAATGCTGCCGCGCTTAATCAAAAAGCGGTATCTCAGTTTTTGTAGTTTTGAGAAAATAACGATTTTGTAAAAATTAAATTCGCGTCACTATAAAGTTACTTTATAAATCAATTAATTAAAAATTATTTGAGATTTAATATTGACTTATTTATCTAAAAAAAAAAAAAATAAAAAATTTAAGGTAATTTAAGAGATATGTGAGATGCCGCCTTTCCGCTTAGCGTTTCGCTGCCTTATTACTGAGATACCGCCTTTTTGTTCATTACAGTAACGTTCATAGCAAGAATAATGACTCTTGATTATTCAAAAATCAATACAAAGCTCAATAAAAAACCATTTTTTTTAAATAATATACTTTTATTATATTAAATTATAATTACATAAAATAAAATTCAACAATTTTTAATTCTAACTAAACTAAACTTCCTTTAGTTTTGATCAACAAAAACATAATTTAAAGTACTCGACGTACAAAACCAAAAAATTATTTCAATCATATTTTTGAAACTTAAACGTTAACGAAAGTTTCTTTGGATTTAATCAAAGCAAAATTTTATAATTTGTTACTCCGATTCTGGAAGATTTAACCAAAACAGTTGGCGATTAGGCATTAAATTGCCTAACTGTTTAATTAAATTGAGTTTTTTTCCCTGTTTTATGCCAACCGGTTTAGTTTTCCTTTGTGGTGGTGGTAAAATGTTCTTTTTTAAAATCTTTTGACTTATAAAGTTGATTGCTATTGCGTCTTTATTGTGGTCAGTCTTATAAAAAAAAATCATGACTACCTCTTTGCACCGTCACTTGCACCATATCGTTTATATATGGACGAGGTGTAATTCTTGCTAATTTATATTGTGAGGCATAGTCAGGCCAATTATAAAAATCCTCTAGTGCCATTTTCTTCACATTAACATGTTTTGCAGAACTTCCAACTGCTTGACAGAAATCTTCAAAATCATAGAGTTTGTTTTTCATCTTTTTCATGGATAACTCAACTCTATGATGAAAAGAGTCAGCCGACATAAAGGTATGTCCTGTCTCAAAATATTTGACCGTAATCGTCTCAGCAGATATTTCGCCAGAATTTACTATATAAATTAAAAATTAAAAAAATGCCCAGTTTTTATTTTGTGCTGAGCAATTATCCCCCCACAATATTATTTTTTTGACATCTCTGTGATGATTGAAAAACTTGTAGTAGGAACTTATAAGTTCATCCTTCGAGCGTCCAGATACCGCCTCGTGCCACAATACTGGAATTGTCTCTAAATTATTTTGTTTTTTACCAACAGGAACAAAACTTTCATTATAAACCACAAGCCTGTTTATAAAGATGGCAGTTTTGAACATGTCCATCCGTGGCAACATGATGACTTTCTGCAAATCTGCCGAATAAATTATGGTATCATCTACAATTAAATCAGCATCTTTTTGATAATTTTCTCTGGAATCTTTGGCTTTTCTAATATGTTTTACCCAACTACCACAATGCTCACAATCATCCTTCAAATTTTGTTCATTGTGGCTGTCATCGTGCAATTTGAATTCCTCACACTTTTCGCATTCCTCGTGTCCCAGATTAACAAACGATATATTTAGGGCTCGAACGACATTTCGATACTTCTCATACGAACATGTTATACTTGGATTTTTCTTTATAAAATCGCCATGTAATGTTTTGACTGATAAATCGCTGGGTAAATATAGACGATTCGGCGCATGTTCACGTCTGTAATGTGAAATATTGGGATTAAATCCTAATATATGTTCTCTGATTGGTGTATCATCAATTTTATTGTGGGGTGGTTTTGTACACCTATTGTCTTTTGGTGCTACAACCAAATTGGAGAAATTTTTTAGAGCAGTTTGCAAAGGCTTATCGTTCGATTGGTGAAAACCTAAGGTACTTAAAAAGAATCGTTTGCAAACTGTGTGGGTAGTACCATTTCCATCTTTTAAATTGTAAACTATTGATTTTTGGCGGCGATAATCGGTTTCTGATACTTCCCTAACCGTTCTTTGCTTCACTGGTTGGCAAGATGTGTGATGCAACATGTAGGTTTTTCTATCCGAGCTCTTTAAATCCCAGAATAACTCATTCAGATTCTTACGCCTGTCTTCAGATATATTTTGCAAACATTTTTTTTTGCAAGTATATGCACACGGTGGTTGAACGGAATGTTCTACTTTTTGTTTTATTTTTTTTTCTCCAATCCTTTGCTCTAGTGTTGTGTCATACCGCTTTCTTTTTCTGATAGTTCCTTTCTTTGTATAACTTAGTTCCTTACTCGATTGGGAAATGACCTTAAGATTTTCAGATGTACATGCATCAGTATCAATTGATTCTATATTATTCGTATCAATATTATTTTGCTCCAACATTGCCTGCTCGGTTCTCAATTCGCTTAAATATTCCGTCTCAATCTTATGTCGTATATCAGAAATATCACTATCAGTTTCATTCACTGTTTCCGTTGGTACCGATCTCAATTCTTTGAACGATGGAGATGAATAATCATTTTTTTTTCATATCAAGTATTATAACACCAACAGGCTGCACGTTTGGTACATCTAATGATTGTGTATCAATTGGTACCGATCTCAATTCAAAGTACGTTGGCGACAATATATCATTTTGTCGCATATCAAGGATATCCTCTACAGGCTGCAATTTTGAGTGATTAGCATCAGCGGTCGATGCTTCATTCACAGTTTCCGTTGCTATCGATATTAATTCTATGAACGTGGGCGCTGAATAATTAGTTTTTGGCATATTAAGTATAACATCAACAGGCTGCAAATCTGGTACATTTAATGCTTGAGTTTCAATTGGTTCCGATCTCAATGCAATGAGTGTTGCCAGAGAAATATCATTTGGTCGCATATCAAGGATTGCATCAGCAGGCTGCGATTTTGAATTATAAACTTTTGCTGTCGATGTTTCATTCACAGTTTCTATTGGTACCGAATTCAGTTCAATGAATGTTGGTGGGGTTTCTGTAACCAGTTGTTTTTTTAGTAATCCTACTGATTCATTACCATTTGCTGTCGAACTAATCTTATAATACTTTTCAGTAAAATCTGTTGAAGTATAGGACGACCGACTGCCCTCAGGATCATTCTCGGAAATATTCGATGATTTTATCATTGGCTCTTCTAGATTTTCGTCATCTGATTCATCTTCCCCTGGGAAAAATGTAGGATCTATGGCTTCAAATTTGCTTTTCATTTTCTTTTGATTTCGAAATTTTTCTCGAAGTAATTTATTTTTTTTTGCCAATATCATGAGCATGTATGTACTTCTATGTGACATGTTATCTGCGGGCGAAAAATTAGGTTTTAAAGAAAGGCTTAGATACGATACATATGTACAAGATAAGAGGTTCCTATCCATAAATTAGGATGAAAGAGTCTATCACTATTAATTGTATTCAATTTAATAACTTAACGTTCATTAAATATGCACTACAAATTTAATATTGTTTAATAACACTTGTGTTAACTTATAAAACAATTTAGGTAATTAATTGCTGTAGTACCTTTACAGTAAGTAAATTACCTATTTCGTATAAAAAACGTACACTTCCTTCACTGGACAAAATCAAACACGAGACTGAATGACATGATTGAAATAATTATGCAGTTAGAGAAAAGAGAATAACAAAATGTCTAAATAAACAAAACTACACTTTATTAATACCAAATTGAGAGTATCGATAATTTACTTAGCGAAACTGACGCATCTCCTAGTATTAAAATAAAGATAATACCTGGATTGCCTAGTATTTATGTTAATTTTGAAATCAACCGACTCGAAGCGTATCTATGTTTTACCGAGCATAAAAAACGTATCTTATATTTTAGAACTAGTTGCCGTTTTATTGTTAGGTATTTCTATTTTATGATATAAACGCTTATAATGCGCTTTAATATTTTTAATAGATGCCATAAGGGAATTAAACGGTTATTGATATGCGGCTAGCAAGCTTACTGGATTCTAGTTACTCCGTATTTTTTAAGGTTTATGTCCCAAATTTGAGATATAAGTTTTTTTGTTAGTGCTTTTTAGTCATGTTCTAATGGAGATACCGCTTTTTAGTTAAGTTCAAACGATTCCTTTTGTTTGGACCTATCCATAGCCATAAAAAACCAAAAATCGATTTTTTTGAGACACCGCTTTTTGGCTAAGCACGGCAGAATGAGTCTTCCGATATACACATAAGTATGCTGCAGTGTTTTATGTTGAATGAGAATGGATATAAATGAGAATAATTTTAGAATATGAAAAACCTGCGTTTATTGTAGACCTAGAAGTACATCAATATTAGTGAAGGAGTGGCTGAAAAAATGGAATTTTGAAGCCAAGTGTAACAAACCAATCAAATTCAGTATTGCTGGGTGATAGAAAGTATGGAATAAAAAGGCTTTATTTTGATTCAGAGCATCAATCAAGAAAATGATCGAAGATTGGTAAGCCCATTGATAGAGCAATAACTAGAAAACTGGCGAATGTACATGGTACTCTACGTTGGATTGAACAAATGGATTTTGCCACGCATCTGTACCAGAAGACGAGAGAGCCGAAAATAATTGGATTCTGCAATGCGCCGTCCGTTTTGATGATATTGTTGTACTTGGTATCGAAGAAAATGTAGCAGTAGGAATTTTTGAGGAGACACTAATTCTCGGCAAGAGAGAGTGGCAAATAATGCAAAGGAAAATTTAGTACTTAGGGCATTACGTTGAAAACGGCAACATCTGACCGTTAACTGATCTGGCTGTGACAAAATACCCCACCCCGACGACGATGAAAGATGTGCAAAGTTTCTTATGAGTGACGGGATATTTCCTAAAAATTTTACGTAGCTACGTTAAAAGTGCAACACCGTATAAGTAATTTATTGAGGAAGGATGTCTTATTCGGGTTTGCAGAAGATCAATTGTCAGCATTTCAAATGTTGAAGATGAAAGGAAAAGTCACCTACTGGAAAGTCACGCACTATATGACTATAAAGATGTGCATCTTTCAGGGATGCAAATGAGATACGTGAGTATTTTAAGTCGAAGCCCAGCACCGATGTTATTCCTTGAACCAACAGTGAGAGATAGAATTCGATTGGCGCAAGATAAAGACGATTTATTGAGTGCAATAAAAGTTTTGACGAGAAATCAAAAGCTTGGTAGTTACGAGTTGGTTGACATACTAAATTGCAACTGCGATAGTTGGCAGTAAATTATAATTCCTGATCGCATGCAGATTGAAATTATCAAGAAAGTGTACGATGTTGAACATTTTGGGTTAAGCAAAATGTAGTAGATGATCAAGCGACAATTTTATATTAGAAGTTTAGCATAGAATTTAACAAGGTATATTGAATCTTATGTTACTTGCATTTTAACATTAAAGATGGCCGGAAAAGAATCCCAAAGGGCCATATTCCACTGGATTTTTTGTACGTGGATCATTTGTCAATAGATACTCTAGTAGCAACGTAGCCAGACTGCAGGCTTGTTGTAGCGGTAGTTGACGGGTTCACAAAATTTATTTTGATTTTCCCATTAAAAACTTTAATAATTGATGAGGCATGGAATAAACTGAAGATTATTCAAAGTGTATTCGGAAGTCCCTGGTGTACGATGACCGATAGAGAAGAAGTTTGAGATCAAAATCATTTGAAGAATATTATGATGAAAGAAACATTAAGCATGTAACAATTGCGTTTAGACAGCCTCTAGGTAATTGACAAATAAAGTGCAACACTTTATCAATAGCACATAGTAGGGAACCGTCAAATACTGCATTTGATTGACGATGAATACTCAATAAATTTATTATCGCACAAGATTTACTCCAACAGCATGCAGCGAACAATATTTTGAAAATTCAGGAGGAAAACCGTTGTGGAAAATTCGGTTCAGAACGAAAAAGACCATCTGAACATACAACCGAATTAGCTATATATGTATTCTAAAGAGGATGCCTCTATCTCGAGTTCGGCAGCCGAACCAATATATCTCAATATATAATACATTCAGCTGTTTTATTACTGCATATACCTGAAACTAGAAATAGGTTGCAGTGGTGGTTTTAACATCGAATTTTAGTTTACCACAGCTGAAGATTTGTTCAATTTCTACACCTGAAAAAACATTTCAGTCGTAAAATGAGAATTCACAAGGTCGGATTTTTATCCTACAGGGTATTTTTTCCGAACTCCTAGCACGAAAATAAATATCTAATATAAAAAATTAACCTCGTAAGCCCACCATGGAGGGTTCCGATTTTCGCTTACGGTGGTACTCGTAGATGTGAAAGAGTATATTAAAGTAAAATGAAAGAAGACTAAAATTTACCGAAAATTGCAATCCACTAGTCAGACTTGAAGTGCGTGTTGAAGTGTCAGATTATAGGGCCGGCTATTCGATTCTGTAAACAATAAGAATTTCAGTTACCAATTCATTTGTAATCAATGTAGCATGTTTATTTTACAGAAAAACTAAAAAATTACTAACCAACCAGGGGTTGGGAGGCCAGAAGAGGCTCGGTCCCAGAACTTTTTCCAGAAGGTTGTTTTTTGTGTAGCAAGAGTAAATAAATTTCAGAAGAACAAAATACTTGTTGATGGTTGTGCTATGTATGTGAGGTTAGCCCGAAAAGCCTCTTCAGCCCGAAAAAAAAGTCTTTTTAAAATTTTTAAAATGTGTCCCTACTAACACAAAAAAGTCTTACAGCAAAAAAAAATTCAAAGAATATAGTAAAATAACAATCCATCCCGAAAAATATAAAATATTTATTTATCTGAGTGAGACACAAATTAGTATTTATAAAAATTTTAGTTATCAAATTATTGGCCAAGAATATGTAATTTCTTGTTAATGAATTTAAAAACTAAGAAAAATTAAATAAAGATTTTTTAAATATTTATTAAAGTTCACAGATTTAAAATATTAAATAAAGGAGATAGACTAAAAATGGACAAAACATTTGACATTATTTTAGAATAGGAAGGAGCTTGCAGATGTTAATTTTTATTTTAAATATGTAAGTGTTTTACTTACTGTACCGCCGATCACAGGGATTGCCCGCAACCTCGGCAACTGACTTGTGCTTGGTATAGTTAGTCTTAACGAAATTACGTTGGTCGCATTTCTCAACCAGGTCAAACTAACAGTTTATGGCAGTTTATGGCTGTTTGATTTATCTACTGAACAGACGGTATTTCAAAAAAATATTGTAATTTCGGGGACCTTAGTTTTAGACAAGCTGGCCCAGCAGTGCCAACGGCTGTACTGCAAGTTAATTATGAATACGAAGTTTGATCATCAGATAGTATAGTTGCACCATTAAATACATGTTTAGATGATAGCGATAGTAGAGTTTACGCTCCCGCCGAACCAACAATTCTTAACAGAACAGGCATTCAGAATGTACTAGAGCCCACTGAACTTTTTATAGAACCTCTTGACGGTAACTTAGTGGGAAATATTTATATTTTGATGCAGAAGGAATAGATGTACCAGATTTTGCAAATGGATTAGATTTTAATAGAGTTATTTAGATAAATTTATTTTAAAGTAATTTGAAAGTTATTTGTGTTTTTTCCGATTTAGTGGACTTGCTGATCTCAATGTAGAATGTATAGATAAAAACAAAGTAGATAATATTCTCGATTTTAATGCAAAGCAGACTACTGTTGCTACTGATTTTGCGGCTGAAAAGAATGCAGACACTAATGGGGATGTTTTAAATTTTAAAAGACCAAACAATATTAACAAAATGAAACTGTTAGAAGATCAATTAACAATCCCTGACGACTAGTTCTGTAATTTCGATTCATTTGACAAAATTAAGTGGTTGTTTGATATATATCAAGGGGTATGATGTATTAAAAAATCATTTGGCAATTAGGGCGTATTGCGGTCATAAAAATAGTGAAAACCCTTGCAGAAAATTCAAGCTTGTTAATTCTAATTTAACGTGCGGTATTTTTAATGTATATAGTACAGTTTGTCCAATCAATCATCCCTATAAAAAGTTTCATAATACTGCGGCTTCAGATAGAGAAGTTTACAAGGAAAAATTACTTACTAGCTCAGTAGAAATGGTAGCACAAGGTTTAATTAATGAAGAGGATCTAGATTTTGTCGCAAAAATAAATACTATTCCAAAGGTGAAATCTCATGACGTCCTACGGAAAATTAGATCAGAGGTTTTACAAATGAACGATAACGCACCAAATGATTTTATTGACATTTGTGACGAAAATAACAAGTCAGATGGTATTGATCCGAATATTCAACTAATATGTTATCGGCCATTTTGCATTATCACTTATAGTTTAATGCAAAACCAAGCTTTGAATCTTATGTGTGACCTTCATCCGAATAAAGAACTTTCAGTTTACTTAGATGCCACAAGCAGCCTTATAGGAGCACCATACAAGAATTGTAAGCAAATTCTTTATTATGCTCTAAGAACAGCTGCAAAAGGGAATACATTTGATTCCGCAACACCATTTCCCATTACTGACATGATCCGGTTCCAGCCATTCAGTAACCACAAATGAGAATTGGTTATATGCATATCGAAATTTTTTGGAAAAGAATTGCGGAAATGGGCAGTTTTTAATGCTGTGGTTATAGATTTTTCGTTCGCTAAGCTTAACTCAATAATGCATGCTTTCAATCGAATGGATATAATAGAATACTTGACCCTTACTAACAATTGGGTTACAAATGTCACTAATGTTAGGTCGCAACAAACTATTGGTAAAGTTTGACTTTGTTGCTCCCAATTCTCTCATACAATAGCGCAAAGTGTTAACAGATATTTCAAGTGTGGTCAAAAATGAATTAATGAGATTTTCACGTCGTTGTTCATGTTGAGGTGTTATGATAAAATCAAAGAGATTTGGCGAAATTTTTCAATTATATTAAAAACTAAGTATATCACGAATAAAGTGCGAGAGGCAATGCTAGTTTTAACTTACACAATTGTAACATCATCAGAATATTAAGATAGTAGTGATCTAAAAATTGGGAATCCTAGTAAACCTGTAACTAGAAGTAATATTAAGCCTTTATATATGCAAAGCCCATTTTATGTTGACCTTAAATTAATAAGTGACTTGGCTAGTTCAGATTATGATAGTAATTTAGGGTCTGGTGGATTAAACAGATTTTTCAGTCCGAAGTTTCTTGATTTAATTTTAAAAAAATATTATGCTTATTTACCACTATGAACTGGTATACTGAAAGATAGTGAGCGACATTCCAATAGCCACGTTGAAAATTATTTTGCTACTATCAAACGCAGGTTTAAAGCATCAAAGCACATTGGCAAGCTCCCAACGAAAGTAGGTCGGTGCGTTCGCGAAATATGTACATAAAAGAAACCAAATTATTTATAAACTTATTTCAAACAATATTCCAAAATAGTTTTTTAAAAATAAACAAATACAGGGTCATTTGCCGCCACCTTCTTTAGAAATAGAACAAAATGAACCCACACATTTTGATACCGAAAATAAAGAAACGGTATGGAAAGGGAAACATTTGTGTGATTCGACCCCTAAAAGTAGAAGGACTTATTTTGATTAAAACAAATTAAACAAATAAGCAATTTATCACAGAGCGAGCGTAACGTATACGTAGCTACAATGGTAATTTTTAGCCAAAACCCTAAAAAAAGAAATAAGTTAATACTAAAGGATCAAACACCTAAACGGCAAAAAATCAATAGCTAAACTAAAGATCTTACATAAAGAAAAAGTAACACGTTCTAAAATCAACACATTACCGGTTCATGCAAAATGAAAGTAAAACCTGTGATTATTTTATTAACACTTGCGCTTTTGTTTCCCTATTGCAATCACTAGCAGTTGCCGTAGAAACATTATCGATTCTCTGTGATTCTACACAACAAAACAGAACTAAAAAGATGCTTAATAATATTTTGTGTAATAATTTGTAAGAAGCGTATAAGTTACGAAAACAGTTATTGATTGAAATTTTTGGAGAGAATAGAAACTGTGATAGTAATATTATGGATGTTGCGAAAGAAATATTAACAAGTTTTCCGAGCATCATCAAAGGTTTTTTTTCGGGATGGTTTTTCGGGCCAAGTTCACATTGGTGGTTGTGCTAATGTAGTTACTGGTAGAGATATGATTGGAAAGTTTATTAAGTTTAATTTGTCGTGCACATCACACCAAAAATCTCATTTAGAAAACCCAAGTTTTCTATATGGATTTACCACCTAAGTAATTAATCAATTTTGTGCCAGTAATTAGAAAACTTGTGCATATCATACTTTAGGAAACAGGACGCGATTTCGACACTATCACTATGATGCTCTTAAAAATAGTCTAAATCGGTCAAAATCGACCGTAGAACTTCCATCATTTATGAAAATTGACTTTCTTCGAACAGGTTATACGGACGATTTCCAGAAATCTCATCGTATACTAAGATGCAAACTAAAACGAAGTACAATTAAAATTTTCGCCAAGACTTATTTTTGTGCATAATTTAGACAGAATCGACGATATAACCTCTCGGGTTGTCTACGGTCTTGATAAATTCTAGAGGTTCTATAGCCAATTCTGGCTAAATTATTATAAACGCAAATGTGAATCTTGGCCAACATATTAATTTAACTTTGTTTTAGTTCGCATAATAGTAAACGGTGGGATTTTTAGGAATCGTCCATAAACCCGCCTCGATAAATTGTGCAGCCTCTATGGCCGATTCTGGCCGATTTAGACTATTTTGAAGATTAGTTTAGTTTAGCACAATGTTGCACAATCACCATAAACTGACAAATATGTATCATTACTTAAACGGAATACATGGGATTTCTGGTGGGTTAATTACGTGAGAAATCCCGTCCTGCATCCTAAAGAACGCTATGAACAAATTTTCTAATTACAGGCACAAAATTGGGTTTATGGTGTGGTATATCCTAATTTGTCTGTGCCAATCTAACAAAATAAATTTCAAACTAGATTTTTAAAGCACTTGCCGCAAAAACGCAATTTCACGAAATCCTATTTTAATAACATCTATACTTGCATGTATTTCCAATAAAACTTTGTGTTCAATAAACCATTATACAAGTCAAAATCCATTTGATCCGCAGACACAATTTTTTTCTGTTGCTACAGGTAAACCACGAAATTCAATCTCATAAAAGTCATATACATCTAACAACTTTACACGTAATTCAACATACATAACTCTTAATTCCTTCTTACCCACACCTGCAAGCAAGATAAATCAAATTGTTCGCGTAGCATAATTTAAAATTTTAAAATGTAAATTTACATCATCATATACAACATCTCGAATACACATAAAACAAGATATAAAACTGCAGTAAAAACAGCAAAATATTTAAAAATGTTGCAAAAATCAAAACGAAACGAAAAAATTCAAACAAAAAAAAAAATTCATCGTAAAACTATAGCGAATGAATGAATATGTATGCCCATAAAAATAGCAGGTAAAAATAATTACTGTCAAAAATTATGTTAAACAGCAGTAAATTGTCGACGTAAATTTTGTGTTGGTCGATATATTTTAAACACATGATTGTGTTTATATATGTATGTACATATGTATATGGAATGGTGGTGGCCAATGATGAAGGGCAGTGACACAAAATTGTTTTTAGTTTTAAATCCTCATTCCATCAGGTCTTTTTTTTTTGTTAAAATATTCATTAAAAAATAAAAATCTTTGGCACCTGGAAGCTCCTGGGGTGTTGTAAAGTATTAATTTTTTTTATTCTCTCTGGAAACAGTTTGATTTATTTTATAGGTTAGGCATTAAGGGGGTATTAGTAATTTTAAGATTTTAGTTATTCTGTGAATTTTTATTGTATTGTTCCCAATACACAACATACTTTAAAAAAAATTGGCCAACAAGTGTTTTTGAAGGACGAACTAATTATCATAATTTATGGTTTAGTTTGTAGGATTCCTCACTAATCACTATAATAAAGTGTTTAAACCTCTGTGGGGGATTTTTTTTGTTTTTCTTCTTAGTTTGTTTATTATCTTGAAAAATGTACTTGTTGGGCCAGACAATATCACTTTAATATTGGTAATTAATTTAGTAGTACTAAGTACTTATAAACAATTGTAATCAACATACACTTGAAGGTTAACATTTTAAATCTTTTCAATAAATTTGTTGTCACAAGTCACAATAATTTATTTCACCTTCAACCATTTTCAACAACATTTCTTTGAACCTTTCAACATTACAAGCATTATTTCTATTCACAATACACAATATAATTTTTAAATTGTCTGAACTTAAGAAAGATGAAGCAAAAAATAAAAAAATCTAATAAATTCATTCAATAAGAAATAACCATGATTTATAGCAATTTACAACCTAATCATCCGAATTAAATTTTGGGAGAGTGGGTGAAAGAAAATCTTTACCAAAACATACAAAATCGTTCATTCACAAATTTTCATCCGAGTCAATCAATCATAATTTTTTTTACCGTGTTGTTTTCATCCTTAATTCCTTTTAAATCTGTAAACCTTTTTTTTTTTTTTATTTTGATATTTATTCGTTTGGCATTACAAAAACAAAATTTTACCCAGCCTATGTCCTACTGGATAAAAAAAGGATTAAATTAAGATTAAGAAATTTTAAACGAAAAAAAGCTTCTATTCGCCATTCCGCAGGTATTATGGTGTGAATTACGAAAGCCTTTTGGGTACAGTAAATTGTTGTTGTTTGTTATTAAAAACATTATGGAGTTGTGATGAAAGTATTGCACATAATGTTTCATAGGGGAATCAATGAGATGCCTGAAATATGTAGTTTATTGTAGGTTAAAGTCAAATTCAGTGGTATAGTTATCGACGATATCTTAACTTTTCAGACGATTTGGTTCCTGACTGCTTGACTGCTAAATTTGGTATATTAAGGTTAAAATTAGACACAAAATGGTACTCCCGCCTTCGAATGTTGATCCTTTTGAGAAAGTATTTTACGATTTGTATCTTTCTAGGGAAGGATGACAGGAAGTGATGAGCATCTTTTGTTTGTATAATGTATTTGATTGTGGCAAATAAACATTTGACAGGGTCTTCTAGAACCTTACATTGTGGTTTTCGAGATTATTTTGGGGAATTTTTATATTTGGGAACACGATTGTATTCCAAAAATTTAGAAACTCAGAAACCTATAATTCTAAAAATTTAAATCATCATCCAAATAATGGCATAATTGGACTTAAAAGTCGGTAAATAAATAAAATGCTTGACCCGAACTGGTTTACGGCGCAGATGAATATCTATAGTGAAATCAACTGCGCTTCAGAGTGTTGCTTTCCCGACTATTTTTTAAATCCCGCGAACCGGTAAAGAGGTAGATATGGTTTTTCACAGGATGACCCCAAAAACACAACACTTTGCTTTAGATGTAGCCGCTTAAATTATTTTCATTTTATTATAATTTTGCTTAGGTAGACCCATCTGAAGTTCTGATCATTGTAAGGCAGTGCAAATTGGCGCCAAATATATTGAAAATTTGAAATTTCAGTAAACTTTTCTCATTACCAATCCATAGAAAAAGAAAGAATGCTGGAAATGTATTTTCAGGAGGAATCAAAAAAGCCTTAAAATTAATATAAGGCTTAAAAGTTTGCATATTCCTGTTATATCTCGCACTGTATTTGGATCATATTGTATTGTATAATTATTGTTTGTTCATAGAGAGTAACAACCAGTATTGAGCTACCTATTTACTTGCTAGTTATCTTTGAACGGTTCAAATTTAATAAACGTGATCAAGCAGCAAATGAAACCACAGCTGAGTATATTATAGAGCTTAAAAGGCTTACCAGAACTTGTTCGTACGACACGTTTTTAAATAATGCGTTGAGAGATCCCAAAACATCCAATAAATGTGGTAGGAACCATAGTGACAAATTTTGTCCGGCAAAATATTGGAGGTGTTTTTTATGTAACAAAAGAGGGCATGTGAAGGAGCTTTGTACAAATAAAAAGAAAATCAATAGTTTGGAAGAAGAAGAAGTCGAAGACGCTTTAGAAAATTTAAATTTAATTGGAATGGTTGCATCAGAGAAAGTAGAACCACATAAGATTCTGTTAAAAATAAATGCTGTTCAGATTAAGGTAGAAGTAGAAAAGCACAATTAGAAAAGGGAAGAATGAGTTATCGTTCCGTGACAGGGAGAAATTAGTAACACTAGGTAGATTTGAAGTGCTTGTTGAATATGAATGTAAGAAATATTCAGTAACATCGGTTATAATAAGGGCGAAAAAATTATTTACGACACTTGTAGGACGGAACTGGTTGGATACATTAATTCCAGATTGGCAAATGGCATTCGAAACCACTAATAAATGTATCAGAGAAATCGTCGTCAAATTTAAGTTTCCAATAGCAATAGCGTTTTCGAGACCCAATGGGCCAATAAAAGATTTCGAAGCTTTTATAGTTCTAAAAGTAAATGCAAACCTCATATTTTGTAAACCTTATTGTGTGCCATTTGCTATAATAGTAAAAGTTGAAGAAGAGCTTCATAAAATGGTCGAAACCGGTGTTATTTTTCCGGTCAAACATAGTCAGTGGGTCAGGCCAGTATCTAAAAAGTATAAAGGATTACGACTTTGCATCAATTTTAAAGTCAGTGTCAATAAGTGGGTTGAATTCGAGCACTACCCTTTGCCTGCTATAGAGGACATCTTCGCAAGTTTGTCAAATTTTAAAGTATTTACGGTATTGGAGCTTACCAACAGCTCAAAGTCGCATAAAATTCTAGTTCTTTGTTTACTATTAACACGAGCATGGGGCTATTTAGATTTTAACCTACGGAATATCAAGTGCACCGATCATTTTCCAAAGCGTGATGGATCAGATATTGAAAGGCATACCAAAAACCATGTGTTATTTGGATGATATTTTGATAGCTGGGGAGGATGTCGATGAATGTAAAACAAACGTACGCACTGTACTAGCTAAGTTGTCGGAGTATAATATTCGAGTTAATTTGAATAAATGCATGTTCTTTCAAAATCAAGTTTAATACTTGGCGCACATCATATTAAAAGACGGAATTTTACCAAGTCCGGAGAAGGTAGCTGCAATCGATAAAGCTCCAATTCGCAAAAACATAACAGAACTAAAGTCACTTTTAGGCTTAGCAAATTTTTAACGAAAGTTGGTTCCTATGATGGAACTCAAAAAGAAATCAAGTTTACGTGGAAATGTTATCTAACCTACTATGATGATGATAGTATTCTTAGTCATTATGATCCAATAAAGGAGATTTACTTGCATTCGGATGCAAGTGCATTCGGCATTGATGCTGTTTTAACGCACTTTATAAATATGGGTTTGAGAAGCCAATAATGTTTGTATCCACGACATTAAGCGGATTAGAAAGGAATTATTCTCAATTAGAGAAAGAGGCTATAATCCTTTCAGGGTATAATTATACCATCAAATATAAAAAGGGAAACGACTTAGTGGTACCTGATGCATTGTCAAGGCTGCCGTTACCAGACGTTTTCTGATGATGACGTTATTCCCATGTCATATGAAGATGTTGCTCGAGAAACAAAGTTAGATATAAATTTGGCAAAAGTATTTACAAATATTCGAAATGTATGGCCGCATAGCGGGGATGATGAGTTAAAAGCTTTTTTCATTCGACGTAATCAATTATCAGTCGAAAGTGGATGCATTATTTGGGGGAACAGAGTTGTTATACCTCTTAAATTACAAAAGCACATTCTAAAGTTACTGCATAATTGACATCCGACTTTTTGGTTTCCAAATCGGCAAAACTCACACTCGAACATTGTACGCCAAATGATTTCGGCCAGTGATCGGCTGAGTTTTGTAGGAATTCTGGACCTTCCCACCACAGCGAATTGTGGATTAATTGATCTGGAAATATTTCTCGTGACGTCGTCTGCTGGATTCTCCTTTGAAGACACATGATCCCAATTAAGCCGCGGAAGGCGGTCAAGAATGATTGATGTACGGTTTGCGATGAAACTCTTCCACCGTCTGGGAACATTTGAAAGCGATGCAAGAACAATCATAGAATCAGTCCAGCCATATATCTGCAGATTTGGGATATCCAAGGAACATCGAAGGAATGATAATAGTTTCACCAATAGCACGACGGCACATAATTCTAAACGCAGCAGGCAGACTTGTTTGAGTGGGACTACCTTTGTTTTAGCCGCTATTATTCGCACCGAAGAGCAACCATTTTGGTCGACGGCTCTCAGATAAACTACGGCTGCGTATAAGTTTTCCGACGCGTCCGAGAATCCATGTAATTCTACATTGACGGGTGATGGTGGTATCGAGCTTGTGGAGCTAGAGGTTTTGAAACATGATTTTAGCGACGACCGTACATGGTAAGAGGAATTCTAATGGGTCGAAGATACGACCGGTAGTGGACAAGAACCTTCGTTTCGTAGTAGGGCTGGAATCATTGTTCTTACTAATTTTGAAAGTAAAGCAATCCGAACAGGTTATCCAAACCAGACCCAGGGTTTTCAAGAAAGTCTCGCCATTATCAAACTCAATCAATGTCTCCTGCTCATCCTTTGGTATAGTGCTTAATATTTCTTGCCTATTCGACACCCATTTCCTTAGTCTAAACCCGCTGCTGCTCAATCCCTCGACTATTCTTGGCTGAAGATATTTGGCCACATCCACGTTCGCGCAATCCGAAAGCAAATCGTCGACGTAGAAGACTGCCTTTAAGACACGCTTAACATCAGCGAAATCAGCTGGTAAGTCATCTGCAATTTGTTGTAGGGTTCGAGAAGTTAAAAACGTAGCACAAACTGTACCATACGTGACGGTATTTAAGCGATAATTAAGGATCGGGGAGTTTTGGTTCTCGCGCCAGACTACGCGCTGATAATCGCGATCAGCTTTGTGAACGATGACCTGCCTGAACATCTTTTCCACATCAGCAGCGAACGCAATTTCGTGTTTCCGAAATCTAACCAGGATGGAGAATAATTCTTGCAGTATTGACGGTCCAGGATTTAATTTATCATTTAACGAGACGCCTGATGAAGATTTTGAGGACCCGTCAAACACTACGCGTAGTTTCGTGGTTGAACTCTATTCTTTCTGTACCGCATGATGTGAAAAGTAAAATGTGTTTGTGGTGGATCTTTTGATTTCAGCGTGTGGAATTAGAGACATATGGCCCAGATCAATGTATTGTTTCATAAACTCTGAATACTCGTTTTGTAGTTCAGGGAATTTTTAAAATCGACGCTCCATTGCGAAAAGCCTCTTGGTTTGGGTTTAAATGGTAACCTCACGATGTATTTACCTGTTTTGATGTCCTTAACGGTATTCTCCCTATAATGAGACTCGCAACAGTGTTCGGTTCTATTTTCTAGGGGCTCGATATCCTCTACCTCCCAGAATTTCTGAATTGTATCATGGACGCCGGCGTGACAATTCATGACTGTGTTGTTTGCTGAAACGGAGTCATCATCTAATTTAAAGGATGCCTTACTAGAGATGACGTAGCCGAAACATGTGTTTTGTGCAAATAGATCGTCATCCAGTTGGTATTTTTCTGGTCGCAGTAATTTCATGAAAATGTCTCCTCTTAAGAGTATGTCCACGGGACTCGAGTGGTTGAAATGTGGATCAGCAAGATGTAAAGACTGAACCTTTGCGAGGCTTGTTAACTTCAATATGGTCGGGGGAAGATCAGAAGTTAAATTTCCTCATTATAAGGGCTCTTATGGACAAAGAGAGATTATCATATGTTTGAATGTTCAATTGCACAGACCCTCTTGTTCTACCGGCGCTTATAGAACCTAAACCTTTGATGTTTATACAGGCATGGTTGCGCGGTAAGTTTAGATATCGAAGACACTTTTCAGTAACCAAACTGGATTCTGCCGCTGAGTCCAATAACGCACGGAACTGCTGATGAGATTCTTTGGAGTCCTGAACCATGATTATGGTAGTTGGCAGCAATAGGTCAGAGAAGAATTAGAGACCCTGAAAGCTACAGACTCAGACGGATACGAGTTCTCTACGTTGAGAGTAGAAAGAGACGAAATTGCATTGCTTGAAACAGAATCAGATTTTAAAGAATGTGTTTGCGGGAAAGTGTGGATTGAACCTGAAATTGGAGTTGAAAAGTTATTGCTATTAATAATCGTTGGAGCATCTTGGACGGTTAATTGCCAATCGGTCGCTTGATCGGTGCGATTTGATGTCTCGAGATTATGGTCATCTCGCAGTTGTAAGCTAACGGTTGAATGCAATGTGTTGATTTTGGCCTGGGTTTTCTCATGTGTTGTATCTTCATGGATCATTGTGTTGTGTCTCTGACCACAAATCCGACAAGAGAAACTTGATGAACATTCAGCGGTTGTATGAAACTGTGTTAAACAGTTCAAGCACAACTCAGACTTCTTTACCAGTTTGACGGGGTTCGAAGCATTCATTCGCTTAAATCTGAAGCACTTATAAAGCGGGTGATTACCTTTGTTACTCGCGTGGGAATCTTCGTGGTGGATGCACATCTCGGTGCTGACATCTTAACTGGTACACAAGATTCAAAAGTGTCGCATCTTTTGTCCAGGAATTTCAAAAATTCTTCGAAGGAAGGTGATTCTTTGTTTACTGAAGATTGTGCCCACGCCTCTTTAGTCTGCAAATCAAGCTTATTAAGAATTAAATATATTAACCAGGGGTCACGCTTCTCATCGAACGACGCCATCAGACACGTCTGTTATTCTACGAAGGTCCGGGACGTTGAATTGCTGCAATGGTTTTTGCTTCATGAATTTGTCCAGCAAGGAGTTCACGACTGATTTACTTTTATCGTACCTGGACTGCAACTTATTCCAAGCCTCACTGTAATTGAGGTCAGTGATCGGAGTGTAGCGGATTAAGTCGGCGGCTTCACCTCTAAAAAAACTCTTTAACAATTGAAATTTATGCGAGTCGGATAACGCATCGTTCGAGTGTACGCAGGCTTTGTAAAGGTCCTTAAATGATGGCCATTGACTGTAAGATCCTGAAAACGGTTCAATGATAACGCGTGGTAATCTGATGTCCTGATTTGTCTGAGACAAAGAATTCTCCCCTATGCCGTCAAAAAACTGCAACTGCTGAGCACACAAATTGTCGATTGTTTTGTTCAGTAAATCAGTGTTAGGGATTTGAGGGGCCTCAACCTTTTGACGTTTTTGACGTTTCGCATTTCCCTGACAAATATTGCCTTGACCTTGAAATATTTTGTTTCGAATTCGCCATATTTGGAAGTCTGATCGGGTAATAACAGCAAACTGTTTGCAACCCTAGAAAATTCTTTGAAATATTCCTCCATTTTCGACGACCAAACCTCAATGTCCTCTAATGTAGTTTCAGCGCTGATTGTCGCAGCAAAGGTGTTAAGCTTGGTCAAAGCACCCATGATGCGACCACGTTTTTGAATTAACTCGTTTGTCGGCATCTTAATTAACTCAGCAAGAAAAATTCACCGTTACTCGACTCGACACCGTTACTCGAAATGGTAGACCTTTTTTGACTCGAAATGGTAGACCTTTTTTTGCACAAATCGTGTTGCAATTTCACTGCACAACGATTTCTCAATCGCCGCGTGAAAACGTTTAATTGCAATACACCAGTGATTGCTGCCCTCTCTATCGCCCTGGTTGCAAATTTCACTTTTGTTTTGCAACGACTCGTTTTCTTCATTTGTTATACAATATTATTTTGAATTTTTCGAAATTGAAAACACTGTTACGTTTTTGCCTTGTCAAGCAAGGTTCTTATCGCTGGATTGTGAATAAAACAAATTCAATTCAATTCATCACCAACTAATTTATTTATTTAGCACAAGAATTATTACAACACAATTTATTAATTTTAATTCACAAAATCACTTTATATAAATTATTCACACAATTTTACTGTACACTTATAAATTTTATTTCGCACAAAAACACTTTTAAATCACTTTTTAATCTTTACACTATCGCTTACAAAATACTAATAATCCAATTCGACTTCATTCGCCTTTTTATATACACATACCAAACTTCTAGAAAGCTCATGACTTTTCCAGTTAGAATAGCGTAGAAACATTTAGAACAATTTTATCATGGCAAATTTCATTTTAGTACAGTTAAACATTGAGCTATTAAATTAACTTATTCTATTACACACTAGGTGTCACCGTTACAATACTATTGGTACACTCGGTCAAGAAAATAAAAATAAAATAATGAACAAAATAATGCAATAATTTTGGAATAGGACCGGAAATACTAACTGTTCTGTTCGTGTTTCGGTAAAACTTTTTAATTTAGGTTATTACGATTAAATTTTGTAAGGCTGTTTTTAGAACTACTATCCGTAACAAAACAAAAATGGTTTAAGTCTTTGATTATAACATTTTGAAATTTTTCGTGCGAACCTTACGTGCTAACTTTACATCGGTGTAAATTTGCTATTGTTTCTGTTGCCAGATTATAAATAAAACATACAGTAAACGTTGACCCAGACGATTATTAATATTTCATAAAATTAGTGAAAAAGTTTTTTTTAAAAAGAATACTTTCAGAAGGTAAAAACAGTTTTCAAAAAAAAAAAAGTTTTTCCAAATTAAGATACACTTGGCTTTGAAAATTCAAAAGTTCAAAAAACATTTAGGTTATTAAATAATTAAAAATTATTGAAAGCTCTTTAACATTATTTCCATAAAATGTAACCTCAAATATTTAAACAGAAATGTGTCTTCATATTAATGAAATAGCTATCTATCAGAGGACAAAAGACGTTCATTTATATAAATCAAAAATGCAAATTTCATATCACATTTTCGAAAAGTTTTGCTTTTTGGAAGAAAGTCAACATAATAATGATAAATATTAAATTTTACTTTTTATTTGGATATGAATCTTAGACAAACTTGTTATTTACATATTTACATGGTTGACTACCGAATTAATACTTAGTACTTAGTTTACCATATACACAAGTATAGTTAGATGAGCCACCCTAATTTAACAAAAAAACAAAAATGGTAATATGAGAGATTCATCATCAATTATCCGTATGTTCACAAAAATTGTTTGAGATATCTATGTATGTACGAAACATTTATAATTTTATGTTGTTGTTCTATTATCTAATCTACAATGCAATTTTTATTTTAAAAATATTTAATTGTTCTGTGAATTGGAAAATAAAAATTAAGCGAATTAAAAATATTTGAGTCAAAGTCAGATGAGTATCTCTGGTTTAAGGATACCAACTATGTAGTATAGGGTGATATTCCATTTTGGTAATGTAGAATAGGGGTGATAGTTATATAGAACACGCGCATGCAATTTATAGGACAACTGGTTAATTTGATATGGGGTTACACTACAATCCATAATTTTAATTCAACAATTTAGAAGACAATTTAATATCTAAGCAAAAGTATAAACGTATGTATTTTACCATTTCATACTGGATAATCCAATAAATTTAGTCACGCGTGTTTTCATTTTACAAAATCCAAAAATTTAATATTCTTAAATCATTTATATTCATTTACGGTTCCTTCTAGCGTATAGATACGTACATACATATATACGAGTACCTATATTATGTTTATTGGATGCTGCGCTTAATTCTTTTGAAACAAAATTTTTTGTTTTCTTCTGTTTGTTGTTTTACTTATATCTAATATATGCTCTTAAGATGAATATCATAAAATGAAATCTTGTCAAAATATTAAATGTAAATAAAAATATTATTTTGAAGCTTTTTTCGGTATCTTTCTTCTTTTTCTTATTTAATGTTTTATAGTTTACCATCATCATCATCATCTTATTATTATTTTGGTTTGGTGTAGTATATTGCTTGTGTGTGCCCTTGTTGATTTGTTATGGATAACAAATTTGTGGTTATTCAATTATAGTGTGTGATGTGATTTTATGATGAATTAGTCTTAAAAATAATTTACGGCAGCTTTGAGTGATTATGGCTGTAGACATATTTACCTGTTTGTGTGTAGTGTTTTTACGAAACTAAACCGCATCTACCATATTTATTGTTCGCTGAATTGGAAAGTTATGATATTTTTATTTTGTTTGATGGTTTAATTTATTATAAATAGACAATATAGATGTTTTGCGTTAGACTGGAAATACGTGGATTATTATGTGTTGTAAAACAACCACAGAAAATGTATAATTCAGTCGTAAAATAAACAGTTGAAAAAGCAAGCCAATGGTGCTAAAGAAGCAAGAAATGGTTGATTTGATGCAGGAAAGTTATAAATAATTTTAGCAGGGGAAAGCAACATTTTCCTAAATCAGCGTAATTTATTGTAAGGTTGTATCATATTCCCAAAAATAAAAATTTCTCTTAACCGTGGAAAACCCAATTTATGGGTTTCCCCTTTTCCCCTTCTGGAATAAATGTATTCATGCAGAGTCTAAATATCACCTGTTGATTACATGATTGAATTTCATGAGTTCCTGGTAATGATAGCTGGACTACTGAGTGCTTTCTTACCTATCAAAAGCTGTGGAACAAATATCAGGAAGTGGAGAATCAAGATCTTTCGCCATCAGGAAAACGAGTAGAAACCAGTTCGTTTTCAGACAAATTGGAGAACCTGTTATCTAACCGGTCAATGAACAGTAAAGAAAATTCACCTAATGCTTTCAAAGTTAACCCAGTTCCGAAAGAAAACCTTTCCGTCAATAATAAACATGTTTCAATCCATGAGCCTATCAATTTAAAAAGTTCAGTTTGCGGACGTCTTTGAACAAGCTGGGTCCACTAATTTTCCAAAACTACAAAACACGAACTATCCAGGTATCGGTAATGTTACACGTAATTTCGATCTACCTCTAAAAAATCTTCGTCGAAACAATCAGGACGAATCTATGATGGATAATGTTCAATTTCGATCAATAATTTTTATAAAATTCGGTAAAAATGGAATTTATCGTTTAACGGAACTGACACACTAAATGTTTCCACGAGTTCCTAAATCAGCAGGATTGTCTCTGCCCTTCACGTGTCTCCATATGGACTTTGGAAAAAGTTGATGGATTGAAGCAACACGATTAGCTTAATACGTTTTCCATTTAGGAGGATGGCTTGATAGCCATGATTTGAAACTTCAAGCGCCTTCATTATTCGATCTAAGTACTCGTTTTGTGTACAGATGTGCTCCGCACAGTTCTAGCCTTGGTAGACTAACATGCTGGATAGAAGCGACCTTGATTTTCGATGTCAGCAGTGTTGATGAGAAATGATTACCCTTTTGTACACGAACATATATGGCTGTAGAATAGTTCGCCTGGAAATTTTGACACATATCTGGGAGTTTTTATTTTATTTAATAATTTAAAATGAATTTGAATGTTTGTTCAACCATTTTAAAGTTCTTCAGATAATCTTTCATCCCATGATAGTTTTCTTAGCCCTAGACCTTGGATAAAAACTTTTATTGACACAGTAAAAAGACTCAACCACCCCAAATTTTTACGTCGTCGATGTAAAAATGTTTCCTAATGATTTTTGACATCCTTGGATATTTTAATTCACAGTCATCGGTGATTTGAAACAAAACCCTCACTGCTAAAAATGATCCCGAAGATGTGCCTTACGTTACAGTTAATAATTCGTAGTGATCAATTGGTTTAGAAGGTGAATTGCGCCACAGAATTCGCTGTATGGGTGATTTTCTAGCGATATCGGCACATATTCCAATCTTGAACGATCTAAATCTTAACAAAATGGCCCATAATGTGTCTGGTAGCATCAAACCGATAACCGTTTAAACTCGTTCCATTGGATGAACTAGCCGACCCTTCGAAAACCATGCGCAATTTTGTCGTTAACCTATTCTCTGACAAAACACCACGATGGGGCAAGTAATACACTTTCCTATCCTTGACCTTAATTTCTTCTGGTCCCAATAATTGCATGTGCCCAAGACTTCCATATTCCTTGAAGAATTCGATGTACGTTCTCCTGAAATCGGAATTTCCACTTATTTTCCGTTCCATTGTTAACAGCCTTTGTAAAGCTACATGCCTTGGATTTTAACGGCAGTTGAACAACAAATCTCCCATCTACGTTTTTTGTTGTTGTTGTTTTAAACATCGTTTCGCATAGCTCTTCTTCCGCTGTTCTAGGTATTTCTTCTAATATCGTTTCCTGCTCCCAAAATTTCTGAAGTAATTTCGCTAAACTTCAATCTTCTGCAATCATGGTGTTGAAATTATGGTACGGTCTCCACTTACCTTCCTCATTAGTCATATTAGAAAAAATAGTCTGCACCCAAGAGGATATTGATTTCCTGTTTTTTGTCGAAATGTCGAAATGCTAACGGTAAATCACAGATCTTATATCTTTGAATTTTATAGCAATTGTTGGTGGCACCACTGTTAAATATTTTGCAGAATCCAATCTCAATAAATCGTAAATACCTCACGCCCTATTGTGGACACGTTAGATGTTGTGAGACCTTCCAATTGCAACTTTCCCTTCTGTCTTAAAATTCCGAGTTGGCAACAAATAAACTGGCCACGTTGATTTTTTAACTCTACGGCTGCAATAGGCAGCAATGTGCTTCCTTCCTCTGACTGATTTAGGAGATTTCAATACTTCTGGCATAATATGGCGCACCGATGATGACAATCCGTCCCATGTATTCTCGACCAATATTTTTAACGGTGATGAACACATTTTTATTTACTCTATGTCTTGTAGCGATTCGCTCATTTATAGACAAATTCTATTCAAACATTCATTCATACATTCGTACATTCACTCATCGACACAATCATACACCAGTCAGTTGGAACGCACCTACACACACTGAATCGAACGCACCTGCACCGTGAATCATCCGATCATTAACGCCGATTTTCTAAGGAAATTCGGGCTTCTTCACAACGTGGTCCGTCACATTGTCACAGCAGGCCATCTGCCTGTGTCAAGACCACGAAGACTAGATAAAACATATCACAAAGCCGCTTTTACAGAATTCCAGCACATGGTGGAAATTGCAGTTTGCAGGTCATCTGCATCTTTCGTCTCTTGTTCTCTACACATGGTGAGAAAAAAAATCAAGATTGGAGACCATGTGGGATTATCGCTCTCTAAATATGGTCACAACACCTAACCGATACCAAATACCCTACATTCAAAACTTCTCCATGCATTTACATAGATGCACAATATTGAGCTTACCACTTAATTCCCGTCGCACCTGAAGACGTTCATAAAACGGCGATCACAACACCATTTGGCCTCTTCGAATTCACCTGAATGCCAATTGGTTTTCGCAATGTCGCGCAAACTTTTCAGCGTTTTATCAATGAAGTCGTTCACGATCTTGATTTCGTTTTCGTCTACATTGACGATATTCTTGTGGCCTCACAAACTGAAGAGCAACAAAAGAAGCATCTAGAACATCTTTTCTACAAACTAACTCAGTTTGACGTGCACATCAAGATTGAAAAATGCGCCTTTGGCGCACCCTCTCTTGATTTAGTCAACCACAAGATCACCCCTAATGGTATTCTGCCGTCTGAACAACAAATTAACGCCATTAGAGAATTCCAAGCTCCAACCACAAGCAAACAGATTCATCGTTTTGTCGGTATGGTAAATTACTACCACCGATTCATACCAAAACTCGCCGAAACACTCGCTCCAATTCACACACACATAGCAGACTTACTCAGAAAGCCTAAAACACCCAAGAATTTTTTTTCGCCCGACGAATGTCAACACGCATTTACGTCGATTAAAACTGAATTAGCGAAAACAAGACTTCTGGCACATCCAATGAGTGACTCAAAGCTCAGCATAACCACTGATGCATCGAACACTGCTGTCGGTGCTGTACTACAACAGTACAATAAGAAGTGTTGGGAGCCCTTGGCATTTTTCTCAAAGAAACTCTCGGATGCAGAAAAGAAATATTCTGGATTCGATCGGGAACTACTCGCAATCTATCTGGCATTCAAACACTACAGATATTTTGTCGGGGGTCGGGACTTCACCATTTATACCGACCATAAGCCTCTGACTAGAGCAGTTCAAACAAAAACTGAACGTAACTATCCCGCTCAGCTGACAACGAAACGGCCACAGTCGAGACACAAATCGACTTACAAAAAATTGCAACCACAGAAAATGCTGACCTATAACTTCAGAATTTATTTTCTGGTACTGAATGTCACACTAGTGCATCAATAAAACTAGAGATTTTCAAACTGCCTGGCCTCGAAATCATCTGCGAAACATCCACTGGGAACAATCGCCCATACATCACAGAACCACTACGTCGAATCATCTTCGACACACTGCATAACATTTCGCACCCCGGAGTGCGGGCAACCCGCAAATTGATCACTGCTCGCTAATTTTTGCCTAACATTAACAAAGACGTAGGCTATTGCATTGGCCTCAGTCTTGTTTATCTTGCCAACGGGCTTACAGATCACAACTGATCAGGGAACGCAATATGAGTGAAAACTTTTCACAGAGTTAACGAAACTCCTCGGATCTCATCGTATACGCACAACGGCTTATCATCCGCAAGCCAATGGCATGGTCGAACGCTTTCATCGGCAACGCAAAGCCGCACTGATGGCTAGAAGTATTACTTAAGCAATACAATGCACTGAAGTTCGGAAATCGCAATCGTTCTACTTGGAATCCGAGCAACGGTGATGGAAGATCTGAAGTGCACACCAGCCGAAATGGTTTACGGACAAACCATTAGGCTACTCGGTGAGTTCTTTGTCGAAAATCCTCTGTCATATTTACCATCCCCCGACACAGTCGTCGACCAACTGCCACAAACCATGCAGAACCTTCTACCAAACTCAACTCGTCAAGCCAAACAAGATGACTTGTTTGTTCCGAAATCACTTAACAATTGTGATTTTGTTTGGATTATCTCCTTCCTACGAAGGTCCGTATAAAGTCATACGGCGTCTTCGCAAACGCTTCATCGTACCGATTAATTGTAAAAACCAACACATTTCCATTGATCGACTCAAGCTAGCATACAAAATTCTCTCTGCTTATCAAACATCAAGCTCTCGTATGCACAAACGAGTCCGTATTGCTAGTAATCGCGCAATCATCCCCTAGGGAGGGAAAATCACTTGCAGCGGAGTTCTGTAGCGACTTGCTCATTTATACACATATTCTATTCAAACATTCATTCATACATTCGTACATTCACTCATCGATACAATCTTACACCAGTCAGTTTGAATGTACCTACACGCACTGAATCGAACGCACCCGCACAACATTAGGTTGGCAGCACTTTATGTCAAAATAAAAATAAAAAAACTTTATAATTCGAAGCAAAAATCTTGATTTTTCTACACGCATCGAAAATTCGAAAGCAAGGAAAAGAAAAGTGTATTTATAGAAATATTCTAATTACGAAAATTATAACTTGATATGCTTGATTTGCATCAAATTTGTAAAGTTACTAATTTAAATGGCCGGGTTCTTGATTTAGTATTGATGAATAGTCCTAATTATTGTTCGATTACAAAGTCAATGTCGCCATTTGTTCTTGCGAGATTACACCATTATGGATTGGAAATCAATTTTGATTTTTTAGTTTTGTAAATTCAATAATCACGAACAACCTACAATGAATTATAATTTTAAAAAAGCGGATATTTCTAGATTGCATGAGTTTTTTTGAAAACCTGGATTGTGATGAAATTTTCAGAAAGCATTGCGTCTTCAAATGCTAGTTTACAATTTTCCTTTCTAGGGTTTTTTGCATTTTGTGTTAGAAAATCAATTGAACCCACTGGTGTTATTCATGTTAATCGGCTCAATTTCTTCCGAACAAAACAAATATTTATTTTTAAAATTAAAAGATGGCTTACTTAATCTTAAAATTTTCTGTAGGTACAAGATGAAGATGCTTCTGCGGGGAAATAAAAACTTGTTTGTACATATATTGTATTTTTGGAATGAACATTCAAATAATTGTACCTAGCAACAATACTACTTCTTGTAGAATAGTTCTTACGGCCTTCCGTCCGTATGTAATGAAATTTTTGAAACATCAAATTTTGTCCACAAATTATATTGCCTTCATTTGAATGTTTTGTTTAAACTTTCCATTTACGGTTTTTTATCGTTTTAACTTCATTCGTTTTCTCACAAATCACATAAATAAGTTATTCTCATCCTTGGAATCGCACTATTGTAACTTCTACAATGATGCGTCCAACTTCTACTAATCGTTCCCAACATGAGATATTTTGATATAAATTTGTTTGACTTGACGAAATAACAACTTTCCTTCTTACGACATACATCTTTCTGATAAGAGCCAGTCGATTTCTCAATTTACTCTGTTTGTTCGTGAGTCCATAACATTACCCTTGCCTTGTCACGTACACACCAGGATTATCGTATAAAAATTATTAGCTTTGTAAGCATATCGTGTCTGTACTATTTCGTCCTTTGTCAAACAGTTATTTGTCAAGCTATTGTTATCATTTAACAAGAACAATTTTAATAAAAAATTATCCACTCTCTAAATCAGCTACAATTCTAGGATGGAGAATAAAATCTTTTGAAAATAACAACAACATTTATTACTTAAATTTCGGGTTTTTAAAAGTCCTGGGGAATTTCCAAACCTGTTATATCTACTATCCATTTCCGTTTATTAACATTTTCGTACCCCGTAGCACTGGACAAAGTGGTTGCTTCTGAAACATTAATAGCACAGATAAGAATATCAGATGAACCAAACCCGAATGATTTTGCGATTTTTTGAACTGGGACCCAATATTAAATGAGTCTGATAAATTTTATCTAGGACTCAAAATAATACAAAAACGATTCGAATAACGCCATCTATCGTAAATAAATAAAAATATTTTTGAATAAATATTTATATATTTAAACAGATATTTAAATAAATATTTGTTATATTATATTTTAAACTTAAATCATTAAAGTAAAAATTGTACTTGTAATTTTTTACAACAAAAATAGGCAAAATCACCTAGAAAATAATGCATTTCATATGAATAGGCCATTATTGATTTAATACACAGACAAACTTTTCTTTCTCTTAATTATGTGTGTGGGCATAAAAAACACAGAAATGAGGATTTTCCTTGAGTTTTTTGATTTAGTGAATATAATTCGCTAAATTAATACGTTCATACTTAACATTATCTGTGTTAAGTGCGAGTTGTATTTTTATAGTTTGGTCTTAGTTACCTCATGAGTAGACCAACTTTTTCAGTACGAAACCAAACTACCAACACAATGAGCTCAAAGAAAGTTCTCATTTTTTTGTTCTGGGTTATACACTTTGTATAATCCTTGGGTTAAAGTACGGGGGGATTGATATTTCTACTTTTTTGGTTGATATATTATGAATGATTGGCCTGTTCATTTCCCAATGGAGGTCTGATTAACCAATCGAAAACTATTGTGAATGCCATTATTGTTAATATATTTTATCTATAAAAAGCCGAAAGAATCTTATTGATCTAAATAATTAAATATAATCAACTTGCATTGAATTTTTATTGTAAGCCAGAACGCAATTTCATGAAAGAAGAATGAGAGGGAATATTATTTAACTAGAGATTGGTTATTTTTTTGGGAAACCGGGCATTAGTCACTTTTTTCACCATTTGTTTTCAAAATAAATTAATTCATAATTTTAGAGGGCAGCTTAATTGAAAAAAAAAATGCTTAATTTTTGCTCTATCTATAATCAACTTTTAAAGTCGAGGCGAAATCGAACAAACAACAAGTTGCAATTATAGAAATAAATTTTCTATTTTCTGAAATTTTTAGTGTAAAATGATCGAGCAGTGGTGGTTATCGCGTCTTGCATTAAGCGAGTTTGTTTCGTAATTTCCGCCTTATTCTCATAAAACAGCGGTAAAACTAACATATATTTTGAGATATGTATGTTAAATTGTATAGGGAAATATACATAGGTAAATGACTAAATGTTGTGGTTTCTTGTTTATTTGAAATGATAAAGTCCTTTGTATGCTAATTTCTTATACGTTTATTGTAATGAAAATCACGTATGTAATAAATCAAACTTTTACTAATTTTGCTGCTGGAAATTGTCGACACATTGTCTACATTGTCGACATTGTCTACCTTATCGACGCCATTTTTTAAATTGTCTACATAGATTATCTACACGAGTAGCCAATTGGTTTGTTACTTCATGTAGACTACGCGGCAAAACACTGATCATTTGTCCTTAAACCGGAATTCGTCTGGCTACCATGACGCTATGCCATAATTTCCTGCTGTACATTACAATGTACATTCCAGATAATTGAAGGGCTAGTTCACGAAAATGTTTTTTTATATGTCCGTTTTTCCGTGCGGCCAACTTTGTCGTATTGTAGCCAAAAATTAACTTTCCAGTCATATTAATATTTTTCAAACAAACGTCTACTTGTTTGTACACCTTAATAGAAAATGTGAAAAGAACAAAAAAAAACCAAAAAAAACAAAAACTGTCTTTTGCCACACGTGTTTGTATACATTCATCATAATAAACAAAATAATTAGCCACCGTTTTTCACGTTTACCACAAAACGCGCACCGTTTAATTATTTAAATGTATTCACCCTCGTCCGTGTCCATATTCCGTATCACGGGGGTTAAAAAAAAAATTGCGTTTTTATGTTGATATTGCGTTTCTTGGTTCGATTAAATTATATTTTCGTATACTCGTATACTGTTGACATATTTGTGGGGTTCTAATAATATATAGAAAAGGAATAGATAAATTTGTGGATTTTATTTAGATATTAGATAAGAAGCATATATACGAGTGGTGAACGCGCACATATGAATGAAATATTTTACCATCATATCGTTACCCTTATGTTTGCTATATTACTCGACTGCTATGTGCTTAATAAAAATGGAATTGTACTTCATATCGTATAATCGTATATATACATTCGAGAAGTAGAGCAAAATATTACTAGCAAATAGTAATATCCCCAGTCATAACAATAATAATCATATTATATATCAGAGAGGGTTTGCTTTTTTATTCCACTTCTGTTGATAATTTTGATAATCAAACACGTAAATTTTGGTTGGATTATAATGTGTAATATGTACACATGGAGTGTGTATATATATGTACACATCGTCGTCGTCGTCGTCCTCGTTTGGGTTGCTTGTGTTTTTATAACATTTGATTTTATATTTAGATAACACATAGATTGGATTTTAATGATCAAAATTAACGTGACATTTAATTTCTAATAAGGTTCACACTTTTTTGTCTTAGTTTTGGTATAAAGATAATAGTTACATAATAATAACATTAGGTTATATATTCTGCCATATGACGGAATAATTAACATTTAAATAGAAGCTATATACCATATACGTTTTAAATATGGTTCAGGGTTGGGCGGGTTCGGATATGATTAAATGAATCAATCGATGTTGTAAGTGTGGGGTACAAATTAACAAAAATTATCGACTGAGGGTGTCACCAAGGATAATTAGTGTAGGACGAATATTCTTTCAGGCATAAACTTAAAAATAATTTCAAATACTTTCTTTTGGGCTATTGTATCTCAAGGATTATATTCCAGTATTTAGACCCTAAAATATAACATAGTTCTAGCACTTATTTTACTCAATTATTACTTTTGTATAAGTAAACGCTGGTTCTAAGTATTTTTTTAAAATAAACGCAAGATCAACTTGTACAATTGCACCTCTTCAAAGCAGTGCAATAAGCATGACTCAAATCATTGATAAAAGCCACAATTTTCTGGTTGAATTTGATGTTATTAAGAATGTTGTTATTAAGTATGTGTATTATCTAACTGTCTTGAAGTTCCTTTGAGTAGGTAGATGGATTCATTTTCTAGCAGTTCTTCGTTTTTCAGATAGTTTCCATCAAAAGGTATCTTGGTATACATATTGGTCACGTAAAACAACGGTAATTTAGCGCCGTTTGGAGTATTGTTTTTGTTGAGGTAATGTTATGTTGTCCGTCAATCATTTAGAGGTAGTATATGCAAATATTTATAAAGGAAAAATCAATAGCTCACTTTAACAGCAGTTATCTTAGACACATTTTTAGCAAGGAAAAATAATGGCACAGTATATTTTAGCGCTTGTTGTATACTATTTGTTGACAAATTTTATTTATTTATTTAGTTTATTTTATTTAGTAATATTTACTATTTTTGCAAGATTTATAATTTACATATAAAAATAAAGTAAAAATAAGCACAAATTAAAACTAAAAATACTCCCGAAACCGTTCCTTGCGGAACGCCCGTAGATGTGTAAATTCGGAAGAAATTACTTCATTTACTTGTTTACTGCGTACTATTACTCAAATATGATACAAACCATTTTAGTTCGATACTCGCAAATTACAATGTCATATTTACTTAGCTTTAGTAACAAAATGTTCCTATCTATTGTTTCAAACGCCCTGCGGAAATCCGCTACATTTATTTCTGAACCCCGACTGTTATTCCAATATCAAGTTATTTGATTCGAAGTATTCCTCCAACTGATGTAATACCATTTTCTCATAAATTTTTGTCTCCGTAGTTATCATATTCACGGGACGGAATTCACTAGACTCAATAGTATTTCTTTGGAAATATACCGCATTTTAAGAACTGATTTATCAATTTAACCAAATTTTTACCATTTAATTCAAAAATATAATTAATAATTGCGGAATTCATTAAATTAAAATCTCTCTTTTAATGTTTTAATGATTTAATAACTAATTTCAAATCCTTAAATCCAATCTAATTAAATCGAAATTTATTAATTACATCAGGTATTAGATTGTCGTAGACTTTGTACTGTATACTAAAATTAATTTCGTTTTTACTTGACACAAGGTTAGGTTAGGTGAGAGTGGCAGCCAAAACGCACACTTAGACCGATGACGGTCCGTTGTGATACCAAGGGATCCTACTCCCCTTACACCTTCATTGGAACCATTTTGAGCTACTTATGTAGCGTAAGATGTCTCGCAAATTACAGTTCTCGAGATCCATATGGCCGTCCAAACTATACTTGCCCAGATGTTTATGCCTCCTGTCAAGGTTGGGCAAATTACATTACACTGAGTAACTAAAATACTTTTACAAATTATAGCAAACTGAGTAATTAAAATACAAATTACAATTACTTTCGAGTAGAGTAATTAAAATACAAGTTACAATTGCTTTGAATTGAAATTTGTAATTAAAATACAAATTACAATTACTTTACATTTGTAAATTGACAAATTTTATTTGACAAAATTCGTTTAGTGAAAAAACGTATCATTAGAACAACGAATATTAAGATTAGGTTTTATACTGATGGCTCTGGAACCAAATTTTAATAAGCCTTGTAAAAATTTAAATAAGAAATTTTAAAAACTGAGGTAATTAAAATACAAATAACAATTACTTAGAATTTAAGTAATTAAAATACAAGATACTGTTACTTGGAAAATGAGTATCCAGACTATCTGGATATTGAAATGCTCACTCATCTCGTTAAGAGATGAGCGGCACTTTAATGCCACTACGGACGTCAGAGAAACTGATTCCAGCATTGATTGCCGCCTGACTGTCCACATATATTGTTATATCCCTTGTGGATATGACATTATGTTTCAACTAAGTCAGCGCTTTCTCAATCGCTACCACCTCCGCCTGGTACACACTGCAGTGATCAGGAAGACGAAGGGATATATTGGAACCGTCAGTATAGAATTGTATACTTCCAGTTTCTGTCATTGACCTGATCCCCCAGGATTCCCTTGAGGGGAGAAGAGTCCAGAAACCTTTTTCAAGGCATACACTCGGTATCGTGTAGTCACTATTCTCCACATCTGCCTTTAGCGACCTGCCAATCGTCGAGTGGTCCGTCTGGAGACATTTCCACTCAAACACGGCAGAGAATCGTGCAGCCGTAGGTGCTGCTCTCTGCATACCAAAGATGTCGACAGGAAGAAGGTAGAATATAGCCTCCAGAGCACGTGTAGGGGTTGTCCTCAGTGCCCCGCTTATAAGCAAGCAGACCGTTCTCTGTATCTTCTCTATCTGATTCTTAAAATTGTCTTGTTTAGTGCTGGCCACCACACACTCACCCCATACATCAGAATCGGTCTGACTACAGCGGTGACGAGCCAGTGTACCAGCTCTGGTTTTAGACCCCCCATCTCCTACCGACGGCGTTCCTACATGAGTACAGAGCCATGGTGGACTTCTATACTCTTTCTAAAATATTGGGTATCCAGTTTAGCTTACTGTCCAAGATTATGCCCAAAAATCTTGAAAGTGCCGTGCCATTTAAGGTAGGAGAGACGACTACCGGAATTTTATATTTCTTGGTGAAAAGTACCAGCTCTGCTTTGGATGGATTTATACCCAGCCCACATTTGCTGGCTCACTTTGTAATGATTACGAGCGCGTGTTGCATGACTTTCTTAATCGTGCTTAGGTACTTCCCCGAGATCGCGATCGCTACGTCATCTACATACGCTATCACCCCTATACTCTCCCTCTCCAGTTCCAAAAGTAATCTATTGATAACTATGTTCCAGAGAAGAGGTGATAGGACACCACCTTGCGGAGTTCCTCTAACTACTCGCCTCCTAATGGTGGATTCCTCCATATCCGCGTTAATAATCCTGCATTCTAGCATCTGATTTATATACCTCCCTAATAGGTAGTCCTCATCTAAGAAAGACAGTCCTTCCCGAACTGCCTCCGTCCTGACATTGTCAAAGGCGCCGTCTATATCGAGGAAGGCTACCATACAGTACTCTTTCGAGTGGATTGATTTCACAGTTGTTCGACCAGGGAATGCAAAGACGTGTCCACACATATCCCTTTCCGGTACACATGCTGAGAAGTCGTCCAATTACTGGGTTTTATTTTTGCACGTATGTACACGTCGATCAGTTTTTCCAATGTTTTCAACAGAAAGGATGATAGAGTTATAGGTCTTAGGTCCTTTGGGTAGGCCTGTGAATTCTTCCTCGTTTTCGGGATGAAAATCACCCTAACCTCCATCCATTTTCTAGGAATATAATTCAGTTTTAGACACCCCTTGAAGATCACCTCCAGCCATGGGAGAATGATCGACGAGTGTTTTTGCAATTCCGCTGGGATGATACCGTCCGGGCCTGCCGATTTATAGGGTTTAAAGCCGTTTAGTGCCCATAGGATCCGGTTTTTGATCACGATTTCCTCTGGGCACCCCGACGATAATTTTTCCCTAATTCCTATCAAGCTCCGTCAACACACCCACACTACCTGGGAAATGGGTATCCAACAGAAGCGCCAATGATTCCCCACTAGACGTTGTCCACAGCCCTCTGGTTTAATTAAGTAGCTAGGGCTCGTTGGACTCTTAGATAAGATTTTCCTGAGGCGCAAAGTCTCCGAAACACCTTTCATTTTATCACAGAATAGTCTACAAGACCTCCTCCGCGCCTTCCTTATTTCCTTTTTATACTTTTTATGGTTTTCCTTATAGGAGTCCCAGTCCTGAGCTTTCCTAGAGCCCTTTGCCCTATTGAATGCTTTCCTACACCCTGAACGAAGGATTCCCAACTCCCTGGACCACCATACCGGTTTCTGCTTCCCTTTAGGTATTCTCTTGGGGCAAGCAGTGTCCAAGAACAAATTGCAGGCGCTTGTGATTTCCCCCACCAGGAAATCCAGCTCCTTCTCTGTGGCTGGGGGCTTCGGAGAATCGGTCGGTAAGAGTCCTACTAACACTTCCCCGTATTTGTTCCAGTTAGTCCTTCTATGATTCCTGAAGGCTTTCCGGGTAACATGGTGAATGTCAATATTAAACGTCACGTACCAATGGTCCGAGAAGGAGTGTTCCTTCGCCAACCCTCCATTATTTGACTATATGTGTAATGGAGTCTGATGCAAAGGTAACATCCAGTACCTTCTGCCTGTTACTAATAATAAAAGTGGGCTCTTGCCCCAGATTACACACTGCAAGGTTTGTACCAAATAAGTAATCAAATAAGTACCCACCCCTGTCATTGATGTCGGTGCTATCCCAGATTATATAATGCGCATTTGCATCACAATCCAGTATTACTCTGATCTTTTCCCGTTCCGCTTCGAGTGTCAGTTCTCCAAGGTTATCTGGCAGAACCTCCTTCTCTCGGTCCTTATAGACTGAAACCAGCTGTAACGATCGTTACAGGTATCTGAGCGACTGTAAACATTTCCAAATTATTTCTGTTTTTTTTATTATACATAATAGTAATTACGTCTATGTACAACGATGAGTACATGGTTATTGTATATATACAAATAAAACAAAAAAATGAGAGTTATATACCTGTTTGACGAGCATAATAAACAAATTACTGTCGGTAATTTATAATCCTCACTAACCATCAAGAATAATAATTCTTTTTGGTGGCTGCCGTGATCGAGAAACAAACAGATTTCCTCAATAATTATTATTTAAAAGTCTGTACGTTTGGTATAGTATATATATTATCGGACTATATAGCGGGTGCAAATAACGATTGGTTGTAATAAAAATACACAAATTATGTCCTTAATCCATGTAAGTAAAGCTCAAAGTGCTTAAGAAATTCAATACAGTGTCTAAGGTAGTTATTAATTTTAGAATTTTAAACCATTCTTTAGATAACCGTGTGGTCGAAATAATTAGGTAGCCACTACCATTTAGCAAATTTTGGTATATTTCGGTAGTTTTACTGCCATTTTCGTCGGCATTTCTACATATGTATATAATATATACCGCTATATTCTACGATTGTCTATAAATATTTACACATACAAATTCTGGAATAATCCCGAACCTGGTAACAAAATTGGATGTTAGCGGATCTATAATTTGTCGGAAATCACCTAATTATCGAACGGATACGATACAAGACGATACAAAAATAAATTATATAAACAATCATTGCGGCACCTTCATATTTTGAGCACTGTAAAAGTAATGTAGTGTTTCGTGTTTGTCAGCAGTCATCATTATCATTTACGTGGCCTTGCCACACCTATTACAATTCAAAACCACAAATAAAGTTCGCGTGATAAAGTGTACCGTTAGTTTTACCAAATAGTGTTATTATTTGTAAAATCTCAAAATAATCGAGCAGTGAAAAACAAAATAAATTAATAAATATGTCTGTGTTGTGTATGTCTAAATAACAAAATATAAGTGCATGCAAAATTATCAAAATATTACTTAGTTTATGTATAGTTAATTTAAGTTAAAAACAAAAAAAAAAATATTTAAGTAAGTGAACACGAAAACATTCTTGTATAGAATCAGTAGTGTTACGAGTGATCAGTGTGAAGCGCTTCCCACCAGTATCCTGAAACATGAGGTAACACTTTAATGTATTTCATTATTATATAAAAATTTTAGTTATAATGTCATTAAATTAAATTAAATTAAGCTTCTTTAAATATGATAATTAACTCGTAACCATTAAAATTATTTCGTAATTGTCTTAAGTTAAAATGATTTCAATTCGTTCAATAAATTTGTGTAAAGTAGAATCTCATATGTATTTTGTTTTACATTGATAATATGTCTGAATAAGCGTTAAAATGTGAGAGGTGAGACAATCTTTTCGGAGGGTTGCGGATCGAGGAGGATCTCGTGCATCCTGTGTTGTTAGTGGAAATTGTCAAGAAAGCAATCTCGTAATGGTCAGTTAGTGAATTAATTTTTTTATTTTTATTATCTTTATTATACATCAGCACTTAACAAAGTTTCAAGGAGGGTTCTGAGTAAATATCCACCCCAATCCGACGAGACCCTAGCCAAGGCATGTGTGCTGACTCAGATACTCTTTGAAATATTTCTGTTGACGGGTCGCTTTGCCTTGCAATTGAGTTTGCCTGAGTTACAGAAGGCGGTCCCCTCACACAGCCATAGAAAGCAGCCTCCCGTCTCCAGGCCGTTACGTCTCCACACCTATACTGTGGAAGAAGAAAAACACTTAATGTATTTTTAGCGAGAATGCAAGATCTCATCTTATCGGACCCAGAAGAGTATAAAATTGTATACCCTTTTACACCAAGGCCACAGATCTTGTTTTTACTAATCCAGGGTTCTTGAACTAGGGTTATGTCCTGATCCGATTTGGTCAGTCTGAGGATCAAGGCTGCCGAAGCAGCCTTAGAATGGTGAAGATTAATCTGAACTGTGATCAGCATAAACAGATCAACTTACCTTCCTTCATATACCCTCCGCTGTCGCGGCAGGGTTTAATCTCTCGGTCCTAGGGAGACGTAATCAATCCTGACGCTCCCTTCCGGTGCTCCGTGTTGGCTCTTTATGCCACCCTCCTCCCCCATCGACTTGACCCGATCTTCCTCGTTCGAGTCCAGGGATAGGCGACTACCCATAGCTGTCAATCGCTTCATCGCTGACCTCCCAACGTCCCGCGTGTTAGCACTTTCTCTCTGCTCTTTCCCTGGTAGATCTTCTACAGTCGCTTCGACCTCATCCTTTTTAAACACCTTTAGGGTAATTGACCCGAAACCGAAGCCGATTACCCCCTTCTTTTTAGCTAGAGGGGTTAGGGACTCCACTAAAATGGACAACCTAGATCCTCCCTTCGCTTCCTCTTGTTTAATGATCTTCCAATTCTTCGTCGGAAGATCAACGTTGCTTGCCAGAAATATGCGCATTATGTCCGGACAGGATGGCTCGATTGGCAGCCAGACGCGTGCTCTTGGTCTGCTAGGGATCTCGTCCCTGTCAACCACTGCCAGCTTCGCGCCTCGTCACACTTTTCCTACCTTAGCTACAACCAGACGATAAAGGTCTGCCGATCTTTGATCTGCGCAGGCTTTTTGCTTAACGCGCCCTTGGTGCCATCCTGCATCCCTACAAGATGGAGGTGGCACGGGATTTTCTCCGAGCACCGTTAGGAAAACGGAATTTAGTGCGTTATATACTAGCCTCCATTTATCGAGAGTAATACTCCCATCTTCTTGACTCCTGTCAATGACGGCTAGTATCCCTGGATACTCTTTAAGGACTCTTCACTGAACAGTCTTGATCCGTGCGTCCAAGTATCTTCTTGGGCTCCCTGCATTCTGGGTCGTTTATTATTCCCAGTTTTCAATTCGTCTTGGGACCGCTTTTCGACTCTGCTGGTGCCCTCCCCGAATTGTCGCCTAAGAAGGTAATCTTTGCCCATGAAAGAGATTCCTTCTGTTCCTTCGTTAGGAGCCCCTCGGAGGTGGCACCCAGCCTATCTAATATCTTCTGCGCCGAGCGTCGGTTCCTATACCGCCGCTTAGCCTGCCAAGGCCGTGTTTATCGAACCTTCTGTGAAGGTAGCTTGCCCTTTACGGTCCAACCTCCCTTTTTCTACGGCAGGCCCTCGGATTCCGCTGGTACCCAGGACCGCAGTCTTCAAGACCCTTATTGTTTCTTCGTTGGTGACTCCACCTTTAAGGTTGTAGCCACCAGCCGTTGTACCTGTTGGCTTTTTGAGAGTGCCTGTAAGGCTGGTTAAAACTGGAGGTCGCCTGGTATCCAGAGTCCGCATATTAGAGATTAGTTTACTCATTAACCATTCATCCCTTGGAATATGCTGTTCCACTGTGACTTGGGGATTTGTGTAAGGTTTACTGCTTCAGCGCTGTACATTAGCCCAGGAAAAATTCCTAGTTACCAGTAGCCACCAAGTGGAAGTCGTACATGCACTTGCAAGTCTTTCCTGGATATATCTTATATACATCCGTTTGTGACCACCCACACTCCTACCTCTGCCTAAAACATGACCAGCACAGTGGACAGACAGTGGGTGCTGTGACAGGTTGCGGAGCCGATGAAAATCATTCGACTTATTGTCCCCCTCCCCAACACATCCGCCAGACTACTTACTTGACACAAAGTATTCATTAAATTTTTTGCAATTACATCATCTTGGTCATACAATACATTGTTGAACACGATATCACCAATTTCTTTATGTTTTTTTCTCATTACTAGAGTCTTTATTGTTCTCCACATGTGCCTTTGATCTGACGTAAAATCAATTTTATACATAATGAATCTATTTTTCACTCTATTAAGTTCATTTTTATAATAGTTCCTTAACCTTTTATATTTATTCCACTCATGTTCGTTATTAGAAAAAACTTCCACCTTATACTGATTAACTTTTCTATTTTTAAGATATTTTAATTTATCAGAAAACCATTTATTATTATTAATCGTTACGTTTTTCATCATGATAAAATCATTCACTATCCCGACCAACAATTTTGGACCGTAACTGTTATCACGGGTTTTCGCCCGTAAAAAGTCAGTTGATAAAATCAAGCGAAAATTGAAATAATTACACGAAGTATATCCTATTTAATAAAAAACAAGACAAAATAAAATAAACGGTAGCTCGAGAACATGATGAACGATTCGAAATAAAATATCGATAAATTATTAAATCTGAATTTTATGGTACATATAAAAAAAGTGTTCCATAATTTTAATTATAAATCTAATATAAAAGTTGTTATCATTAAAAGAAGAATTGTGTAATAGTGGTAATTTGTCTGGTCGCTCGCGCGCTCATATGTTTTCTATACAATACAACGTGTTTTACAACCGTAAATAGTCGGTTTAAAAACTGGAAAAATCGAATAACTTGTATACGAATCAAATCCGAATGTAAAAAATCAAAGAAAAAAGAAACCTGCGGAATACGACAGCACGAAATAAATATCGGCAATAGCCGAGTAGATCATATTAATGTAAAACTTAAAACGGACGTGTTTATCTACTTTTTCCATAACTAAAAGTGATTAATAATTAAAATATAATAAAAAAAATATTAATATAATTTGCTAATTGCTTCAACAAACTTGTAAAGGTAATAACATGTAAATCACTTCTAAATTAATGCGTAAATGTAATTCGAATCGTATCCTAAAAATCTGATTTAAGCATGTCTGATTAAATCTGATTTTTAGAGTACATATAAAGCCCATGTATTGTGTGTGAGTGTTGTGAAAGTGTTCCATACTACAAAAGTATTTCATAATTTTAACTATAAATCTAATATAAAAGTTGGTAACATTTAAATAAAAATTATGTAATTGGTGGTAATTTTTCTGGTCGGTCGCGTACTGCGATGTTCATGTTGTGAATTGTATAGAATTCAACGTTTTTTACGACCGTAAAAAGTCGGTTTAAAAACTGTAAATTTAAAATAATTGTGCGTGTGTGTGTGTGTGTGTGTGTGTTTTTGTGTGAGTGCTTCTGTGCAAATACACGTGTATTTTGAAAAAAAATTCTATTTGAATTTATTTGAGCTTCATTTTTATTCATATTTTAGTGTTAAAGAAAATGCCTAAGTATAAATTGTTACAAGATCTTTCAAAACAATCGATTAAACGACGCCTTTTTAACCCAAACACAAAACAATTATCTGAGGAACTTACGAATCATGATATTGATAAATCTTCTACTAGCACGGATTTAAATTTTTTACCAAGCCAAATTTCGTGTATGCTTGATGAGCAGTCTACCAATCAAACATTAAATATTGAGTTAAACGACGAAGAAAATGACCAAGAAGTATTGTCCGATTTTGATGGAGAAGATACTGAACTAACAAATAACTCTAAAATGGTAGATTTCTTGCATACTTGGGCAGTTAAATATGCTATAAAATCAAACGCTTTAAATGAACTATTGGTATTCGTTAAGTCACTGGGATACACTGTACCTTCTGATAGCAGAACGCTTTTGAACACCCCAACAAATAGAATTACATTAGAATGCTCTCCAGGCAAATACGTCCATATCGGATGCACTTCCGTTTTTGAAGCTTTTTTGAATGATAATGAAACACTTCCATCCGAAATTGTTTTAGATATAAATATTGATGGTTTGCCTATAACCAAAAGCAACCAAAGTTGTTTTTGGCCCATTTTGGGTAAAATATATAATTCTAAGTACAAAAATGTGTTCGTAATTGGAATTTATCATGGTTATAACAAACCAAAAGATTTTAATAAATATTTAAGGCCCCTTGTCGATGAACTTAAAATATATCAGTCAGATGGGTACATATGGAAAAATAATAAAATTTTTGTTAAAATTAGAGCGATAATATGTGACGCACCAGCACGCTCCAGTATTCTTGGTACAAAATCCCACAATGGATATTTTGGTTGCCTGAAATGCAATGTAGAGGGCGAATACATAAAAAATAGGATGACTTTTCCTATTAATGCAACAACACAGAAAAGAACTGATAGTTCTTTTCGAAATAGAGAAAATTTAGAACACCATAGATTTAACACTATATTAGAAGAATTTCCAATCGATATGGTAAAAACTTTTCCATTGGATTACATGCATTTAGTCTGCCTTGGGGTTATGAAGAAACTACTTCAGATGTGGGTTTGTGGAGACCCCAAATCACTTCTACCTGCAGCAAGTATACAACAAATATCAGCAACACTTTCTATAATATCTAACACCCAACCATCGGAATTTCAACGAAAAATACGAAGTTTATCTGACCTGTCCTATTTTAAGGCTACAGAGTTTCGTGTATTTTTGTTATACAGTGGCCCATTTGTATTAAAAAACATATTAGCAGCTGATAAATATGATAATTTTCTTTCACTACACACTGGAATCCTTATTTTATGTCATCCAGAATTTTGTAAAACTAAAACGAATATTGCAACTGATATTCTGAAACATTTCATTGAAGGAGTAAAATATCTGTACGGAGCGCATCATTTAATATACAATATACACAGCTTATCACATTTGGCAGAAAGTGTGGAAGAATTTGGTAATTTGGATGAATTTTCTGCTTTTCAATTTGAATCGTATATGTATAAGATTAAATGTATGCTTAGAAAACCAAACCAACCACTAGCACAATTATGCAATAGGATTTCCGAAATATCCGACGTCAACTTGAATCAAAATAAATTAAGATTAACCTATCCTGTTCTAAAAAAGCGAGTAAATAAAGATGGAAAAATATATTACTATCGAATTATATTTGAAAGTGCCGAATTTGACAGTACCGAAAGAAATAGATGGTTTCTTACAAAAGATAAAGCAATTATAAAATTTGAATATGCAGAGATATTTGAAACAACAACGATTATTTGGGGTAAACAAATGGAAACCACCTCGGACTTCTACAAAGTGCCAATTTCATCAAGCAAACTAGATATTTATCAGACATCATTGAACAGTCAAGATATTATCCAACAATTCAATGTTAAAGACATACACAAGAAGTTGTTTGGAATGAGAAATAATAATGATGGATTTTACGTTTTTTTTCCACTCCTTCACTTCATTAATTAAAATTTTTAAATACTTTAACTTACATATTTACAATTTATTTTTTAGCAACTATGTATTCCGTTATTGAGACAATAAGCAAAGAGGGTAAAAAGGAAGTATCTGTTGTGTGCACACATTGGATTAAAGATGGAACAGTAGCTTGGCCAAAACAGTATAAACAAGCAATTAAAAAAAAATTTGATCCAGACCAGAATTGGGAAAAATTTGGTTGTAAATTATTAAAAACTAACATCACTAACTACCATGAGGCAAAGCAAAAAGAAAAATTTTTTGCGGATTTTTCCAATTCTGAATGCGATGAGGAGGCCAACAGACAACGTAAAAGACCTTTCGAGGTTGTGGATTTCAACGACAAGTTTGAGCAACCGTCACCTAAATTACTAGCAGTGGGATCAATAAATGATAAAGACGAAATCGACATCAATACACAGACCAATAATATAATATTAGAATTCAATAACATTGACAACAATTTGCATTTACCACCCTTACAGCCAATAACATTCGATAATACTCAAACAGAACTGCTTGAAATTACATCAGAAACAGTTGCATATGAATCTAATAGTATCATTAGAGAGTCAAACCATATCACTGGTACTCCGGTATACAGATCAAACTGTTACATCGCGGATTCAAACCAAAACAAAGAAAATTATAACACCGACAAAAACTCAGAAAAATTAAAGAAGTTGCAAGAACACATCAAAAAAAATAAATTACTTATAAAAGAAAATAAATCAAAGATAACAATTGTTTTGGAAAACCAACAAAAACTACTGGCAAACCAAGCAGATATTAAAGAGGTGTTGCAGGTGATAATGAATACACTACCAAAAAAAAATCAAAACCCTATATTTAAAGATAACAGTTTCATATTTCCAAAACTACCCATAACCAATGTCGAACACCTTGTGTTGTTAAACACCAAATTAACATCGCAACCTTATATGGATCAAATGGTATAATAACTATAATTTACAATTAAATCAAATTATTTAATTATGTATGTTTAATTTTATTTCAGACTCTCTACCTTTATAAATTTTCCGCTGAAAAAACAAATAAAACAGTGAAGAATTGCTTGGAACATTTATGCTCGTACGAGCTACTTTTGAAATATTCCTGGTCTGGCCAAAATTCCCTGTCAAAAGGTAAGAATTAATTAATGGTTATCTAGAAAATTTATAGATTTAATTTTCTTAATTTTTTTACTTCAGATATCAATAAACATATTTTTGCCCAGCATGTTAACATTATCGAGCTAATGCGAAACGTGCACAATTATTTAAAAACCAGCAACGCTGTTGCAATTGAAATGATTAACTCCAGCGTAAAAGAGTTCCTAAAGCGAGTTAATTTTCGGAATAAAAATCTTATTAGTAATTAAGCCAAATAGTAATATTAACACAAAACTATATTTGGTATTATTTTATTTTAATATTATATAATTAATATTATAATAAAAAAAAATTTATGTAGTTAGTTTTAATGTACATACTCGTCCTTATGATGCCCTGAATTTCATAATGCATATAATTTTAATCAATTTTTTGTGTTAAATTTTAAAAATTAAAATTATAAAGAATTATTAATCTATATTCGTGAATTTGATACTAATGAAGTTATATTTAAAATAGTAAGGCGAAACTAATAGCTTAAAAATAAGGCTTTAAATAAATAAATAAATGTAAATATATATATATATATATATATTAATAATTAGTTGTAATGTACTCGTACTTATGAATTATGATGCACTGAATTTTATAATGAATATAATTTTCCTAAACTTTTTTGAATTAAAATTATAAAGATTTATTTATTTATATCCCTGAACTTTATAGTAATGAAGTTATATTTAAAAGGAAAAAGAATGTAGGACAAACACCATGTAAGTCGTACAACAGATCGTCAGTGCAACATAGCGTTAACCTGCTACCCACAAAAAGATGTTTTTAATTAGTTAAATTTTTTCCTTTTATACTTTTTATTAGTATTTTAACTGTAAGATAGTGGACAATTTCCAAACATTGTGAATCGCGCTTTTTTGTTATTAAAGACAGATAAGTTTAACCTTTCCTTCCCGAGCGGTTAATTGTTAGAAAGCTTATACTGACATATAATCGGCAATTGGGCTGTAAATCAACGAGTGGTTTTCGTTCAGTCGTTTGGACCAACTTTCGGTTTTCCAAAACTCAGTTTTTACTTCTACCAAACACCGTGAAATTTCCTTTACTGGATGGTTCATGGTCCGAAAAGATAACTTACATTTTATCGTCCATTGAACTGTAAAAGAACTCACAGTCCTCGATCAGTCGTTTGGGCCTCCTTGAGGTGTTCCAAAGCATGTTTTTTACTTCTACCAAAAACCGTAAAATTTCGTATACTGGGATGGTTAATTGTCAGAAAAGCTGTCTTACATTTTATCGTCCATTAAACTGTAAAACAACGCACGGTCTTCGTTCAGTCATTTGGTACCGCCCAAGGTGTTCCAAAACTCGGTTTTTTTACAGTACTTGAGGAAAGAAAAGTCTACCAAAAACCTGTGTGGTCCTCAGTCCCTCATCGGTTATTTTCCAATCCCAAATATTCAAATTGTTTGTCGGGTATTATTTTTAAGTTATCAAAAAATATTTCATTTTTATTTTTTGTTTACTATCCGGAGTAATTTTTTCATTAATTATTATTCTTATTGATTCATGATCACTTATTTGTATACCAATCATTAACTATCACAAAGTCAATTAAGGGTTTTAGGTAATTCACCATCCATTCTATTATATTGATTAACTATTTGTGTAAACCCACTGTCACAAATTATATTCTCAGTTTTTAATTTCGCAAAATTATTATTATACCAATTATTGTTAAAATCACCAACCAGAATTACTTTTTCGCTAAACTCACATAATTCATCCATAATATCCTTAAAATTTTCAAAAAAAATTGCACTCATATTCAAATAGCCATTAGCGTGGTATGACATCGCCAAATATAATTTATATTACCCGATTTAAGCATTAATGCCAAATACCATATAGTTCAAAGCTTAATGTCGCTTTTTTGATAATCTATTGATGCAGAATCAGTGCTTACGATTATGTAATTATCCATCATAACAATGTAATTATCCATCATAACATCATCTTCGTCTTCTTCTACTAAACGTGTCTCGCTTAAGCCTACAAGATCTGGTTTCTCCATATTCATAATTACTTCAAGTTCACTAAAGTTATTGATTACACCTTGATTATTCAAATAAATACATTGCACTTAATTTAATCTGGTGTTATTATTTGTTTCTGATTGCTAGAATAGCTTTCTTGTTTCTGCTTGAATTTTCCTCTGGTAAACATTGCACTTAAGAATATCCAGAGCACAGTGATCTATATTAAATTCAAATTTGGATCATTATAAACTTTAAAACAATTAATACATTTTGTATCATCGTTCGAGCATATATGTTGGCCTTCTCTAACTTCAGCACACTCAGCACAAATATTATTTCCGCTACACACCGCATTTTTATGCCAAAAGCCTATGGCACATTCATCCCATCCTAAATTAACTTTTCCAGTAAAAATTAATATATTATATACATTCACATCCATTTTTCTAACCGCCGCACTAAAAGGTTTTTCTCTTCTGTTTGTTTTATACATCACTTTAACCTTAATTTCACTATTTTTTAATATATCGTTTCGTTGTTTTAAACTATTAATCAATTCGTGATCACTTATTTTTTCACATATATTTATAATTTTTACACTCAATCTCCTTTCTTTTGTTAAATCAATCTGATAATCTTTATTAAAATGTTCTTTACCAACATTCTTCAATTTTTCAGCTGAATCAACGTCATCACATGAAACTATGATGGAACTATCTCTTCTTTTTGCCAGCCTTGTTACTATTATGTTATTTCTAACGGGATCAATTTTGTCTTTTATCATTTTTTCTACATTCAAACCATCTTGACTATTAACTGGTTTGAACATAACACTTGGCACGTTCACTACATCAGCAAACGATTGACTTTGTTATCAGCACAAACTTTTTTAATTTCATTCACTACTTTATTGTCATTAATATTGATTATTTACACACATTTTACACACATTATAACTAAACACGCATTTTTGAATACTAAGTTTTCCTCATACACAGTATTTAGACCACAACATTTTGGGTGATAAACACCGCCACAATCACCTTTACACGTAATTCGGAACAAAAAAAAATTTTAATTCCACGCGGCTCCCATACAAAGTCATTTAATTGAACTTTTTCGATTATAAAAATATAATTTGGTCTCTCCAATTAGGCGTTTATGTAATAGTACTTACGAACGTTTCCCTTGTTATGCCTTACGGATTTTAAAAAAAAAATAACTTGTTACAAATTGTTCTCGACTTTCTGAAAAATTAATTAATGGTTTTCCATTTATTTTTTTTAGATTCTGTCTAGCGGCTCACTCACATTTAAACATATAAATACTTACATTCGTTTACCGCCACAATATGTTAATCACATATGTATATTGGCACGCTCACACATAAAATAATTATATCACCGCGTTATATCAACAATATAGTATGCGTTCTCGTGGACATATCTCATACTTGTAACACAACCGCAACCACTCGACCAGTGAGCACCATCGCCGCACAATTAATTTCCCTTTTGCGGTGTTAACCAATCAACAAAAACAAATGAATTAAATATAAAATTTATATTTGGTTCATCGTTTCCAAATTTCGTTTTTAATTTTCGCCTCATTATTTTATGTAATAGAAATATTGCGACTAGGTTCTATTTGTGTACACCAGAAATAACTGGCACTATATTAGCTAGGTTGTAAAATGAATAATTAACTTCTACCATTTAAAAACTGAATAATAATCAAGTGTATCAAATATACAATGCTGGAAAAAAAAAATTGGCCAAACATATTTTATTACAAAATGGAGTTCTTTTTGCTAAAATTACAAAACTTTTGAACGTTTGGCCTATTGTTTCACTTTAAATACATTTATGAACCATTTTTAAAAAAAAAAAAAAAAAAAAAAAAATTATCTGCAATTTAGGGGAAACCCCGAAAAGATGCTAAAATATCCAAAATACGTCTACTTGAGTTACAGTAATCGAATAAAGTAAACACTTATTTTTTAAATTCTTTTTTTGTTTTTTACTGATTTATAGAAATTCTATCTTTAATATTAATAATTTGTTTGCAAGCTTTTTGCTTTTATTACGGCGGTACACCTCCGATTCATTGAGTTTTATAAATTTTTCAAAGTCACAGAAGTTATGTAATACTAGATGTTTAAAGCTTGAAGGTTTAGCTAGTCCAACACATCGATATTTTTTTCTGCGAAGGACCTTTTTACGTTTAAATGAAGAGATAAGAAACAAAAATAGGATTTTATTAAATTATTGTAGTTTATCTGAAAGCCCATTTTATTATCTACAATTCATATGAGTTGAAAAATAAATCTGAAAGTATCGTCCAAAGGCTCTAACACAACGGGGTTCAAATTCGTTATGTAGGACTTGCAGATAAAGAGCTACTGTGGTAATGGTACTAAGGAAGCACATTCTACCTTTTTCTACTCCAGAAAAGATTCCCCAGACCAGAACTCTTCCAGTTTTCGGTGGAAGTCCTAAAAAACATTCGTTGTTAAGCCTCTCTGGAGACTTTCTTCATGCGTAGGATTCTGAATTCGGATTCATCAGAGAACATCAAGTTATTCCACATCTCTTGTGTCCAAGAAGCGGCTCTTAGGTCCAATAGCAAATTGTTTTTAACTGTTTTTGTTTGACTCGTATTGTGAACTCTGGCTTTTGGTCTGTTTCAAGAGCTCGCAAGCCAGCTTTAAACAGTTTACTTCTCTACTTCTCTTCTAGGTATATTGTCTTTAATTTTGGAAAAAAATATTTCCATTTAGATATAGATTTGTGGCTGTGTTTGTGGTTGTGTTTGTGTATGATTTCACTTTTATTTATATAATTTTGTATCCTGTCATCGAAAACAATAAGTGGTCCTTTGTTTATTTTATTTATGAACGTATATCTCTTTTAAACACATTACAAAGTATAAAGATTTCTCTTTCCTTTTAAAATTGTACTGATTTTTATTGATCAAAACAGAGAGGTGGCTACAAACATTTTTGTAATTTTTTTTGTTTCATTGATTGCATACAAAATTGTTTTTCTATCTTTTCTAAGTCCTAATCTAAATATTTGTTCTCAAACTTAGGACTAAAGCGCAATAGAAGATATTGTTCTGTTTATATATATTCTGTACTATGGCTTTGTATAATCTAGGTTGCTTTGTTAATTCCCAAGTTTTTTCTGGTGGTAGTGAAAATAAGGCGCAAATCACGGTTAAGTTTTTTTGTTTTTCTGTGTGGACTTTTAAATATTGGCTTCGCCTCGGACTACAAACCTCGACACTGAACTGGATTCGTGTTCTGATGAATTCGTCAGAACTTTGTCTCACCTCTCGAAACTGACAATTGATACCAAAAAGGTCAGAACAAAAACGAAAAAACTGCCACCCAGCATCATTTGCATCGATAAGTGACGAGGTAAAGCGTGTATCTTTCGTGTTTTGTCGTTTACTTTGGATTATTGATATTTCTCTATTATAATTTTTGTATTCACAATTAAAGGCATTACTAAACGATTTTTATTATGGGTCTGCTCGAATACTGTAGTAATTGTTTTATCGTAGTAGTTTTTAACGTTTGTTGTGAAAAATTGCTTTGTTCTCCCGTTTTGCTGCACGAATATTATTTTGGCATTAACTGTGTAAATTTGATTTATAATTATAACAGCTTTAATTTATTGGTTTTTAAGTTTAAATTTAATTTTCTTATTTTACTATATTACGTTAAAAAAAATGGATGAAAATGATCAAAAAATAATATTTGTATTGTTTTTATGCTTTTGGCTTTTCTTAAAAGACTCTTAAAAGAGGTAACTCAATGAGAACATTTGTATAAGTGTTACTTATAATGAAATAATGCATCATTTTTAAATTGTGGCGGTTAAATTATACTCCCCGATCAAACAACCCCATTATCGCACAAATTTTAGGTAAGATTTAAGGATTTCCTCAACCAGTTTTCTAGAAATAGCCATCTTTTTACTTCATTAAACCCATGGATAGATACCATAAATTGAGCTAATGTCATTTCTGTTCTAGCTAGCCAGTAGTATCAGCCGTAGAATGGTCGGAGCGTTAATGAGAATACCCAGAACAACAATCATAGAAATAATACACAAGCTGCTAGATTTTATGGTGGATCAAATTATGCCACAAGTAATTAAATTTCCAAAAACTAATTAACTCAACAATGTTGGATTGCTCCAGTTCAGTAGAAGAGCCGGAACTTCGGTGTTTAAGAATGTGGTCGGTACAATCGATGGGACCCATAGTAGTATTTTATGTCCCATTAGATTATTCCCTTCAATGCTAAGCAATTTGTGATGCTAACTTGCAATTTTTGGACGTATTTATTGGTTATCCTGAGTCTGTTCATAATACTCATAATACTAATTTTTTCTAAAAATTATATTCGGCTCCTCCTTTTATTATTCTGGGTGATAGTGAGTGCATAGTGATAATAATTTATTTAAAAAGGAATCAGCGCAACACTCCAGATCAATTAAGGATCAATAATAAGCACTCCAAAGCAAGAAACACTGTTGAACGTGCTTTCGGCCAATTGAAGGTGAGATGGCGAAATATTTTTATAAAAACCATTGGAATTAAAGATCGTACATTGTGTAAAAACTGTGGCCACTTGCTGTATATTCCATAATATCTGCATAAAAACAAAAAGCAGCATGCCTCATGCCTTAATTTAGTTGAAAATGACATTGAAAGTTAAAAGGATCAAGGAAAAATCAAGTGGGCAACGATCAAATTGCTGCTTTCAATATGTGTAATATGGTTATAGACCGTATTATTATGTGATTTTAATATGTTCCGAAGATTGTAAGAGAATTCAATCCAGTTTCGATCTGATGAGCTTATGATTATGAAAACATCAATGTTCTCATCAGGCCGCGGCGACTGGACTGATTATACTACAATTTAAATTATATATATATATATATAGAATGTGCTGTGCGTTAAGTACTAGCGAATCATACTAATACAGATGAATTCTCTTACAATTTTTCTTCTTCACGATATTCACACAGCTCTGTGTGTAAGCTAATTTTGCTTTATTAATTAAGATGTGTTTTGCATAAGTATTATTATGTGTAATGTAGTTATGTACCATAGAGTTATATATCGTATATGGTAATTTAGTTTCTTTTACTTTAACCAAATCTACAATTAATGAGATGCACATACAAGATATAGGCACGTTCTACTTGTTTATCATTTGTTTATTATTCTGTGAAAAAGCAGAGTAATTTTCCCCAATCTGTGAAACTTTACCACAGGGCAAAACTGTAGGAATTTTGATGAGTGTGTTTTATACCCTATTATATGCCAAAAACTACTACGAAAAAACTGTTACTACAGTATTCGAGCAGTCCCTTTGTCTGTAATATTGATCCCACAAAATTTAACTAATAACTTTAAAATAAATTAAATTTGTATGATTCAAAAATAAATATGACACACTTATTTGGTGTATGTACATGAATAAATAGGCCCCACACATTGGCTCGAATTACACCGCATCAGGAAAGGCAACGTATGGCAATGAAAACTAAACAAATTTTGGTTTTATGATTGTTTAATGTTTAAGCAGAGAACAGTAAGATCAAGCAATAAAGCAACACAAAAAAAATGAAATTTAAATAAAAAATATGTTTTTATGTTTTATGATAATCATAAATAATAATAATAAATAAAACCAAATAACCGAAAGATTTTAAGTCAATCAGACTAAAATAAAATATATAACGGAAGTGACAGCGAGTGAGCTTTTCCGTCTTATTGAAAAATCGTTAATATTCTTGTCATTATAATTTTTGCACCAACATAAGACCGATTAAAAATTATTTCGGTTTAAGTGTTTGGCACAGTAAACGTAAAAAACTATGTTCTTGTATATGAACTACATCTAATATAATGCATGTACAATACATACGCTCTTTTACGTAAACGATTTGATTTATGAGCATACATTTTTCCTACAAAAAACATTTTATGCTTATGTATATGATTAAAGGTTGAAAATATATGCCAGCATGGAAGCTGTGTAAATTCTTATTTGAAATATTAATCTAATTGTTGTTGTTGTTATCTTGTTGGGTATACCAGCAATCAGATGAATTATTACCTGTACAATACACCTATATAATATTTTAAGATCCGAGTATCTAAAACAAAACAAAAATTAATTAAATAAAAAAATCTGCGGCGACATTTTTTATCTTTATTTTGAAGTATGGTTTGGTATACTACTATACTATACAATTTAATTTATCACCTACAATATTATAATTTGAAACAATTAAAATTAACGATTTTTTTAAAGTGTGCTAATTAATAAATTTGTACAATGTACTGAGTGTAATTTCCAACAATTTTTTAATCAAGCAATAATAATTATTTCTATTTTATGTTTAGATAAATTAATTCGACAAAGGAATAATGGATAGAAACCACGAACCTTTGATATTGATGTTGATGGTATTAAACTAGCGCAAATTAATAACGAAATATAAATGTGTTTAAAATTTAGCATTGCAAATGACGTCACACCTAGCTACATCTATTTGACTGATTGTTACATTAATTGTTCCTAAAACAGATTAAGAAACAATAATGGTATGGGTGACAAAGTATCAGTTAAAATTAATTGGATTTTTTTATCTGCATAACTAACTAATATTCATCAAATTCTGCTGCCATCTATTTAATGTTTATTGACTCAATGACCCGTTTGTAGTATGCTTTTGTTTCAATTTGACCAGAACGCTGATGTGAACATTTTATAAAGGTTGGTCCTCGAAATGTATCGAACATAATGTGAAAATGGATGAATATTTCATCAAAGCTTCTACGTTAAATGCTGACCTATCGATTTTGACCTTACTCTGTTGAGAGTGTTCGAACATTTGAAGGATTTTGTTGACTAACCCCTCTCTTGAGACTATCGCTTACCAAATACTAATAATCTTACAAGTTTACACTATCGCGTTCCAAATTCTAATAATCCAATTCGATCTTGTTCGCTTTTTAATATACACAAACCAAACTTCTCGAAAGTTCATGACTTTTCTGGTTAGAATAGTGTAGGAACATTTAGAACTGTTTTATCATGGAAAATTTCATTTAGTACAGTAAAACATTGAGCTATTAATTTAACTTATTTTATTATACACTAGGTGTCACCGTCACAATATTTTACAAACTAATTTATAATTGATTGGTTCATATTCTTAAATCTCGGTGGTTATAAAAATATTGATACTGTCACGTTTTTGCCTTGTCACTCAAGGTTCGTATCACTGGATTGTGAATAATACAAAATCAATTTAATTTATCACCAACGAATTAATTTATTTCACAAAATTTATTACAACACAGTTTATTAATAAAAATTTACAAAATCACTTTATATAAATTATTTTCAAATTTTACTGAACACTTTTACTTTTTATTTCGCACTAAAACACTTTTTAATTCACTTTTTAATTCCCTTTTAATCTTTATTCTATCGCTTACCAAATATTACTAAATCAAATTCGACTTCGTTCTCCTTTTTATATACACACCAAACTTCTAGAAAGCTCATGACTTTTTCAGTTAGAATAGCGTAGAAACATTACGTAACAATTTTTATCATGGAAAATTCCATTTTAGTACAGTTAAACATAGAGCTATTAATTTAACTTCTTCTATTACACACTAGGTGTCACCGTTACACTACCCCCCACCTAAGCCTGTTCGTCCCGAACAGGACCTAAATCACCTCCTCTGTATGGGGCCAGCCTCTCCAAATGCACCACCTTTGGTTTACCTCGATGTCCCTTCCGTATCCGATAAACCACGTCGTTCATCCTTGTGATGCCAGTGTAAGGTCCTTCCCATGCTGGTTGCAGCTTCGGTGATAATCTCTTTTTCCGTTGCAGGTTGTGAAGCCATACTAATTGCCTTTCCTGGAAACCTGAAACCTTGTTTATTTGCTCGTATGTCATATCAAGCTTTCATCAGGTCACTTGACATCCTTATTTTCTCCCGTACAAATTGATGATTCTCATTAAGTTACTCTTTCAATCGGTCTACGTAATTCTGTCCACATAAAGCCGCTGATGGTAAAGCCCCAAACTTTAGATCTCCAGGTAATCGTAGGTTATCTTCGAATAACGATTGAGCTGGTGTCATTCCAGTTGTGTCATGTATTGCTGATCGATAGGCCATCAGAAACATCGGTATATGCCGATCCCAGTTGCGTTGGTTTTTCTCAACGACCTTTGCTAGATATTCCTCCAACGTACCATTGAATCTTGCCACCATACCATTAGACTGTCGATGCAAAGGCGTTGTTCTCTTGTTCGCAGAGCATCTGGCATATTGCTTGAAACACCACCGATTCATAATTCCATCTTTGATCGGTGTGAATCTCCATCGGCACTTCAAATCTGCTAATCAAGTTATTTTCCATGGCATCAGCTATTGTTGTCGTCTCCTGATTGGGAATAGGGTACACCTCCGGCCATTTGCTGAAATAATCAATTATTACCAGCACATATTTGTGGCCGCTCTCAGTGGTGGGAAATGGCAACGTGCACCAACGTTATATTGATTCATGGCTCCACGACTTCTGCGTGCTGGTCCCTTCACCTCCGCACATTGGTCACATTTTTGGCACCATTCTATCACTGATTGCCTACATCCTGACCAGTAGAATCGTTGACGTATCTTTGCTAGTGTTTTATTAATTCCTAGGTGGTACCCACTTGCTCCTCCATGATACTCATTCAAGGTTTCCGCAATCCGGCACTTTGGTATCACCAGCAACAATTGCTTCACTTTGCCATCCGTGCTTTCCCACAATCGTTTTAAACACCAATTCTCAAGACGGAAGCTATCCCATTGAGCCCAATAAGCCTTGACAATGAGAGTTTTGTCCACGATCTCGCTCCAAGTCGGCTGGTGTTCCCTTTCCTTCCAATCCATTATTCTTTCCATTTCAATTGCTCTTTCCTGATCATTTCGTCGGTCCACTCCTCATCCATCCCCCACGCCATCTGTGATAACACTCCTCCTCTACCGTCATTACTTGCATTGGTGTCCAAAATAAATTTCACGTTGGGTATAGAGTATGCGAGGATTGGCGCGACACATAATCGTTTCCTTAGATCTACGAATGCTTTTTCCTAGTCATCCTTCCATTCGTATGGCTAATTCTTCCTGGTCAACTCGTGTAAACTCTTGGCAATGTTTGCGAATCCTAGCATGAAGCGTCTATAATAGGTGCACAATCCCAGAAAGCTTCGTAATTCGTGTAAATTTTTAGGTCTTGGCCAGTTCTTTACCGCTGCGATCTTTTCTTCGTCGGTGTAATTTCCATTGGTCGTTACCAGATGACCTAAATATTTGACTTCAGTTCTGAACGGTTTACACTTATTTGGGCTTAACTTTAATCCGGCGGCCTATATCCGATCCAAAACTTCCGCCAAGTTCCTTAGATGCTCGTCAAAATCCTTCCCTATGACGACGATGTCGTTCAGATGTATTAGACAAGTCTTCCAATATAATCCTTTTAACACGCGCTCCATTAATCGTTCAAAAGTAGCAGGGGCATTACATAATCCGAACGGCATAACATTAAATTGCCAAAGCCCGTTACCCACCTACACTGAGCGCTGTTTTCTCGCGATCTTCCTCATAGACTTCCAACTGCCAATAGCCGCTTTGTAGATCTGATGTCGAAAATATTCGAGCACCCGATAACGTGTCTAACGTGTCATCGATCCTTGGCAGTGGGTAGCTATCTTTTTTCGCCACAGTATTGAGTTTTTGGTAATCAACGCAGAATCTCATGCTACCGTCCTTCTTCTCGACCAATACTACCGGTGAGCTCCATGGGTTGTTAGATGGTTCGATTACTCCTGCCGTCTGCATTTCTGTTACCATCCGGTCGACTTGTTGTTGCTTTGCCAATGGTAGTATCCTGGGTGGTTGACGAATTGCCATCTCTGCTCTTGTATTAATTCGGTGCTTTACCATTGAAGTCCTTCCGTTATTATCCGATGTACTGCAGAATAAGGACGTATACCATTTGAGTAGTTGATGTGCAGAATCTTTCTGTGCCTCAGTAAGATCTTCGGTCCATTTCTGTTTGGGTTGTGCTACCATTTCTTTCTGTCCTTGCATGTCGGCTTTTTCAATCGGACTTTCCTGTCCACACTTAACAATAGTTGAAACCTCGTTACATTTTCCGATGACTGTCCCTTTGTTGATGGTTTTCGTCTTATCCGAGAGGTTAAGAGTCCTAATCGGAACTCTATAGTCGTTGTCTGGTTTAACTAGGGCTTTTCCGATTATACATAATTTCCTTGGCTCCGTTCTCCTCTTCGTTATCCTCCACAACCCACAACCTGGGTGACCCAGAATCTCCCTCCAATTTTCTGCACACGATCGTCTCCGAGTTCGGTGGCGGCTTCTCCCGATGATCAATAACAATTCGCCTGGTAGTTGTTCCTGCACTGCTAGATTAAAGTGGCCACTCGATGTTATCGTAAATTAAAACTCCTTGTCCAACATCCACCACGCAGCCATTTGCTCTCATGAAGTCCATCCCCAAAATGACTTCATCCACAAGAGCTTATGGGGCAATTGGTTGTGGGAATCAGCTTCTGCCTCCTTAAGCTGACTCGTTCAAGTTTAACGACTCCGTCGTCAATTGGCCCGCTTGCTTGGCCACTGCCTGTGCCCCGCTTGGCCGTCGCTGCATAGGAGATGGTGATCTTCTCCATTTTCTTCTTATTTCCCAGCAGTCACGAGTAATGTGACCGCCCTTATCACATGCCCAACATCTGATTTTGCCGCTTGCAGGTGGTGGATAGTGGACGGCCTATCGGTAGGTAGGTTAGCGGTGAATTAAATAAGCTGCCCCCAACCGCAGTTCAGCTGGTGGGAGAGTCTCAGAAAATTAGGGAGTGGTTAACCTCAGTTCATTAAATTCTGAGTGCCTATGATGCCCAGCATGGAAAGGCGAACAGTTGGCGCAAGAAAACCATCAACCAATAACCACGGCGGACTGGGCGTCACGTCCTCTCTGCACCTCCGGAGTCTCCGCGGGTGATGTGTGGGGTACCCTATAAACAGGTGACCCTGGGAATGGAATGGATCCCATTGGATTGGGCTCTCCATGTGAATAGGTAAATGGGAGAGAGATGTGGGCGGAGGGAAAGGGGTGCTGGGAGGCCCGTGTGCTAGCGAGCCGAATAAGCTGGATTAAGGTGTTAAGCGACCCGTGCTGATGATCAACTAGGCTAGGGGCCCATTTGACAAATCCCAGTCGCTAACGGAGCCCTCTGGATACCTGGCGACCTCCAGTTGTAATTAGCCTTACCTGCGTATACGGATCTCTGCGCAGGCGAACCTTTATTTCTCCGATACTCGTGGAAATAAAAATGGAAGGATCTAACAACAAAAAAGACAAGGGCACCGACTCTCCTCAAAAGAGGGTATCAGCGAAGGGAGGTAGCTGGAACCAGACGGGTAGGCCTTTAAGTTTGCAAAGGTGGTTGACTCTAGGGCACCAGTTTCGAAAGTTAGCGGTACCAACGCAGCACAGGGGAGTGGGACGAGAGACATTCTTTCGGCGAAAAGGCAATACAGAAATCGCCGCTCGGCATTCCGAATTCTCGAGAAGTGGGCTGCGACCCCCGAGGGGCCGCTCACGGAAGAGCAAAGAACATCAGTAGCTTGGGCAAGGAGCACTGTGGGCTGCGGAGGCTCGGAAAGGGACCATGTGTCAAAAAGACAGCGGTCCCAGGACGAGGTGGAAGTAGTCAACAGCAAGCGGGCCTAGTTGCTGAATGAAAAGAAGCCGAGCTCCAACTCGGGGACAAAGCTTTTCAGCGATGTCCTGAGGGAGCATGTGTTAATGCTAGCCGTTATTGACGAAAGTCAAGAAGATGGGAGCGTCACGGCGGAAAAATAGAGGTTGGTGTATAATGCACTCAACCCCGTCTTTTTAAAGGTCCCGAGAGAAAATCCGGGACCATCCCCTTCCTGCAGAGATGCGGGATGGTATCAAGGGCGTATGAAGATGACTGCATGCTCGGACTATAGATCTGTGAATCTATATAAAAAGGCTATAGCCATAGTAGGGGAGGTGTAGCCAGGCGCAAAGCTTGTAGGCAGTTAGCAGGGAGGAAATTTCCAGAAGGCCGAGGGGACGTGTCTGGCTGCCATCCGAACCGGCTAGACTTGACGAGGCATTAAAAATAATTCAGGCCAGTAACCCGGATCTTTCGACCGGAAATTGGAAGATCGTCAAGCAGGAGAAGGCGAAGAGAGCTCGAAATTATCAATTATGGTAATAAATAAGGAGTCCCTTGACCTCCTGCACAAAACAAAGGGAGTAATAGAATTCGGATTCGGGTCTATTTCTCTCAACGTTTATAAAAAGGATGGGGTGGAAGCGCGTACGGGAGGCCAACCGGAGGATCGTGGCAACCCGCCCAGGTCTAAAGGGGGTACCAGCAGCATGGAGTAAGAAGCTGAGAGTAGAAGGGAGAGTGAATCCGGCGATCTCGGTCTGACAAGGATTCACTTGGAGGATGAGGAGGGGCACATAAGCTAAGGAGCTGGTTTACCGATGAAGGAGGATGTCGGCAGCCCGGCCAGACGATGAGACACTGACAAGTCCTCTACAGAGGGTATGAGGTTTGGCGAGACGGGCGGATCTGGCGCATCCTAAAATACCGGGAAATAATATTCCTGCGGTAGCAGGAATTGACCACAATGGTAGGTAGAGGTTAAATGGTGGTTAAATGGTTATGATTAAGATAACACAAATTAACCTGAATTAACACAAATTAACGTGAATCACTGTCAGTAAACACAGAAGATATCGTAACCAGGAAACGGATCCTGTGGGCACTGAGGGGTTTTAAACCATTTAAATCGGCTGTTCCGGACCAAATTATACCAGCGGAACTTCAAAACAACTCAGTAATTATTCTTCTCCACCTGGAAGCCATATTCAAAGGGTGTTTGAAGCTGGGCTATATTCCTAGGTACTGGAAGGAGGTCAATGTGGTGTTCATACCGAAAGCGGGGATGTATACATTAGAGATAAAATAGGTGCCAGGAAGTGGGCACCGTCTCAGCATGCGTACACAAATGGTAGATCTGTGGACACTGCTCTGCACGCCTTGGTGTGTACGATTGAAAAATCTATTAATTCGAAGGAATTCTGTTTGGTGGCCTTCCTGGATATAGAGAGCACCTTTAATAATGTGAAAGTGGAGGCAATCAAGGAGGGATTGTCATTTTTGGATGTGGACGTTCCTCTGATAGGGTTAATCAATTATATGCTGGGAAGCAGGATTGTTAGCTCGAAGTTAGGGGACTCCACCATAAATAGATGAGTAACTAGGGGAACACCGCAGGGGATGGGAGTTCTGTCCCCTCTTCTCTGGAATATAGTGGTAAACGGGTTACTACTAGAATTGGAGAAAGAGGGTAATGAAGTTATCGCTTACGCAGATGACATAGCTTTAGCTGTTATCGGGAAATTCTTGGGCACGATTGTAGACGTAATGCAGAATTCGCTTACCATCGTTACGAAATGGGCTGGCAAATGTGGACTTGGTATTAACCCGTCCAAGCCAGAGCTGGTACTCTTCACTAAGTAATACAAAATCCCGGTAGTTGTCCTTCCTACCTTAAATGGCACGAGACTTGCTTTTACTGATAGAGCTAGATATCTGAATATTATCTTGGACAGTAAGCTTAGTTGGAAGCCCAACATGTTGGAGAGAATAAACAAAGCTACTATTGCTTTGTACTCCTGTAGGAACGCTATTGGTCATAGATGGGGTCTGAATCCGGAGCTGGTACACTGGCTCTACACCGCCGTAGTGAGACCTGTACTCATGTACGGGGTGGGTGTTTGGTGGCCAGCTCTGGACAAGGTAAATTATAAAAGTAAGATTGAGAGAGTGCAAAGAACGGCCTGTATGCTTGTTAGCGGGGCATTGAGGTCGACACCGACAAGTGCCTTAGAGGTTATGTTGCACCTTCTTCGGGTCGACATTTTTGGCAAACAGATGGCGGCAAATACGGCTGTACGACTTGTAGCCGTCTCTCAGTGGAGGTGTCTTAGTATATGGCCCTCAACAATTGTTAGATCGTTGAAGGATAAGCTGGCGAATCTTGACTACATTAAACCTACTCTACGCTTTGAGAAGCGATTTCAGAACTCCTTTCCTTCATGGGAATCCTAGAGGGATAGACCGTTATCATTAACCGTAGCGTTGCAATTCTTCACAGATGGTTCCAAGCTAGACGGCAAAGTGGGAGCTGGAGTATTCTGTGACAAATTAAATGTAAATATTTCTATTCGTCTCCCTGATTACTGCAGCGTGTACCAAGCTGAAGTCGTAACGATTGAGGAGCTCATGACATGGTTGAAGCATAATGTGTTATCCTCAGACGATATCACAATCTATGTGGACAGTCAAGCGGCGATCCGGTCGTTAGAATCGGTGTCTTTGGCGTCACGGGTGGCGTTGAGTTGTCACTCATTTCTAAATGAGATGGGTGAGCATTTCAATATCCAGGTAATCTGGGTCCCAGGTCACTCGGGCGTCATGGGGAACTGCAGGGTGGATGAAGTTGCTAGGCATGGTACGACTCTCCAGCTGCAACCGTAAAGGTCAAGTGTGGGGAGGCCTATCACAGCGCTGAGACAAACACTTGAGAATCAGGCGCTATCCTCAGCGAGGGAAAGGTGGTCTAACACCCTCACCTGTAGAGTTGCAAGACAAGTTTCCCCAAAGTTGGACTGGTGGCGCACTAGGGCATTAATATCCCTACGCAGACGTGAATTAAGAGCGGTCGTCAGAATTCTCACGGGACACTTTCTTTCTGAAGAACATGCAAGAAGGCTGCGTCTGGAGGCAAATGACTTCTGCAGAAGCTGCTTGGACGAAGACGAGGAAGAGACGTTGGTCCACTTCCTTTGCTCGTGTCCAGCATTGGCTCTCAGAAGGCACAAACACTTGGGTAAGTTCAGGATGGACTGCCTCTCGGATCTCGAAAACAGTAAAGTGCGTGACGTGTTACGCTACATAAGTAGCTCGAAATGGCTCCAATATTGGTGAAAGGGGAGATATTTGTGGTATCACTAAGTGTGCATAAGCAGCCACTCCAACCTAACCTATGGTCCCCGTGAAATATTTTTCACAAAGTGTTTCCTCATCAGATAGTTGAGGTAGGTTCGTTGTTATATTCTCTATTTCCCAAAATCGACTCAATAGATCGTCAAGGATATCCTCGCTGTCATCAACCGTGATTGTAATGTATTGTTTGAATGGTAATTCACGATATTAAAGAAATTATCTGCTCCCATTATTATGTCGTTCTCGGAGTCTTTGTAAAAATATGGATCAGCTAGATCGTACTATTTAAAATCATCTATATTGATGTATTCGGCCATTGGGGATGGTTTAACAGTTGATTTAGGAAATACAAATGCTTCTAACCGGAACCTTGGTTTAACTTTGTTCCAGGGTGTGATTATTAGTGCTACTGCGCCCCTCGTATAACCTTTCGTGGTTGCTCCTATATACCTGATATTGCCAATTTAGCGCTGCCCCCTTTTAGTTGTATTTTTTGGGCACATCTTTCGGTAATAAAAGAGCCTTGTGATCCTGAGTCCATTAGAACCCGACGTAATTGGTGTTGGTTATTTCCATCTATCACTGTTACTAGTGCCGTGGGTAATAAGGCACTTCCGACTTGGTTGGTTGTTGTGGTATAGGTTTGGCGGTTAGAACTAGATGGGTTGTCTTCCTTCGTTTGAATGTTGGAAACAGCGGTTAATGTGTTTTGGTTTGGTAAGTTTTCATGCACTAAGGTGTGATGTTTTCGGTTACTCTGTCTGCATCGAAATTTGGATTTACACAGCGAAACATGGTTATTATCATTTAAAAAGTTAAAACATCGGTTTTGGTTTTTCATAAAATTTCTTCTTTCATCAATTGGCATATTTTTAAATTTGTTGCATTCAAATATTCTGTGGAACTCTTTGGGACACAAAAAGCATTCTGGTATTTGTGGATAGTTTGGAGTAGATGACACAACGTGGCTTCTAACATTTGGTTTTGGCTGATTACGATATGTCTGAAGGCGTTTACACGCATTTTGCATGGAATCAAAGGCATCTATTCTTTGTGCAAGGAAATCGAAGAATTGTTTATAGTAGGCATGTTGTCCGCAACCGAAGTTTGAGCCCATTGGCCATTGGTTTCGTTGTCTAATCTACTGACCATAATATGGATTAACCAGTGGTATCTTGTTTCTCTTGAGATACTGTAATTTTTGTGATGGAGTAAGCCTTGGGTTGTCATGGATAGTTGAGCAGAACAGATCGTGAAACGATTGCCAATCGCTGCAATCGGGTGTAGGGAGTTTCACATCCATATGGATTCCGGTGGTTGACGTATCAAGTATGGTGTCAATTAGAGATACAGGTGTTTCAACCTTTCTTCTGAGTGCTAGACTTAAACCTGATACTGCTTTGTAGTAATTGTCTTCAAACTCCTGAACTAATTTTTCTTCGTTTCTTAAGGAAACTATTTTGTCCTCAGTTATCGTTCAGCGATAATCATTAATCATTTAATTTTTCCACAGATTTCAAAGTACACACACACAAATTTTGCTCATAAAAAAGATTGAATAAGAGAGCAGAAATGCCACCGGTGAATGTAATAATACAGTATGTACTGTTGTTTCCATAAAAGTTGATCAGTTTTTTGATAATAGTTTATTACAAAATAGAGTGGCTTTATTAAATAGACTACGGCGTGTTACAAATAATTTTTTCTATTTGTCTTTCTAGAAAACATTTAAACAAAGAGTATGGGGCCCCATAATTGCTCTTCATCAAATTGGAAGATCAAGTGGGGAAATGTTGCGCATAATTACAAAATTAGTCCTAAAACCGGACGATTCGCAAAAGGATTTGGAAAAAATGATATATCATCACAGAACGGCAATGAATGTAAAGGTGACCGATGAGCAGAAGTTTGCGTTTGCGGAGACTTATCGCGATAAAGATTTCAGCTACATTTTACTCTTAGACGAAAAATTATTTCAGTAGGACCTTCACCAATAGCTCTATTTATACTAACCCAAAAACTCAAGGTTGAACCAAAAGTTCGTACAAAGGGGTCCAAAAAGTGGTCGACTCACTGGCCGATTGTATTGCATAGAGTTTGTGACGTAACCGCATAGTTAGCAAATTTGCTAGTTTCGGTAATAGCCAGAAGTCAGACGGAGCTAAATCAGGTATAAAAGGCGGTTTCAGAACACTATGAATTGAAATTTTGGCCAAATAGTCACTTACAACCAATGCAGTTTGATACGGCGCATTATCTTGATGAAAAATCCAAAAGTTGTCTGCCCAAAACTCTGCCCCCAAACAATATTTGCGTGATGTAAACAAGATATTTAATTGTCAATCGACGATTTTTGAGCACCAAATCTTTGACTTCCTTGACATGGTGTTCATCGGTAGACGTCGAAGAACTGTAAGGACGTTCATCATATTCAACTCATTCTCTGCCTTCTTTGAACATCTAATACCAATCAAAAATACTCGCTTTGGACAGTGAATTGCCACAAAAAGCCTTTTCCAATATTTTCTACGTTTTTCAAACCCAAATTCCATGTTGGAACCAAAATCAGATGCAAATTATTGGCTGAACTTTGAAAGATGAAAGTAAACAAGCGCATCCATTAACTACTAAATATATTGACATAAAATTTGACATAGACGTCTGTTAGGGTGCTACCAATCTAAGAAAAAAATAATACTCGTTTGTATAAGCCCGCGTGATTTAAACGGAAAATTCTTACTAATTTTTGATCACAGTATAGTGGAACGTTGCTTCATAATTTTTATATGTACTGGAAACTCGTTGTTCCCTACGATCACTTTGATATGTCATTAAAACCAATAAAATTTTCCAACATCTGCCTAGCAGATACCAAGAACAGCACCAAACAGACGTACAAATTAAATGAAAAATAATTCCATAATTACAACCTTCGGTACCATATAATTCAGTTATAATTGGTGGCGGATTCTTGATGATGTTAATTTTTATTAATGGTTTTAACTTTTAATTTTTTTTTATTTTTGTTTTAGTTATTTTCATTTGGTCTTGATCCACATATAAACATAATACAAAAAAAAATCGTCTTCATTCGGTATTTCTTTTTAACCCAACCGTGGCCATGACCATAGAAGAATATCCTCTTTTCCATCATATTATTGTTCTTTTTTTTTGTGTACATTGAAACGGTATACGGTGGCCATAATTGGGTTAATGTTGAATCACACACACAAAACATACAGCTGAAATTGAAATAAAATGGAACAACAGCACAACAGAAAATTATTTTGCTTCAGGGAAATTGAAATTATTATGATTACATTTTTCTCTCGTTTTCGTGGTTTTTCAATGGTGGAGTAAATTTTACCTTCAGGCCTATTTTGTAATAAAACACAAAATATTTTTATAAACAACTTTTGTTTTTGTTTTTCTGATTTTTTAGATTGCACTTATTATGTATATAAGATATGATACACACTTTAATGACGAAATTGTTTGTTATTTATAGAAAATCTTGTTATTGTATATTATGTCTGATTGCATGATACGGTGCATGAATCATGAGGTAGACTTGAAATTGAGTTGTTAAATTTGGTTCGAGTTTATTGAAAAGCATTGCCGCAGATACCACATGGATTGATATTAAGATTAGGTTAATTATACTCGAAAATTTATGGAAGGAGTTTCAAGAGTATGAAACTCAAGTAGCGGTAATACTTGCGAATAATCCAACCACAAATGTCGAACTTAGGCAGGATGAATTCGAGACAAAATTTTTCGAAACAAAATCGAAAATGTTAGAATTAATTCGTAAAAGGAAGCCAAAAGACATTCCGCAACCTGCCAATAATACCAATTATTCGTTTGATAAATTATTAGATCAACAGCGCGTATTCTTTAAAAATCTGGCTGACCACACACAAGCACTGAATACAAATCAACGCTCTATTCTTCAATCATTGGAAACCGTCAAACTATCTCGTGTGAACATTGATCAATTCTTCGGAGATTACGATGCCTGACCCTCTTTCTATTGCATATACGACGACAGTTCATAATGTCGATACCATTTCTCAGGTACATAAATTAAAATTTTTGAAAGGGTTGCTTAGAGGTCCTCCACTTAATATCATTCGAAATTTCCTAGTAACTGAGGCTAATTACAATGAAGCAAGGGATAAATTAGTTAAGCGTATAATAAAAAGCGACTAATATTAAACTCCCACATTGACCGTCTCTTCGATCAACTAGGTCCAACCAATGGATGCCTTCATGCGCTGCGGCAAATCAGCGATACATCTGATGAAATTATCAGAGGTATAAAGGCATTGAGTAGTGAGGCTGAAGCAATGGATCCTTGGCTCATTCGAATCTTATTAAACAAAGTAGATGAAGACACACGTGTAGCATGGCCAAACGAAAGCTTAACTTAAGAATTTCCAAAATTAGCATACTTTTTGGAATTTCTAAATAACCGGTGTTATGTTAAAGAGAGCATCTTATGTGAAACCTAGAAACGAGAAACAAAAACTACGGATGCAATAGTGAAATTAATGTGTACAACATCAACCGTTGAAAAGTATTGTAGCCGTCAACATTTTTTATGGAAATGCATCAAATTCAAACGAATGTCAGTCGAGAATCGTCGACGTCTGGTCACCAAATCTGAAGAGTGCTTCAATTGTTTAAGGACATGTCACTCTGCGAGCAAGTGTCCTGTAGACTATTCGTATCGAATATGTAACTCAAACTATAGTACGTTACTTCACACAGAATTAGCTTCTAGTATTTCAGGGCCATCGCCAATTAGTTCTCTTCTTCAAACCGAACCCATCGCAGCGAAGTCACTACAGGTCGAATCATATGCACTCAATACTAGCACCACACAGTCGCAAATGTCCCTGTATTAGGCATATCTAAAGCAAAGGCCGAAATATCTAAGGGTGTAGTCAAGCTTGCTTTCACATCATGATTTAACTCCAGCAAGTGCATTGAAGTTGAAGCTCTCATTCTATCCAAATTTACTTCTACAATACCACAGATACAAATAGAAGCACAATGGGTGAACGAGCAATAAACAAACACAATCTTCAGTTGGCAGATCCAGCTTATCATGCCAAACAAAATCGATACCCTGGTCGGTGCAGAGATATTTTTTGAATTGCTCAGCCCAGACAGACTTACTATCAAAGATAGGATCTTTGCTCAGTCTATCAAACTAGGATGGGTCATATCGGGAAGAACATGCGAAAACACAGTCACTTCATGTCACTTAGTAAATTCTGTTTTTGTATAATGTAAAATTGTGGTACAATCAGTCCAGTCGCGGCGGCCTGATAAGAATATTGATTTTTTCATTAAATCATAAGGTCGTCAGTGTCGTAGACACTAAAGAGGATATACCTAAAATGAAAGAAATTTTCATTATATTGTAATTAGTTTAGTAATTATTTATACATATCTTTAATAAAGTTTATTATCAATTGCTATTTGATCACTGTATAATTTGATGCACTTTATAATTTAATTTAAATCAAATATTCTCTGGGTGTTGGGTGCATCTCAATAGGGTAGGGGTTGTATGTAGAAACCACCAAATGTGTCTAGTATACCTCTACGTGCTAACACCCGGGCAACGATGTGAAGCATCGGCGAAATGCTAGAGGCGAGTGCAGTACACTATAAATGAGCAACGAGCAGAACAAATATAGAAACTAATAACCCAGGTGGTACACCTGTTGCTCAGGTAAATCCACCCTCTTCGGAGGTCGGTCTCATGGATTCTAAGGGAGACCATCCATTGCTATACTACAATTATTTTAACCAATCCCAAGACATGTTGGTGAATAAACAAGCTCAATTGAGTGACACAGAAAAGGATAATTCACATCCCTTCCAGAGGAGTAACAAAGTGGCGTATTCTCCGATAAGAGGCGGTAGTCCCTCCATTGGGGCCAGCAGCCACAATACTCGTTCTACAAACGAAGAAAAGCTTCACAATGAATTGTGAAAAGCTAATAATGCATTAGTTGAAGCCAACAATATAAATAAGCAACTGAATGTTACAATAGCATGGATGCAGGAGCATATGAAGACGCTTTAAAACGAAGTTAAAGCTCTTAAGCCAAAGGATGTCGATTCTACTCCTAACCAGAATACAACTCCACAAGAGTATCATACGGATGAAGAAGAATTAGCTCGAGAAACTGAGTGGATTAGATTTAAAGGTGGGAGAAAAAAAAGGAGACGGAATAATACGTCCTCCCCACCTCAATTAAAGGATAATGTTCCAAATATTATCCAGAAACAACCAAAAAAAGTACCTCCACCACCACCAATAGTAATAGATGAAGTCAAAGACTACGATGTACTCTATGAAAAAATCAAAACAATAACTACTACTGACAAGTTTAATGCAAAGATGATGAATGAAAACACCATCAAAATAAACTTAGAAGATGCTGAAACATACAGAAAAAATGACAAAAGTTTTAAATGAAGATAAACGTGCTTGGCACACGTTTGAAGATAAACAAACCAGACCAATTAGGGTCATGGCTAAAAACTTACACTCTACGTGTAAACCAGATAAAATAATTGATGACCTGAAAGCAAAAGGATTTAAGGCAACTGAAGCATCGATTAAGCTAGAACATAGAGGCAAAGTATCTCTCAACATGTTTATGTTGACCTTCGATAATGATGAAGATATCGAAAAAATTTATCAAATTAAGTACATCTTGGGGTGCAAAGTGGTTATTCAGCCTCTAAGAAGATCTAAGATTATACCACAATGTAAACAATATCAAGCCTATGGACATACACAAAAATATTGCAACAGGGAACCCAGATGTGGAACAACCGTGTGGCGGCGAACGCATGTGTGAATGCGTGAACCGCCACAAAGCCATAGATTAATTTAAGTTAGTAAATTAAGTCAGAAACAAATTGCTCATTAGTCCAGGAGACTAGATTGTAGTTACCCCTAAAATTTATTTTAAATAAAAAAAAAAATTTAAAAAAAATTATTAAATTTTTTTAAATAATCTCTAACAGGGTACTTTAAAATTAAATTATTTAAACTTTACAAATGTTGCAAAATATGACGCAGCATCTTTTGCAATACTTTTGATTTGAATTGGAACCTCCTTTACTACAAATTAAAAACGAATAATCACTACCAACAAATTTGGACTTTTCTAGTTGTTTATGTTGCCTAAAATAATGCGAAGCGAATCTTTCTCACATTTGTTGAAAAACATTTGAAAACTATTGTACATTTGGCTCAATTGAAGATTGTTTGAAATCAAATGTAAATTTCTAAATGGTTCCTGCTATTTTCAATTTGTAGCTAATAATACACAAGATAATTACTTCTACTAGTAGATTAAATAAATTAGATTTTAGCAGTACAACAGTACTGTATTGAAAATTCAAGTTTTTTAAAATAGCACAACTGTTTCCTCACTAGCGATTTAATGCAAAACGGCATTGCGTGACATTGCTTCAGCGTATTCCACTTTAAATCTTCGGGTTACAATACAATACAATATTTTATTATTATTTGATTACACAGTCTTATTTAACAACTTGAGCGTTACAATTATTATAGAGATCAGTTTTCAGAAACTTTACAACTATGGTAATATTTATTGATGTACATAGCTACCTATCTGTTTTTTTTTATTATTATTAATTATGTTTGAAAATTTATTATACAATACGATATTAGGAAAAACTAATTGAAAAACCTAATGTTTGAGACTTAACCTAGTCCTTATACTAAGACAATACAAACAGACAAATACATATAATTAGTTTAATATAATAATTGTTAAAACTGACAATATGTTCAGCTTATTTGTTAAATTCAGAGGAAAAACAACTTATAAGTGAGTTGGTATGATGTCTGCAACTGAATTCAAAATATGTATTTATATGATTTAAGTAATCATTAATAGATGAAACATTAGACATGATATGGAGGCGCCGAGTTGAGAAATATCGTGGTTTACCGTGTATAATTTTTAAGCACTTATTTTGTATTATTTGTAATTTTTTGCGATGGGAATTGGCACAGAAACTCCATGCCGGAAAACCATAAGTAATAGTAGGTCGTATTACTGACGTATACAATAGTAATTTACTCTTCTTAGATAGATTTGATCTTTTATTGATTATAGTGAATAAAGCATCTTAATTATTCGCTGTGATTTTTCTATAACTAAGTCTACATGATTTTTAAATGTTAATTTTTTATCGAGATTGATACCTAAATATCTTACGTTTTTATTCCACTGAATAACTGAATCATTGAATTTTAATATATTGTTGTTAGGCAGATATCTTGCTGCTCTTCTTCTCGTGAAAAATATAGCTTGTGTTTTTCACAGTTTAAGTTAATATGCCATTTTTAGCAGTAATCTATAAGTGCGTCAATATTATGTTGAAGCTTATTAATAATAGTATCAGGACAGCTTGAAGATGTATATATTGCAGTGTCATCTGCATATAAGGCGTAATCTGAATCGACTCTAAAACTAGATTGAATATCAGCTGTAGAAATGCTGTAGAGTGTAGAAGACAGCACTGCGCCTCGAGGAACACCGCTAATTACACTTCGAAATGTTAATGTTTTATCGTCAATACATATAAAGAAGAAGCGGTTGCTAATAAAGCTTTCAATTAATGGATGTATTCGAGGCTTACCTGTCAGACAGTCTTGTTTTTTATTATTTTTCGTCAAAAATAAATAATTTTATATTTTATATTGGCTAATTTAAAATATTTATATGTACATACATAAAACAACATGATTTGATACTCAACATGATTTGATTTTTGTTTCTCAAATCTGGATTTATTCGCACGAAATTACAGAATTCAATTTGCCGAATTACAATTTTAAAGCTTGCTGTAATGATAATTACCGCGCCGGTAAAGATGGTGTATTTATAAAAAAAAAGTATACATTTGTAACATGTTATATTAGTAATTGGGGTTCAGCTGATGTCCTTAGTTTAAACATTCAGTTAGATAAAGATTTTTGGACTTTTCTATGTTTTTACCGCTTTTGTAATAGCGATCTTAACGTTTTTTGTAATGATTTGGATAATTTGCTGGATACAATTAACAATAATAATATAGTTATCTTAGGTGATCTTAATATCAATATATTAGACAACGTAAGTAGTTTCAACTACCAAACAATGCTTGCATCATATGGATTCCTCAGTGTCTCAAACAATCCAACTAGGAAACTATCATGTCTAGATCATGTATTTGTGAAATCCAATAATACTTACAATTTTAGTATTGATAACTAACTTCCTATTCATTTTTCGGATCATAATTTAATTACACTTAATATTTTTGCATCATCGAAAAGACCTGTTGCATGTTATGCGGAAAGTATTTCTAAAGTAAATTATTTTCTAAAGTAAACTTAGAGATCGTCTCCTAGTGGAAAACTGGAACCTTGTTTATTATGAAAAGGATTGCAATACAGCATTCAACATTTTCTTAAAAATTCTCAATTATCATATTGATTTTTCCAAAGACACAATTACAAATCGCAATAATAAGAAGTTAAAGCCCTGGATGAATTCTTACCTTTTATGTCAAATTAATAAACTAAAACATTTTTCAAAAAAACTAAGAAAATATCCTAATAGCGCTCGGTTAAAAAATTATGTTCAAAAACTTTATAAACGCGTAAATATTAATGTTAAACGGGTAAAAGATTATATTATAAAAATAAATTTGAATTAATTGGAAATAATCCTAAGCTTATGTGGAAGGAAATTGACGATATTTTGGGTAGAGGTACATATAAAAACCAGATAACGCATATTTATAAAAATCAATCTAATACTCTACTTACTGATAATCAAAATATATGTAATGAGTTTAATAATTTTTTTATAAATGTATCTTCAGAGCCAACTTCTGAAATTATTCTTAATAGTACTAATAACAGTGTAGAGCAAAAACGGTTTATTCTTGGAAACCGAGAAAATTATGGTACTTCTTGCTATTTTGAGGAAATCAATTCTTTAGAGATTCTATCTGAAATTCAGAAGTTAAAAAACAAACACTCTAAAGGATACGATGGAGTAGTAGTTGTTAAAAACTGTGCTTGGTATTTGGTTGACATATTAAGGTTTTTATTTAATCTCAGCTTAAAGAGTGGAATTTTTCCAGTCGCTTTGAAAATAGCTGTTGTTATTCCGATTTTAAAAAATGGTGATGCTCTGCATATGAATAATTACAGACCAATCTCCTTATTGAGTACATTTTCCAAATTATTTGAGAAATTAATTAAACGACGATTGATCTCATACCTTGGTAAAATTAAATTTTTTAATGATCACCAATTTGGATTTACAGCTGGAAAATCTACGGAGGAAGCTCTCTTAGATTTTTTGAGTAATATTTAACTAGCCATTAACAACTCTCAAAAATGCTCCGCCGTATTTATGGATATTTCAAAAGCTTTTGATACTGTTAACCATGGCATACTCATTACAAAATTGTCAAGTATTGGAGTTAGAGGAATGGTGTTGGATTGGTTTATCAGTTACCTTCGTAATCGTAGCCAAATTGTTAAAGTTAATAACGCAAACAGTCTTCCAGGTAATTTGAGATGTGGTGTTCCTCAAGGCTCAGTTTTGGGACCTTTATTATTTTTAATTTATTTTAATTCCGTTTTTGAAATAAATCTCACTGGCTGTGCTACAGCGTTCGCAGATGATTTGGCTTTAACATATGCGTCTAATAATTACCTAAAAATTAAACAATTTATTGAAATTGACTTACACATTTTAAGTAAATGGTTTTTCTATCACCGACTAGTTGCGAGTGACAAATCTAGAGTTTTGCATTTTAGACGACCTGACACAACAGTTGATCAAAACTTTTTCAAGTATCATGTATACTCATGCGATAAGAATTCATGTTTTGGTCAGTGTTTTGATTTACCCTGCGTAAACGAGTTTAAATACTTAGGTGTAAAAATTGACTCACGGCTAAATTGGTCCTCCCACCTAACTAATATCAGGAAAATTGTTATTACTGCGGTGCATAAATTTTATAATCTTCGACCTTTATGTCCATCTTATATTTTAAGAAGGTTATATCATGCTCTTGTAGAATCCATTATAATGTATGGGATAACTAGTTGGGGTGGAATTTACTTTGCCAATATTGTTGATCTTTTTATAGCGCAAAAAAGAATTGTGAAATTAATTTACGCTCGTCCGAAAACTACACCCACAATTCCGCTTTTCCGTGAGCTGAATTTGTTGCCACTGAGGTATCTATATGTATTTAAAGTATTGAAAATGTTTTTTGTTCGCAGCAATAGTTATCATAATCGAATAAATCATGCGCATAATATGAGAAATCCAAACAATTTTATCGGTCTTCGTTGTAATAATATAAAGTTTAGGAGATTTTATCTATATATGGCACCGTTTTGGTTCCATCTTTTACCTAACCACGTGAAAATACTTCCATCTATGCAGAAACACAAATTTAACAGAGAAATTCGGACTTGGCTGCTTGGCATGGATAATATTGAGCGATATTTTTAGCATTAGAATTGAAGTATGCTATATTCCAATGTGTCTTCGTGTAAAAAATGTATATAATGTAATAATAACTGAGCTTGTATATTGTAGAAAATTATTATTATTTTATACTGATATCCAAAGAATATTATATTAATTTTATTAATAGTTTGTTTTTAATTGCTCCACTACAGACGTAATGTCTAAAGGAGCTTTACTCTATTTCAAATTTTTAAATTGTTTTGCTTGTAATTAGCTTTCATTATGTATATATTTTATTTAAAATAAAGATAATAATAATAATAATAATAATAACATACGAGTCGTGCTTTTTGCTAAAATTCCTCAACTGCCCAGAACCTGTGAGGCCTTTTCGAAGATGACGTAAATTGGGCGAATCTCATCATATATTGGAAATTTGGTTAATCGTCCTGTTTGGATCGAATGGATGTTCAAAAATTGTGGTTAATCCTTTGTCTTGTAACAGATACCCTGTTGCCATTGGGTGTCCAAAAATTGATATAAATAAATAAATAAATTATTTTAATAATATAGGCGGGGAAATTTAGAATTATCATTTTATATATTAAACCGTTATGCTAGACTCTATCGAATGCTTTTTCGATATCAAATAGAAGAAGCCCAGTAGAAAGCTTATTGAATAAGTTATTCCTGATGGTATTCGTCAGTCTATTTAATTGATGGGTGATGGAATGTTCATCCTGAAATCCAAATTGTTCTTTTGGGAGAACATTATTTGATACAATAAACTGATTTAATCTTTTAAGGATGGACCAGTTTACCCAGAGAACTTAAAAGACTTATGGGCCTGTAACTGTTTGGGCTGTTCCTATCCTTTCCAGATTTATGAACTGGTACTACACGGGCTATCTTCCATTTATTAGGAAAGTAGGAGAGCCTGTAACATGCATTGAAAAGTTTGGTCAAAAATACTATGGCTTTACGAGAAAGATTTTTAATTAATCGATTGTTTAAGTTATCTGCCCCGGGTGCTTTATTTATTTTCAGTTTCCGGATATAATTTCGAAGTTCACTGGATTTTATTATCATCGAACTATTCAATTTACTAAAACCAGTCGAGAATTTATTATCAAAATAACTTTTAGTGTTACCTACAACACCACTGTCAGTGATATTATTTTGGTAAGCTTCAAAGTTATCAGCGAAGCCTTGGTTTGTGAGTATAGGTTTATGATTATGATAACGTGTAGGTAAACGCCGAGTTCGTTTTCTCAGAAACTTGGATAGACTCCACATTTTGTTTGTGTTATTATTCTTATTGATATCAGCTAAGATTCTTTGAAATCTAAGATTCCTAATATATTGGATTTCAGCCCTGATTTTTTCGTTTAATACTTTAACGATTGCTTTAAGGTACGTATTACGAGTTCTTAGATATTGCCGATGCCGCACGTTGCGTAATTTTATTAACATTTTAATTTGATCAGGGATAGTTAGTGGGTGAGCATCTTTATTTTTATTACTAAAGTTAGGAATGGCTAAGCCTTTGGCTTTAAATATAATATTATTGAAAAATTGAATAAGTTCATCTATTTGTTTCCGACATTGTATATTCAGAATTGGTGACTTTGATGTTAAATTAATATTATTATTGATATGACATCTAAACAAAGACCAATCAGCTAGCTGGTAATTAGGAATACTGATTGTTTTATTGATTTGAATATCACCATAGTTCATTTCGAATAAAACAGGAAAATGTTCCGACCTAAGTTCATATTTAGTTTTTAAATCGGATATAATGCTGTTATTGTTTGTTAATAAAAAATCTAGTACAGAGCCGTATTTTGAATTAGGAGAAAAGTAAGTGGATTCCGCAGGGTTTTCAATTACAAAATTACTATTAACTAATTCATTATACAAGACTATTCCGGCTCTATTACTTTTAAAGTTATCCCAACGCCTGTGTTTGGAATTAAAGTCACCACTGATCAGATAATATAAGTTAGATTTAGTTAGTATTTGTATGTCACTAGCAAAATCTTTTAAGATCGCATTTGATGTTCCACCGGGGAAATAAGCAGCTACAATTATAACTTCACCAAATGGAATACCAATAGTAATGGCCAAGGCTTCTATTATTTTTAAGTTAAAGGCAGGCAATAGAGTGTGATTAACCAATTTATTCATAATAATAGCTACTCCAACATGTGGCGCACGCAATCTATCTAGTCTGTAAACCTTGAACTTAGGATGGTACACTACATTATCTGGTTTAAGCCAAGTTTCTGTCACCAAGGCAATGTGAATTTTATTATTAATAAGAAAGTCAAATGTTTCATCTATTTTGTTAGTTAAACTAGTAGCGTTCCAAATACAACAATTTAGCCGCTTCATCATTATTTAAGATTATGTAGATATTTAATTGACAGTCGGAAACATACCTCGAACTGTTCTGTTTTATTTGAACATTTTGACAAATTGCAGAGAATATCGCTTATAAGTGATTGAAGCTCCGATTCTGTAAATAAATTATTATTGTTAGTATTATAAGTATTATTGTTATTAGAATTAATAAAATTGATATTATTATTTGACATGGCTGGCTGCGCTTGATTCCTGAGACGAACGAAAATTATTATCACTTCTATTGCGAGTATTCAAGCTGTTATCAAAAATAGAATTACATGTTGATTGTAGAGTATATTTAGGTTTCGGAAGATCTGGAAACTCCTTTGTGTTGGTTAGGTTTGGATGTTGAGTCCTTCGGGTTTGTAGATTATGTATTTTCCGGTTTATGAGAATATTCTCTTTGATGAATTGATATTCTTTTAATTTAGTACAATCTTTTGAACTGGTGAGATGGGCGGCACCACAATTAGCACATTTGTAATTAACCGGATCCAGATTACATTCACTTGTTAAATGGTTTGCACTGCATTTACCACACTTTAATTTTTTGTTGCAATGAGATGAACCGTGCCAAAACATTTGACAACGGCGACATTGAATCGTTAAGTTTGTATTATTAGAGTAGTGTGAAAAACGCACTGCTGTATGGTGAATATGTTTAATTTTGTGCAGCATTTCCATTTTTACATGATTATTTTTAAATTTAACCAGAAAGAATTTAAAAACTGTTTTGGCATCAGGTAATTTTTTATAAATTGTATGAATACTGATGATGTTATCTTGATCGATACTGTGTTGATGTAGTCCAGTTTTTATATCATCATGGCTAAAGTCAGATGGCAATCCAGTGATGCACACCTTGAAAGGTTGATCAATAACAGATCTGAATGTGAAATGCTCAACGTTATTTGCTTTAAGTTGTTCTAGGATATTTTGATAATTATCATTTTCGTAAACCATAATTTTTATGCCAATGCTCATAATTTTTACCAAATATTTGGTAATATTCAATTAAGCCAGCAACTGTTTAATTTGGGTATAACTTTGACCTTCTACAACAATAGATGGTAATGTGGTATATAAATTTTGTTATTTTTGTTATTATTCAACTTTGTTAAATCATCGGTTGGATTATCGCCTGACAATGATAAACAATCAAAACGGTTATCAGTTGAAATATTTGCTTGTGTATTTATAGTTTCTGTTTTCATGACGATTTCATTGACCAAATTATATGATGCGGTAGCGTTTTTAACAGAAACGTTAATTTTATTGGGCATTGTACTTCCGGACGGAATTAATAGATTGTTTTGCTTAAGTAATTCAAGATTATTACATTTAGCTTGTTTAAGCGATTTTATTTTATTTAAATATGAGGCGGCGGTATTTCCGTCACCATTGTTTTTAACAAGCGGCTTTCTTGCTGTTTTGGTTGATCAAACTAATCCGTTAAGTGTTCGCACAATAATATTACACGATTTGATATCACTACACGACACTGTACTAAATAATTATTATTATTTCACTTTTTATTTTATTAATTATTTGTTATATATTAACACAAATAAATATAAAATTAGAATAATTTGGTGTGTTTCGCTACAACGACCAAATTGAACTCCAATGTTCGGGTTAACACAGAATTCAGAAATTTAATTTAATTACTTTTTCTCAAACATTTTAATGGTTTAGCGTAAAATCGTGAAATCATTGTGTTTGAGTTAAATAAATATTAATTTTCCAATATTCCATATAATACGAAGGCAAGCTGCGATTTGTGAGCATGTATCTATTAATAAACATATCGTAAATTTCGGATATGATCTCGAGTATACAAACTCGAATATTTTTGTTAATGTGGTTACTGGCTAGTTACTCAATACTATACACGACCATCGAAAATTTTTATTCGTAAATTTCGAGCAATTTTTAAAATTTTGAAAAAAATTTAAAATCCACAAAAAATTTCAACGACATAATGCACACTATTGCACATACTGAATAGAATGTTAAGTTAAGAACTTGTGCCCAGTTGCAGTGGCCTGATGGAAACTTGGATTTTTTCGAAACTTGATTAATCCTTTTCATTCATATTAATTGAAAATTCAGAACCTTATCTCTGAATTATTTGTACCAAAAGGTATCGGTGTTACCTCAACTAGTCCCGGAATATTACAAAATTTTGAACTTTCTGTAAGTCGGCACAACATTAATCTAACGTTCCAAGTCTAAGATCAGAACTCTTAATATGTACACTGAAAAAAACTATGGGTAAAATTCCCTAGTTTTGACGTGTTTTTTAACCATAGTTATAGGCGTTTTTGGGACAACAAGAAATTCTTGTTACATGTTCTATATTTTTCTAAACTATCAAATGGACGAAATTTCTGATTATATAGGAAATTAAACTATTTTAAGAAATGTAATGGAACAGATTGTGTGGAATTTTACCTATAGCACACATTCGAGAGAAAAGCAGTACACATAGAAATAAATTACTAATAATATAAATAAAACTCCTATAGGTTTGGCAATATCAAAAATAATTGGGCCGTAAAAGCAACAACTTTTATTGATAGAAATCCCATTTACACTGCCAACAAGCCTATACTGATTGTCACCAGATTTAACGAAAAAGGACCAATGCACATACTTATATCCAGTTAATATTGGAGCTCAGTCTCGACAAAGATGTAGGTTTACTATACTCTCAGGAATATTATAGGTGGTATGCCAAAACTTTTAAGTGATTTACCTATAAAAGAGTAATTGTAGGACTCACCTACCTATTTAGATAGGTGGATATTTATTTCTCAATTTTGTTAATATAAATCTGAATATAATGGCGTATACGTTCATTTTAATATTATATTATTTTATTATACACACATGAATAAAATACAAAAACAACTTTTTATAATAAATTAAAATCGTGTAACTAAAGCTGTTAACATTTGTTTATTCTTTATTGCCCTCGCATCCATTTTATCGTAAGCGTGCAAGTAATAGGCAAACAAATGGCTTCAATCAATATCGTTTCAACATTAATTGGAAAAGATAAAAAAAATATTTGAAAGAGATACAGCTGCACAAAAGTTGAGCTATCCTGACGTATGGTGATGGCTGCGTCAGAATTGCTGACTTCCGATGGTGTTGTTACGATATCTAAAATTAAAAAGAAGATTAACAAATTTTATTTGACCGGTTGATTTTTTTGCAAACAAAATCAGTATTCGCTGAGTTTGGTTGAAACAGCTCTTACCAGTAGTACAACAGTTGTGCTCTGCAATCCGCTTTTTGATAATGCTTTAGTTTAACAAATGAGAGGCCATCTTTTTCTTCATCTGCAAAGAAATAGTAGAGCAAACAAAAAAAAACAGAAGGGGTGAGGTTAAGTTTTATCAAAATTAGGCATTCCAACAAATTATATTCATAAGCCAAGATATCTTCATTTTTACTTCAAACATTAAATATTAAGATTCAGTTTATTTGTAATAGATTCCAGTTATTTTATTCTTAATTTAAATATTGTTTTATTATATTTAAACCTACTGCAACTTGATATTTCATATTTCACAATATATTTATTAAATTTATATGTATTCACTATTTTTAAAATTTTTGTTATTAAAAAATGTCGAACTATGAAATTACAAATCTATATGCAAAAAACGTATTTTGAAAACTCAACCAAAAAAGACACAAGTGCACCTATTCGATCGAAAATCACAATAAGAACTATGCTGCAACAAGCATTTGTTTTCAATTAGATAAAAACCTTTACAATATTCATATACCTACATACATTACAGGAGAAGTACCAATAGATAATGAAAAATTACTCTAACTTTAATTACTTTATACCAATAAGTTTAGTAATATTACTATTTTTATAGATTTACAATAATTCGGTTTCTTCTACCAAATAAGATGGCCGACCAATATAGATTGTTGGGGTACCCATAATGAACCACCTCAAAATAAATATTGCGTTTATGAAATTTTGCAGAGGACTCTATGGCATGACGAAATTTGCAAATATGGCGTTTGATTAAATTAGAAATACATAACTAATTTATAATTTTATTAATTAATTTACTTACCTGCGTAGTAGCACATATAACTTGATTATAACTTTAAGCGAATTGTAGTTAAACTTCTCTCGCTTAATTTGTACTGTTTTATTTAAAATAAACAGCGCTAAACTACGTTCCAAAATAAAACACTAAATTTGTATATTTCAATAATTATTAAATGGCACTTTAAAAGAGCGTTAGCGGAACTATATTTATAGGTAAAATGTCTAATAATTTAGTTGAGCTCATTAATTGTCTAAACTTACTATATTTATTGCGATACAACCAATATCGAATAGGGTTTTTATCTAAATAATGTAATACCTATCCAAACTAAAAATTTATTTAGAATATCCAAAATATAATGGAAAATTACCTGTAGACTATTTCGTTTTCAACAATATGATTAGAAATTATGTCTTGTAGCTTGGAAACATTTCTTTAAATTTAGGAAAATACCCTAAATCATATTTTTCTATATTTTATTTGCTTAAGACCAATACACATTTTTCTCAGTGTAATCTAAAAAATTTCGAATAATCTGGATGTCAAGCAACTCTTTATAATCATCCTCAATAAAACCTCACATTTTTTGCATTTCGACTAATGAATGCGATGCCACCTGAAAATAAATATAACATTTGCAACATCATCACATCAGGTAAAATTGAAAATCCTGATATTGATTGAGCTCGTGGGAAATTCGAATTAATTATTTTTGTCTGTATATTATGTAGCTGTATTTAAAAAAAAAAAATAAACACAACTAACATACAAATAAAATTGGCTGAGGATTAATTTGATGTTTGATTAACAGCACAAAAGCTTCACCGCAGTAATACACCAAAAGTCATTGTTTGTTTATGATATGTAAGGACGAAAACACCCAAACTATATCCATAAATTTAAACAGAACTACATATACTATACTGGGTTTAATACAAAAATTTTATTATGAAAATAAATTACCATAAATGGAGGTCAACAATTCACTTGCCATCCACAATAGAGACAATATGAACTTGTATTTTGTTTGTGTTTGTCCATGTTCTAGCTATACTCGTAAAAATGTAAAAAAAAGTTGACGACCAAAAACATAAAAAATTAATTCTTATCTACGAGTATTAAACACATAATAATACTGTACGGTTGTCCAAATTATAAACAGTCGTAATATTCTGTCTCTTTAACAATTTTAATTATCTAAAAATTAAACAATCAAAATAAAACAACGTAATTTAATAGTTGCTATAAATAATTAAACAAATTAACTATGCTTTAGACTGTATAAACTAAAAAATAATCAGAATCACGCAAACGTTTGTTTGTTCAACTAAACTGCTACAGAGAGAATAATGGATTTACATAAAAATCTATTAAAATTCAATTTATCTTTCGAGTGCCATATACAGTACCGTAAATCCATATTACGCCAATCATTCCTTATTGAGCATAAATCTTAAATAAACATTCAAAAAACTGTACCACCACCATCCATCCAAGAAGCATAATCATCAAAATTGTAAATGATTCCTCGTTTATATAGTTGGAACTTTTTTGTGTGCTTTATGTTTGTGTATCTCCTATATTTACGGCAAAATAAACGAATACACATAAAACTTCAATTGAAACCCATTTATATACATTTTCAAATCCCTTCAAAATAAAAAAAAAGCTTAAATGAAAATCAACTATTTTCATCTCATTTGTGACAGATAAAAATTATTCATTTCGATTGATTATTTTTGTGCTTTTTTTATGGAGCTTTTATGTTGTTTGGTGTGCGGTGGAAATAACATTAGATTAAGGAAAAAAAAAATCAGGTAATGAAGAGAAAAATAATTTTTGTTATTGAGCCAAATAGAGAAACGTAATACAAACAAAGATACACTAATAACGTTATAAATCCTTTTCTAAATTATCATCGTGACAGAGAAAATTATTTAATTTAACTTTGATTAAGAGTAATGATTCTTGAGTTTGGTGAATAAGAAATGAGAAGAGATTTGAGAAATGGTTATACGTGTGTGGTTTCAACAAAGAGATTAGTTGCTTTTTGGGGAAAAGAAAGAAGCATTAATTTGATTTCTTTACACTAGCAAATGAATGAGCGCGCGCAGTGATTCCTTAGTTTACAATTGATTTTTAAATGGCAAAAAATCGAATCTAAACAATTTTTCTTCTTAGTTTTTATATTAATATAAAGTTAGCCAACAGTTTTATCCTTTAAAAAACAAAAATAATCAAAAGTAATAATTTCTAAGGCTTTTCTTTATATTTCTCATAGATTTCCGGAGTTAAAAAATCCTAGGGGTCCCAGGTATTTGGATACAAAGAAAAATTACTGTAAATTCCTTAAATTCGCGATTATCTAACTTATTTTAAAATATTGTGCAGATTGTGTTGGTGTAGTTAAATTAACAATTTTTTTTTGTGGTGCTGAAAATCAGTGTTTTAAAACACTTATTGGTATGTACAGTTTAGTTTAACCCAAATTAGTGAACCCAGTGCCCGACGGTATAGCTGGGTCCCTTGCCCAACTAATCGGAGTAAATATAGTTGGTAGTCTTCAAGAATAGAGAAAAATCTACGTAACCGTATATTATAAGGACGCTACCTGAGGAACGTCAGGACACTTCTGGAGCCGTCGCTGGAAGTGACAGCATACGAGCCGATAGTGAGTATCGTGCGAACATATTACACTATTACACATTTAGAAACTGACACAACATGTCACAGTCGAACATGACACCAAATTTTTACACACAAATACGCAAACATACATATAACTGTCACCACTGTTCAGAATTTTACGGATCAGCGCCGAGCAATTGTTAGGAATGGCCTTCTTTCCGGGTTTGTTCTTCAGCAGATTCGGGATGAGCCGAAGAAATAAATAGTGGCCAAAGTGTACAACATGCACCAAATACAAATTTACACACATAATTAGATGACGTAGCACAATCAGAAACATTAACACAATAGCTTACACACATTTTTCAAAACACACTTCCACAATAGACTGGATTAAATCTAACATTAAAACCACAAGGACCAAAAATACATATATTAAGGAAACTTGCACAAACAGTTCACATAATTAACACCAATATTTTACCTGCTTGTGTTAGTGCTGATGCAACATTTGGTGAGATTCACAATTTTATATACTATGCTGCTGTGACTGCGGTTAAATTTATGGGTGGTACAGTTATCAATCCCAATTATCCTAACGTGTCACCTTTGATGCCAGGTTGGGAGCGCAGATTGCAAGATAAAATTGAGAGAATTCATCAGGAAAAAACACAAATACACTCAACACATGAACCTTCAAACAACACAATCATTAAGTATACAGATACACTTACACAAAAACTTTCGGCTTTTTCCAGTCGTATTGCACGGTACAGGCGAAGTCGAGAGAGAAAAATACAGAACAAAATATTCTCACAAAATGAGGGAACATTCTATAGAGAACTTGCAAAACACGATACAGAGAACACTGATGCACAGCCACCTTCCTCTGGAGATTTACACAAGTTTTGGTCTGGAGTCTGGGAAATAGGTGTCTCACATAATAGTAAGGCGTCTTGAATCGAAGATGAGACGACCAGAACACACAATATACCCCAGATGATTTTCCCGAGTATCGAACACACAAAACACACTTACAGACATCATAAATCATACACATAATTGGAAAGCCCCCGGTACAGTCGCTGGAATTTCTTGTTCTGCAACATTAATTGGCATCCATCGACTTTTTTAAATCTGCTATATCTAGAAGCAATCGTCCGAACCTGTCACTTTTGAACATTCTTTCGTAACCTCTGATTAAAGTTCTTTGCTTTCTTCGTTAAAAGTTTCGTCTTGTCCCATTCCATTTGTAATATGATGGTACAGCGGCATATACCAACGTTTTTGCACATGAATCACTATTACAAAGTTGAAAAAATGCAGTTAATGTGCTTACCCTCCCTGCAGTTTCCATTGTAAAATATACTAGTTGACCATCGAAAACACAGTACTGAATTGATCTTTTGCACTGCTAATGGAAGTAGCACCAAATAATATTATTTGAAAGCAAGCATTGCACGCTCTTATATTTTGTAGAAAATGTTTTGATTCCGGAGTTTAACTAGTCAATTAATTAAATAATTCTGGTGGAGGCACTCCCAGTGGTGGTAATCGAATTTATCCAGTCAAGCAACATATTCCTGGTGCTTCTCTACTGAATTTCTTGGTACCGCAGAACTGACACACGACATTTTTGCCAATTAAAATCTGTTTGTGTTTGTTGTACTCTTTAGAGGGATCATGTGCCGCCATGCAACGTCTTGGCGTAGGCTTCCCCGATGATCTTTTGTTTGATTATGTTGTTTTTGCTTAGAATTATGGGTTGTTTGATGTCGATGGACAGGTTTGAGTTTTGCAAACGCCCCATTACTCGTAATAGCCCTTTGTCATCATACACTGGGTTTAGTGATGATAGTTTACTACTCTTGTGTAGCTTCTTAGATTTTTTTTAAATATACAATATCTTGGCCGACATCTTGCTCTTGGCTTAATTTAAAAATTAAGGTCTCCACTCGCTGCAGTTCTTGCCCTGTTAGCGAACCTTTGTTGATATTTTTGTGCGTGCTGTTGTCGATAAATCGCAAACAATGTGCGGCTATGCGCCTTATTTTGTTGTACGCTGAGACCTTGTTAAATACTTCTGAGAGAGGGTGTATTTCCTTTATAACGGTCACTACCGCTACTTTCTCTTCCAGTTCTGGTTGCACATGCTGCTGTACTTCTGGTAGGTTGTCTTCCGAATTGTGGGTCAGGGCTCTCTCCCATTGCGATGTGGTTGTTCCCAGGAACTCTGGTCCGTACCACCATAATTTGTTGTTGATGAGTTCCTTAGGTGTTATGCCACGTGAAACAATATCCACCGGGTTGTCTTGAGATTTCACGTGTTGCCATGTCATTGACGGTAATGTTTTCTTGATGGTTGATCTTGATCCAGCAAAGTGTGACAGTTGAATCGGACCAAGCGTATGTATGCGGCATTGATAGCTTTGTTTTGATTGAAGCAACTCGTATTTTGGATATTAACAGCTGAGTTGTTACTTCGCTGGACGCGTCTATAGTACGGAAATAGACAGACGCAGCGTAAGCGTATCCTGAGGCATCAGCAAATCCGTGTAGTTCCTTTCGTCCTATTGTTCGTCTGTTCACCCATCTCGGTATTCTTATATTTGAAATTTCACTTAGTTCATCTTTGTAATTTAGCCATTTAGTTCGTATCTTCTCTAGTAATTGTTTATCCCAGTTTATTCCGGTTATCCAAACTTCCTGCATCATAATTTTAGCCACATTTGTTATTCGTAACAGCCATCCTATAGGGTCGAATAACATTGATGACTCAGATAGCATTGAGAGTTTTGTGGGCTGGTTAGTGAACTCCAAGCAGGCTATATTGAATTCAAAAAACCTGTTTGGGGGTTGTATAAAGTCCCTCGAGTTTTAATGCAATCGTTAAGTTTGATTTGAATGTTCCCGTCGGCTCGTTGCTCTTGGGGGATTTGACTTGTTACTTCGGGCGTGTTGGATTTCCATTTTTTTAACTGAAATCCACCTTGAGCTGTGAGCTATCTTAGTTCTTGTAGCGCTGTTAGTGCTTCCTCGAGAGTGTCTGGCCCTGTGAGCAGGTCATCTACGTAGAAGTCTATTATAATAATGTTAGCTGCTGTGGGGTGTGTATTGGCTCCTTCCTAGGCTAGTTGTAATAAAACTCTTACTGCTAGATACCGCCTGCAGTAGTGTAATATGTTACCGTGTTAAATCTATAAGCTTTTATTGGCTGGGCAGGGTTACTTCTCCATAATATTCATTTGTAGTCTCGGTCTTTTTTATTAATCCACACTTGGCGATACATTTTTTTAATGTCGGCAATCATCACAACTTGTTTTCGCCAACGCAGTAATATATCGGCCAGCTCTTCCTGAAGTTTGGAACCGGTCATCATGATGTCATTTAGGGATAGTCCACTTGTTGTTTTGGAGGATGCATCAAGCACTAATAGGAGTTTGGTTGTTGTGCTGTTTTCTTTCATCACACCATGATGAGGTATGTAATATATGTTTTCAGCTAATTCGTCTTCCGGTGTTTCCTGGACCAACTCCATGTGGTTTAACTCGATGAATTACTGCATAAATTTATGATAAAGCTGTTTGTATGCGGAATCTTTAATAAATCTTCTTTCGATTAATAATAACCTTGAAACAGCCTTTCTCCTTGATTCTCCAAATTTACCTTGGTTATCCTTGAATGAAATTTGTAATATATATCGCTTATAATGACATCGTTCTACTGTTCTCTGAAAAAGCTCTTCAACCTTATTTTTTCCTCAGTGGGACTTTCGTTGCTCAGGAATGTTGTCAAACTGGAAACTTTAGGTATTGAGATTTTAGCTGAAACTGATAAATCGGCCTTAGCACCTCTTGCCAGAGTATTGAATACACCTTCCGATAGTACATATAGTAGTTGGCCTACTAAACCATCCATCGAGCCCAAAAACTGCCCCTATCCAGGGGAATAAATCAGCCTAAAAATTTTTTATTTCAATTGAGATTTTAGCTGAAATTGATAAATGGGCTTTAGCACCTCTTGCCAGAGATTTTAATTCACCTCCGGATAATACATGTAGTAGTTGGCCTACTACTCCATCTATCAACCCCAAAAATTTCCCCCTATCCAGAGGAATAAATTAGCCAGGAAACGTTATATACTAATTGAGATTTTTGCTGAAATTGTTAAATTGGCCTTAGCGCTCTTTGCCAGAGATTTGAATTCATTTTCCAATAGTACATGTTGTAGCTGAGCTACTAATCCATTCATAGATTCTAAAAACTATCGCCTATTCAGCGGAATAAATAAGTTTGGAAACTTTCGGTATTGAGATTTTAGCTGAAACTGATAAATCTGCCTTAGCACCACTTCACAGAGATTTGAATACACCTCCCGATAATACATATGGTAGCTGGCCTACTAATATATCCATCGAGCCCAAAAACTCCCACCTATCCAGGGGAATAAACTAGTTTCGAAACTTTTTATACCAATTAAGATTCTAGCTGAAACTGGGAAATGGGCCTTAGCACCTCTTGCCAGAGATTTGAATTTACTTTCCGGTAGTACATATGATAGTTGGCCTACTAATCCATCTATCGAACCCAAAAACTACCCCCTATCCAGGGGAACAAATTAGCCTGGAATTTTTTTATCCCAATTGAGATTTTAGCTGAAACTGATAAATGGGCTTTAGCACCTCTTGCCAGATTTGAATTTAGTTGCCGATAGAACATATAGTAGTTGGCCTACTAATCCATCTATCGAGCCCAAAAACTTCATCCTATCCAGGGGAATAAATTAGTCTAGAAACTTTTTATACCTATTAAGATTCTAGCTGAAACTGGGAAATGGGCCTTAGCACCCCTTGAAAGAGATTTGAATTGACTTTCTGATAGTACATGTAGTAGTTGGACTACTACTACAATTACCGAGCCCAAAAACTACCCCCTATCCAGGAGAATGACTTACCATGAACATTTTTTATCCTAATTGAGATATTAGCTGAAACTGATAAATGGGTTTTAGCACCTCTTGCCAGAGATTTGAATTCACTTTCCGGTAGTACATATAGTAGTTGGCCTACTACTTTATCTATCGAGCCCAAAAACTACCCCCTATCTAGGGGAATAAATTAGCCTGGAATTTGTTTATCCCAATTGAGATTTTAGCTGAAACTGATAAATGGGCACCTATTAAGATTTTAACTGAAACTGGGAAATGGGCCTTAGCACCCCTTGCCAGAGATATGAATTGACTTTCTGATAGTACATGTAGTAGTTGGTTTACTACTACAATTACCGAGCCCAAAAACTACCCCCTATCCAGGGGAATGACTTGCCATGGAAATTTTTTATCCTAATTGAGATATTAGCTGAAACTGATAAATGGGTTTTAGCACCTCTTGCCAGAGATTTGAATTCACTTTCCAATAGTACATATAGTAGTTGGCCTACTAATCCATCTATCGAGCCCAAAATCTTCATGCTATCTAGGGGAATAAATTAGTCTAGAAACTTTGTATACCAATTAAGATTCTAGCTGAAACTGGGAAATAGGCCTTATCACCCCTTGAAAGAGACTTGAATTCACTTTCAGATAGTACATGTAGTAGTTGGTCTACTAGTACATCCATCATGCCCAAAAACTACCCCCTATCCAGGGGAATAACTTAGCCTGAAAATTTTTTATCCCAATTGAGACTTTAGCTAAAACTGATAAATGGGCTTTAGCACCTCTTGCCAGAGATTTAAATTTACTTTCCGATAGTACATATAGTAGTTGGCCTACTAATCCATCTATCGAGCCCAAAAACTTCATCCTATCCAGGGGAATAAATTAGTTTTGAAACTGTGTATACCAATTAAGATTCTAGCTGAAACTGGGAAATTCACTTTCGGATAGAACATGTAGTTGTTGGCTTACTACTACATCCATCGAGCCCAAAAACTCCTCCCTATCCAGGAAAATAAATAAGCCTGGAAACTTTTTATCCCAATTGAGATTTTAGCTGAAACTGATAAATGGGCTTTAGCACCACTTGCCAGAGATTTGAATTAACTTTCCGGTAGTACATATAGTAGTTAGCCTAATAATCCATCTATCAAGCCCAAAAACTACCCCCTATCCAGGGGAATAAATTAGCCTGGAATTTTTTTATCCCAATTGAGACTTTAGCTGAAACTGATAAATGGGCTTAAGCACCTCTTGCCAGAGTTTTCAGCTTACTTTCCGATAGTACATATAGTAGATGGCCTACTAATCCATCTATCGAGGCCAAAAACTACCCACTATCCAGGGGAATGACTTATCCTGGATATTTTTTATCCCAATTGAGATTTTATCTGAAACTGATAAATGGGCTTTAGCACCTCTTGCCAGAGATTTGAATTCACTTTCCGATAGTACATGTAGTAGCTGGCCTACTAGTCCATCTTTCGAGCCCAAAAACTTCATCATATCCAGGGGAATAAATTAGTTTAAAAATTTGTATACCAATAAAGATTCTAGCTGAAACTGGGAAATGGGCCTTGGTACCCCTTGCCAGAGATTTGAATTCACTTTCTGATAGTACATGTAGTAGTTGGTCTACTACTTCATCCATCGAGCCCAAAAACTCCCCCCTACCCAGGGGAATAAATTAGCCTGGCAACTTTATATACCAATTTATATTTTAGCTGAAACTGATAAATGGGTTTAGCACCTCTTGCCAGAGATTTGAATTTACTTTCGAGGGTACATATAGTAGTTGGCCTACTAATCCATCTATCGAGCCCAAAAACAACCCCCTATCCAGGGGAAAGACTTAGCCTGGAAATTTTTTATCCCAATTGAGATTTTAGCTGAAACTGATAAATGGGCTTTAGCACCTCTTGCCAGAGATTTGAATTCACTTTCCGATAGTACATATAGTAGTTAGCCTACTAATCCATCTATCGAGCCCAAAAACTTCATCCTATCCAGTAGAATAAATTAGTCTGGAAACTTTTTATACCAATTAAGATTCTAGCTGAAACTGAGAAATGGGCCTTAGCACTCCATGCCAGAGATTTGAATTCACTTTCGGATAGCACATGTAGTAGTTTGTCTACTACTACAAAAACTCTCCCCTATCCAGGGAAATAAATTAGTTTAGAAACTTTAGGTATTGAGATTTTAGCTGAGACTGATAAATCGGCCTTAGCACCATTAGCCAGAGATTTGAATTCACTTTCCGATAGTACATATAGTATTTGGCCTACTAATACATCCATTGAGACCAAAAACTACCCACTATCCAGGAGAATAACTTAGCCTGGCAAATTTTTATCTCAATTTAGATTTTAGCTGAAACTGATAAATGGGCTTTAGCACCTCTTGCCAGAGATTTGAATTCACTTTCCGATAGTACATGTAGTAGCTGAGCTACTAATCCATTCATAGATTCTAAAAACTATCGCCTATTCAGCGGAATAAATAAGTTTGGAAACTTTCGGTATTGAGATTTTAGCTGAAACTGATAAATCTGCCTTAGCACCACTTCACAGAGATTTGAATACACCTCCCGATAATACATATGGTAGCTGGCCTACTAATATATCCATCGAGCCCAAAAACTCCCACCTATCCAGGGGAATAAACTAGTTTGGAAACTTTTTATACCAATTAAGATTCTAGCTGAAACTGGGAAATTGGCCTTAGCACCCCTTGCCAGAGATTTGAATTCACTTTCCGGTAGTACATATGATAGTTGGCCTACTAATCCATCTATCGAACCCAAAAACTACCCCCTATCCAGGGGAATAAATTAGCCTGGAATTTTTTTATCCCAATTGAGATTTTAGCTGAAACTGATAAATGGGCTTTAGCACCTCTTGCCAGATTTGAATTTAGTTGCCGATAGAACATATAGTAGTTGGCCTACTAATCCATCTATCGAGCCCAAAAACTTCATCCTATTCAGGGGAATAAATTGGTCTAGAAACTTTTTATACCTATTAAGATTCTAGCTGAAACTGGGAAATGGGCCTTAGCACCCCTTGAAAGAGATTTGAATTGATTTTCTGATAGTACATGTAGTAGTTGGTCTACTACTACAATTACCGAGCCCAAAAACTCTCCCCTATCCAGGAGAATGACTTACCATGAACATTTTTTATCCTAATTGAGATATTAGCTGAAACTGATAAATGGGTTTTAGCACCTCTTGCCAGAGATTTGAATTCACTTTCCGGTAGTACATATAGTAGTTGGCCAATTAAGATTCTAGCTGAAACTGGGAAATTCACTTTCGGATAGAACATGTAGTAGTTGGTCTACTAGTACAACCATCATGCCCAAAAACTACCCGCTATCCAGGGGAATAACTTAGCCTTAAAATTTTTTATCCCAATTGAGATTTTAGCTAAAACTGATAAATGGGCTTTAGCACCTCTTGCCAGAGATTTAAATTTACTTTCCGATAGTACATATAGTAGTTGGCCTACTAATCCATCTATCGAGCCCAAAAACTTCATCCTATCCAGGGGAATAAATTAGTTTTGAAACTGTGTATACCAATTAAGATTCTAGCTGAAACTGGAAAATTCACTTTCGGATAGAACATGTAGTTGTTGGCCTACTACTACATCCATCGAGCCCAAAAACTCCTCCCTATCCAGGAAAATAAATAAGCCTGGAAACTTTTTATCCCAATTGAGATTTTAGCTGAAACTGATAAATGGGCTTTAGCACCACTTGCCAGAGATTTGAATTCACTTTCCGGTAGTACATATAGTAGTTAGCCTAATAATCCATCTATCAAGCCCAAAAACTACCCCCTATCCAGGGGAATAAATTAGCCTGGAATTTTTTTATCCCAATTGAGATTTTAGCTGAAACTGATAAATGGGCTTAAGCACCTCTTGCCAGAGATTTGAGCTTACTTTCCGATAGTACATATAGTAGATGGCCTACTAATCCATCTATCGAGGCCAAAAACTACCCACTATCCAGGGGAATGACTTATCCTGGACATTTTTGATCCCAATTGAGATTTTAGCTGAAACAGATAAATGGGCTTTAGCACCTCTTGCCAGAGATTTGAATTCACTTTCCGATAGTACATGTAGTAGCTGGCCTACTAATCCATCTATCGAGCCCAAAAGCTTCATCATATCCAGGGGAATAAATTAGTTTAAAAATTTGTATACCAATAAAGATTCTAGCTGAAACTGGGAAATGGGCCTTGGTACCCCTTGCCAGAGATTTGAATTCACTTTCTGATAGTACATGTAGTAGTTGGTCTACTACTTCATCCATCGAGCCCAAAAACTCCCCCCTACCCAGGGGAATAAATTAGCCTGGCAACTTTATATACCAATTTATATTTTAGCTGAAACTGATAAATGGGTTTAGCACCTCTTGCCAGAGATTTGAATTTACTTTCGAGGGTACATATAGTAGTTGGCCTACTAATCCATCTATCGAGCCCAAAAACAACCCCCTATCAAGGGGAAATACTTAGCCTGGAAATTTTTTATCCCAATTGAGATTTTAGCTGAAACTGATAAATGGGCTTTAGCACCTCTTGCCAGAGATTTGAATTCACTTTCCGATAGTACATATAGTAGTTAGCCTACTAATCCATCTATCGAGCCCAAAAACTGTATTCTATCCAGTAGAATAAATTAGTCTGGAAACTTTTTATACCAATTAAGATTCTAGCTGAAACTGAGAAATGGGCCTTAGCACTCCATGCCAGAGATTTGAATTCACTTTCGGATAGCACATGTAGTAGTTTGTCTACTACTACATCCATCGAGCTCAAAAACTCTCCCCTATCCAGGGAAATAAATTAGTTTAGAAACTTTAGGTATTGAGATTTTAGCTGAGACTGATAAATCGGCCTTAGCACCATTAGCCAGAGATTTGAATTCACTTTCCGATAGTACATATAGTATTTGGCCTACTAATACATCCATTGAGACCAAAACCTACCCGCTATCCAGGAGAATAACTTAGCCTGGAAATTTTTTATCTCAATTTAGATTTTAGCTGAAACTGATAAATGGGCTTTAGCACCTCTTGCCAGAGATTTGAATTCACTTTCCGATAGTACATGTAGTAGCTGATCTACTACTCCGTCCATCGAGCCCAAAAATACTTCCTATCCAGGGGAATAAATTCGTCTGGAAACTTTAGGTACCAATTGAGATTTCGTCTGAAATTGTTCATTGACCGTTAATACCTACTACTAGATATTTGAACCAGGGATCCGATATTACATGAAGTAGCTGCTTAAAATTGTGGTCCATTATGCCGATTAACTATTTCTTAAACCAAGAATTAATTTGAACTAGACAATTTTTCTGGCGATTAAGACTAAAAATTGTTAAATGTCATTTACGCCACTTGCCTATGGTTTGGATTCATTTTTTTTATGGTCCATATATTATTTTTACTAAATTCCACTAATATTGCCTCTGAATGGTCTTACTTTCCCAGGAAATCACTTTTATTCGAAAGATTTTGTAATGAAATTTCATTTTTAGTACTAAATATTTCAATATGAATTGTAATTTTTCCAATTGGAATTTAGTTTAGCAGTGTGAAACTAATACATATATAGAATTTGTGGATTTGTGGAAAACTTCACATCCATATTAAGATTACCACTGGTGGGGTCTTAATAATCTTGAGAATAAAATAAACACACGATTGAAGGTAAATTTATTCTGATTTTTATATTTCATTTGCTTGACTTTTTATACAAAGAAACAATAAAAGTATTACGTCTAGTAAGCATTTGATATTGGCTTTGCCAATAGCCTTTGGCCAAATACACTTTGGCTTTGCTTTGAAAAACGGTGTTGTATGAACCAACACAAATAAAGAGCAAAATACATATTTAATTTAGTTATATGACCAGTTGTATGATTCACGTTATTTAATAAACTAGTAACAACAATGTGGTTGTTCTCGATTTCACCAAACCGGCGGTTTAACTCATCCATAACATATTCTTTTAAGGCTTTTTTTATTACATTAATGAACATTTCTTGATGACCATTTTTATTTCAGCCTTTTTTAATTCGTGTAGCCCATAAATATGCAGTAGTATGTACGATTTTCTACCAAAAAGTATCGATACCAGTTGGGTATTGTTACAAAAAGTATCGAGCACAAAAGTAGTTGGTATCGCAATCAAAGTATCAATACTATAAAGTATCGATTCTTTTTGCGGATCCCTAGCTTTAAGATGAATCCAGAGGTAGATACTTAGTGTTAGTGAGCGTTATACGAAGTAATCCTGTACTCTTATATTTACCACCGACTTAGAATTGCAACGACGAAATTAATATCGTAAAATTTACGACTGTGGTGCCACGAACAATATTTTTCATTTATGTTCATCCCCAAAACAAGCATACATACATACACAGCCATATACATCCTAAATCTTATCATTTTTTTTTTAAAACGTTGTGTGTTTATAGCACACGAGCACCAAACTTAAATACAAGACGACTAAACTAGAAAATAAAAATAAATAAACGATGACACCAAAATAAAAGAAAAACAAAAACAAAAAACAAAATTTATAAACTGAATGTGAAAATTTCAGTCAGTCCCGAAAATATTAAATTTATCCCAAAAAAAAAAAGAAAAAAAAAAATGGGGAAAAAGGATATTAAAAAGGGAAGTATAGATGTGAGGTGAAACCGTATTAGGAATGTATATAAGACGAAAATAAGGAAAATCCTCCCGAACATCATATGATGATCATGGTGATGATGTTTGTAAACCTCTTACCATTTTACGTTTTCGACGTCGTCATATTTTAGAGGGGAGGGTTGTACTTATTTATATGTACAACAGCAAAAACAAAAACAAAAAAAAAAAAGCTTTTTATAGTGTAAAAATGGTGAAGACAATAAATAACGGATCCTCATAAAATTCCCATAAAATATAACGGCAACATTTACTGTACACCAGCAACAACAACAAAATTGAAATTATTTTCGATGAGGAAATAAATTAAATTTTTTTTTTTTTGCTTCCCAGTTTTTGTTCCCAGAGAGCTTTTTTTTGCTTTTTGTGTGTATGGGTGTGTGTGTGTGTATGCACGCTATGTAGTTGAATTTGTTGTTAATTTTATTTTTTGGAAAAATCATTGAAATTTATATATGGAAATTATTTTGTTTTATTTTAATTTATTTTGGGAACAAATTTTTTTTTTGCCAGTTTGATTGTTTTTTCATGTTGTTGTAGTGTTTTTGGAATATAAATTCTGAGCTCTATGTAAATGTATATATGGGTAACATTTTTTATTTTTTTTTATGTTTAATGTGAATATGATTTTCATTGTAACGTACACGGGCATAAATTAGAAAAATAATAGCAAGCGCATGAACATATGTCGTTTCTCGAGTGATCCATTTATATTTTGTATTTTATTGTTGTAATAATGCATGCATATAAGTGTTTTTAAATTGGTAAAGGGTCGACGACTTACAATGCTCGATTTTTGAAATTTGCTCCAGTACAGAACACGCAATAATATTTTTGCGAAAATTTATGATTCTGAAACTATCCATGGCTACAGAAAACCATATATTGGTTTAGCACCATTTATATACCATTACCATAAAATTTATGCCCATCATAAATCAAAAAACAAAAAGCAGTTCCATTAAAATTAAGTTATAACTCATAAAATCTGTCAAAACTATTAAAATGTATTTTCTAATTGCGAGAATCATTTTGTAAACCCACCCCTTTTGCACTATAGTAGAAAAATGTTCCAAAAATAAATTTCGGGTTTTAAATTCATTCAATCAAATTTTAATTTCGTTTTTTTATTGAACAAAAAAAAAACAAAAACATGAAAACTATGTTGTGTCACGCGACGTCTAAAAAAAAAATATTTATTTCCACTCATTCCAAATACATAATAAGCTTTTCAATTACAATAATCATATTTCAATGTCAATCGCACATAGTACCGCTATCGTTGTTGTTTAGAGATACCAACAATGTGTATTAAAAAGAAAATCTCAAACACATGTCTTTAAGTTTCAAATGAATTCATTAAAAACTCTATTTTTGAACAAAACAACAACCCCCTTCTAAACCTTTAACGCAAATACGCACAAATGAATTGAATTGTATCCCAAATATGGAATTTAGATCATAATAAATCACTGGAAAAATTGAAAAGGGTGAAAGTATATAATTTAGGGAAAGTTTTAAATTTTTATTTATTTATTTTTTTTGGGTTTGTTACTTGCCTCTATTCCTTTCACTTTGGCTTTTAATGTTTAGGAAAATTAAATTGTTTTCTAATCAACCCCTAATTTATTTATTTATTTTTTTTTTTTCATTATAATTTTAATTTTATTATTTTTTCAATAAATTATTATTTTTCAGTTTAATCAATCAATTTATAATTTTATTTTTTTTAAATATAAAAGCCATAAATACAAAATAAATAAATCTTAGGGAAATTAACGGAAATTTCTTTTTATTATGTAGGCACTGAAGTGGAATGAAAATTGAAAAAAATGGTTTTACCCTTTTGCTGAGAGTGTGGTGCGAGAATTTTTTGTTTTTTTTTTAGGTTAAATCGAAGTGTGAAGAAATTGATTTTCCGTTTGGTTATGATGGCGTTGGAAGCTATATTTTTTGTTAACGGTATAGTGTTGGGAATAGAAATGAATAACTATGGTGGCGCATAAGCAACGTGAGACGTCTCAATACGAATAAAAAAATTATCCAATTATGGGTTGCCATAGCGGGTGCCAATAGGTAGAAATTCAAATTGGAATGCACAAAAATAAAGGAAAATGGAAAACTAAAATTGACTTGCATGTATTTGTACACCATAGCAACAAAAAAAATTTAATCATAAAATAAAATGAATCAGAAAGAAAGTTAATACATAGTTTTATCATTAGGTGTCCGCTTTTCACCAAAATAGATTGTAGTTTAGCTTTGGTCTTGTTGAATGTTAGGTGGAAAGAATTTAAAAATAACTCGAAAAGTAAGCTGAAGAAAACACAGTTAACGGTAATTTTTACAGACAGGCTTTTGGTTCCCCTATGTGTTCCCCAGTTAGTCCAGCAGTTGCCAAGTTGGTCATGGAATTTGTGGAGATAAATGTCTTGAGCTCTTTTGACTTTTCTCCTGCCTTTTATTTTCGATACGTAGACGACATAGTTACGACTATCCCTAAACAAAAAGTCGATGAATTTTTCGAAACTTTTAATGCATTAAACAACAATATCAAATTCACAATAGAAATGGAAAACAATAACAAATTAGGATTTTTAGATTTGCTTCTACTGACTGGTTTCACTAAACAACCTGCAGCTGTATTCTGAAAAAAAAAAGTAAAAAAAACGTGATGGGTAACGTAATGTTCCTTAACGTGAACGTTTCTTTTTTGTGAAATTTCTATTCCGATAAAAAAAACGTTTACGAACATCGAAAAACATAGAATACTGGAAAACAGAAAAGTGGTCTGTCAAATTATGCCATTTGACAGAAGTCTGTTTGCGAATATAAAAGCAATAAAATGTATGTTTTGGTGAACAGGCGACAACAAGGAAGCCACCAAACTGAAACGTTTATTAATTTTAAATTATAGACATACGTATGCACTATATAATATAGTAATGCTTCCAGTGGATTCATAATATATAACATATATTCATAATAATTAATAACATTGTCGGATTGGCCAAACCGTGCTCGCATTTCTTTTGAATCTTTTAAATGAAATCTAACATAAGGTTAATTAACAAAAAATAAAATTAAAATATTTGGTAATAAGATATGACTGTTAGTTTTGTTTACTTCAAGTAACCGTCGAGTGCTCCGCTTATTATCTTGCATGTCCTGTGTACTAAATTATTATTATTGTTAAGCTCCAACACTTAACGCTAACCAAATTATGTTAGTTTTAATATTACAAAAGACGAAAAACGTTTCAAAGACCCAACCAAAAAACGTGGGTTTTTTTAACGTCCGAAACGTGCACGTTTTTCTTCAATCAGAATAGAAAATAACGTTAATTTTGCGATTCACGTTTTTAACTGTCAAAAAAAAAACGTAAATCAGCTAGTTACGTTTTTTCAGAATACAGCTGCTGGTTAGGTAGATACTAAAATTTTAATTCTCACTTACCTCTAGCTTATACAAAAAATACTGTTAGTCTGTTATCCAATAAAATTCTATTCTCCAACTTTACATAGATCTAATTTCAATCTACATAAATCAACCCTCCTTAGCAATAACTATCCGCATTCCTTTTTCAATCCGATAATTAAATCAACCATTTACAAACATTCAACACGTCATAATAATAACCAGTCTGTAGAAGTTGACCCAGTAATAAATGATAAAATCATTACGATTCCTTACGTTAAGTCGCTACATGAAAAACTATCCTATTGTCTTAAAAAGTTTAATTTCAGGACCGTCGGCACAGCACATAATACCCTGAGTAAGTCACTCTTTTCTGCCAAAAAATACCCCACACGCTTGAACGAGAACACAAATGTTGTATATCAAATTACTTGTAAATGCAATCAGTCGTATATTGGATAAACAAAGCAATTGTTGGGAGCACGTTTTAACCAACACAAAAGAGATGCAAAAAAATTGATTCTCAAAAAAACAAATTCAGATCTGACCAGTGCACTTTCAAGTCATTTACCCGAATTCAATTATGATATCTTCTTTAACGATATCAAAATTCCTTGTAGGGAGCAAAAACATATCACAAGAAGAGTTCTTGAAATGATTCACATTAAGATGAATCCAAACTGTTTCAATAAACAATCTGATTGCACGTTTCGCTCGCCAAAATACGTATAATCATTTCATTTTACATCAATGAGACCGGACATCCTATATCAATTTTTTTTTGTTTTTTCTTGTTTTAACCTATGCAATTGTATTCCCAACTCTTTCGCAGTTCCCTTTTACCGTCCTACTTTACGCAGTAGTAGTTAAATCGAGAACGTACGGCTATAGATAGACCCGTTTTGTATAAACCACCTGCACATTGTATTGCTTCATGCCAACCTATAGTGCTAATATGAAAGGTGGGTCGGCCCATGGATTTTGCAAACAAATAACACCGGCATCAATTATGTTAAAATTTGATGGTAAAATAATGACTTGTGATTCGACGCACAGTAGGATCCGGTTTATTGCCAGTTTCGACTCTCCTTTTAAAATCAAATATGGGAAAGTATTTTCTTTTTCTATTAATTCTTTATTACTTAAATTTAGTTGTAATTGTACAACCGAAACTAAATGTTAAAATATTAGATTATGGCATCAAACAATTCAGTAAATACTTATGAATGAATTACCTTCCTAATTAATATTAGTCTCTCAATAAAATTTTTGAAGGGTAGCTGTTAATAACAGCAAGACTTGCTGATATGATGATAGCCATTCTAAAAAAACAATAAATTGGTTAGTAGCGTATTCAATGCAAAATATCAAATATACAACCTTCTAACTCAAATGGCTTGTTAGAAGCAGAACCTTCGAAGCCTCTCCAAACTTTGTTAATCGTCCTTCATTTTCTGCCTTTAATTGCGGAAATAAAGACTCCATTGCCGCAGCCAGTACCATTTTTTATTCATGATCGGGATGATATAAGAATTTTTTGACTAAAAGTGCTAACGTATGAGAAAGTTAGAACGAAATTTTCATCCCGAAAAGGCGTTTTTCTAAATTGTGTGTCTCAGCTAAAATTTAAGGAAATTTTCATTCTATCCAGAAAAAAATATTCAAAACTCTTAACCAAACGGTATTCATCCCGAAAAATAATTGTAAAGAAATAGATTAAGTTTTAATAGCATTATAGAAGAATAAATGTTTAAAATTCAAATATTTGATGATTCCTTTGGAGACAAAATATGTACATTTATAGTAAATAAACACTAAATACGCGATCAAATTTCAATTTCTAAATTTCTTGCGCCGATCTCAGAGATGTCCCCAAGAAATGATGAATTGTATCCGACTTCTTAGCACTTATGCAATTAGAAAAAACTACCCTCATTAAGAAATCACGGGGCCGTATTTAAAATTGTAATGTAAACTGGCCGTATATTATTGTACACAGTTGAAAAAATATTGCTTATGTAATGCAAATTACATTAGATATAGGTCCAGTGCAAGGCAGTATTACAAAATAATACAAAGCTTGCATTAAAAATTAGTTTGATACAATTTGCATTGATTTGTAATACAGCAATTAGATTAAATTTTAGTACAACATTCCAATAGAATATAAAGCAAATTGTAGAAGAACCGTCAATCAACTGCATTAAAATTTATCAAAGACTGCATTATTAAAATATTTTTGAAGTATTAAATTTTAAAGCAAGTTGCATTTAAAGCTCCGTAATTTTAGCGATTTTTTTTTGTTTTTCCGGGGTTGTTCTTGGTTTTTGATGCCTTTAGGTTGAGGGTCGAATTCTCAGAGAGCAGTTTACTTAAAAAAATAAAAAAACTTTTATGTTCATCTCATCTTTCAATGGGCGGGGGGCTAGCCTAGTTCAATTTATGGTCGCCCAAGGTAATAACTTATAAATTAAGAACTGAAAAGTTTACGATAAAACATAATAGGTATTTTCGAATCCGGAATTCCGGAAAACAAAATTATTAAAGATTTATTAAGCTGCTTATATGTCATGTAGTCAGTTTGAGTTAGTGAATTTTATACCAATAATGCAAAACTCGTGCATGATCTTATTGTTCATATATAAATTTGAGTCCGCTTGTTTTAGCGAATTTTATATTGGTATAATTTTTCATTTTGAGCAGGTTGCTTTAAAATGTTTAATAGTTGCATTAAAAATTTAAGTTATTTTTTCAACTGTGTAAGCATTATGTTTCTTAATACATTTACGAGGGTAGTTTTTCTAATTGCATAAGTGTTAAAAAGTCGGGGATACCATACAACATTTCATGGGGACCATACAACATTTCATGGGGTTAAAGAATTATTATTTATCTTAATTGAAATTTCTTTATGGTTAAACTTTTATAGTTAATATATGACGTATTTCATATTTAAGCCGAAATTTACTTTTAACTTGATATGATTACACTCACTTATACTCTCATATATTTACAATTTTTGTAGCACTGTTGCATTAAATATGAAAAATTGCGTTGCGCATAATTTTCCGCAAGCATAATATAAAACAGACAGGTACACAAATTATTAAAAAACGTGCATAGTTCAACTTACTTGATAACAGGATATCACTGTAGTCCCAATTTTATGATGACTGCTTGTTGATTTTTATATATTGTATTATATTTTTTTGATTTAACATTTTGCGTAAACCACACTTTTATGGATTTTTCGCATTACTTAATTCAATAAAAACAAAGCTTATGAATAATTTTACTGTGACAACTTTATCACGTTGAGAATTTAAATTTATAATTAATTTGTATATGTTACTCAACACAGCACTACGAATATTTCAATATGAACTTATAACTCGAACAGTCGAATTAACTTAACATGCCAAAATTGAAATAACAAATTTCAGTACAGCAACGGTTGCTATATAAATTCTTGCAAAATTTTCAAGTGTGCGATCCAAGTAGCAGACACTCCAACCTAACCTATCTCTCAGTTTTCGTTTCTCAATATCTTTGATAATTTGTAAAACTTCTTTTTTTTTCGAAACTTTAAAATTATTATTTTCAAGAGTGGGAAATGGAGTTTCAGTATTTGAAAAAAGGGAATCTGTAATTTCTATTGATGCGTTGGCACTCGTGTCGTCTAGAATATATACATTTTTTTCTTGCTCTGATGTTAAGTTGATTTCGTTTATTAACGGTTAATTTTTTTTTTAAATTCCCAATCCCGGCACTACATTTTATTTGGTCCTTTAAGAAAAACATTAGTTTGAAGTATGGCCAACTTAAAAACGCTTCATCAGAGCACGCCTCATCTCCAGATCGTCCAATTGGAATTTTTTTGAGTTCGGTCCTGAACTGATCCCTTAAATTTTTCCATTTCTTTTTTAAAATATCGCCTGGAAAATAAAAGCTAACTATTTTTGGTATAATTTAAAAATAAATAACTAATTAAATTTATGTTTTTGTAGGTTTCTTTCAACTGGGGTATCATTCAGATCACTTTCATTTACATTTAGAATTGGTAAATCGACTATTGCAGACATAGTAGCAGAGACGTGTGAAGCTCTTTGGATAGTGCTCCAGCCATTACATATGCCGAAACCAACGGAAATACATTTCATAAATGTAGCTGACGATTTCTGGAATATTGGGAATTTCCCGAATTGCGTGGACGCTATTGATGGTAAACACATTCGTGTTCGATGTCCAGCGCATTCGGACACTCTGTTCTATAATTATAAAAAATTATTTTCAATTATTCTTCAAGCCGTGGCAGATGCTAGATACACATTTTTAATTAAAGAAGTTGGAGGGTTTGGAAAACCAAGCGATGGAGGAACATTTAGCTCATGGCAACTAAAGAAAATGTTGAGTTCCAACGATTTAGCGGTTCCACCTAATGCTTCTTTACCCACAACATTTAGCAAAATGCCATACGTTTTATTGGGAATGAAGCATATCCACTACTTGAAAGACTTCTCAGGCCGAACCCTGGAAGAAACTGCAGTTCAGAAAATGAATATTTTAATGCACGCCTTTCGCCGCGAGCAAGGAAATGTGTTGAATGTGCGTTTGGGATAATTAATTCTAAATGGCGAATTTTATGGAAACCCATCGAAACAGCTCCTAAATTAGCAGGAAAAATTGTAAAAAGCATATGTATTTTGCACAACACGGTAATACATACAGAAGGTTCAGAAATTCATTTAAAAAATGCGGAAGAATTTATAACAGGACGAACAGCTGTTTCATCTGGCCATAAAATATCAAAAAAACATGCTCGGTTCATTAGAGATAAGTTCCGTTGTTTTATTTTTCTTAATAAAATTAATAATTTTAATAAAAATTAAATTAAACATTTATTTGTATATGTACTTACTTTCCACGTTAAAATCTTTAAAAATTTCAGCCAAAGTTTTTTCTACAACAATCCTGTTGGAATAATGTTTGCTTTTTTGATCCCATAACGGGATTCTTTTATATACCTCACTTATTAATTGTTCATTATCAATCATTTTATTTAACTGATTACAATTTTTTATTTAATTATCTAAGTATTATTAATAATTAATATTTATTATTATTAGCAACTTTTAAAATAATTCCAAAAAAAAAATAAAATTATTGTTCACGATTTTACAACACTATGCAAAATGTCTATAATCTCGCGCCAAAACGAACGACAAAACTCAACGTTAGTAGTAAAATTAGCTTACACACAGAGCTGTGTGAGTATCGTGAAGAAGAAAAATTGTAAGAGAATTCATCTGTATTAGTATGATTCGCTAGTACTTAACGCACAGCGCATTCTGTATATATAGAATGTAAATTGTGGTATAATTAGTCCAGTCGCCACGGCCTGATGAGAAGATTGATTTTTTCATAATCATAAGCTCATCAGTTCGAAACTGGATTGAACTCTCTTACAATCTTCGGAACATATTAAAATCATAAAACTCAACATGTTTAGTTTTATCGCTTTCTCGCTTTCAATCTCGCATTCACTCGCACCTCATATCGCTTTAACTGCGGAGAGTTCTATTTAAATATACGTGTGCAGTTTTGTCGCACCTAATCGCTTCTCGCATCGCTTCTTGCATCGCTTCTCGCATCGCTTCTCGCATCGCTTCTCGCCTCGCTTCTCGCCTCGCATCGCTTATCGCGCGCACTCTGGCCGTAGCCTAACCCTATAGACTTAAATTATTTTAAATCTGGGTTAGATTTCTGTTTGATTTAATGGTGAATTTAAACTTTGCTATTTTTCCTATGAATAAAAATATTCTGCTGTAATTCCCAATACTAAAAATGCAGAAAACTATAAAACTATCATCGTCCAATGTAAACTTATTCTCGAACTTAAATATAAATATACATATATATATATATATATATATATATATATATATATATATATATATATATATATATATATATATATATATATATATATATATATATATGTATATATATATATATATATATATATATATATATATATATATATATATATATATATATATATATATATATATATATATATATATATATATATATATATATATATATATATATATATATATATATATATATATATATATATATATATATATATATATATATATATATATATTATATATATATATATATATATATATATATATATATATATATATATCTATATATATATTATTATATATATATATATATATATTATATATATATATAAATATATATATATATATATATATATATATTATATATATATATATATATATATATATATATATATATAGATATATAAATACATATATATATATATATATATATAAAATATATATATATATATATATAATATATATATATATATATATATATACATATATATATATATATATATATATATATATATATTATATATATATATATATATATATATATATATTATATATATATTATATTCTGGAGCTGGTAAAATGACGATTTATCAAATAAACCATTTGATGAAAAACAAAATGAAAAAAATCTGTGCGATGGAAATCTCGTTTGATTCCATTAAATTTATTTTCATATTTATTCCAAATTACTAAAAATTGCATGTAAACCACTCTCCTTTTTATTCAATTTACAAACAAAGTTTTGAAACCTTCCTTCTTGAATAACAAGCTCCCATCCGGCAAGGCATATAGTAGTTCCTTTAAAAATAATTCTCAATCATGAAATGTAATATCTACAATACATCGGGAAAATTATATTGATACAAGAATTTATTTAGTTATTTCCACAATTTTAAATAAATTTAAAATGTTTGGTGGAAGTAACAAAATAAATTGTTTTATCATTAACAATCAATATGCGTTGAAAATTAACAAATTTTCAATAAAAGCACCTCTTACCCTAACTACAAAATTGTCAACCATTTATGCTCATCCAAATCCTTTAAAATAATTCCCTTAATTTATATACAACAATCCAATAAATCTATTTAGCAAATTTCGTTGTTGAGTTGTTAATCTACCATATCAAATTTATCTCAGCAAAACACTTGACCATGCAAAATTAAAATGCAAAAAGAACCTCTCTACTTCTCGTATATATTTTGAGTAACAAAAAAATTAATTAATTTTAAATCAACCCCTATTGCACACAACGAAAATTTACGGCAAAAAAAAAATTATTATTTGTAATAATTCAAATTGATATTTTCATTTTTAGGGTAAATTCGTACTCACAATAAAGTCGTATGTAGCATCCTCTAAAAATAAAATTTTATTGATCTAAAAATGTGTGTATACAGACGCACATCATAACAAATTTTATTTTTTTATTATAATTTGACATTTTGACTAACAACAATCGCATAAATTTGGATATAAATTAGATTATATCAATTTTGTCGTCGTCGTACTTGAACCCATCATAATTCGAATTATTGAATATTTTTTATTCCCTCGCATCGTGAACTCTCTCACAAATCCTTATTTTATTGTTATATGTTTCTCGCGATTTTTATTCGCGGAAGCATCATCCATGTGAATGTGTAGTTCACAGTAGGTGGAACATTTATTTATATGTATATTATACAAATATGTAGAAATGTATTTGGTTAAAGGGGTTTTTCAATTTCAAATTAAAATAATATTCGTGTGTCAGCTAAAAAGTCTTTTTGAATTTTGAAAAATATTAGTTTTATAAAAGTTCAATTTACTTATTTCGTTATTTAATTTTAGTATTTTGATACTAGATAAAAATTTTATTTAATTGTCAAAAGAGATAATGTTTAGTGCTTGTACTGCTAAAAAACAGCCAATAGGAAGCCAATTGGAAAAATAGGAAATAAATATTTTATTATTACTACCATTACCATTATTATTATAGTTGCTTTTCGTCTGTAAGATACATTTATTATCATAACATTATTTATCTTAAGATATCTTTAAAAAATATGGTAAATAATAATATTTTCAAACCATAAAATTTGTTGAAGTTCTAATGGTGATGTGGATTATTATTAAGAGTGGTTTAATAATAATTGAAAAATGGCAGACATTTATTTATTTTATATGTTTTTATTTAGCAGAACTAAACATTTTATGCTTACAATAAACAGTACAGCAAATGATGGTTATTAAAGTTAAAATAAGTTAGTTGCCCTTGAAATCATTTACCATTAGCTTGGTAAATATTCTAAGCTATTAGAAATTAAATTTACTGTTTTTAAAATAAAAATTTTCAGCGCTTGAATCTTTACTTGTTTATAATTTAATAAAATAATCACCAAAAAATTTAATTTGCTAGAGTACAAATTTGCTTAAAATTATTTCCTTCGATTCTATGATTTGGGGTTTGTATAAATTCTATATGTTCCAAATTAGTCAAAATAAAAAATTGTTTTATATTTTATTTGACGAATAAAATCAATTATATCATATATCAGTTCTTTGCTAGCACTTGCATCAAGAGGATCTGCTGGGAAGCAAAACAAAATCACAAAAAAAACAATTTCAAATCCCCAATTGTTGTTCAATCAAAACGGGATATTTCAAAATTCCAAGAAAAAGGTTCCATTGAAAATTACAAAATTAAAAGATTCTTAAAAATTTAAAAATATAAATATTCAATTCTGATGTACATGCTCGAAGGTGACTAGTTCTCGAAACAGCAAAACAAAAAATATAAACAGCTGAAATCTCTCGAGGTGATCAGAACTTGGATCTGAAAATTTACTTGAATACGTGAACTAATTTCAAGAGAACTTTATTTAACCTCCAATTAAATTCCCTCGCTTAACCCCATCGTAACCTAGCTTCATCCTCAAATCAACATGGTCTGTAAAACTACAAGCGTAAATCCCAACTAAACCCACAAATAAATCCTCAACTGAACAACTGAATTAACCCCAACCCAACCCTAACTCAACCCGTAACTGGACCCCAAACTCAGCCCTTAATTAAACCCCAAACTTAACGCAAAAAAGTTGTAGTAATTTGACTGATGGCATTGGCAGTCATTGGAATGATTACTCAATAAATTTGTTTATTGATTAATTACCCAGACCAAAAATAATAAAAAATCGCCGTTGTTTTCTTTTTTGGGATGATTGGAAAAAGACAAGAGTTAGTTAGGTTTTGGTGTCGAGAGATTTGAGATTAAGATCGAATGATGGCAATCAATATTTAGAGTGGCAATAGATTCTAAAATTAAAACTATTGAATTATATAAAGTAAAGTTTACATTAAAAAATTATATTAAAAGAAAATAAGTTTTAGTTTAATAGTCCAAGTGAAAGAAAAAAAAAATTATTAAATAACTGAAGAAAATTGTAAAACTGTATTTAGAAAAATTTGTGAGAGTTACGTAAATTTTTGGTGAGGACATGGTCAAAACAACAAAAATAATTTTTGGGACCGGACCAACAAAAACAAAATAAAAACAATATACAACTAATCAAATCAACCAAAAAAATGATAAAATGTGTAAAAACAATGTACTGAGATTTGATTGAATTCTTTAAAAACAATAAAAAAAAATAAATAAATAAATTAATAAACAAGAAAAGCTGATTGTCTAAAGTTAATTACTGCGTGATTAAAATAACAAAGAATAAAAGTTCGAATCAATTTAATTTGGAAAAAAATCCAATAAATACACGTACACTACATATCAGCATAATTAACAGTTCCAGTATATACCACCGTTACCATCGGAATTAATTATTGGTTACTTTCCTGCAACAGATGATCATCATTACGGTATAAAGGTATTAAATATCTAGTTAGTACAGTAATTTAAAGTTAAGTTTTTTTTGATGATACGAAAATAAAGTAGTTTCTAAGTTGTTTAAATTTTATATTCTTAAATTAAAAGTAAAGTGAAAAAAGAAGGATTGGTGATGGTAAAAATGTTTGTAGTTTAAATTCATGATGATAAGTAGGTAGGGTACATTCGTCACTTTTTTTTCTAACCTCTGTAAAAACAAAAATAAGAACATTTTTGAATGGTTTTATACGGTAGCTGATAATGCTATACATATGTTAGGAACAGTTTTAATTTATTAATAGTTTCCCCATTGAAATTAAAGTTTTTTGTTTTTAAATTTTCCTTGAAGGTTTCAATAAGATGAATGTACCCCAGTGCTGGGGTACTTTTGTCATTCGCTGGGGTACATTAGTCGCTTACTTTAAATACTCTGCAAAATTTATAAATCTTAAAGAAATTAGTTTAACTATTTTTAATTCAATCGTTCATAAGTTGTTTAATAAAAAGCTAATTATAAGCATATACGAAAATACCACGCTTTATTTAATATTTATAAAGGTCTCAAAATTCAGTGTCAGTCTCATAGGTATATTGCATTTTTTTTAACAAAAAATAACATAAAATAAAACATAAAACAACATAACAAAAATTACAAACATATGCATCAAATTAAAATAAAATTATCGTAAATTGTATTTCGTCAAGTCAATTTTAAAGTTGAATTTTATGGCAGAACGTAATGTGCCCGTTGGATGGTCTGGAATTGGCAACATCATTACAATGTCACTTCGTAAAATGTAAGATATGTCTTCGTGGTCAGGCTCATAAAAGTAACTGCTGAAGCATTGCTTTTTCAAAAATTTTACAACATAGCTTTCGTTTTTTCAGCTTCAATAATTGTGCAGCGTAAAATATATGTTTTGATTTTACAGTAAATCTAACGAGCAAGTAGTCTTCCTCTACCAAAACATCTGAATCAATCAGAAGCATTTCTGTTTCTTCATTCGAGCTCTCTTCGTTTGTAGATAAGGATAAGGATTGCCCGGATTCTTCATATGATACAACTGATTCGCTTGCAGAGGAAGAAAACGTTACGACTTTTTTAACACCTTGTTTTTTGCCAATTTTCTTATTTTGCATGTCGACGCGATTTTTCGAATTCGTTGCATTTACTTTATCTATTTTTCCTTTTCGCTGTCCTTCCAATCTTTGTTTCTCTGGCGTAGATATGTATATCCGAGATTTTCCACATTTCTTTGTCAAATTTCTTTTCTTAAAAATACGCGCAATTAGGCGTATTTGTTCTGGAGTCAATAATTAAATTGTTTTATTGTTCTGGTTATTATTTTTGATAGGATTTTCAATTTTCTCTGTATTGTGATTTTCAAACAAACCCTCAAATGTACTGATTTCGGGCAAAACTTCAACTAAAGTACCCGGCTCCCCTTCATTTAAATTCTCTTCAACTATAAAATTTTCATCCTTAAATATCATCGTATTAATTGGGAAAATTCCTGTACTATTGAAGCTTTTTATTATGTTTTCCGGAGAAAATGCTTTTAGAAACGGATTTTTTGTAAGAAGCGCAATGTCGTATATGTTAATTACTTTATTAAGATTATTGCTCAGAAAATCATTAAAAGAAGTTCTGCAATATTTTTTTAATGGACCATAAACTGATACATCCAATGGTTGGAGCTTGTGAGATGTGTGCGGTGGAAATGACAACATAACTATGCCGTTATCCCGACCAAACAAAATTGATTCTAAAGAGCAGTGTGAGCTATGATTATCCATGAGTAATAATATTGGCTTTTCAACGGAACAGTTGGTGTGATTTTTGATGTGCATCAATATGTTTATGAATATTTCGGCGGTTATCCATCCACTTTTTGAGTTAAAGGCAACTGATCCCACAATTCCTCCAACCATAAACCGTTCCTTGTATGTAACTCTAGGAAATATATACACAGGGGCAATATGGTTACCAGCAGCATTTATAAATAATATATTATTCTGACAATAGTGACTAAAGATCCGCGTTCTGCTGAAACTGCCTGCGAAACGTTACGCTGTTCTTTTTGTGCAATAACCTAATAATTATATAACAATATTTAGAAAATTGTTACTCCTATCAACAACCAAATTATAGAATATACACTCAACGAAATATTTATAATGACACTTTTCAAGGTTCTATTTTGAATGTATTTGACGAATAACGGATTTTCTTTTCATTGTTTTAAACATGAATTGACGTGTTCTAAACAGACATATTTAGTTCATTGTCTCTCGTGATACGTGTTGTTAGTAAAATTAGAAAATCAATTCTTTGGTTGGGAAATAATTATAGTGACAATTAATTAATATAATAATTTATATTAAAAAATAAAGGATAATAAAAGTAAAACCATAAACATTGGTAATAATTAAAGCTTATGTAGGTTTTATTGGTAATTTCGTTAAATATAAATTAAACTGATTTTGCTTTTTAGACAATATGCCACGCGGCAAAGAATTATCAGAAGAAGAAAAGGGGAAAATTAGCGCTTTTCGCCAGGTAGGTTTTTCCGCGCTTGAAATTGGCAGGAAAATAAAACGAAGTCGAACGGTCGTTCTTAATTTTATGAAATTGAAGTCCAATTATGGATCTAAAAAAAGATCTGGTCGACGTTCAACTGTGTCCTCCCGGCAGAAAAGGGAGATATTTAGATGTGCAGTTGATTCTTCAATGAGCGCCGGTGAAATTCGTGACCATCTGAAATTGAACATAAGTCGTCGTCGGATACAACAAATTTTACACCAAGATAATCACTTGGCATACAAGAAAAGGAAGAAGTTTCCTAGTCTTTCGCCACGTCACAAACGAGCTCGTCTAGATTTTGCAGAAAAATATCAATTTTGGGAAAATGAGTGGCAATCCGTTGTATTTAGCGACGAAAAAAAATTTAATTTAGATGGCCCCGATGGCTGTCAATATCATTGGCAGGATATTCGACGAAATTTAGAAACAAGAAAGTCCAGAAATTTTGGAGGCGGCAGCCTTATGGTATGGGGTGCTTTCGGATATTACAGCAAGTCCCCAATCTGCTTTATTTCTTGTAAAATGAATGCTGAAAAGTACGTAGAGCTTTTAGATGATGCGCTGATTAATTATGCAGACGATATGGCTGGTACAAATTGGACTTTCCAACAAGACAATGCCGCTATTCATTCTGCCAAAAAGACAAAAAACTTTCTTGAGTCTCGAAATATACCACAATTAGCATGGCCGGCATGTAGTCCGGATCTTAACCCCATGGAAAATGTATGGTCATATATTACGCAACGAGTTTACAGTAATGGCCGTCAATTTCACTCACCCAAAGAGCTCAAAGAGGCAATCCAGGAAGCATGGTTGAACATTAATCAGGAATACTTACAGAGCCTTATTAATTCGATGACTCGTCGCCTGCAGCAAATTATTATTAATAAAGGAGGAAATACAACATATTAAAACGCCTAATTTGTTGGGCAATGTATGTAGGTGCTCCATGTAGAAGAATTTTTGATTTTGGCATTATAAATATTTCCTATGGAGTAGCTAATTGTATTTTATTAAATATTTTGTGTAAGGCACCTTAAATTTATAAATTGAATTGTTGCGTTTACTATAGCTTTTTTGTAAAATTTAATGAAATAAATACGGTTTTGTTATTACCTGATATTTTGTTGTTATTCAAGAAAAGAAAATGGCATTATAATTATTTCGTTGAGTGTATTCGTACCTTTGGTGGCTCTAAAACCGTCGTGATTCCTGTTTCATCTAAATTATAAATATTTTGTGGAGCAAATGAATATTTTTTCTGCACTGCCTTTAAATTTGCAAAAAATTCGTTAACCGACACCTTATTAAATCCAGTTAACCTAGATAAGCTGGTTTTTTCCGGTTTCCTTAATGCAAGAGATGGATTTCGCTTTGAAAAACCATAGAGCCAATCTACAGCAGCTTTCTTTTTGGCGTCCCATGCTGGTGGATGTATAATATTATTTATTTTCGCATAACTATAGGCAAATTGCCTGGCGGAATCATATGTTAATCCGTACTGTAGTTTGGAACACTTTTCCTTATACGCAGCAAAATCATATTGCGATTTCGAAAAAGTTTGCTTTCCAGTGTATTTCGACTGGAAATAATCTCCGTTTGACTCACAATCAATACTATTACCTAAATCTGAGACAGTATCCAGTGCAATTGGATCCATCGTAGCTCTTTTCTTCTTTAGCCTACTATTTAATGTTTGTCTTTTTATATTATATTTAACTGAGGCGCTCGTTGGAGTTTCAATTCTCTTTAATATATCTGAAATTGCCTTTCTTAATTCAGCTTCCCTGATATTGATTCTCTCAGTTTGTCGCTTATAATTTCGGACCATGATAATGTACTAATATAATACTAATGCGTCTATGAATACGAACAATAGTGATTTTACTAAATATAAAAAATAAATAATTAAATGGGGCACATTTGTCATTTTTGGGGTACATTCGTCATAGACGAAAGTGCCCTGTACACGTCTGATGTATGTACCCCAAACTAGGTTAAACAACAATTTTATACAAAAAAACGTGTAAGATGATTTACCGTTATTTTCAGATTTACGATCTACAGTATAAATGTATGAAAAACAAGTATCACAAACAAAATGGTAAATCACTTAAAAATAACTAGCCAAAAACACTTACCTAATACGGTCGAAATATTAGAAAAATATTGGTAAAAAATGGAAAACACGTGCTACTCATTCAAATGTCGACGAATGACTACCAAACTTCAGTAGGATGTAGACATTACAAAATAGGTAATTCACAATTTTTGTAAAAAAAATTGAACAAAATTAACCCTGTTAAAGCGCTGTTGACGAATGTACCCCACTGATGAATGTACCCCACTTTACCCTATCAATTAAATCCTCAAATTTCTGATGGTGTGAGCAACCATATGATCGGCCGTGTGTATATTTTTTTTTTGTACTTGGGAATGGATGTGGTGAAAAAAGAATCCTGCAACCGGAAGATGCTACCCAACCATAGAAGTGTATCACCACACGTTGGTTTAGCCAACGATAACCCTTACAAAGTTAAAGACAAAACCCAGGAAAAAATCGCTTTGGGCAACAATTTGCCCCCCGGCAAGGGGGAAGGAGCAGTTAGGAGCAAATAAACGCTAATTTAAGTTTTAAAACTCTAAAACTATACTAAATATTGAAAAAAAACGGGTTAGTCCAAATTCCGGCCAAAGGAGGAGGAAATTTCATCAGGAAAGGGACAAAACGTTTCTTTTTGTTAAGGTCCTAAGGCTAGAAAATCATAGTTAGAGTTGACCACTCTTTTTAAAAAGCTTAAAAATAAAAATACATAGTTACAATTATAAAGAAGAAACTAACATTTTTGCTCTTTTTCCTTTTTTCTCTTCTTTCAGGGTGACGAAAAATATTTTTGTAAAGAGCTCTTTGAGCCGCGATATTAACGGTTTTAGTAGCATTAATAATTGTTTAGTCGTTATTTGGATTTAGTGGTCAGGCTGCTGTATATGCAGTGGGATAAACATAAGACTCGCTTCATATGTCTTAACTGCAAGCAAATTCAGCAAGTTCTCATACTGGCTCTTCATGAGTGTGAGGGAGGTGCTCCTTCTACAGGGCGTTAGCGTTGGTTAACAGCTCAACATGTAAACAAATTTCCAAAGGCTAGAATAATGTCCAAAATACATTATTCTAGCCTTAACTTAATGCTGGTTTATTAATGTGGCTTACATTTATATACTATATTTCAATACCTCTCGATCACAACGATATTTACTTATTTCATCATTTAAATTTTGTGCATCGTTATTTATGACGTAGATCACTACTACATAAAATCGAATCATTTTAGTTGCGATTTTTTTTTTTTTTTTTTTATTTATATAATGACGTGTAATAGCTGTTCGAAGTGATTCGCTCTGTAATTTTTGTAGCAATCAATACCATTATGATTGTAGCGGAATTGATCGTGCGGCCAACAACTCAATTAAAAAATTTCCGTGCGTTGCCTACTACTGTAACAGCTGCAAGCAGTGGTTTGCGGATAACAATCAAAGCTATTTAAAAAAATTGATGCTATTGCGGATAGAGCGTTGGAGGCTGTTGAAATAAAAAAAATTGAACTAGAAGTGGCCAAAAACAAAGAATTAATTGATGCATTAATAGATAAAGCAATCGGTGAATCGGATTCATCTGAACATCCATCATATGTGAATGATGTAAACCATACTAAGATTGTTGATTCCTTCTTCTAATCATCATCTGTTCCTTTAATATTGACGGATTGCGACTTGGATATAATCGCAGTAAGAATCAGACATCATGTGTTTTCACTAATCGTTTGTGTCATGTATATCCATGCGATTCTAATTTTGGGGTGTATGATAAAGTCATTGATATTATCAAGTCTAGCATAGCAATCATATTGCAACCAGAGAATCGTTTATGTATATTGGGTGATTTAAATTTACCAAATGTTAATTGGCTTTGAGTTGATGATTTTTTAACTCCGTTGAACTTGAATGCGAATTATGATAACTTCATGACCGGTTTACTTTCAATGGGTCTCAAACAATGTATGAACGTCAAGAACAAGTGTGGGAATGTTTTGGACCTGGTATTTTTGCCGTTGGATCAAGAAGTTATTGTCCAGACGTGTGACGATTTAGCTGGAGCGTCGAGGATGAGTTATTCGTTGAAAATTTTAATTTTAAAATTGGAGACTACTATTCCTTTAATGCTTTTCTTGATAATTATGTTTGGAGTGCGTTTGAGGGTAATGATCATTTAAAGGAAGTACTGGATGAATTTTATAATGTTCTAAATGTAGGAATGGTGAAATTTATTCCTAAATTTAAAACTACACGTCAGTTGAAGGAACCGTGGTATAATAAAAAGCTTATTAATCTGAGAAACCATAAAGACAAGGCTCATAAGATAGGTACGCTGTATTTGAATCCTTGAGAAATGAATTCAGAATATTGAATAAATTTCTTTACAACAATTACATGTTGGAGATCGAATCGAACATGAAGAATAGACCTGATAGCTTCTGGAGATTTGTTGATTCTAAAAGAAAAACTAAGGGATATCCGTCTACTATGTTTTTGGACGATCGTTTGGGTCATAATTTGAAAGATAATTGTAACTAACTTGTTGGCTGACTTTTTAGAGAGTGTTTATGTAAAGAAACCGTTAACGACAGATTCGATATCGAGCTATTGTTCAGTGGCTAATATAAATTGTTCCTTGCAATTGGAACTTGATACTGTTTTGAATGGTCTTCTTTCGCTTGATATCAATGAAAGTGCAGGGTCCGATTCCATCCCTCCCTTGGTTCTTAGAATGACAGCACATGCTGTCGCTTTTCTAATCACAGTTCTTTTTAATAAAAGCCTTCGACAAGGATACTTCCCGAACTTTTGGAAATGCTTTTAAATTAAACCAATATTTAAGTCAGGTTCCAGAAGTGATATTACTAATTATCGAGCCATCAGTATTTTAACCGTTTTGCCGAAGCTTTTTGAAAAATTAGTCAAAGATTTTATTTTTTTTTTTACTCGTAGGTTTATTTCTTCTAAACAACATGGATTCCTTCCTGGCAGATCAACTGTCTCGAATTTGTTTTTACTGACCAATTATATTTCAACGGCTTTTGAATTGGGGATGGATGTACAGGTTGTTTATTCAGATTTTAGCAAGGCCTTTGACAAAATTGATCACAAACTACTATTTCTTAAATTGGAGTCTTTGGATTGTAATAGTTTACCTATTAGGTGGATCAAGTCGTACTTAGATGGCAGAATTAAAATCGTTAAGATAGAAAATTACATGTCTAGACGGATTCATGTTACGTCAAGGGTTCCCCAGGGAAGCCATTTGGGTCCCCTTTTATTCATTCTTTTTATTAATGATGCGATTAACTGTATTAAGTATTCTGAGATTCTTATATATGCTGACGATATTAAAATTTTAAAACTATTTCGAATATTCGGGATGCAGAGAAGCTACAATCGGATTTATCGGATTTTACGAATTGATGTTTATGCGATTTTCCCGTAGAAGGCATGTTTTGAACTTTGACTACGAATTTTTTCTCAAAGAACATAGAATTGAGAAAGTAAACACTTTCAAAGATTTGGGTATCACATTCGCTTCAAATTTATCCTTCCAAATTCATATATAAAGCATTGTTTCTAAGACGTTTTCCATGTGGTTTGTAAAAAGGTTCTCCAAAGACTTCTGGGATCCTTATGCGATTAGAATCTTGTATATTACGTTGGTGCGCTCGCAATTAAATTATGACGTAGTTATTTGGGACCCATTTTATCAGAATTCTTCTGATCTTAAAAGTGTTCAAAGACACTTCTTAAAATATGCCTTGCGTAGATTACCTAGGGACAATAATTTTCCTAATTATATTCTTTCTCCTTATATAGGGGACGATGTAAACTATTAAAATTGGAACCTCTCTCTATTCGTAGCACTGCGACGTGAGCCATTTTTGTCCGTGATCTCCTCGTTTGCAGAATTGATTGTAATGAGATTCTCGATTTATTTTATATTTTCGTTCCAACACGTATGTTACGATCGAGTGGGAAGTTTGTTCTTAAATTGCCAATACGGAGGAGTAATTTAGCTATGAATTAACCTGTTTATAGTGTCTCGGTTGATTTTAATAAAGTACGGTCGATTTTTGATTTTAATTTGTCAAAAGATGCATTTGAGGTTCTGATGTCAGATTTTCTTTCTAATTTTTGGTAAAGTTTTTTTTTTTTGTACTGTAATGTTGAATATTTTAAATTTCGCGACCTCAGAACAACAAGGTTCTATCTGAAATTTCAATTTTTTGGAAGTAACTTTCGATTTTCGCATTTTTCGTGATCGTAGAATTAAAAAATGTCTTTGTAATTTAATTTAATCTAGAGATTATGTTCTAAACTAAAAGATTCAATGAATTTACAATTACATTTACGAATTTAAAGCCACGTAAAATGCAAAATTCGATACTAACTTCAAAAAAATGAAAATGTCAGATAGCACCTTGTTATTCTAAGGTAGCGAATTGTAACCAGATTTTTTTTTTAAAGTTGGTAAATAAATAATAAATAAAAAACCACATCAGAACTAAACGTGGAGCTAACATCGATTCAGACCACTTCCTGATAGTTGCTGAATTAAAATTTCATCTACCAACCACATATAATCATCGGTATGGTATGTAAAGTGCTAATAGAAGGAACGGCAAGGAAGCCCAATAGCTGAAACTCTCTTCAACCTATCATTGACATATATCATTCGTCAGTTTAATATGGTGCAACGCAGCTATCTGTATTATAAATCATCCCAGCTATTAGCATACACTGACGGTATTTACATTTTGGGTTGGAACCTCATCTGCCTGATAGAGGTCCTTCTCCCAATGGAATTAACGGCCGACCATTTTTCCTTCAGATCATTGGAGCAAAAACTTAATACAAAGTCATTTCAAGAGATACGTAATATGAAAACTTGAACGAGTTCAAATACTTAGGATCACTTATCACTGAGAAAAACGAGAATCGAGGATCGCATCAGGCTACCAAGCATTTTTTTTGCCAATATCAAAATATTCAAGTCTCCTCATATATAAATAAAACTGGACATCTACAAAGCAATGATAACACCAGTTATCCAACCTTTGGTTGCGAGTCGTGGACACCGACCGCACAAAACATCCAGAAAATTGCGTGTAAATTTATTAGCGCTTCGTTCATAACATCAGACCACCAAACAGGCTTTAGAGTCAACACTAACGAAAGTAGGACCGCGTGGGAGACCACCCGCCCGATGGATGGACGACGTTGATAGGGACCTAAACACACTCTACCACGGTGTCTGGCGTTCTCTTGCGGCGGATCGCACTATTTGGAGTAGTATCGTTGAGGTGGCCAAATCCCCCAATTTAAGTACAAATTCTCAGGTCGAGCTTCGATTGTTGAGAGACATCATTTTAAAAATCAGAAAACTTCAGTCCAAGAAAATCTTAATGAGCTTTTCATAGCATGCAAGAAAGCATCGAAAGCATCAGTAAATTTGGAGTATCGTTAAAGGTGAAGGCTTTGGAATTTGCAATTCTAAAGGAAATTGTGATACATCAAAAGCCCACAGCTGGGCCTAGATTCCGATCAAGTGACAAATGACAAATGACAATTTTTTGTGACTTTGTACTAAAATTTTAACTGCTATAAAATGACAATATAGTTGTGAGTTCTAAAATGCGATTCTGATGAAGTGACTTTTTCAAAATGTCACAAGAAAAAAAATGACAAATTAAGCAAAATTGTCATTGATTTGCTTTTCCGTGACAAAAGTCAGTTGCAATTTCAAATAAAATATGTGTGAGTATATTTTGTTAATTTTTAATAATTTATGTTATAAATTTTAATTGTTTATATTTTAATTAAAATATAATAATATTTTATCTATTTTTATATATGTATATAATGTGTATATAGCTGTAATTGAGTGTGAATGGGCCTCTTCATACGCAACAAATGCTCAGAAAGAATTTGTGGTTGGGTTTCTCGAGCATCATCTAGAAACTGCCAAAAATCAGTAATTATTTTGGAATATTAGCGTTATAAAACAATTATAAATTTTGTTTATTTCACAGATTCAGTTCCGTTGATGGCAATAAAAAAATTTAAAAGGATTGGGAAAAGTTGGCGTTGGAAGCGAATCGGCTGGGGGGGGCTACTAAAAACGCTTCGCAGTGGCGCAAATTTTGGGAAGATTTAAAGTAAGTTCTTTGCAGTTACAAAATTAATTAAATTAAAGGTAATGCTTGCTGTTTTCAGAGCTAGAGTTAAAAAAAAATTAACTCTGATTAATACCACGTTTACATTAGTAGAATAAAAGTATGTAGCAAAAAAGTATCGTCATGTGAACTCAAATTTAAATATTTAAATATTTTATTACATACTTTTTTGATATTTCGGTAAAGTATGTATCAAAAAAGTATCAGTATATTACGTTGTAATGTGAACCCTAACTAATAACTATATGTTAATGTCATTCGTATATTTGTTGTCAAAACAAAAATTTATTACGTTTTTTTGTTAAACTACAATACAATTTCGGGAATTAATCAAATAATTTGCCGATAAATCTAATAGAGTTTGAGAAGAAATTCACAACACATAAACTGAATTGAATACAGAAGCATATCTGTCAAAATAACAAACTTTTTTAGTATGCGTTCACACTACAAATCGCAAAGCTAGTGTGAACTGCAGCGGAAAAATAATTAAATAGCAAAAAAGTACATACTTATTAGGTACGTATAATGTAAACATGGTATAAGTCACAAATAAATCAAACCGGAGTTAACGAAATAACAATACCGGAGCTGTCAGAATTGGAAAGCCGAGTTGTCGGTGTTATAACCCGTGTTAATCAATGAAATTTTCCGTCGGTGTTAATTAATGAAATTTTATATTTTTGTAAATAAACAACCCAAGCACTTGTGAAAAATGAGAAATGTCATTAAAATTAACCTTAAAATATAACTGCGGTAAACTAGAAATGCAACTGCTGTAAAATGTCATAACTCATTTCATCAGAATCGCAAATTTTCCGTGACAATATTTAGTACTAATAACAAAATGTCACGAAAAATTGTCATTTCATCAGAATCTACCCCCTGGTGGCTAGAACAAATTTGCCACGATCATTCTAAAGGCTGGTCAAGAAATTGCATCAACCAAACCCATAATCATTAAACAAATTAAGGGCTCTGCCATAGCATCTCTAACCGAATCACTTTTTATTATTGGAGTGGGTCGTTGTGGTCAAACTCCCCCCCCCCCCCGGGGACTTTAAAATGATGCTTAACATGGAAATATTTGATTGCATAGATACAAACTTTCTATCTAGTCAAGGATAAGTTATTCGCTCATATTTAGTCAGAAAATGCGTGTAAATTTATTGGCACTAACCGAGAACTAACCGCAAATAACTACTTCATTTGCCAAGCAAATAAAATATTTCGTTTTGGGTTAGTAAATAGGGAAGCCTCTTTTGTTTACGTTTTTAACCTTAAAATCGTGTACCCTTCTTCCAACTTAATCCCGTGTTCGGGGAATTGAATTCCCCATACCCAGTATTAAGAAAAGATTTTGATATGATAAATGTATTTTTTTTTATATGAGCCAGGAGTTGCGCGGGGTCGTTTGGCTGACGGTAGTCTAGAAGTTGATGTACCTGGTGTGGATGGAACCTGGTGTTGTTCTTTCTGATGTGGATGGACCTGATATGGTTTTAAAGTAATCCTCATCAGAAAATTCTTGGTCGAAATCATTCTCCTTGAACTTACGCATGAAACACGATTTGCAAACATGAACATAGTGCTTGCCGCACGTTAGCCAAAGGCATAAATCACAGATGGCAGTTGCTTTCGTGTCTCTGACCTTCGTCCGGAATCTTTAACAATGCTGAGAGAGAGATTATGTATAAGTAAAATTTTAATAAAAATTTGATTGATTAGTTATCTACATCTGTGGGAACGGTTGCATAGGAATAGATTTAAATTTGCAGCACATCAAGTTCATAGCAGTTTTGACAGATGGCTTCAGTGGAAGTTTGCTACAGTTGTCGCTGGAACTAATTCCAGCGCCAATTCTTTTAGAAATTTTTTTTCTCGAATTTGTTATTATTCCAAGTTGAATGGTATAGTTTGAATAATCGGTAAATTGCAAATCCAGTCACGTCACGCCTATTATAAAATATGACCATTGGCCATCGGTTACTTTTCCTTTAGCAGGTGCAGCTGCGCACCATTTTGTCAAATATATCGATGCCCCTTTGTATTCGTTTTAATCATGGATGATAATTGTTTTTTATTTATGTTAATTCATTTATCTCCTCAGTATAGCTCGTATAGCTCACTAGCGACACCTCATCCGAGAAACAGAAAACTGAAGTAAACGGACCTCTTTTCTTAGCTTTCCAACCGACGCGAATAGCCAGAGTATTTCGCGTTTATTTGACCTAATTGTACCAACTAGTGCTGTATTGCGGGCCCACAAATCTTTGCTAATGGCTAACTTGTAAAAAGTTATTCATGGTAATGTTCACGCCAATATCTAAATAGCGTTGAGCAAGGTAAATTACTAAGGCATGTGAAATTCCAGTGGATCTGGAAGTCACTAACTGTTCATCGATCGTGAGTTCTTTGGATGGAACGACAGGCAAATTCAAATTCATCTTGAAGAGAGTCAACTTATCTGCTCGAAATCGATCCACAGGTGTTCTTGAATCGTCGAAACGAAAAACCGACTGATTTGCTCGAATCTCTCTAACTACATCACTCCTCATGTCTCAGTACTACAGGGAATGGAGTCCAATCTCTTCCTTTCCAAATCTTCAGTTCTCGCTTTCTCCGCAGCAGATGGCATCGACCACCAAATAGTTTAGTCGTTTTGGCCTTGCCCCGTATATTTCTGGCCATGATTTGCCTCGATTGCTGCTTGTTGCCTCTGATTCTTCTTCGTTAACATTCATCATTATTTTACATATCGTGAACGAGTTCTACAAAATTAATGTCTTGAAGAGCCTCATCATTTGTATATGTGCCATCCAAATCGGAACCGTTCATATTTTAGGACATCTTCATTATCAGAATCGTGATCTCTAGAATAGTCTACATCAACCGATAACAAAGCAGCTGTGTTCAACCACATTTTCCCCCTCATCGCCGGTATCTCCATCGAAATAATCAACAAGCTCTTGTTCTTCCTCTGTAGTCAATTCACGATGAATATTTGCCAAATAAACAATTCTATGCGTGTAAAACATGTTTGAAAAAGTTAACGCAGAAAATAACACTAAACCACTTCACGTAATAGCTCAACTGAATTGAAACAAAAAATGTCCACGTGCAAGTCTATCCAAAACAACAGAGAAAAAAACAAAAGAAACGTGAGAATAAAAAAAGAGCATATCAGATAGTGGATTCCATACATAATCTACTGACGTAAATACAGGCGAATGCAGCTCCCCAAACACGTTTAGAGGATATATGTATGTAGATTGGCTCTCTCTTACCAAAATAACAACAAAATAAAATTGGAATTCATTTCGATTACGAAGCTAAAGCTATAATATATTGAAAAATATACAAAAATTATGGTGGTGTGGATCAAGTAGTTTCCAAAGGCATAGTATTGGTCGGTATATAACCTAATTTTAATTATGACTTTTTATGAGACGTTTTTATTTACTACATCAGAATTTTATCAAATTTATCAATTTACAAATGCAAAGTAATTTTTAATTGTAATTTGTATATCAGATCCAAAGTACAATACAATTCAATGCAATTGTATCTTGTATTTTAATTACTCCACGTGAAAGTAGTTTTATTAATTTGTACCCTTTCTAGTTGTTTTAGGTGACAACATACAGGAAACTAGAATAATTTACAGAGTTTAGAATATTTGCGAATTACATTAAATTCTGATATTTATTTAGGAAACCAGCTAGTCTCAAAACCTCCAAATCTTACCGTTAACATATAATAAAAATACAAAACTTTAACAATTTCCGAAAGAAAGCTGCCACACAGAACACATTATAATGTATGTATTCTATTCACATACGAGTTCTATATATTATTGTTAACAAGTAGCAATTATTTAGCTGTCGATCATTTCGGTGCTATTCACATCATAAAAACAGATTAGAAGCAGAAAAAGTATCATATCCATAAATAGCTTAAAAAAAAATTAAACTTTAAATCTAAAGGTCATTTCCCATATTCTAAATAACTAATGCTTTTCAGCAATCCAATTAAAAAATAATTAAGAGCATAGCACAAGAAATAGAAAAAATAAATTAAATTACCAAAAAAAAAATGAAAATCAATCATCAATTTAACCACAAAAATTAATTTCACTTTAACAGCAAAATATTCTGCAACAACAATACCAATTGTACCATCAAAACCTATTTTTATCCGTTTATTTACCACAGAAATCATCGAAATCATCATCAATATTCTTGGTCCATCTCATCGACTCTTTACTAATGTGCTATTGAAAATTTTAAACAAAATAACCAACCAGACTAATCATCATCATGTAACGTTATATAGATAACATATTGTACATATACATAAAACCATCTTTCGAACTTTGGTTTCGATTTTTTTTATTGATAAATGAGAATTTTATGTGTCGGTGTATTACACTATGGTGCGGTGGTACATACGAAGTCCATATCTAAAATCCAGTAAAACATTTTTATTGTTGAATTTTGCTCGATCCAATATGCTTGTCAAAAATTATTATTATTAAATAACAACAATAGAAAAATTAAAATCCATTTTTAATTGTTTAAGTACTAAAATTGTTATTTTTTTTTTTTTGGTAATGTATGCATGTATGTATGTTTCGGTTTATTGTTTATCGAAATAACAACAAACCCAAAAACCTAATCGAATTGGAATGAGATATCGATTAAACAACAACGTTTCGCATGAACATTTTCAAAATTGATGATGATATTTTTATTAACAATTTGGGAATTTTTTGTTGTTTTTACGGTTGTTGTTGTTGTTGTTTTTGCTTAGAATATGATCACGATATTATGTACATACATACATATATAAACAATTTATAGTATGTACATATATACATTTGTTTACAGAATAGAAATGTCTATTTTTTGTGAAACTGTGAAATTTGTAGTTGATGATAGAGTTCGATAATTATAAAATCATTTGCACAATGAATGAGTCTAGAAATGCAATCGATTATATTTAAAAGTTTTTTAAAAATTTAATCATATTTTAATTAGGGAAATTATTGATCGAAACGTCAACTAATTCAAAATGACATTCATACTTATAATACTTAATTTATAATTTTATATAATGTAAAATAATATAAGTTATTTGTATTTCAAGATACATAATGTTATAATATTTTTATGCTAAATATAATATTAATAATAAACTACGAGTAGTTGTAAGTATACAATTTTTTATATTTACAATAAATGATTTCATGATTCAAAATTAATATTAATATTGGTTATGATTTAAGTTTGTAATAAAGCTAAGTAATTTTAAAGACAATTTAGTTACATTGTAGTTTCTGATTCCAGTGGAAGAATACTGATTTTTGTGACAGATCTTTTAAATACCGACTTTGAAGTTTTTATTGTAACTACACGAATTTGACCATCAGTACCGGGATGTGTCTCAATTATTCTACCGGTTACCCAATTAATGGGTGGTGTCATCTTGCAATATAACCAATGAGCGGACTTTGTAATTGTTATTCGAAGGTTGTTGCCATTTGTAGCGTTTTTGCAGTTCGTTCAAATATTCGATGTGCCACCGTTTCCAGAAATCTTGGAGCATAACTTGTATCATTTGGTATCGAGATAATCTATTGGTATTCAAGTCTAACAGTTGCGGTTCGGGAAGTGCTAACAGCGGCACACCAATTAAAAAATGGCCAGGTTACAAAGCAGTAAAGTCTGATGGATCGTTGGAAACAGCAGTCAAAGGCCTTGAATTGAGGCACGCTTCAATTTGACAAACTAAGGTGTGATATTCTTCAAGCGTCATTGCAACCCGATTACTCGTTTCATATGCCATTTGGCATTCTTGATAGCGGACTCCCTTAATCCGTTAAAATGGAGAGATCTTGGTGGAATAGTCAGCCATTCGATGTGATTGTTTGCGCAAAATTTCTTAGTGTCGTTTTGAAAGGATTCTGATATGAATAGGTTCCTCAACTCTCTGAGTTCAGATCGACATCCAATAAAATTGGTGGCATTATCGGAATAGATTTTCGAACAATAGCTACGTCTTGAAATAAACCTGCGAAGGCAAGCCAAAAAGATTGGGTAGACAAATCCATAACTATTTCTAAATGAGTTGGCTTTACAGCGAAACAAATAAACAAGCAGACATTTATATCTTAGTTATCGATGTTGATCGTAATTTCGGTTTCGCGAAAAATGGACCACACAAATCTATGCCAACTATCGAAAATGGTCTCGACTGAGTCACTCGATCAGCAGGTAGGTCACCCGTTATTTCATTTGACAGCTTAGGTTTAATCCTGAAACAGGGAATACATTTATTCACAACTTGCCTGCACAAATTTCTGCCTCCTATGATCCAATATTGCGATTTCAAACTATATACAATAATGTTTGGGGACCACAATGTGACAGCCGAATGTGCTCAGCTCAAACTAACAATCTCGATAAACTATATTTACCTAGTGACACAATTGGATGCTTATTGGTATAGTTTAAATTCGACTTAATAAGGCGTTCTCCAGCACGAAGTAGTCCCTTCTCATCAATAAATGGACTTAAGTTTTTTAAATTGCTAGATATATGAACAAATGTATGTTTTTTAATGTGCTGAATATCATGAGAATATTCACCTTGTACGAGTTTGATAAGGCAACATAATGAAATGTCAAGTTCATCTGAAGAAAGCTCACCATTATTGAAGGATTGCCTTTTAACCTTTTTGTTTATAAATCGAATAATTTAAGCGGTAACCCGAATAAGTTTCGTAAATGACGAATACGGTCAAATAAATTAAATGGCTCTGTGGCATGATACACAGAAGTTGATGGATTTTTCCGAAGATCTAAATTCAACAAATCTTGAATAATTGTAAATTTAGAATTTTTGGGCCAACTAGACTTTTCCTGTCGAAGAAATGACGGACCTAACCACCATAAGTCTTCGGCGAGAAACTCATGTGGCATTATGGCATTAATGGCATTATAGCATTATGGCATTATGGCATTTGGCAATTGTGCATTGACGATTGTTCTTGAATTTGGGTTATTCGATTGGCCACAAATGTAGCAAATTTTGATGGCTCAGACTTAATTCGAAGCAACGTTATCTCCGAGTCTGACCAAAGATAAATATTGTCGTAACGCATATTCAAACTTTCCACAACTTTAGTCAACGTTTGCGCCAACAGTAGTGCAGCACAAAGTTCTGGGCGAGGGATGGTTTGTTTTTTGAGAGGAGCAACTCTAGATTTTGCACAAATCAGTCTTACATAATGGTTGCATCTGTCTGTGGTTCGAAGATAAAGAACACAGCCGTACCCTTTCTCTGATGCGTCTGAAAATCCATGGATTTGTATTACCTGATGTTGAGGCACTAAAATACATCGTGGAATTGTTATGTGATTTAGTTGAATTAATTGCCTTTTGAAGGTCATCCATTGATCACATACTTGGCTTGTAATAGTGTCATCCCAATCTGTACCCTGAAGAGTCCATATCGTTTGCATTAGAAGTTTAGGTATAAAAATCATCGGAGCGCATTATCCCAATGGATCGAATAATTGGCCAATTTCGGACAAAATTTGTCGTTTTGTGCAACTTGTATCTAAGGAGAATTTAGAAAAATTCATCTCAAATACAACGTGCAAAGTGTTCCAAGACAAACCAAGGACTAGTGAAATATTCGATGTCGAGTCCGATGGTCAAGAAATATTTGAAACATTTGAAGAAAATTTTCGTAAATAACATCCACCCCTTTCTAATAACGTTTGTAATCCTGATTTTAATTTTAGTGCATCGTCAATTGTTTTTGACCCCGTCAGAACGTCATCCACATAAAAATTGTTCTTTAAAACGGTCGAAGCTAAGAGAAATGGTCCAGCTAATTGATTCACTGTACGTGTTGCTAAATAAGGAGTACTTTTAATACCATATGTCACTGTGCATAATTTAAAACATTGTATTGTGTCCAAAGGATTGTCTCTCCACCAGATTCGCTGGAGATCGCGTTGAGATTCGTCAATGAAAATTTGCCTGTACATTTTAGCAATGTCTGCTGTAAACGCAACTAAATGTTTTCTAAATCTCAAAAATATTGACAACAAATCCTGTTGAACAGTGGGACCTTTCCTTAGACAATGGTTAAGAAACAACTTCGATGATGAAGTTGACGATCCGTTAAATACCACTCTCAATTTAGTAGTGGAACTACTTTCTTTCATCACATATAGTGATGTGGTAAATAGTAAACCTTATTGTATGATTTATGGACTATATTTGGATCACGGACTAATTCCATATGTCCTAATGACAAATATTCCGGTTGACGTAGTAATTTCTTTTCCATGGATTGAAATTGTCTAAGCGACGTGAAATTTGACAGACCAAGGTTGTTTATGTTATCATTTAAAGGAAGCGAGACTGAATAACGACCGGAACATAGACGTTTATGATTGTTAATGTAATGTTCCTCACAATATTTTTCATCTAATGAATAGTGATTTTGAACCGGAATTGTTTCCAAGTTCCAGAAGCGTTGCATGTCATTATGTAATGTTTTGTTAGTACACAGTGATGTGGATGAATATTCTTCAATGACCTGATGTGACTTAATCCGACCACTAATTACGTAACCGAAAACAGTAGAATAAAATGGTGGTAGATTATTCAATATTCAAATAGATGTACCATTGAATAACCGATTGTAAACTTCTACACTAAGTAAAATGTCAACTTTATTTGGTACATGGAAGTATGGATCTGCCAATTCAATTTCAGCAGAAATTGGTTTCAAATTAAAACTGACTCTACTTGCTGGCAACAAGTTTGTGATCTTTGGGATGATATAGAAATCCATGCTCTGAAAAATTGGATACTCTGGACGATGTAGTTAATGAAACCTTGTTTTTTATTATAGTTTCGTTCCCACCGATACCTGATATAACCTTTTGTGTTGAATGTTTTCTGACCTTTAGTAAATTTACAAGCGACTCAGTGACGAAGTTCAGGTGGGACCCGCTGTCTAATAATGCCCTACACAACAAATTCTCGGTTGAACTTGTATTGACATTGATTAGAGCTGTTCCAATTAGAATTTGATCTACCTTATTAGACCACGATGACTGATTGCCTAATGGTTGTGTACATTTGCACGATGAGATTGCAGCAGTTTGAACGATATTGGATTCAGTTTGATTATTTCGATTTGACGGATTGCTATCTCGAGAAGCTTGAGCTACGCTATGCCCAGAGTTAGTGGATACGTGTTTATGAACCTGATAATTTGAAATGGTACCAAAATGAAGAAGTCGATGGTGTTTCAGAGAACAAAAACTACAAGGTGCTTTGTCAAATGTACCAACCTTATGTTTACTTATTAGACAATTTGTACAAAAGCCATGACTTCGAATAAACTGAAAACGCATTTTTGGTGTTAGTTTGGTATCCGAAAATTCCGTAGAATGTGGTAGTACATGTGTTCCACCACAATACGGACACTTACAGCTGTTGGTAATTAATGAAGTTGATTTATCCTTTGAATAGTTAATTCGTTTGCGATCAGCTGTACGTTTTGAAATAGATGTGCCTCTAATTGCTTCGAAAATACGAACACGATTTCTTAGGTTATCTAGAAATTGTCCGAATTTTAATAATTTGGTTGTTTCGGAATTTTTAATAATGTGAATTTTTGAAGTTGCGTCCAGTTTTTCTGTTAAATGGTGAATTAATATTAGGTCCCAATACTCAACTGGAATGTGCAACGACTTTAGGGCATTATAGTTCTTAACCGAATGATCAATGAAAATTTGTAACGAATTTGATGAATTTTCCTGTGGAGTCTTAACATCGTATAAAGCTTTCATGTGCACCTTTTGAATTCAAATCGTATTATTGTAACGATCACACAAGGTTTTTCAAGCGACTTCATAATTATCTGAAGTCACAGGAAGATTTTCTATCAAACTATAGGCCTTGCCAGAACGAATGTGATATAACAAGTATACAAACTTAACAGTGGAATCGATTTGGGTTTTACTATGAATGAAATCGCGAAAGACATCTCTAAAAGCTAGCCAATCACTTTCAGCACCACTAAATAGTGGTAGCTTAAGTTCAGGTAGCTTTATTGACATAGATGAGCTGCTTTGCTCGATTTGAGTGCTGTTAGTCGACATTTCAAAATTAATAGCTTCCTTCGGTTGATTTTCAATTTTGTTGATTGCATGAAGCTTGTTCAACAACGTACCTTTGGCGTATTCGTAGTCTTCTTCAAATGACACACGATCCGTCGATGCCGTGTTATCTTAAATTTCAATTAGTAACTGCACTTGGTGGTATTTGTCATACATTAACTGTAACCTTCGAATATTAGACTCGATTTCCCCTAAAGTGAATAGTTCTGACAACTTATTTTTAAATTGAGTCAGCTGACCCTTAAACGCACATCGCTGCCGTTTTAGAACGTTTATATGTTTAATCTTCGACGATACTTCATTATCAGACCCCATATTTACACAAGGCTCTCAAATCAATATTCTTCCACAAGATTACACAATTAAATTAGTATTCAATAATGGATTTAAAACAATATTTTGTAGTTAAGATAATGCTAATAAATTTTGAAGACAATCAATGAAATCATAAACTACTATAACAATAACTTACTAGTCAATTTGATTTGATATGATGAAGTTGATCTGAATTTTCTAACTATGGCTTTTATAAATTGTGCTGCAAGTTGATGTTGATGTTACCACTGTTAAACTGGATTATAACTGATGATAATACCGATATGATGATGTTAATAATCCACAATTTATGTTGTAATGAGGTGATGATGACAAATGGTTTAAAAAATGGCCGATGTGGTGATAACTATGTTGATTGTCACAAAACTGGCCGACAATGTAATTAAATTGTTTGTGTGGTTGTGTGATTACAGGTCAGCTGAGTGTTGAATTAATTATATGTTGTTGACCGTTATCTAGTAATCACAATTTCCGAAGATCTGGTGTTTATCTGAATATATAATACTGACAGCTAGTATAGCGGCATTTACTGTACACGCCCAAAGCAAATGGTCACAAACAGCGATGAATGTAAATGAGTGTTTTGTGATTGAAACTCCGATGAATATTTCAAAAGTTTGACGTAACCTAATATAATCACAAACAACGATGAATTTTTAAGCTCTGTTTGATGATAAATAATGAAGTGTGCAAAATGGTTTGATAATTTCAAAACCCGATGAAAGTTGTAGTATCGAACCACAGTTCAACTTAACTGTTGACAGAGGTATCACCTAACGCATTAGTTGTAATGATGACTCAGATGACCTTGGAAGGCCATGTGCTGGTTGAAGCGCGTGGTTTCGATATCCGGCTCGAAGGACCAATTTTGGTGACGCGGATTAATTAACCTTTCGCCAACGTATATCAAAATGGAGGTGATTTCATTTAATGCAACTTTGCCGAAGTAAGAAATACACCATTCCGAAATACCATATATAATATAACGCCAAAGATTCGATGATAAATTTTATTTGGTTTCGTTGCTTTAGTCACCTTTAACGTTTAATACAGCATTATTTATTTAAATTCAATTTACTAGTTATACAATAATAATTTTATAATAAGTTTCCAAGATGATTCCACAATATTATTTTTATTATAATCAGCATATATTGAATTAATTATAATCTCGATAACGCACAATATTATTTTATTTTAACTTAAGATATTTAATGTTTACAGCTGACGAGGCAAAAGCTAACTCAGTTATAATGACAAAACAATAAAAAATGAAACACAAAACCCGATACATAGGTCATTCAGTCATACCAACTACACGAAACCTTTACAAAAGACCAGATTTAAGTGTATAATGATATTGACATTCAGGCGTATAAAATTAACAGGGCTGGAAACATTCATCATAATTCATGCGTAATCAATATGCTTACCATGAAAAGGCAAATTGGGCGCGGATTTTTTTTTTATGCATGATAATGCCTGGCCGCACACAGCTGTAAACACACGCATATTTCTGCAACAGCACCGCATTAATTTAATAAGCCATCCTCCGCGAAGTCCAGATTTAAACCCTATAGAACACGTCTGGGATATGTTACAACGGCGTGTAAGAAAATTGCCACGGCGTATTTATGAAGTAAAGCGGGCTAGAGGAGGTAACACGCGTTGTTGAAAATTCCAATTTGTTCGTAGATTTTAGTTTTATTACGTTTGAATAAAGTTTAAAAGGATTTTGTTTGCAATATACCTTATGAAATAAATTATACTTTTCGTTGTAAAAACATATTTTCTCTTTGATTTTGGATCACCAAAATTACGCCTAATATCAAAATGTGGCACAAAATTTTATCGTAGAGTATTTAGTTTACAAGATAAAAAAATGTCCCTGTTAAAGTGTATACGGTTTTTGATACGTTTTCCCTAAAACTTCAATAACTCGACAAGGAGTGGGCGCACAGAAGTGTTCCTAGTACAATTTTGCAAGGTTTCTAAATTCTCTATATAATGGCCAATTTGGATTTTTGAATGAAATATCGAGCAAGTTCGTTTACAGTTTCAAACAGCAGCAAATTTTTTTTTTTTAGACACCTTTTGTTTTACTCAAAAAAGTCATAAAAAAACAAAATAAAATAAAACGGTTTCCAGTATCGAAAAGAAAACAAAATTTCCTTCAACTAGAAAAAAGCATTTTTTTTTGAAAGGTGTTATTTCACCAAGATACAAGCGTTCAAATATGGGTATTTTTTCGAAGAAAATTTCTGTTCCGTTTTTTAATTGGCGCAGTGTAAAAAAAATCAACATACGTTTTATAAACATCAAAATCAATAATTATTTTGACCAAGCCTCAACTGATCAACACAAATACTCAGCTGATCATTAAAATTTACACTCAGCTACTTATTTTAACTAATATACAACAGATGATCATTACAAACTAACACTCAATTGAACATTGCAATCAACACCTGATCTTGAAAACCAATACTCAGTTATAATCAACGCTCATTATTTCGATGTACATCATTCAACAACAATGGATTCACGAAAAATACTTATAGAAAAACTATTAGTAAGTAAACCAAAACAAAACCTAATTAATAATTTTTATAATTTTCCATAATTTTTCTTTAATGAAACTTTAAACTTTTTGAATTTTTACCTGTATAATTCGGTATAGTACTAGATTTTTAGAATGTTTATGGTGTTCAATTAGTGTTTATCAACTACAATTTTCTTTAATTATTACGTAATTAATTATTAATGAATTTCTCAATCGATATATGTAATTAAATTTCTTTCAATTTTAAATTATGGTTTGGATTTTTTTTTTCTTTTCTATGTATGTCTGACAACGAAACTCAATATAGTGATTTACCGATAAAGCTCAGAAGTGAAACTGAACTTAAATCAAAATATGACCGAATTAAATATATCAACAGCTTTAAAGCTGATTTCCCCGTTTAACGGAAATCATTCTCAGCTGATATAGTATTTGATGAATTACATGCTAATCAACATTCTAAATTTTTACAATTAATGAAAGAATTAGTAATAGAAACTAGCTTACGATGAAACTGTAAAACATATAGAATATGATAGTTGGTCAGAATTGAAAAAAAGATCTTAAAGAAAGATTTACTGAAATTAGATCCAAACTTGAAATTTCACATGAATTAAATACAATTTATCAAAAACTATTGAATTCTTGAATAGTCAGACAGCTTTAATTGCATTCCAAGAGGGTTTAAATAGCAAAATTCTTATAATAGTCAAATTAGCAAATTGTAAAACACTTAAATAGTCTATTACTAAAGCTTGTGAAGAAAAATCACTCCTTAATCGACAAAGCAACGTTGATTTAACAAAAACTTCTAAGTGTCAGATTTGCGGAAAAATTAGCCATTTTACCAAAAACTGCTTTAAATTAAAATTATTATCAGGATTAATTGAAAACAAAACAGTTAATTTTAGGAATATTAATAAACCCGCTTCATCAGATTCGTACACAATGGTTTGTGCTTATTGTAAAAACGCGGGATATCATATAAACACTTGTTTTAAGCGGAAGCATACAGAAACACGGAAAAATAATTTCAATACGCAGCAAGTTACTTCAAAGTCGTCCATAAGTAAAATGAATGTAATATAATCCGAAGCTTCGGAAAATTAAATGGAGATCAACCAGTCTATGTCGAGCAAAGCTGTGCGAGCCCAATTTCTATAATTTCTCTTATGTTCAACTATTTTTAATATTCTTTGTGTTACATACATTTATGATTAAAGCTTTCAGCTTGTTAATCGTACTAGTTCTTTCAAAAAACCAAATAACTGTATGCTCAATTTTTAATTTTTTGAAAATTAAATTTAAATCCAATAAATTGTATACAGTATTACCGTATAATCTTGACGTCGTTCCGTTAAACATTAACTTACAACCAGATCGCGTTTTAAATTTTTTAATTGACACGGGTGCAAGTATCAGTCTTATTAAAACAGGATCAATTAATGGTTAAGCTTTCTGCTATCCTGAAGAAAAATGTAAAATTTCAGGTATATCTTCTAAAGCTGAACCTACATGGACATTAGCCAAATGTTTCGGTGATATCCTTAGAGAATAATTTTCCAGTTTCACGTGACGGAATATTAGGGAAAGATTTTTAAAACAAAATTGTTGTATCATTAATTATTCTCGAAAATATTTTGAATTAAAGTTAAATGATAAATTTTTGCCTAAAACTGTTTTAGGTCGCACTGAAAAAATTGTTAAATTGTTATTTTCCGAAACTGATGATGGGCAATATTTTTGTAGATCCAATAAATCAGCCGAGAGTGTTTATTTATCAAGTTTTTTAATAACAATCAATAATAATATTTGTTACGCTTATATAATGAATTCAGGCGAAACAGAATTATTTTTGCAAGATATTAATTTGATTCTAGAGCCCTTAGACCATTTTGATATACACAATTTCTCTCATCAGTGGAACAATAAATTAACAAACCGACTAAATACTATAGAATCCGCAATTTTACAGGAAAATATGAACGAAGAAGAATACAACTCCATTATTAAAATATGTAAGAACTTTAACGATATTTTCCTACTAGACGGTGATAAATTGACAGTAACTAAACCAATATATAAAAAGCAATACAGACTTCCAGAATCCACAAATAATGATATAAATAACCAAGTTCAATAAATGTTGAAAGGATGAAATAGAACCATCCAATTATCCATGGAACTTTCCATTCTTATTAATACCAAAAAAACCTGAAGATCCCAATAATAAAAAATGGTGCATTGTGATTGATTTCAAAAAGGTGAATGAGGTAACAACAAATGATGTATTTCCAATACCAAACATAACTGACTGGATTAGTTGGGAAATTCCGTCTATTTTTCATCAAGTTTTTATTGATCCAAATGATAAGAATAAAACCGCCTTTAGTACACAAAGGGGTCATTATTATTTTCTACGAATGCCACAAGGACTTAAGGGACTGTATATTACAGGAGATTTATTCCAAATTTTTCACATATTGCTACACCAATTTTACGATTGTTAAAAAAAAAAATTCACTATTTAAATGGGACGCATTTTATGATCAAGCAGCACACTCCTGGAAAAGTGAATCATGTTGCAGATGCGCTAAGCCGTATTCAATCAAACCTTCAATTTAAAAATAATGATAATTTAATTAGAGGAACCGAAGATTAGGCTAATGAGGATTTGCTAAATAGAGCAAATATCATAAAACTTACAAGCGAATCAGATATTAACTCAGCTATTTCCCAGCTCCATGATGGACCATTTGGCGGACATCAAGGAATAAATCGTATCGTACTTCCAATCGAATGAAGGCCTATTTTAATTTTTCAGATATGTTCGCTCGAATTAAGGATTATATCAAATCTTGTAAAAATTTTCAGGTAAACATCGACCGACGAAAATGCCAATTTTCATTACCAATACTTCTTCACAACCATTTGAACGAATCGCTTTAGACATTGTAGGACCAATCAACCCAATTACAGTGAATAGAAATGCATATATTTTGACTATGCAAGGAGATCTTACTAAATATAGTATGCCTAATCAGGAGGCCGAAGCAAAAGCCCGAGCGTTTAAAAGCAATAGTTTTTTCTGGGAGAGAATGACAAAGGTAAAGTAAAATCGGGTCCCAAGTATTTATTTATTTATTAATCAATCCTGGATAAAACATCGCTTTTCTATTCCTCACACTTGCGAAGAAGTTGAAGAAGTTGTTCTTCCGATGATAAGAGAATATTTGGCAAAGACCAAAATGAACATTTTCAAAACCTAGAATCAGTTGTCAAAACATTAGAAGCCGCCAACATGAAGATCCTCTTGGACAAACGCCAATTCCTCCTAAAGGAAGTTGCATTTTTGGCATTCACTGTTGGTATAAACGAATAAAACCAAACTCAAAAAAAGTTAGTACCATACATCCTAAGAATCTAAAGGATTTAAGATATTTTCTAGAAATGTCGGGATATTGTCCCTGATTTATCCGCTATTATGCGAACCTCTCTAAACCCTCATTTTTTTTACGAGAAAGGGGGGGGGGAGGGAGGGAGGGGGTGGACAAGTATTTATAATACCGCAAAAAATAAACTGATTCAGCCTGACGACGATAACGGTTTTGAGAAACTAAAAAACATTCTTCTTTTAGAATAGGTGATGTTATCTCATCCGAAAATAATCTATTTGCACCTTATGCCATTTTGTCATATTCGGTTTCTAAATAAGCAGTGGCGAACGGATCATTAGAGTCGTTCGTCAATTTGTACTTTGTGGATTAACTTTCATAGTAACAGAAGAGGAAGAGTTCCAACAACGAAAACCGTTGTTAATGCTACTGCGTAAATTTGCTCAATTAGTAACTTATTTGAACCGCCACTTCCAGTTAGCCGATTTTTATTCAAAAATCTCTAGGTCGAAAATTTTCATGATTACTATAATTTAGTTTACTAACATAAAAGGAAGTGAAAATAGTGAATGTAGAGAAATATTTTTCAAATAAATGTCAAAAAGTTGTACTAAAAAATATTTATCAAGCAGGTTTTGGACATAGTACAAATAAAAAGATATAGCTGTAAATATTGTGAATATTAAACTGCCAATATTAGCAATTGTCTTAAATAAGTATTTGAAAACCCTAATTCTTGTCTTCGTTGTTGATTTTTTTACAATTTATACATTTAATGATTAGATGTGCGGTTCGACCCACACCCATTTGTCCTCATGTTGCATCATCATATGTTCACATTTAACAATTTATTTTGCAACCCCAGCTGTGTTTTGAAATATGTAACCGCACAGACGTCACATACAATAAAATTAATCATTTGTCAAAAAAAAAATACACACAAGACTACACTACATTCATATGTCCTTATCCAATTTCATTCGTACACGAACAAAACTAAAACTATATAAATTCAATTAAATTTCTAACATATCTTATTTCATTTACAACCACCACCCTCTTAAATAACGTACCTCTCCGATCTAATCTATATTATAACCAAACCATAATGAAATATTGCGATTTTTTTTCAGCGTTATGCCATTTTTATTTTATTTTATTACAATCAATCATAATTATTGTAATTTGGAATGTACTAATAGCCCGACAATAATAATACTCGTCTAAAACGTACATATATGGTTTTATGTTGTTTGATCAAACCATTTATGTTTTTTTGTATATTATTGAATCGTCGACCAATCTATCTATACTCGTGTGTATGTACACAGAACATAAAATTATGATTATTATTTTCGATAAATTATTATCCTTTTATATTTAATCCTGACATCTCAACCGAATAATCCAAAAAAAAAAAAAAAAACAAGCAGGATTAAATGGAAGATGAGTTTTATTTGGATGAGAAACGAGAGAAAAATGATCGAGAAAAGGTCAATTATGATGTCGGGGTATGAGGTGTGCGGTTATCTAGTAAAAAACGTAAATATACCAATATGTATTACAATTTATGTATCGTGGCATAGTAGTTGAGTTTTTATTATATTGGTGCGAGATTGGTGATTTATTAAGGACTTTTATGTTCGTACGGAATTTTTATGGGATATATAATTTCAAGGGCATACGGCTTAGGTATTTATTATTATTATTGTTATTGAGCCATTAATTAGAAAACTGGATACGTGAGAAAAATATTTACAGCAAATCAGATTCTTTATAAAAACAACCAGCATAAATATAAGATAAAGAAATATGGCTTTCGGGGTAGGTATGTATGAATGTGTTTTCAACTTGTTGAGTAATTGCATCCCCCCCTTTCATCTATTAAACAAAATTAACAAAGACGACTTTTTTCCTTCCATTAGCATGTTCTAACAATTTTTTTTGTTTCTGATTTAGATTAAAAGTTTACATCTCATTAGTTTGCTTTACTATTTTTGTATTTAAGTTTGCTACTAAAAAATTTATAAAATTTTATCTTTTTGTTTTCCAGAATAAGTTTTCCTCTTCGTCATCATTATCATCCTTTAAATATGAATGGAAACTACATCATCATCATGATAATCGTCAGTTGTAACAGTACAGCAAGATCCATCCAGTATTCATGCATAAGTTGAAAAAAAATAAAGTTTACTTCATCTTTTTTTATGTGGGTTTAGAATATACCAAATAAAGGGTGATTACTCGTATTTGTGGTAAACAATTGAAATAATTAGTAACCCTTTGAATTAAAGTTTTAATGTTAAAATCGTGTTCATGGTCCTTACTATTGGATAGTCAAACACAAATGATCCGGATTAATTTTATAGGTACAATTTTTTCCCCCCAAAATAATTTCATAAAGAGTAGGTATTACACACATGTATCAATTCTGGTACATAGAGTTGAATGATAAATAAGAAAACAAATTTTTGAGAATAAAAATGAATCAATTATTAAGTATTGTAACTATTATTGGCGGCTCTCTCTCTCTCTGCCGTATATCTTACTTTCCTTAACGTTAACTTTGTTAATATTTATATCGTCTAGAGATATCCTGGTATCCAGTTATGCTCGATTCCTTTTCAACTCTTTAAGAGCTTAGAGGCATTTGGAAGCATTCCAAATTTTTTGAAATTTGTGAGACTTCCCTGGTTTATTCTTCTCACATTAATTTATCAACGTCGTTATTAAACTAAAATTACGACATAACCGACAAATTTTCAGGTGGTGCCCTTTGGGAAGAGGAGGAGGGCAGTGCTTATGGTATTTTATGTTATTGAATGGTCAATTTTTTTTTAAATAAAATAAACTGAAAATCTTTGCATATTCATCTTAAATAAAAATCTACAACTACTCAAAGTTCTCTTTCATTAGAGTGGTGGTTTTAGGCTTGTTTGCTTTGAGGAAGATCTAAGAAAAAAATAAATTAATCATTTATTTCATTTAAAGTTGAAGAAAAAGCTTATTAAAAAATTACAAAAATTAAGAAAATTAGAATTAAATCATAAACGTAACATCATTTTACAATTGCTTAATTGATATTAGTGTAGTGACACAACTTGGACAACATTTGATTGTTTGTACAAATTTCAAGTTTAAATATTGAGAAAACTGTTATAACTATACATTTTTGACATGGTGATGAATTGTTAACTAACATGTTCTCCTTGTTCTGATATATGTACATGTTGGGTTAGATTTTTTTAAGTTTAATATGGAAAACCAAAAAAAAAGTCAAAACCAAATTCTGATTTTTATTCTATTATTTTATTCTACCCATAACAACTAAGTTACATACGTTGGCTGTGTTTAATCCTGTGATAATTTATTTAATAAATCTTAAGCTTTTTAAGCACATACATTGTATGTTTCTTGAAGTAGGTTTTACAAGGATTATTGATGGTTTTATTTAAACAAACAACAGTTCATTCAATTTTCGTTTAATTGAGAATTTTACGCTTTCAGACAAAATAATTTATTTTGTTCTTCTCCAGAATATTCTCGAGAATTATTGATAATTTTTAACTCTAGAATTCCCGTGGATTAATTTAAAATCGATGTATTCGATTTTAATAAATTTTGATCAAAAATTAAATTTGATGCCTTTTCAAGAATTTCATGCGGCGGTTTTTAAATTGTTAAGTAATAAGCGATGGCAGGAGAAGTTCGATATGAAAAGCACGGTCTCATCAGCCGTTTTGTACTATATAGTTTGAATTATAATTTTATGTGATGATTAATTATTTTGCTTTACACTTAATTAACCGCTACTCTTTCTTAGCGCAGACGTTGACATCGAAATTGCCCTGATCTGAAGAGGCGTTCTTTCGCTGCAGTGGGCTCAAGCAGTCCAAATCGCTGTATTGTAATTTTTAATTCGAATTAAAATTATGTGGATATTAATTATTATAATCTAAAATTAATTGACTGTCACTGTTTCTGCAGTGGACTGAAGAATTGCAAAAGGGTTCTTAGTGCAAAAATTTGACACCAGAATCCATTTTACTGTCGTGATGTAGCACACTATCATTATTACCCATCATTTATTTCGTTCATTGCAGAACACTCTTAAAAATTAATATTGCCAAAAATAGTTTAGTTGTAGCAAAGGTGTGAGAATGATCATTATCTTGAGCATAAATCAAGTCTTTCCGTAAGTAGAGGCCCTGGTAAGCTGGCAGAAATTCTTTCAGACGAATAATTATAGTGCAAAAGAAACTAAAAATTATAAAAAAGAAACACGAACAAATATTGCGATCTGTCTGAGATGGAAATGCAAATCTTTTAATTCAATTTACACAACATTTGCTGAACATTTGCTCACCATAATTTGGTGCACCCATACATGATTCTTCTTGGCCCACCCCGGAAGGTCATAACAGCTGCGAGTATTAAAATAGACGGAAAGAAGTGGCCACTTAACAATACAATAAATATTGAACATTTTCTGCCATTGTTCAAATCATACTTCGTGTTTTACTGCAAATACCCGGACGATTTCCATTGTTTCTTTTTATTTATTCATGAAGGGATTTTAAAAATGGGGCAATTACCCCAAAACTTGTTTGGTTGTAAATTAAAACAATGTGCTCAGACCTTTGCAGACCATAAATTATATGTCAGACATTTAAGACTTATAAATGCTCTTTTAAATTTTAAATCTAATCATCTGTGTGGGAATCAAAATTGTGATGTTTGCTTTAAAACGTTCAATGGCTTAACGAAACACATAATTGGTAAACATAAATTGCATTTAGAAGTAACGTTAAATAACGACTTTGAAAATAATAATGTGGATTCAAATTTGAACGATAATTTTTGTAATTCAGATTTTATAGAGAGCGGTAGTAACGATCATGATTTGCGAAAATTAGATCAGGTTTTGTTAGAAAAATTGATACACTTAAATTTAAATTATAACCAAACAAACATAATATTAGAAACATTCGCGTGTTTTGCCTAAGCAATATAGAATTAAAAATTCGTGAAAAATTATTGGTGAATGATAAATACCACCCTCTGAATGAATTACTGAAGCCTAAATTGAATATTTTAAAAAACCCATTTCAACGTCATAAAACGACATATTTAAGAAAAAACGAAATTTTTTCTGAAGTTCCTTAACCAAAAGAAATCGCTTTAGACGTAAGAAATGATAGGACATGGTATAAAGAAAAGAATCTGTATGATTGCCAACGACCGGTCACTAATAGTTTTTCCTATGTACCGATTTTAGAAACAATAACATTTCTTTACAGAAATGGAAGCAAAACGGGAATTCATAAAGTTCTAGTATTTTATTTGACAATTTTAAATCTGGGATATCAACATAATTGTTTGTTAAAAAATATTCATTTGGTTGCTCTTTGTCATAATGCTGACGTCAAACAATACGGTTACGACCTCATTTTAGAACCCATTATAAATGATATTAAAACCATCCAACCTTCGGCATTATAATATCAAAATTGGCAATGCGAATATTGAGATTGTGGATACGGTTAGGAACATGGGGTTATTGATGAATAACAAACTTAGTTGGGATGATCATGTAACCCAATTATGTGGTAGAATATATGCTACTTTAAGGACGCTATGGCTCCATGAAAGCTATACGCCGCGGGACGCTAAGCTGAAATTAATACGATTATTAATTCTTGTGGTCACAAGGCATAACCGCTTAAGTCGACTTAAGACAAAAATAATTTTCAGTGTGTAACGTTTTCTAGCTCTTTTCTAACTTCACTAAATGATTGACTTAAGTGGTAAAGCCTTGTGGCCAAATGCTGTGGTCGCAAGCCGTAGTAGCTTTAGTTGGCATAAACGAAAATGAATTTAATATTCAACTTTTTCTACGTCTCTAGAAAAATTATCAAATTTGACTTAAGCGGTTACGCCTTGTGACCACACAATTTTTCCGCATATAACCTACTGTGCCCTTATTTATTCTGGTTGCTGTAAGTCCTCGTTCAGAAAATTAAATATCGCTTTTAATTCTTGTGCTCGGTATACATACAACAAAAAGAGAGCTGATTAAATTTCAAGTTATACTCGTTTAATATTGGGGTGTGATTTATATCATTATTCAGAGTTCATAACAGTTATTTTCCTTATTAAAATAATTTATTATAGAAATCCTATGTATCCCTTCAATTTGATTAAATTTTTTAGATCGACTCGTACATCTAGTATCAGTCTTCCTACAAATTGCAAAACTAAAGCATGTGAGTCATATTTTTTATGCGAGGTATTAAACTTTGGAACTCATTAAATCCTAATTTACAATCTAAGAAAAGTCTAAGTCATTTTAAAAACGATTGCTTCACATATTTCTCATCTCTAAGTTGATACTTGTTTCATTTTGGAATACAGGTTCATATTATTTTGTGATAATTTTGTTCGGGTAGATGCAACCAGATTTAAGATTTATGATTTATAAATTTTGTAAATTTGCTTTGTAAATTAATATATTTATTTAGTACTTTAACATAAGTTTTTTAGACAGCAAATGTTATATTTGGTTTTTCCTTTTGGAAATTTTATTTAATTCTATTGTTCGTCATATGAAATTATTTAATGTTCTAATTTTAATCAAGATTGTGTAATTGAATATTTGAATTGAGTATACATAAGAAGATTTTCTTGTATTTTAAGGAAATTGTAATAAGGCTAAGCCTTACTTGTATAATATTAATAAGAAATAAATAAATAAATAAAAAACACTTGAAACAGAAGGAATTACCGTTCAATATATAGAAGCTTTAATCTACAAAAAGGGCACAATCTTCTCTTTAAGACACGATAACCTTTCAGCTAACATTTTATGTGGTTAAATGAATCGTTTAACTCAAAATATTTTTTGTCGCTTCTGTAGGACCCATTCGATAGATTTAAAGAAATAATGAACTTTTAAACCAGAGTTATTGCGAAATAGGAACGATTGATTTGATTGATTGATTGATTTCGATGTACGATCAAGCATTAAGCAAGTCTCCCGTATTATAAATGCGAATACCACACCACTATACCCATGTTGCAACACGACACCATAAACTCTCCCTTACCAAGGAAATATGTACCATCTTTTATGTGCCACAATCTTTGCTTTGTTTGTTTGTTTTTTTTTTTTTTTGTTGTACAAAATTAAATCTGTTTTATACTCTGTTATTAATGAGCCAATATGCTCAAAATGGAGTGTACTACAAATGTGTAATTAAAATTAATGTCAAATAAAATAAATAAATAAATAAAATAAATAAATAAATAAATAAAATAAATACCATCATACTCAGCTTTTCATGAAGCCAACATAGCAATATTTCACCCTGTAAAAGAAGGCGCCACATCGATAACCACATAAGTCTAATAGTTGTGATATCCGCCCCTGGCCAGGCCGCCGTCGTACACCTTTTTACATATAACAAAATCGAGGGATGGGAAAGGAATGTTAGTAACAAAGACTCAACCCGGTTCCAGACACCTAAGTAGTTGATAGTTAGTAAATTTGTTATTTATATATTTTTAGTAATTTATTTAGCACAAGACAACACAATTTACAGTTCATCTACTGCTCCAACTCATATAAGGTTGTTTCAGGTTCTTCAAGACATTCCTAAATTTAAAATATGCATTAATTCTTTATAATAACTATTTTAAAATTAATTGAGTGTAAATTTGATTCTCTGAAATAAATTCTAGATCAATCCCTATGTACCACAAATAAATAACCATTAATAGTTTGACAATCATTCAACCAACTACCTTCTAGCCATCGTGCTGTCATCACAGCCATTGTCATCTTGGTCGAGTTTCTCAGGAGTGTTCTAAACTAAAACCATTTTAACTAACCAATATGAATACTAATACCAAAACTATCATTAACAATTATACCAATAAGTATGAACATTAACACCAGTACGAACACCAATACCAACACCCACTTCAATACCAATACCAACCTCAACTATAATATTAAGCCATATGAATAATTCAACATCAACTATAAAATTCTACGGGAATGTTAAAAAATTATAAATTGCCAAGTTACAATTCAGATTCACAGCACTCGTTTCATTAGCCCCCGTTCTCCTGTAAATAGTTAATTAATGGTTTACTTACTGCAACTAGATGATTTACAAATAGAAGCTGAAAAAATATATATTTTATATATTTTACCATACTATTAAAAATTCAACTAATCGGCAATTTCCTAAAAATCTTGCAAAAGGATATTAGTAATGCTTAAATTACTTATTTATTTACTCAGTTAATGATGTTTAAATTAATTATTATCTACTACGGAAAGGTTTAGAATATTAATCGTTTAGTTAAATACTACTTGTACCTATATATGATATTTACTAATAAGACTCAAATAGAGTTTCCCAGGTTACTCTGAAAACTAAATTGCTTTACTACTTAATTAATAGCAATCAACTTATACAATTTAGTTATAGTAATAAAATAAATAATAAAATAGATATCACAAGCTAATCAACCTCCACGCCACACAGCTGCTGTATACTTGGCGTTTGCGGGGGTTGAGCGAGAATTCACTATTATTTCTGCAGCTTGGAGATGATCTAACAATTATATATAATTTAGTGTAACCCATCACAACCACACCATCAGACAAAGTACTTGAACAAACTATGACACTTTGATATAATTAAATTCAACAACCAAAATGTGCTGAAACGTTTTCATCAATACCTCAAAACTCTTGCAATGCAATGTAGTACACAATATCATACAAAAGGAATTCTCCCCCATCTTAGATAACGTGCGATGCTGTTCATTCAATCAGTATAGTGTGTTTATTAAAAGCCTTATAGAAGTTTAAAAAAAGTTATCAAAAGCTTCATAAAAGTTTAAAAGTTTAAAAATTGAAAAGTTTAAAAATTCAACAATTTAAAAATTTATAGGTATACAAATTTAAAAGTTCAATACAAGCTTAACAAAAATCTTACAAATGCCCATCAAAAGTCTATTAAAAGTTTAGTAAAAGTCTAATAAAAGTTTAAAAAATTTAGTAAAACTTTAATAAAAGTTTAACAAGACTTAATTAACAGTTAAAAAGTTTAAAAGTTTAAAATTCCAAAAAATTAAAAGTTTAAAAGTGTAAAAATATAAAAGTATAAAAGTATAAAAGAATAAAAGTATAAAAGTATAAAAGTATAAAAGTATAAAAGTATAAAAGTATAAAAGTATAAAAGTATAAAAGTATAAAAGTATAAAAGTATAAAAGTATAAAAGTATAAAAGTATAAAAGTATAAAAGTATAAAAGTATAAAAGTATAAAAGTATAAAAGTATAAAAGTATAAAAGTATAAAAGTATAAAAGTATAAAAGTATAAAAGTATAAAAGTATAAAAGTATAAAAGTATAAAAGTATAAAAGTATAAAAGTATAAAAGTATAAAAGTATAAAAGTATAAAAGTATAAAAGTATAAAAGTATAAAAGTATAAAAGTATAAAAGTATAAAAGTATAAAAGTATAAAAGTATAAAAGTATAAAAGTATAAAAGTATAAAAGTATAAAAGTATAAAAGTATAAAAGTATAAAAGTATAAAAGTATAAAAGTATAAAAGTATAAAAGTATAAAAGTACAAAAGTATAAAAGTATAAAAGTATAAAAGTATAAAAGTATAAAAGTATAAAAGTATAAAAGTATAAAAGTATAAAAGTATAAAAGTGTAAAAGTATAAAAGTATAAAAGTATAAAAGTATAAAAGTATAAAAGTATAAAAGTATAAAAGTATAAAAGTATAAAAGTATAAAAGAATAAAAGTATAAAAGTATAAAAGTATAAAAGTATAAAAGTATAAAAGTATAAAAGTATAAAAGTATAAAAGTATAAAAGTATAAAAGTATAAAAGTATAAAAGTATAAAAGTATAAAAGTATAAAAGTATAAAAGTATATAAGTATAAAAGTATAAAAGTATAAAAGTATAAAAGTATAAAAGTATAAAAGTATAAAAGTATAAAAGATTAAAAGTTTAAAAATTTCAAAGTTCAAAAGTTCAAAAGTTTAAAAGTTTAAAAGTTTAAAAGTTTAAAAGATCAAAAATTTCAAAGTTTAAAAGTTCAAAAGTCCAAAAGTTTAAAAATTTCAAAGTTCAAAAGATTAAAAGTCTAAAAGTTCAAAAGTTTAAAAGTCTAAAAGTTTAAAAGTTCAAAAGTTCAAAAGTTTAAAAGCTCAAAAGTTCAAAAGTTTAAAAGTTCAAAAGTTTAAAAGTTTAAAAGTTTAAAAGAAGTTTAAAAGTTTAAAAGTCCTAAAGTTTAAAAGTTTAAAAGTTTAAAAGTCCAAAAGATTAAAAGTTTAAAAGATTAAAAGTCTAAAAATTCAAAAATCTAAAAGTTAAAAAATTTAAAAGTTCAATAAAAGCTTTATAAAAATTTAATAAAAGTTCAATAAAACCTTAACAAAAGTCTAATAAAAGTTTAACAAAAGTTTAAATGTTTTAAAAGTTTAAAAGTTTAAAAATTAAAAAGTTCAAAAGTCTAATAAAAATTTAATAAAACCCTAATAAAAGTTTAATAAAAGTTTAAAAGTTCAAAAATGTAATAAAAGTTGGAATATGCCCCTAAATTATTTAGTTTAAAAAATTCCTAATCGATACGAATCGTACGTTTAATAAAAGTTCTACAAAAGTATTTTCTTTGAAATCATACCTTAACTTTAGAACGCCATATTCCGTTTTTAATGAACACTTAAAAAATAAATCAATCAAAATTACTTTAATATCGAACGAACAAGAATTTGTAATATTTTTTGTTTTGTTGTAATTTAGCTAAAGCTTGATTTTCTAAAATCATTTTCAAAATCCTACTCAATTGTTTCAATAAATAATACTCAATTTTCCTATAAGAATTTGTTTTGACAGTGTAATACATACTAATACATTGATACACCTCTGGAATGTCTGGGGTGACATGTTACAACCATCACCCCTCTCGCACCGATGCAACCCCGACAGAATAACTGTATTCCATTGTTAAAATATAAAATTTTAAAACAATTTAGATGTAAGATACCGCTACTCTGCCGAAAACGCATCGAAGCGAAAAAAGTGATGGTCACCCCTGGAAAACTTCACACTCGTGTATCATCATTATATTTTAAACAAAATACGGTTCACTTCCCCATTAATTAAAATACGGTGGCACGCACTCACAATACGACATGCTTTACAAACTTGTTTCATCCAAAATCAAACAAAAATACAACATGAAACAACGCACAAAATACAAAACAAATCTACAACATTTTTCTGTTTTTTTTTTTTAATACCAATTTTCAACTAGTATTTACCGTAGACACTAATACTAATATACCCTAATGCACAAAAAATTCCTTACCCAAGCCATATCATTTAATAAATATAAAGAAAAACTGTACACAATTCGTCATCACACATATGTATTTCAATACGTGTGATGCGAAAATACCTGTCTAACGGTACTAGAGAGTACCGTTAATTTATTTTTGAGCACGTTTGATCACGTTTTCCTCGATAATCACTTCACCTTAAAACTATTAATTGCACTACACTTACATATATGTACATAAAAAACAACACTTCTGCACTACATATTACAACACACCACATCACATCAAAACTATTGTTTCAATACACTATTACACTGCCTAACAACACAACACATAGTAACACTAATTTAATTAATTTTAACTAATTTAAATGAAATAAAAGAAATTTCACTTACGGAGACAGACTAAAACACGTCCATCTCCGCCGTCGTAAACAACATCACTCCAGAGTTATTGCGAAATAGGAACGATTATAATATTTACGTTCCTGTGGCACAATTCCGGTTATTCCGGGGAATTGCGAATTGGAAATTGATTTCCATAAATATTGAGGAAAATAGTTCCATTTCATGCAATTTTGTTGTTAATTTTTCCCCAAACATTTGGTTGGGATTTATTTTTTCCCAAAACATGAATAAAATACCAATCGCTCAGTATGCTTTGGAGAAAAGAAAACCAAAATACACTAAAAACTCACAATAAATCAATTCCCAATTCCAAATTCCCCGGGAAAACCAGTATCGTGCCACTGGTCGAGATTTTGGTCTTCAAAATTTATGCTTCCGAAATGAACTTCACTATTTTAATTCATTTGAATCACACAGTGTAGATTTATTGGAGTACAGGTAGAATGAACTAAATTTTTCTTTTTTTTATATTTGACAAACGAGAGAAAACTAATTCACGTAGAAGATTTTAATAAAATAATTAAAAATGCTAACTTTGGATATCATAACCATTCAAATACCCTCGCTAATAAATTTAGAAAGCAAAACTAAAAATTTAAAACAGACAGCATCACAATTTTGGTGCTTATTTAGATATTTTCCAATCTTGATTCACGATTTAATTGAAAAAGCTGACTCTGATTTTTTAAATAAATTTAGTGTTAGGTATATTGCTCCTCATTAAAATAATTAACATCATATTCTCGCCGGAATTAAATCTTGAAAGAACAGAACGACTTAAAATGCTAATTATAGAACACCATAATGAATTTATTGCAAAATTTCCTGGGCACAACGTTATTCCTAAGCACCATTAAGTTCTACAAACTTACTTCGTTATTCACAAAATGGGTACATTGAAAAATATGTAGACAATGCGATATGAGGGGAAGCATGCAAAATTTAAAGAAATATAAAGGGAAACTTTTAATTTTAAAAATATCACTAATCTTTTAGCTTTTAAGCACCAGCAAATGAATTACATTAACTTCGAAAGTAATAAATTTGACATCAATACAACATATAAAGGTGAAATATGTATTTTTTATTGTTTACTGAAAACGGTTTGCTATAATTATAATTTAAATGCTAATGAAACTAAAAATTATAGTAACAGACCAAATGAACTTAATGCTTCAAAATTAGAAAGTTTAGAATATAAGTGCTCATTTGAGTTAATTTTTCATACCAAAAGTCCTAACAAGTTTATAGTTCTTAAATATGGCATTATATAAATATAATAAATAAATAAAATTGGAAAATATTTACAATTTAATAAAATGAAATAAAACAATAACAAATAAATATTAATTACAATGTTTAATTTATTTATCCAAAGGGGCGAGTTTTATTCACTGGTTTCCAAGCTTTTTCTTTAAATTGAATAGTGTAAATTAATAAGTTAAAGAATGTTTCTATTCTATCCGATATTGGTAAATTAAATTATCTAATTCTATATCTAACATTAGTCTATTAGTATTAGATTTCATTATCCGTTGGTTGTAAACAATTTTATCCTTAAAAAGTAATTTTTATTGTTTTTGGTGTAAAAATTTTCTTCAATAAAAACTCCAATTGGATTAAGAAAAATTGTATCCGAACGGTGGGATCCTATGTGACACCGAATCGGAGTCAGGAGAACTCCATTTTAATTTTCTGTATAGGAGAGGTTCAAACTAATATTAAGCTACTCTTAGATGAGTGGAAAGACTACTGCATAGAGACTTTAATTGGTTATTCGGATAGTAATGAGGCTCTTCAAAATGCAACAGAAGCATCTTATTTTAAAGTGAAACAAAAGTTAGTGCGATCCAAACGGGAGCGTGCATCTTTCTTGCAAGAAAGCGCAATTATGAACAAAAGAGATAGTGAGATTAGACTTCCGAAATTTAATATTTCCACCATTTCCGATCAATATTCTGAGTTTCCATCATTTAAGGAACTAATTGATACATCTTTCGGCTGCAATCCTAAAATATTAAAGGTGATAGAATTTCAATTGACGTATCGGATGAAGTTGGGAGGCCCTTGCGTAATTCAAAAAGATTTACCAATGACAGAAATATTTTTTTTTTGAATAAAAGGAACAGTATAGTCGACTATTTTTCCCCAATATTTATTGCTGTGTGCCAGCTACCAAATTTTTCGACTAAACCAAAGGGAGCTGTTTGTTTATTTCGCCTTTTTCGACACTACTCACTGCCGTGTGCTATCCTATAGCCACTTAAATATTTTAGGTGAAATGGAAGTACTAATATTTGGTGCAAGCTAACAAAATCGGCTTCCGATTACTTTGAAATTGTAAAACAAAAAAAGATGAACAATTGAAGAGAACAAGACCTGTTCAGGCTCTTGAACTAGGTTTAAAAATAAATTGTTTTTTTTCTTCTTTCTGTGTTATTCAAAAATCACAAAACAATTTTTTTTTTGTTTATTCGCATTATTACTGCTGCATCCCAACCAAGTAAAATTCGTTAATTTATGAAAAATTTGTCATTTGAGCCAATCCTTTGTAGAAGGACGATAAATTCAAAATTGAGGCGCACGTTTCCAGAACTGCCTAAGCCCAGCTGAGCTGTTTGTTGGAAAATCAAAAATTTCATAAAAATGCAATTTTCTTTTGAGTTGGTTTGTTCTCTGTTAATATTATTATTAAGTTAGTATTGATGAACAATATGCATAAGAAATTTGGCTCATGGAAAATACTTAGTTTAAATTTGAGACCGGTTTTAAAAATGAAAATGGACAATTTTGGAAGCAAATGAGCTTTTAGATAGTTGTGGAATAGTTTTGGTTTTTGCTGTTGTATTTATCGAAAGATTTAGGAAGTTTTGGAATAAAACATAATCGTTGAAATCGGTGTGTTACAGAATGAGGGCAATTTTGAAACAAAACAAATTATGTAAAATAGATAGTTTTGGAACACACACTGAGAAAGTATAATGAAGAATATTTATTGAAGAATTTGGAGAGTTTTCTGAAAATATTCTTTTGGAACATTAAATGTTTCTAATTGGATCATTATTTTAACTTCTACGCTGTTGTTCTCAGCGAGACCTTTCATTTGATAAAACACATGATTTTTTGAAAAATGCGGTGTAGGCAGTTTTGGAAATGGGAGCCTCAATTAAACAACTTATATTCATGTCGATTATACAACTCGACGGATTTACTGCGGCGGGGATACATTCGATCCGCATTTAAAATTATTTCTATTATTGAAACCGACGGAAAACTGCGTTATCGATTCGCAGTGAATCTGCAATTTCAATAGCTGTCAAAATGTTAATATTAAATTTAGTGTTTTTTTCGAATTAAAATTGTGAAAATTGTGATTTATATTAAAACTTGAATTTATTTTTTAGATTTATTAAAAACTTTAGCCTAAATTAAGCTGAATTAAAAACCAAATTACCATTAATTTAAGCTTGCGGCGACATTACGATTTTTAGCTGAAAGCGGCTACCAGAACTGTGTTGGCCAGGATTGTTTTGTAGGGATAGCTCAACCAACGGTTTCTGTGGTTTTAAATGAAGTTCTGGGAATTTTATGTCCAAAATGGATAAATATACAAATGACCGAGGCCTAAAAACGGAAGCTAAAGATATTACTTTTTCTCAACATTTAAAATTGGAAAGGATTTTTAGGTCTGAATTCGATGATAGTACACTGTTGAAAAAATAACTTTAATTTTTATTGCAAGTTATTATTAAATTGAAAAGTATGATTGCTTTAAATTGAATTTTAATGCAATTATGAGGATTTCTAAAGCAGTATTTGCATTAAAAAATATTTTTAATACAACTATTAAACATTTTAAAACAACCTGCTTAAATTGAAAAATTATACCAACATAAAATTCGCTAAAACAATATGAATATATGAATAATAAGATCATGCACGAGTTTTGCATTACTGGTATAAAATTCACTAAATCAAACCGACTACTTGACATAGAAGCAGCCTAATAAATCTTTAATAATTTAGTTTTCCGGATTCGAAAATATCTATTATGTTTTAACGTAAGCTTTTCAGTTCTTATTAATTTATAAGTTATTATCTCTCTGAGATTTAGACCCTCAACCACAAGGCACTAAAAACAAAGAACAGCCCCCGAAAAACAAAACGGTTCTCCTACAATTTGCTTTATATTCTAATGGAATGTTGCACTAAAATTTAATCTAATTGATGTATTATAAATCAATCTGAGCAAATTGTATCAAACTAATTTTTAATGCATGCTTTGTATCATTTTGTAATAGAGCCTTGCACTGGACCTAGTAATACAATTTGCATTACTTAAGCAATATTTTTGCAACTGTGTAAGAATAAACGTTGATTATTTCTTCTTTTTATATATTGGGTGAGTGAATATATGACTCCGCCCTTTCTCAATTGGTGTCGTTATTTTTACTGCTTACGTAAACTATAAATGCGCAATACATGTATTCTATAGAACTTAATGTCAGCTGTCAAACGCAATATATGACATTTGGTTAAAGTGTAAACAAATAGTATTTTTAACTCTTTAAAAATTTCGAATTTTATTCCAAATAAACATCATTTGCGAAAAATTTTATTACATCATTTTATTGCAAAGAAAAATGCAGCGGAAACTTATCGTTTGCTTGTGGAAATTTACTGTTGCGACCACCCAAAAAATTTGAAGATGCTGAATTGGAAACGTTATTGGCTGAAGATTATTCTCAAACACAATCAGAATTGGATTTAGCAATAAATGTTGATCGATCAACTGTTGCAAAACGTTTACAAGCAATCGGAATGGTTCAAAAAGCTAATAACTGGGTTCCACATGAATTAAAAGAAAGAGACCTCGAACGTCGAAAAACCATTTGTGAAATACTGATTCAAAGACAACAAAGAAAAAAAGATTTCTGCATCAGTAAGTTACTGGAAAAGGGAAATGGATTTATTATGAGAATCCCAAACACCAAAAATCTTGGGTGACGCATGGTGAAGCTGATCCATTGCAATCAAAGCGAGATATCCATTGCAATAAGGTTATGCTCTGTATCTGGTGGAATCAGAAAGGTGTGGTATACTATGAACTGCTGGAATCATGTGAAACTATCAATGGCGATGTGTACCGACGATAACTAATACGTTTGAAGCGAGCTTTAGAGGAAAAACGACCGGAATGGGTGAATAGACACAACAAATTAATTTTTCAGGATGACAATGCAAAACCACATGTTGCAAACGTTGTTAAAAATTATTTACAAAGACAGGACTGGGAAGTTCTACCCCACCCGCCGTATTCACCAGTCGTCTTTTTCTCAACAGCGGTTTAGTTCTCGCACAGAGATCAAAGACCAAAATTTTTTCAGAGAGGGAATCCGTAAACTGCTAGAAAAATGGGGGAAAGTTGTAGCTGCAAATGGAGCATACTTTCAATGAATAATTCTTTAATTTTCTAAACAAGCAAATGTGTTTTATTATAACAAAATGGGCGGGGTCATATTCACACACCCAATATACATACCATTATTTGATTCATTAAGAGGCTAGACCCAGGAAAAGTTTGAAAATCCCTTGATCAAATTATTTGAATTGTTTTACATTAAGTAAGTGAGGTTTAAGGAATACAACAAAAAAAAAATGTTTAATCAATTAGAAAATAAACAAAATTGCGGTCATTTTATGAAAAGTGTTTCTCGGAAATTTAGAATTTTTATTTTCTCGAAACTCAGTGTTTTCTCGGAACTATCTAAAGAGCAACTTCACGTTAAAGTGGTGTTCCTACTGTGGCCCACTTTTTTTTTTTGTGTAAAGCTACATGTATCGTCTTGTTTGTCGCAAATTATTATTTTCGAATAATCGTCCGAGTGACCGTTAATTCTGCAAAATTGCACAATTGCTACTATTGTCTGGGCACTTAGAAAAATCGTTTTTGTTCCGAATTTCTGAGCAGGATGGCAAAACACAAACATGAAATTTTCATTTTAATTTAGACTGGAACGGTGCAATGATCTCGTTTGCAACGACATATCACCTGATCAGATTATATCGTTGGTCAAACTAAAGAATAACCAAAATATTGTAGTATCAAGTTCTATTAAATATTAAAGGAATAACAATTTCATTGTAATAAATGGATTTAGCCTTCATACTGACAAGCCATTCTTTAAACATATTCCCATAAATTACCAAATCAAAATTTTCGTTTTTATAATTCACTTGTGTATGTGTGTATTTATAATTTATTGATCAAACTAACAACATGTGATTAAAATATCAATTTATAAATAAAATGCTATAAACCATAAAAATGTATATTTAATGGGATTTATCGTACTCAGATATGTACATCCATATACAATATATGGACTTTTCAAGAACGTATGATAACACATGCTGTTACTGTACACTCACATTTGCTGTTAAATCCATCAACAACCAATAACAACAGCAACACCTGTAAACGAAGAACTCGGTAAACGATATAAAGCAATCCACCCACAAATAAAACAAATGAAAATTATTTACTCCAAATAAATAAACAAATTTGTTATTTTCCAACAGTTTCTTTAAAATAACAAAACAAAAAAAAAAAAATACGAAGCCAACAACAAACTAGAAAATTACTTTTTAACTAACAAAATGAAAAAAAAATGAGGAAAATGGAAAATAAATAAAAATACACTTTGATGGATTTTCATGCACACCCACAATCCTCTTTTTTTATTTTTTATTTTGGAATTGTAACTAAAACCTGTCCTATCAATAAATAATAATCATAAATAAATAAATAAGGGTGAAACGGAAAAATTATGAATAATTTAAGTAAAAAAAAAAAAAGTTTTTTGTTGGAATTAATATTACGTGGGGTTAAACGAAATGGTTGGTTTTTTTACCGCACCGAGTTTTCCTCGCTCCCTATATGTACATGTATACCTACATAGGTTGAGTTGTGTGATATTGATGATGATGGAAACAAATAAATGAAAATTGTTTGTAACAGCAAGTAAATCCATTAAAATTCCCAATCGGAAATATTGAATGGAAGGTCAGGTTGATTGATTTTTGTGTTTGTTTGCTTGTTTAGGACCGATAAATAATATGGAAATAGCAATAACAATTACAAAATTGGTTAATCAATAGGCTGGACAATTAATTATTTGTTTAGTACACGTAAAAGTCATTGACTGGATTTTTACTATTAATGTACATTGAGTTTTATAAGTTACTAGCGGATACCCGGCTTGCCCTGCAACGCCTTTTTGTAGTAAATGTTACGGATATTGATATATATATATATATATATATATATATATATATATATATATATATATATATATATATATATATATATATATATATATATATATATATATAGATATATATATATATATATATATATATATATATATATATAATAGCGGATACACGGCACTTGCTACTAGGCTAAAAAAAGAAATACATTTTGTTTATTTATTAACTTTTTTATCTTAATGCTAGCGAATAAACAATATTTTGAGTTTTTTCGGTAGGTGTGTAAACATAAAGATTTTTCGGCGTTCCAACTCTGGAGCAAGCAACATATAATTGGCCGTGCGAAAAACAGGAGTTTTATAAGTTCAAACCAGCAACACTTAGCGATTGGTCTTGAGCCTTGTTGATGGTTATGGCAAAAGCCGGACGCACTGGAAACTGTAATCACTTGAAATCAAAGGGCAAATCGGTTGAAATTATTGGAATTCGTAGTGTAAGTAATAAGTAAGTCTTATTCCGTTGCACAATTTCGGTGGATCTAAGTTGCGAATGAGCATCAACGGTGAACCAACTTTTACAGTTAATATGTGTGGTGGCATTCCAGATGGTTCCAAAGAGTTGGGAAACTCTATTGGATAGTTAACAGCGTGTTCCTCATCTATAACTGTGTCAATCGATTTGTACTTGACAACTCACCGGGTAGCTTCAATTGAATATGATTGTTTATTTTGTTTGCATCATCATTCTTCGGAGATAAAATTGCTCGTTCGCAAAGCCAATCATGATTTTTGAAATTGTTTGTTATATCGGGAAAAACTTTCTGCACAGCATTTTGAATTGATGATTGCATTTGGCAAAAGTTTGGCGGAAAAGATATTTCATGTGTAGTCGTCGGATCAATCGGAAGTTTTCCATCGCCCATATCCAAAAGCTGTTTGGCGAATTTTTGTGCAGCAGCATTTTGAAGTAAATGCACCCGCATATTTGTCGACAATGTAAGTTTCTCTACATGTCTCCAAAGATATGACGCTTTGAAACATGCATTTAGTTCATCGGCTGGTGTTGATCTGGAAAGTTTGTCGAAAATCACCAGCGAAAAGCAATAGAGCTCCACCCATTGGTCGGTGATTTTCTCTGAAATCTTTGAGAGTACGGTCAAGAGCTTCAAGAGATTTTTCAAGTAGTGTGAGTGCTTCATTGAAAATGTCATCCGAAGACTGGATTTCCACATTCGGATTCGTTCTACGTGCTTGGCTTAGTATATCTTCAATCACGCTTTTTTTATTCTTTTCCCAAAGATTTTTTTGGATCAGAAGGCGCAAAAGGAAGACACATGAGAACTGCTTCTGCCAATGTCGTGTCCCAATGCTGATCGTTTTCAAGTAAGCCGAGTCGATAACATGCTTCTCTGTACGTTTCACATATTTCTTCATTAACCATTTTCAAAGCTTGGAATGATGTTGGACCTTTGACTGTGTGAAGCAACATTCTCAAATAGTAACATTCAGCGTTATTTGGATGTACAGTATATACTCGACCCAATGCATCAGATGCACGAACACCAGCATAGTCTAGAACAACACCGCCTCGCTTTCTCCTGTAAAACATTTTGTTGTTGTAATCCAAGTGTAATATTTTGGAACGGCATGATACAGCAATGATTTCGCAAAATGTTGTATTTTGTCGCTGTGCTGCTCGTTCTTCGGCATTTTCTTCGGTAAAATAAACACGTTGATCGTTTTCTAAATGAACAGAAAGATGTTGAACAGTTGGATATCGTTCGTGAATACTGAAATTAATAATTCGCCAGACAGCTTCATTACTGCTGATGTAACGACCCATCTGAAATTGAGTGATTTCATCGATTCGATTTGAAAGGCCGAACACTGCCAAGTCACTGCCTTTGTTAACATATTTGCATATTTACTTAATGGATTTTACGGAGTTGCAGTATTTCACATTGATATGATCTTGAAATGTTTTTGACAGTATTAGACTGTATGGAACAATCCATCTGTTATCAATCTTAATTTCAACGTTTCTTACTTTAATGGTAGTGGTGAATCCTCGATCTTCTGGTTTTCGTCGTCTGTATTTCGGATATCCATCCTCACCAGTTTGAGTTTCATCATTGAAATCGCGTGAATATCTTTTCGTGCATTTGCCGTCTTTCATGCGAGGCGAACTCATATTCAATGTTCCGCATGGGCCGTAAATCATGTTCTTACAGACAACGTCAAAAAGTATCGGATATTCTTGTTGATTCGGTAGTTCAGCTGATATAACACTATCGATTTGAGTTGGAACAATTTTTTCTTTCAGCCAAATTAGAATATGAGCGTGCGGTAAACCCCGTTTTTGCCATTTAATCGAATAAAGAGATAAACTCATTTATGTATTTTGGACGATATTTACTTCAAAGTAAAATAACAAACATTTTTTGTTGTTGCTGCACCAGTGAAAGAGTTTATCTGCATGACGTTGAAATGGTATCCATCTTCACCTTGCCAAAACAGTATTGGATATTGGAGAGCATCATACGATGGGTGTGTTTCAGAGATTTGCGTTGCATATTTGTATTTCGTCTTTGGATTATGATGTTTCGCCGATTGAATTCCGTTCCAACCATAATGATTGCCACTTTGTTTATCGTTGGAGCATTAAAGCGTCGTTCATGCTCAACGGATTGTGTTTTATCGGCTCTTATAATGACTTTGTAATCATCTGATGGCATTTGATCTAAGGCAACTTTGAATAGTTTAACCAAATGATTATCCTGGTGAAATAAACGTTGCAAATTTGAAATACACGTCGTGTTCCGTTGTTAACAGCGCAACATTGATCAACTTCTTCTTCTTCATCTCCTGTGAAATAAATTTACAAAAACTTGGAATCTTGATCTGGGGTTGAAAGAAGCGAACCGATTTAGTGATAAACTGGTCCTTGAACTTTGAATGTTGGCGTAAAACCTAATATTTTATTTTTGATGTATTTTTTATGTAAAAACCAAAAAAAACATAAAAAAAAACGAAAAAAACCGGACCAACCTGTATTGCTAACAATGTTTGTATTTCCGAATGAATTCATTGGAAAGCTCGAATTGTATTTCCAAATGTTTTCCAAAAAATGTTTGGACAACGCTGTATTGCCAGAAACGTAGCTTATAAGTGGTTCAGGTGGCTCAACCAGCGGTGACAACTTGACTTTACGATTTGAACAGCACATGCCAGGTGATTCGTTTTGAAATTTCAGTGCGTGGCAGTACAAACAAAGAGTGCTCATCGGCCCAATCACAACATTCGAATGATAAGTGAAGTCGCAGTCTTTGTCATAATTGAATGCCGCCAACTGAAAATCGATTCTTTGTCTCGTTTGAGCCGCTCGTAATTGATTACCTTCGAACTGTTCGGGCTGTTCGTTGTTCGGGTGTTTCGAATGCTCTTGACTGCTGATCTCTCAGCCAGTGTGACCCCAAACGCACTTCACGTTGTTCGGGCGTTTCCGCTGCTCTTTCGGCCCTTTTTTGTTTCGCATTTGCTGTATTTCTTCCAATTACAGCTTTTTTTAGTGGCATTTTTGATAACAAATATTTTTTTTTTTTTTTATGTCGATAAATAATTTTTGCAAGCAATTGCAATCAATACTCGAAATCACCACAAATTTCACGAAACCAAATATTTTTTTAATATTTATGAGGTTTTTATCCACGCGATAACAACAAATGAGAAAACTTTCTAATGAGAATGACGGATCATTGTTTTTTGTGTTGACAGATTATGCGCCAACTAAGGATTTTAATTCATTTGCGAGTAACAAATTCATTTGAGGTTGAAAATTGTGGTATTGGAAAAGTCGAAAATCGACTTCATGAATGGACCGATTGTGCCTAATGCATTGTTTTGGTGGTCTAACACCATCTTCACATTATTCGCATTCAAATGAAACCGGTTTGGGACACATCGGTTGGATGGTTACAAAGTCTATAACGGACGAAAGTAGAAACATTTTTTTGTAGTTTGTATATATAGATAGATAGATAGATAATAAGTTGATTTGAGGGCCTGGTTTTTTTATTGCAAAAAACACTCGCCTATAAAGATGAATTCACGTGAAGTACTGGTGAACAAATATATTATTGTAGTAATTACATAAAGAGCACCAAGTGTTTTCTCCGTACAACATTCATCCTTTTTCATGATTACTGACCTTGTATGTAAATTTTGTTACTTCGTTCACTTCACTTTGGGTTTTTACACTACTAGATCAAGACGATGTTGTTGCACGCGAATGCGTGCTGCAGCCTTAATAAACTGAAGTAATTTAGGCCAAGGTAAGGAAGACAGCTGATTTTCAACAATAGGCCTAGAGCCAAATATTAGCAACCTAACTCCATCGACAACAAGACAGCTACACACGAAGTTAATGCGGTCATCGTCGTCGGCAAGACAATCCCTGCGTACATCATACCGAGTCAACCCATGCTTTGAAGGTGTACTTTAAAATGGCCGTGACCAGTAAGAGTCGCGATCAAGACGCTCAACTGGTTCCTGCCTAATAATGCGGCAGCAAGAAGTAGCAAGCCATTGTTGTTTTAATTCACTTAGAGCTCAGTTTTTAATCGCATTCGGATATATATAAATGAAATTACTTAATTTCCCATTAAAATGCGAGGAGCCTACGGACAAATCCAGATGAATACATTTCTAAACTTAAATTTAAGATTTTTAATACGAACACGGTAAACATTTTTTTGATTCTGATTTTTTATTTTCCTTTTGTAAATTAATTTCGATCACTAAATGATCATTGTCAATACATGACCTAGGTGACCTTGTCAACACCTGACCCTTTAAACACAATCAGCTGTCTCTGGTTTTACATAATATAAATAAAGTGGAAAATACTTGCTTCAAGCCCCAGTTCAAAAGCACACTTTGTTGGTTTTGTGTTGGTCATCACTGCATTCCTTTAATAATTTTAAATTGCTTATACTGATGATATGTTCAGTCACCGACGACTAGTTTGGTTTATTGTAAAACAGTGGCTTTTTGATGTTCACGCAAAATTTCAGCTCAATTGGACATTGGGAAGAGGGATAAATATCGATTATAAAATTTTGTCCAAATAAACAACAAACCAACAAACAGGTGAAGTTAAAATAAGTGTGGTAATTATAATATTTGGTGTCACTGCTTAACAACACGCAAAAATTAAACAGTACCTAAATACAAAAAACCTGTTAGCTTAGTTTGCTGATACAAATATTTCTTCAACAATGAAGCACAAAAAAAGTAACAATAACCAAACGCGTTTACGTATACTCCAGAAGACGAGAAACTTGTGCGTTTTGTTTTATTTGGCTTATGTACCTTCATTGGACTTTAACAATATGCTGCAATATTTAATGTTGAAAATTTAGCAACCCAAAAAGTTGATAAAGTTGCTCCCAAGAAGCCTTGTTTCAAAGATGAAGCCCTGTACTTTATCAGTTCCAAGAAATTCGAAATGAACTTCGCAAAGTGGACAAAATAAAATAAAATTACGCATGTTATTTGTAATTGGGACGTGGTTTAGTCGAAAGGCCGCAAACTAATACAATGTAACAGATGTAGAATGTTTTGTCATTCATCAACCAATTGTCTAATGAAAAAGAAATGTCTAGATTGCTCACATGACCATGCAGGTTTCGGCACTGATTCCCCTTAAAGGACGAAACCGAAAAATATTTATGCTGCAACTGTGGCATCCAAAAAACTTTGAATAGAATAAATTACTATTAAATTTAATACAAAAGAAGCAAACAGGCTCACCTAGTCCGGCACTTTTACCATTTACACTTATTGCGAAAGAATTTCCAATTCTAAAAAACACGCTAATTACTAACATTATCGATACAAATACTTCACTTTAATAATCTTAGATTTAGGACATTGTAGTTCAAAACAAGAACAGTTTCGAACCCTTGCAGAGGTATAGCTATGAAATATGCGGTACATACCAAAAGCCTAAAAATCTGTTCTTGGAATGCTTGCAGTTAAAAGATAAAAAGCACGAACAAGCACGAACTTATTAATTTTCTACAAAGCTTTTGAATAGACATAGTTCCGTTCAAAGAGATACATCTCAAATCTCGCACTAGCTTACGAGACGTATAACTTCGATTACTCACACCTTACTACCAAATTTGAATAAATGGATCGAATGGGTCAGTATTTAAATCACCAGCCCTATATGATACCAGAGAACTACTGTATTATATTCTGACATTATTCGCTTGATATTGACCATACTCCAATCATATATCCATTCAATTATTTAATGAAGCTGGATAGTCGCAAAGAAATGTTCATTGCTGGTGGAGATTTAAATGCTCGCCATACCGAATTGAAATACCTTATAAATAGTAAAGATTGTTCCTTTTAGCTACCCCAGCTTTCAACCTATTATAGTTATGAAGAGCGATAAAGTTTCTTGACTTATTTAACCTATTATTTATTTATTTATTTGAAACCTACAGTGACTACAATCGGTACAAACCATTACGGCTAACTACAATTATTAAAAAACTTAAATAAAACATTCTTGAACAAATCTCTCGACAAGGGAAAATCGAAAACTTGAGAAACTGAATTAAACACCCTTGATATTCTCAGGATCGGTTCCGAAAGACCATAGTTTGTTGGCACCAGGTCAATGAATAAAAGCCCATCACGTTAACGCATTCGGTGTTCGGGAGCATAGATTTTTAGACGTGCGAGTAAATCGGTGCAATCGATACGGGAATTAGTGATATCGCGCATGTACAGCGCGGAAGCCACGTTTTGGCGATAGTTTAGACGTTCGTTACAGTTTCAAAGGATTACATCGATCTTGTTAAGGTGGGAGGACATATTCTACAGCACGCGTGGACGGCAAACATCGGAACGCGAACAGAACAAATTGCTTCTGAACACTCTCAATTCTCCCGGAATGACAGTGGTAGGATGGCGCCCAAACTGAAGATGTATACTCCATAATAGACAGAACAAACGAGACATGCAGTGATGTCAACGTTATCGGGTCCCTAAAATCCCTAAAGTTTCGTTTAATATAGCCCAACCTAATATACTACTTTGAAATAATGGTGTTAACATGTCTGGTAAATGTAGCGACAGCTGCAAAAATCACACCAAGATCGGAAATGAACTCGACTCGGTCAACGTCTTCATTATACATCTGATATTGGTAAAGAATGGGTGAGCGGATACGATTAAAAGAAAGCATCTTACATTTGCTCACGTTCAGAGCGAAATTTATCGCCAATCCTCTGTGCCTATCCATAAAATAGAAACTTTTTAACAACCAATCTCTGATCGTATACTCTAGTGTGGACAGTAATTAATTTTGATGTCGACATCAATAATTTGCACAAAGTGAATTTTAATTATAAATATGCTGATTAGGACATCTTCATTTATGTCCTAATCAGCATATTACGGATGGAAATGAAATTGAAAAACGTATCGGGCTTTTTATAAAATCAATTTCTCTTGCTAGTGAAATCGCTGTTCCTAAAACGAATTTATCAAAATATCAATTCTTGATTTAATCAAAATAAGGAACGTCAGAAGACGATGGGCTCGGAGGACTAGATCAAAATCTATGTAATCAAATAAAAACAAATATTTTTGAGCTAATTAACCGTCGATGGCAAGAAATACTTGACCAACTAATTAATTGTTAAATCCATTAAGAACAAGCACAGTTCAATTCCACTGCTAAAACCAATAAGGTCTTTCTCTATCACCGAACGTCTGTTTTGAAATTCCGATAAGTGTGAAGTATTAGCAGAAATGCATAAAACTCCACAAATCCCCGGGGACGGGAAATATTCCAAACTTAATGTTAGAAAGGCTCCCCTTATTACCTATTTGGTATATATAGTATCCATTTTTCAATGTTATTTCTATAACGGTTATTTCCCATCAGCGTGGAAATTTTTTAAAACCACTGTTATTCCAAAGCCCGGAAAAGTAGCTACGTTATCCACATAATTATCGGCCAATAAGCTTTTTACCCATTATTCGCAAAGTTTTACAGTATCTTATAAAAGATACAATGGAAGACTTCTTGGACGGAAATAATATTTTATTATAATAAGAGAAAGTTGTGTACAAGAATCTCGTTGATCCTTAGCCGCTTAAACGTCGCAGATGTTATTGCCGACTTCTGATTGGTGTTTGTATGACGAACGTCTAATGGTAAAACTTATAGATTTAGGGAAGTTACAGATCTATACATACATTAAATCTGCGGAGCTCCCATGTGCCGCAGCGACATCTCATTTATTTAATTAATATTGTTGAGTACTATTAGTAATTGGTGATCGTCAATAAGGTTGTCTAACAAAAATTTATTCAAATAAGAACCTATATTGTTCCAGATTTTGAACTACGTTTATGAACTTGAATGAAGTGATAGGATCCTTTAGCAAACAACAATTATGTTTAAGTCCATAGACTAGGTAAGTTTCCCGTTTATTGTAAATTTTATGGTTTGGCAACAGATTCCTTTATATGTGCGCTGCCTCGAACACAAAAATTGATACAAGCGAATATCAGAGAATATTTATGTTCATATGACTTCGAACCCTTTATAAATTTTGACATATTCGCGCATCATAGCAATTCACAAGTAAAACTCTTAATAATGAAAATGAATAATACATTTTCATTTCATTTCTCTCCCTTCTAAATAATAATTTTTAACAACAATATGTTTTATGCTAAAACATGTTTAACTATTTATGCATGCATATATTATACATATAAGTAATCTAAAAAAAAATATACAATTTGTATAATATGTATTGTGGGGGTCGTTTTGTTATTTACGAAATTGCAGAAAAATTTCCGCATAAAATGTAAATACCCGTAAAACAATAAATACAATTTCAGATGAAAATTTACCTCGGCAATTGATAGGACCTATTCATGTGTAATAAAACATTTCCATCTTTCTTCCCCAGCAAATAAACATAAATATTATATTTTGATACCCACAATGATTGATTGATCGTCTTGATTGATTGACACAATATTTGATGTTTCAACTTGTTTTGTTGTTTTTGTTGTTTTATATATACATACAACATTTCTTATTAATTTTATTGGAATTCGTACTTTGTAAATATTACATCTCATATATATGTTTTCATCGATGTTGTTATATACTTTCTTCAACATATAAAAAATATTTACTGTACACATTTATTTCTGGTCGTATCATTCTCGGTATATTGATTGATTTCAAACGAACTTGAAAATCATAAAAATTTCTGCTAAATTAATTTTTTGAAACGTAACTTTATTATTTGAGGCAAATTGAAAAATATGTATACAAAAACAAAAATATGATATAGCATAAAATATATGTATAATAGCTGAACTGTTGGTGGTTTGAATTTAATTGAAAAATCAATCAAAAACGAAAAAAAAAAAATTTAAAGCTCAAATTTGATGTAAAACAAACATCAACAAAACGAAAAATAAAAAAAAGCTTTAATAAATCGGGACAAGGTCAATTAAAATTAAATATGGTATTTTATTTTGGAAAATTTAATGAAATTTTAGAAGCAGTGACAAGGGTATTGTCCTTGAAAAATTTGGAAACATAAAATTCAGGGAATTAGTTATAATTTGACCTGCTGTTATATTTCCCACCTTGATGTTTTTATTTTCATTTTTGGGGACAAATATACCAAATAAAGTTAAATGCCCAAAAGCTTATTATTAATAAATTTTATGCGCTTTTAAAATTTTTTTACTTTCAAAGTAGCTACAGTTTAGTTTTTCTAAAATTTTTATTAACATTTCAACATACATAATTAAAGGCATTTTAAGATCCATTGGCTTTTTAATGATTTAGGTTCTGAACTGTATTTATATGGATATTAAATGGCCTTCGACAGCAAACACTTGTTGATGCAGTATTTCCGGCACCGATGACCTTGTCAGTTTCTGTATAGATCACTTTTCAAGGCCGATATTTTTTTGATATAATTGATTTCGGGGAACTTTTAAATCGAACTGTCCGCTGAAACGAAGGAAGTGTATTGTATAACAATAACGTTGATAATTTAATTGTAATAGATACTAGTAGTGTAATTTATAGGAATTACCTTGAAACAAAATTGCTATTTTTAAATTTAGTTTAAGATTTTTCAATAGTTTTTAACTTTTAGACACCTTTAGATTAATCCTCTGAATCAAACTTTTTATATTTTTCGAGTATTCGAATTTCCACAAGAACATCTATAAAATGTCTGTATCATCTAGAATTTTGTGAATTTATGAATTGGTTTTCTTTGTAGAACTTTAAAACAACCTGAACCTTTAAAGTTTTCTGAATCTTACTGAAAAAATCGGAATATTATTTATAGAAAAATTAGCGTATTGTCACCAAAACTATAAAACATAAAAAGTGGAATGCTTTCAATATCTCCGAAACTTAAACCTTAATGTACAATACCGACGTTAAGATTTGGAAACTATTTTGATTCAAGATTCAAGGAAGTTTTTCTACTCAACAGTATTTTGGCGCTGATGATATATAGTTTAACATGAAAGTCAGGAATTTAATGCTTAAAATGGTATTTTTAAATTTGTCGATGAAAGCTTTCATTATGATGTTGTTAACCTACCCCGCATGTCAGTACGTGGTGCAAGTTACTTCGAAGCAAAATCTTTTCTATCACTTGGCTTTACATATTTGTGTTTTTGTAATTTACTCAAAAATGCGGTACCCTCTAAAATTAACAAATTTCTAGTATTTTGAAAAACAGTAAAGTTTATCGGAATTGATCCTATTTAACAACAGAGTTTGGGGTTTGGCTAAGCTATAAACTGTCATATATTGTAAATTGTCTAACAATTAGATCACTTTGACTCAGAAAATAGATTTTTGGCCAAGCTATATCCAAAAATTAGGGCATATTGTAGATGTGTGTAGTACACATACGACATGATTGGATTTTTCGATTTTTTGACTTCAGGAGAGACTTTCAGTGAGGCAATTCGTAAATGTGATTTTTAACTGACAATTTTGTCTGTATTATACGTTTGTAAATTAGTATTAAAGTTAAATTTTATTTTCTAAATTTATTTTGTGATTTTGAAATTTTTTATGTTTTATTTCATTAGGTTTTTTTACTGTAGAACAACTCGCCGGATTGACCGCGTAGGGAATTTTTGACGTTTGACGTGTTATTGAATACGTCGAATGAAAAGTGAATGAATGACGGTAATGCAGTGCGAAAAATTAATATTACTGAATTCGTGGGTGAAACGCACTATATAGAAAAAGTGTCATTGTAAATACGCATCAAATATAATGCGGATTTCAAACTGTGTGGTACAATATTTATTTTATAATTGAAAATAACACTAACAAACTGTAAGTTGTGAATTTCCAAATTATAATTATAATTAAATTACCAAATAATTTTGTTTATAATTACAAAAACAAAAATATTTTTTTAGGAAACGTACATACAACAAACCTCGCTCAATTTTCGAAAGTGGCGGAGTTAAATGATTTTGTTAGGTTTGGTTAAGTGTTCATAATACTGTGACGGTGACATCTGGATTATAATAGAACAAGTTAAATTAATAGCTCAATGTTTTCTGTACTAAAATGGAATTTTCCATAATAAAACAGTTCTAAATGTTTCTACACTACTCTTACTGGAAAAGACATGAGGTTTCTATAAGGTTGATTTGTGTAAGGAGAACGAGATCGAATTGGATTATTAGTACTTGGAAAGCGATAGTGTAATGGTTAAAAAGGAATTAAAAAGTGATTTAAAAAGTGTTGTAGTGCGATAAATAAAATAAAAGCGATCAGTAAAATTGTGCGAATAATTTATATAAAGTGATTTTTTTGAATTATTATAATAAATTGTGTTGTAATAATTTTTGTGGTAAATAAATAAAATTCGTTCGTGATAAATTAAATTGATTTTGTTGTATTCAAAATCGAGTGATTCGAACCTTGATTGACAAGGCAAAAACGTAACAATATTATAAACTTAGGAATGGAGTGATCATAAATCGTCACTCAGAAAAAAAGTTGCGCACAACAAACATGAGCTCACTGGTATTGGTGGCTCTAAAAATACACAATTTATGTTCACATCTTTGGAGGAGGAAGTTATTTAGCTAATTTGTTTGAGGGATAGTATCGAGGGAATGGCTAATACGCAGAAGTTTGAAGTTCCAATGTAGGCAAGAAAGCTTTTATTATGTGATTATCCAAGAAGGCTGTTTAATTTTTATACATATTTTAGTATTAAACATGTATCTAGCTATATACTTTAATATATTATATTATGTAAGTTAGGCTATACAATTGTATAAATAATTATTGATTGATTGATTGCGATGTACGATCAAGCATTAAGCAAGTCTCCCGTATTATAAATGCGAATACCACACCACTATAACCATATTGCAACACGACACACTATAACTCTCCCTTACCAAGGAAATATGTACCATCATACTCAGCTTTTTTCATGAAGCCAACATAACAATATTTCACCCCGTAAAGGAAGGCGCCACATCGATAACCACATAAGTTTAATAGTTGTGATATCCGCCCCTGGCCAGGCCGCCGTCGTACACTTTTTTTACATATACCAAGATCAAGGGTTGGGAAAGAAATATTAGCAACAAAGACTCAACCCGCCGCCAAATGGATCGGAAAGCCGAATGTCGAAAGACCGAATCTCTTATGGCCGAATGTGTCGAAAGGCCGAATGTCTAAAGGCCAATTCGATTGAAAGGCCGAGTGTGTTGAAAAGCCGAATGTCAAACGGCCGAATGTGTCGAAAGGACGAATATCGAAAGGCCGAATGGGTCGATTGTGTGAACGCGTGGAAATGCCGACTGAGTCGAAAGGCCGAATTTTAAATGAATTTTCCTTGACTCAATTGATTATAAGCAATATTTAAAATCATTGAATATATTTCTTAATGTAAAATGATTTAAATAAATTGAAAATACGTGCTAATAAATCCTGTGCATTTAGCATATTAATGTGATCAAATTTTGCCGGAAAAAAAAGTTAATTCTTTTTCTTTTTTTATTATTCGGCCTTTCGACACATTCGGTCTTTCGACACATTCGGCCTTTCGACACATTCGGCCTTTCGAAATTCGGCTTTTCAATATTTGGCCTTTCGATCATTTCGGCCTTATGACATTCGGCCTTTCGAAACATTGGGCCTTCGGGCACATTAGGCCTTTCGACATTCGGCCTTTTGACATTCGGCCTTTCGGTATTCGGCCTTTCGACATACGGCCTTTCGAAATTCGGCCATTCGGCCCCGTTATGGTAGTTTTTGATGATATCCGTTATGTCTTCCACCTTGTGTGATTTTTTTGAAATTATAAATTGAATTTTGAGAAGATTTCTTCCGGAATGACGATAGTTGGTGCCTATAATAATTTATTGGTCGGTCTGCAAAATGAATAAAATAATCGTCCGATGTATTGACTGAGTAGTGTGCGGTATCTACCTCACTATCATCGTCTAGTAAGTCTTCCTCAGCTCCGTCGGATTCACATTTAGTGTTATACGTACTATCGTTAATGTTTATTTCATTGGCCACGGTTTCCGAAAGGCATTCTTCTAAGCGCATCCATTACGACATTAGTTTTGCCCTCTTTATATATGTCATAGTCGTAGTTTTCCAATTCCAGTCGCCACCTCAATATTTTGGAATGTTTATCTGATGTTTTGATAAATTTTAATGGTTTATGATCCGTTATCTCTATTTGAGAGTTTCGAATGATTTAACATAATATAAATCTCCGGTAGTACCCGGGTAAGCCGACAAATTTTTTTATCTCTTTTGGTGTTTCGGCAACGCCCAGTCTATTATTTTTTGTATTTTACCGAATTGGGTTTCACCCCGTTTTGGGTGATAACGTGTCCCAAATATTCGGTTTCCCTCTTTTAAAATTCATTTTTGTCTAGTTGAATTTTGAGGTTAAATAGAGAGAGTCGTTTCAGTACTGTTTGCAGACTTTCAATGTAATTATTTAAATTTGGTCCAATAACCACTATATCGTCTATAGGTAAACATGACAAATGTTACCTATTAGTCCGTGAAGGATGTTATTCATTGCCCGCTGGAGTGTGGCAGGATCATTTTTAAGGCCGAAAGAAATTCGAGAAAACTCGAAATGCCCTTTATCGGTCTTGAAAGCGGTTTTCTCTTGCGATTTTGGGCCCATGGGTATTTGATGAAAGCCTGATTTTAAATCCAGAGTGCAAAGATAAACCGACTTACCTAACGAGTCTAAAATTTCTTCAATCTGTGCATGGGATATTTGTGGCCTATCGTTTTTTCGTTATGTTTACGAAAGTCGATTGCTACTTTTATCTCTTGCATGCCCGAAGCTTCCATTTTTTTCGGGACCACCGAAATGAATCAGAGAATAAGAGCTACACTACTTCCTTTTTGTGGTGGTGAGGGAATCGATATGTGTTTATTTATACCGGAATTTCGACTTTTGTAATAATATTGTGTTTTATGATCGTTGATAAGATAATTTTTCGTTTTCTGTTAACAGAACCTCTTGGTTTTGGAAAGAGTTTCTATTAGCGGGATTCTTTCGTTTTGGTCAGATGTTCCATTCTAATTATGTTTTCGATAGTTTTCCTGTCGATAGTTTTTTCCTCAGAGACCGGAATTGGGTTAAGTGTCTCAAAATTGTTAACGTTAAGTTTTAATTTTGGTAATTTTCTTGGTGGATGAGGATCAGTATCACTTGTTAAAATTCTTATCGTTGTTTTGAAGTTGTTAGCGTTATAAAGTCCTGGTTGGACTATTATATCTTTGTTCAACCTTTCAAAACCGATACTAACAAATCATCATTTTTTGATGTGTTCATATGACTGTAAAAGTTTTCTTCTGAGTAGTATCTATTTAATTTATAGTCCCAGGAGCACCGAGCTATGCTCGTTCCGAATTACATTAGCGCTTGTTACACGTTCATGTCACTGAGTTTCACCTCATTCAATTGAGCAATATGTTAGTTCCATTTAGACTGTCGATTTTCCAGAAAAATTTCCGACACTCATGTTTGAATCCCATTCTATACTAAACAAATCCCATTCTATACAATTCATCCCAATTGAAAGGAAATGGTTTAATTCTATTGAAACTAGAATAATATTCATATTCCCATTTTACAGTCCCATTTTCATGGTACATACCGAGTTCTATCGAAATCGGTTGAGAAATGGCTTTGGTCCATTGGAATTGGCCATTTTACAGAACCTATACGATCCATATTTGGAACTAATTTATGATCTCTATATAATTCTCAAAAATCACAATTGAACAAATAAAAAAAACAAAACACAATGCAATATCAATAGCAATAACAACAATTAGATTTCCTTTGTTAGAAAATAAAATAAAAATGAAACCCGAACCTCTCCAGAAAGCCTACTAAAATATTTTTCCAAGAAATCAAAACCCATTACAATTGCTCCCTTTCACTAGAAAATTTCCTTCTAACCAATTACTATTAACAAAAGAAAATAATAAAAATATGAATTCCCATAGGAGGAACCTCTTAAACGAATTTTACTGAAATAAAACCACCCCAACCAACATTAATAAAAATCAAATAACCGTTTCAGAAACCGGTAGTAAGTTAAAAAGTAAGATAAAACCAAGCAAACAGGGGCTCACCGGACGAGAACTTCCTTAACGTTTTTTTAAGAATCAATACCCGGTGTTATCGCGTTTTGGCACTCGAAAACTCTCTTTCACCAATTATGATCAATAAAAAAATATTCAAAAAAACGAACCCCAGGCCTATTAGAGGACCCACTAAACGACATTTCCCGAAATCAAAGTCCACTGCAAATGTTTCCTAACACTAGAAAATCCCTGCTCACCAATTATTACAAAAATCGTTGAACTTAAAAAATGGACCTCGACCATCCGGAGGACCCTCTAAACATATATTTCCCGAAATCAACACCCATTGCAGACCTTTCAAAACCCTATTTGACTTCAATCAATACCCATGGCGATCGCTTCCTGCCGCTCGAATATCTCTCATTACCAAATGTTTACCAAAATTGTTAAAATGAAAAAAGGAACCCGGATACCACTGAAAGACCCTAAGCTAATTTTTTTAAACCAAGACCCATTGCAATCTCTGTCTGGCACCCACCCGCTCACAAATTTTTACCAAAAATGTAAAAATTAAAAAAAAGAAGCCCGGGCTCAACTGGAGAACCCCTAAACGAATTTTCCAAAAATTTATACCCATCACAATCGCTTCGTGGCACTCGAAAACCCTCTTTACCAACTTTTAACAAAATAGTTAAAATTTAAAAAACCCAAGTTCCAATGGATGACACTCTGGACTGGTAAACATACTTACCAATTTTCAACAAAATCATTAAAACTATAAAAATGGAGTCTGAATTTTCCTGAAATCAAGACCAATGGGGATCATCTTATACCACTTAAAAACACTTCTTACCAATATTTACCAACATCGTGAAAATTACAAAGGAGCCCGAGTTCCACTGAAGAACCCCCTAAACTATTTTTTTCGAAATCAAGACCGGTCACAATTGATTCTTGGCACACGAAAACCCCAGCTTACCAATTTTTACCAAAATCGTAAAAATTACAAAAAGGCCTGGGCACAAATGGAGAACACCTTCTAAATTATCAAGACCCGTCGCTCACTAATTTGTTAGCAAATTCGCCAAAATTAACAAAAAAGCACCCGGGCCCACTGGAGAACCCCCTAGACAAATTTTCCCGAAATCAACACCCAGCGCAATCGCTTTCTAGCACCCGAAAACCCCTTACCAATTTTTAACAAAATCAATTTTTCTGGCCAATTTTTATGGACACATTTACACTACATGATATTCAAATTCTCTAATTTTTAAGCAACGTTTCTTAGTGTTTTAAACAATAAAATTGGACAAACTCATCAAAATATTAAAAAATTACACTTTAATTTATAACTTTAGTTGACTACGTATGTATGTACTAATTATTGAAATTTTAATTAATAAAATTTAAATCCGCAACATCATTATTTCCATACTATAGACAATGGACTTGACGGTTTTAGTGGTGGCGTTGCGGCATTTGGATAATTTTTCCAGATTTGAATGCTTTACAAAGTTTTCCCAGACATAAGACCAGTCTCAATCGCATTTTCATGCAAAAACACGTCATATAGCCATTTTTCGCCAACGAAATCGCTCTCGAAGTAGTTTTTCGTGGAGACATATATACATACAATTATTGCTCGTTTAATAATATAAAGTCCCAGGAGCACCGAGCTATGCTCGTTCCGAATTACATTAGCGTTTGTTACACGTTCATGTCACTGAGTTTCACCTCATTCAATTGAGCAATATGTTAGTTCCATTTAGACTGTCGATTTTCCAGAAAAATTTCCGACACTCATATTTGAATCCCATTCTATACTAAACAAATCCCATTCTATACAATTCATCCCAATTGAAAGGAAATGGTTTAATTCTATTGAAACTAGAATAATATTCATATTCCCATTTTACAGTCCCATTTTCATGGTACATACCGAGTTCTATCGAAATCGGTTGAGAAATGGCTTTGGTCCATTGAAATTGGCCATTTTACAGAACCTATACGATCCATATTTGGAACTAATTTATGATCTCTATATAATTCTCAAAAATCACAATTGAACAAATAAAAAAAACAAAACACAATGCAATATCAATAGCAATAACAACAATTAGATTTCCTTTGTTAGAAAATAAAATAAAAATGAAACCCGAACCTCTCCAGAAAGCCTACTAAAATATTTTTCCAAGAAATCAAAACCCATTACAATTGCTCCCTTCCACTAGAAAATTTCCATCTAACCAATTACTATTAACAAAAGGAAATAATAAAAATATGAATTCCCATAGGAGGATCCTCTTAAACGAATTTTACTGAAATGAAACCACCCCAACCAACATTAATAAAAATCAAATGACCGTTTCAGAAACCGGTAGTAAGTTAAAAAGTAAGATAAAACCAAGCAAACAGGGGCTCACCGGACGAGAACTTCCTTAACGTTTTTTTTAAGAATCAATACCCGGTGTTATCGCGTTTTGGCACTCGAAAACTCTCTTTCACCAATTATGATCAATAAAAAAATATTCAAAAAAACGAACCCCAGGCCTATTAGAGGACCCACTAAACGACATTTCCCGAAATCAAAGTCCACTGCAAATGTTTCCTAACACTAGAAAATCCCTGCTCACCAATTATTACAAAAATCGTTGAACTTAAAAAATGGACCTCGACCATCCGGAGGACCCTCTAAACATATATTTCCCGAAATCAACACCCATTGCAGACCTTTCAAAACCCTATTTGACTTCAATCAATACCCATGGCGATCGCTTCCTGCCGCTCGAATATCTCTCATTACCAAATGTTTACCAAAATTGTTAAAATGAAAAAAGGAACCCGGATACCACTGAAAGACCCTAAGCTAATTTTTTTAAACCAAGACCCATTGCAATCTCTGTCTGGCACCCACCCGCTCACAAATTTTTACCAAAAATGTAAAAATTAAAAAAAAGAAGCCCGGGCTCAACTGGAGAACCCCCTAAACGAATTTTCCAAAAATGTAACCCCCTAAACGAATTTTCCAAAAATGTATATACAATCGCTTCGTGGCACTCGAAAACCCTCTTTACCAACTTTTAACAAAATAGTTAAAATTTAAAAAACCCAAGTTCCAATGGATGACACTCTGGACTGGTAAACATACTTACCAATTTTCAACAAAATCATTAAAACTATAAAAATGGAGTCTGAATTTTCCTGAAATCAAGACCAATGGGGATCACCTTATACCACTTAAAAACACTTCTTACCAATATTTACCAACATCGTGAAAATTACAAAGGAGCCCGAGTTCCACTGAAGAACCCCCTAAACTATTTTTTTCGAAATCAAGACCAGTCACAATTGATTCTTGGCACACGAAAACCCCAGCTTACCAATTTTTACCAAAATCGTAAAAATTAAAAAAAGGCCTGGGCACAAATGGAGAACACCTTCTAAATTATCAAGACCCGTCGCAATCGCTTCCTGGCACGAAAAGACGACGTTCTTCGAAGTTCGACGAAGAAATGACGTTCCAAGCATCTGATTTTGTATTAAAATAAAAAACTAGTGTTTTTTAAATAAACAACAGTAGTTGTATAAATAAATTTTTTATTTGTATTATTTTTCACAAATGATTTTGTACTATTATCATGACCGCTAGCCCGCTACAGATATTTTCGAGTCGAGGTGCATTATCTCTATTAGCACATTTCCTTCCGATAGTATATACCGAGAGTGCTAAGATAATTATTGGTGATTCAGAATAGGAAAAATCAAAAGGGAAGTTCAATAATCGGGGAATTGGTTAAAGTTGAACCAAATTATGATTTATACGAGGACGTTGATGGTACCTTGATGGAAATATCGGATAAAATATCAAATATTGTTTCAGTACCACCGCATTCTTTAGCCACAATTGGATAATTCTTGAAACTGCCTGCATATTCAGATGTGCTATTGCGCACTAAAATAAAAGCACAATGCTTACTACTCTTACCTTGTTTACCGGAGATGGTGGAGGAATAAAATTATAGTCTGTCGCTAGCTTCACCACTCCTAACGCTACCACCATTTGAAGTATTACGACAATTATTTTATTTGCTCTACTAAACCACCGATGACGCTTGAAACCAAAAAGCATCCACCAGTCAACGGGGTTTTAATAAAACTTCTTTTTATAGTTGCGTCAAAAACGCTTTAGTAAAAAAGTGAAAGTACCACCCAACGTATCCTATGGGGTAGTCATTGATCCAAACATTTATACTGTTGACAATGGGCACTTGAAAAGAAAAAACTAAAATAATTTTCAAAACTTAAACTATTTTTATTAATCAATTTATTGTATCATCATGTCGTGTTGCTGTTTTAGCCAACGCTAACATGGCTAAAGCGGTAATACTTCGTACATTTCGGTGTTCATCAATTAAACCATTTATTATCACTTCGATCAATAGCTTGATAATACAAGATGAAATCGCGTTTATTCGAACAGCGATTTGTTGTACGATTTTTATGCCAGTATAACGATCTTGCCATTTGGTACTCTGGCAGACCACCTTGAGGAACGATAATAATGTTGGAATGCCAAAAACAATTGCGACCACCACAAAAGCATGTGCAATGGTATTTCGTATATACGCCTCTATATTATCGATATCGGGACGCATTGCAGAAATCATTGCTGTTATACCGGTCGAATTTACTATTTTTGAGATTATCTCGTAATCTTTATATTCCTTAAGTTCAGGATCATAAATAGTTTCTATAATTTTCAATAACACAATATCTAACAGATATTTATCATAATTTTGTGCATCCACAAGCGCAGGATTAGTATCGCATTTTATTTGAGGAGTTACATCCCATCGATTATGCCGCGTTGGTTTTGATACTCGTACTTTATTTTGATTTAAGAACGATTTTTTATGTGATATTTTATTTTTATATATTTATTCTATTCCACTCATTTTCGTGATTTTTTGGTCAAGAAAATCACTGGAATAATTAAATCCTACAATTGAAAATTGAATCCAATATTTCCAGAAAATTATTTCAATATCGATTTCATATAAATTTTCAAGATTCTCGCTCGAATTAATGATCCTTCACCTAAATACATATATATATATGTAGTTTCCCAAATTATACCGACGTTTACTGATATACATACATTTACCGTAACTTAAATGTAAATGTAGTTTTTGTAGTTAATTCTTGATTTTTGTGAACGTAAATGTCATAATTGTGCCTTTGCAACACAAATAATTTACTATAATAGCCTAAATGTAGCTTACAACTTTTACATTCATCTTTTATTATTATTCAATCATACATGCCATATAAATTTGAAAAAAAAAAACGAAAAAAAAATGTATCTCAAGAATGTAATTTTCGAGGTTCGAACTACGATCTAAAATTTTAAAATCCACAACGCTAACACCTAGACTACTGCGGCATGGGAATTTGCCGAAAAATTACTTGGTTTTATAAAAAGTTTTGAGCATTCTACTAAATTATATAATATGTAGATAGATTTACACAATGTGACGTATCAACATAGAGAAAGATAAAATTTGTCAGATCTTTCTGTAATTTGGTATACAGATGAAGAAAAATATTCTAAGAATAATTTCCTTTTACATCATATCGGAAAAATCACGGAAAATGCGAGAAAATCGCGAATTTCCACTCGGAAAATTCGTCGGGAAAAGACTAAAAAGAATATGCTGATCATCCAACATTAATTTAAATTTTTTTTTTTTGTCGTGATTTTTGAAAAATGGACATCCATGAAAAAAAAATCATAAAAAAAAAATTAAATACATCCCAACTCCGTATGCTGCTAACTACGCAGCTGTACTGCTGTACTATTTAAAAAAATCATCAAACATTCTTTTCTATAAAAAAAAATACACAATACATATCGCTCATTTGCTGCAACAATGACACAATTTAAAAATAACAAATGTTATAATTTGAGAGACATTTCCGTTTGTCTTGTAGTGAGCTTTATAGCTTTAGGTGTGTCGTTATATCAGTTTTAACTATATTAAAAAGCCGATATTTCGCTATAAATAAGTCAAAAACGACCGATTTTGAGTTATGCCATTGTGGTAGCAAATGAGCGATATACAATTGACCATTTTAGAGATGGCGCTGTAAAATTTGGATAATTTTTCCAGATTTGAAGGCTTTACAGAGTTTTCCCAGACTTGAGACCAGACTCAATCGCATTTTCATGCAAAAAGACATCATATAGCCATTTTACGTCAACGAAATCGGTCTCGAAGTAGTTTTTCGTGCGGACATATATACATACCCGCAATTATTGCTCGTTTAATAATATAGATATAAATAAACTAGGTCCCGGAATCTACAGCAACTCTAGTGTTGATATAATTTTGATTACAAACCTTGCCAACGTGTGTGTTATTGTTACGACCAATATTAATCAAATGATCTATAAGGCGCTTGTTTCGACGCGTAAGTCTTTTTGATGAAATGAATAGTTTGGTGGCCTAAGGTACAGCAAAAAGTTATTATGAACAAGCTGACCTCATTACAGAGACTAGCATGTCTCGGAATTACAGGTGCTATGCGCACCTGCCCTACGGCGGCAATGGAAGCTCTCATCGGGCTCACTCCACTTCATATCCACGTCAAAAAATCAGCTGCTACCTGTGCAGCTAGATTGAAGCTCGCGAATCAATACAGTCATGATGACCATATGGGTCACCTGGACATTTTGAATGAACTTCCAGACCTGAATATGTTCTTTAGTGTCCCGGACGTTATGCCGAAAGAACTCTGCTTTGGCAGGAATTTCGTGGTAACAATCCCCGATAGAACAGACTGGGATACTGGGTTACCGCAGATGGAACCTAACAGCCTAGTCTGGTACACTGAGGGATCAAAAATGTATAGTGGAGTCGGCATTGGTGTCTTTGGACCCAATCACAAAATATCGAAATCACTGGGTACTTACCCCAGTGTTTTTCTAGCCGAAATTCACGCCATCAAAATCTGCGCCTCTATTATTATGACCAAAGGTCTTAAAGGCGCATCCATCCACATTTTGTCTGACAGCCAAGCAGCACTGAAAGCATTGGCTTCTAACTGCTTGGTTTCCAAGTCGGTTCAAAGTTGTTATAAACTGCTACAATCTCTCTCTTGTCAAAACAAAGTAAGGTTGTGGTGGGTGCCTGGTCACATGGGCATCACTGGAAATGGGATAGCCGACGAACTTGCACGGGCAGGCTCGTCGACTACACTCATTGGCCCTGAGCCTTTTTGTGGTATCCCGTGGGCTTCTGCAACCTACACAATCAGTAAATGGGAAAAAATACAGTGCTTGACTTATTGGAACTGTATTCCCGGCCTTAGACAAGCCAAATCTTTGATCAGACCATTTCACCACAAAAATTTGGCGATCAATTTCAGCAAAGGAAATATTAGGAAACTTGTGAGTTTTCTCTCAGGTCACTGTAACCTGAGATATCATTTGAACAAAATGAACCTGTCCACAGAGACGGAGTGCCGACTCTGTTTGGAAGAGACAGAAACCGCAGAACACATACTATGTGAGTGTGTTGCTCTGTGCACACGGAGGTGCATTCATTTTGAAGAGAGGTATCTGACCCCGGAGAAATGTAAATTGGCCTCTATAAATAGCATTCTCGCCTTTATTAGAGAGGTGGAGAAGCTCCTGGAGTAACAGTACCCAACAGCACAAAAGATCTTTTAGGTCGTAGTGCTAGCCGCTTTTGGGCAGGGACGAAAAAAAAAAAAAAAAAAAAAAAAAAAAAAAAAGTCTTTTTGATTTGATCGACTTAAATTTAGTCAGTTTGCCTGCTTACGACCATGTCCCTATACTAAATATTGCTGAAAAATTTTGCCACCACAATGTAACAAATTATCAAAATTTTCGCTCGAGTTAATGATCCTTCACCCAAATGCGTATATGTATGTAGTTCACCCAAATTATACCGATATACGTATACATTGATTAAGGACGCGAGTGAAAATTAATGATATCTGTGTAATATTGTGATTGGCTAGCTAACCATTGGTAAAAGCGGTCGAAATATTTACTGCAATGTAAGTGTCGTATATGAATAACTCAGTATAAGAATCATTTGATCCTTGATTAAGATAATTATCTGGATTCAGTAAAAATCAATTCTAATATATTCCGATTAGCGATGATACCGAATATTTTGAAGGTAAAAACAATACCGTTTAAATTATCAATCTTTGCATCTATTGTTGCAAAAATAATATATATAATATGGTACTGTGAATGTATGTATTGTACTTATTTCGGTAAATGTATAGACATAACTTGAGAAAACTTTACAAACTTAATTCGAGCGAAAATCTTGAAAATTTCTTCTAAATCTAATTTGAAAAAAAAAAAAAAAAAAATCCCAGCCTCAATTTACATTATTAGGATTTAATTTCCACTCATTTTCGTGATTTTTTGGTCAAGAAAATCACTGGAATAATTAAATCCTACAATTGAAAATTGAATCCAATATTTCCAGAAAATTATTTCAATATCGATTTCATATAAATTTTCAAGATTCTCGCTCGAATTAATGATCCTTCACCTAAATACATATATATATATATATATATATATATATGTAGTTTCCCAAATTATACCTACGTTTACTGATATACATACATTTACCGTAACTTAAATGTAAATGTAGTTTTTGTAGTTAATTCTTGATTTTTGTGAACGTAAATGTCATAATTGTGCATTTGCAACACAAATAATTTACTATAATAGCCTAAATGTAGCTTACAACTTTTACATTCATCTTTTATTATTATTCAATCATACATGCCATATAAATTTGAAAAAAAAACGAAAAAAAAATTTATCTCAAGAATGTAATTTTCGAGGTTCGAACTACGATCTAAAATTTTAAAATCCACAACGCTAACACCTAGACTACTGCGGCATGGGAATTTGCCGAAAAATTACTTGGTTTTATAAAAAGTTTTGAGCATTCTACTAAATTATATAATATGTAGATAGATTTACACAATGTGACGTATCAACATAGAGAAAGATAAAATTTGTCAGATCTTTCTGTAATTTGGTATACAGATGAAGAAAAATATTCTAAGAATAATTTCCTTTTACATCATATCGGAAAAATCACGGAAAATGCGAGAAAATCGCGAATTTCCACTCGGAAAATTCGTCGGGAAAAGACTAAAAAAAATATGCTGATCATCCAACATTAATTTAAATTTTTTTTTTTTGTCGTGATTTTTGAAAAATGGACATCCATGAAAAAAAAATCATAAAAAAAAAATTAAATACATCCCAACTCCGTATGCTGCTAACTACGCAGCTCAGCAGCTGTACTGCTGTACTATTTAAAAAAATCATCAAACATTCTATTCTATAAAAAAAAATACACAATACATATCGCTCATTTGCTGCAACAATGACACAATTTAAAAATAACAAATGTTATAATTTGAGAGACATTTCCGTTTGTCTTGTAGTGAGCTTTATAGCTTCAGGTGTGTCGTTATATCAGTTTTAACTATATTAAAAAGCCGATATTTCTCTATAAATAAGTCAAAAACGACCGATTTTGAGTTATGCCATTGTGGTAGCAAATGAGCGATATACAATTGACCATTTAAGAGATGGCGCTGTAAAATTTGGATAATTTTTCCAGATTTGAAGGCTTTACAGAGTTTTCCCAGACTTGAGACCAGACTCAATCGCATTTTCATGCAAAAAGACATCATATAGCCATTTTACGTCAACGAAATCGGTCTCGAAGTAGTTTTTCGTGCGGACATATATACATACCCGCAATTATTGATCGTTTAATAATATAGAAGATATATATATATATATATATATATATATATATATATATATATATATATATATATATATATATATATATATATATATATATATATATATATATATATATATATATATATATATATATATGATTGTCCAATGAAATTGAATTGGACGTAGAGTCAATTTTTCCGTCCATTTTGGTCATGAACTCTGAACCTAAAATGCCTTCAACAATTTGTGAAAGTTTAGTTCATAATATATCTGGGCCGATAAGTTATTTTCTAATTCTAATAAGTTAATTTTGAATTTTATCTCTTTTCTTATATCCTTACTGTACAAAAAAAAAAAAAAAAAAACTTGATCAATTAACTGGTATAGGTTTGCACAATCGCTACAAAAGAAACAAGTAGTGAATCCAATGAACTAAATTTTATTCACTCTTGTTGAGAAAAATTTCCAATTTGAATTTAAATTCAAAATGGTTGAAAAATTGGAAACAACAATGGAAATTAAAACTTCTTATAATTAATTTTAAGGTTAACAAATTGTTGTTTATTCAATGGTGGATTTTTTCGTACTAATTTTACTCAATTACAAAAGAAAAATTTACTATAATAATACAAACGCGGCATCTAACGTCTAATCCAGAATACATATTATTACCGGAATGCACTGCTAAATTATAGGTACATGTAACCGTTATTATAATATTGGTATATGTAAACATGAAATACAAGTAAATATCATATTTTTGACATAATACAAAATTAATAACAAAATATAATGTTGGTTACAATGTTGATGGTAAGTAAATTAATTCTATAATTTTAATTTAATAATAAATAATTAGCATTAATGTTAGCTTTTATTTTTTAGATGATTATTCGATGCCGCAGCCGATGATGATTTATTTATTTCAGGGTTGGTGTTATTCTGGACATACCGCTGGGGTTGACTCATCAGAGTCAAATCTTGAAAGAAGACTGATTTTTGTTATCGGTCGTTTTAGGAGCTTGCCATTTGGAAGTTTGACTGTAATAACCCTAATTAGGTTAACCTTCCCAGGGTGTACGTCGTAGATTCGTCCTAGTGGCCATTTCGATGGGAGTACGTGTTGATCTCGCAGAAACACTGGATTTCCTATTTTTATTTGATGATTCGGTGTGTGCCATTTGTAAAATTTATTCAAGGACGTTAGGTATTCCAATGACTGGTTTTCCAATTAAAAAATGGCCGGGTGTCAGGGGATTGTAGTCGCCATCATGAAGGTCCTCTAGAGGCCGGGAATTAAGTAGGACCTCTATTTGTTTAGTGAGAGTGATGAACTCTCCGTAGGTGAGTACGGATTCTCCAATCAGACGACGTAGATGGAATTTTGCTGCTTTTACTGTGGCTTCCCATAATCCAAAGAATGTAGGAGCCGCAGGGGGATAAAATGCCGTTGTATTTTCTCGTCTGTGTACCAACTGATTACATTGGCTTTTATTGCTTGGTTTAGGTACTCCGCGTAAAATCCAGCTAGTTTCCTTTTAGCCCCTACTAAGTTTGTGCCGTTGTCACAATGTATATTAATGGGGATTCCTGTATATCTATAGGGATTCCTCGAACGGCGCAAAATCGTTTTAAGGCTGCTAGGAAACTGTCGGTGGTCATATATGTGACTAAATCTAGGCTTATGACCTTCGTTGCCATACAGACGAAGATGAAGATGTAGGACTTGTAGATTTTACTTCTTTGGGAGCGATGTGTTTTAAGGGTGAATGGACCAGCCAGATCGATGCCAGTTTGTAAGAAAGTTCTAGCGGTGGGAGTTATTCGGCAAGGTGGCAATTGACCCATGAGTTGCTGCTGAGCCTCAGCCCGATGTCGTCGACAGACGACGCATTGAGTTACGCGTCTTATTAGGTTTCTGACTCGGGGAATTAAAAATCTTTGGGCGATGATGCTCATAAGTAGCTTCGGTCCACTATGCAGGTGCTTAATATGCAGTTCTTTTACCATTTGCTCGACTATTGGATGACCTAATATTACGGGATGCTTGGTATCATATGCTAAATTTGCGTGCTCCAGTCTTCCTCCAACTCGCAATTGCTCATGGCCGTTCAAAGATGGAAAAAAAGAAATAAAATTAGAATTTGATGGAAATTGTATTGATTTTTTAAAGGATTTAATCTCAATAATATATATCTTTTCCTGGATATCTCGGAATATTACAAACTCCGTCTCCTGTATCTCAAACATTCTCAATGAGTTTAATAGGCGCCGATGAGGTTCCAGTTTCATGTTTCTGGAGAATCTTAGCAGTAATGCTATTATTCGTGTCAATTTCCGGTAGGATGCCCCTTTTTCCATTAACTCTTCAGCGACGGATCCACATATCTGTGTTGTTGAAAGCTTGTAACTAAATCCTTCAGGCTCGTCAGAAGGTGATTGAAGTCCTATATTTTCACCAGGAGGGTTAAAGGTTGGATGGCTGGAATATATTTTTCAAACGGATAGTTACAGGTGATAATACGCCTAAAGGATCAAAAATTCGGGAGGTCTCCAATAAAAATGACCGCTTTGTGAATTTTGTTGTTATTGGTAAGGATAATCGAAAGAAAAAATTGTCTTGGATCGGGTCATATTTTATGCCTAAGACAGATATTGATTTGGACTCATCGGTTAATTCCCAAGAGGATAGTTCTCTGTTTTCAATTGGAATGTTGTCTAATAAGGCGGGGTGGTTTGCGGACCACTTACGTAGTTTAAAACCTTCTTGATTGAGCAAGCATATGATTTCCCTTTGCATAAAAGTCCCGTTTTGGGATCTCGGAGCCAATTGGAAATTCGGTCGCAAGTCTATCTGCAAGATAATGGAGTGATTGAGTAGCCAGGAACGGGGCGGGACTAGTACTATAGGTGACTGTAGTCAGGCGGAAGTGCTGGATTTTGGAGCTTGGATTTTCACGCCAAATGATCCTCTGGTAATCTCGATCATTTGGATGGATAGGGATTTCGCGGAACATCTTTTCGATGTCAGCCGATAGAACAAATCCATGCTTGCGGAATCGGACAAGGATGTCAATTAGATTATCTTGCACCGGAGTGCCTACAACAAAATTGTTATTCAATGATTCTCCGGAAGTGGACGTAGCGGACGCATCGAACACTACTCGGACCTTGGTAGTGCTTTATTTTTTTTTTATTTTTAAAGGGTAGGCGTTTGTCGCCCAGAGCACTGCGGCCATTGAGGCCTATTATGCATCCCTAGAGATTTCCTTACGTGAGATATAGTTATCTATATCCCTGAAAAACGCCGCTACCTGAATGCATATCCAGTGGGTCGGCGTTGGTCGGCCACTGGATTATGTGGAGGATAGCATCGCATGTGACATAGTAGTATTATTATAGATGATAGCATCGCATGTGAAAGTAGGTGGGGGTTTATAGATGTGTTCATCTTCATCACTGATCGTAATCAGATGATGAAAAATCCCTTTTGCATCCCGTCCCTGGGTCGAGATTCGAACCCCATACCTCACTATCCAAGTGCCGCAGCTTTATCTGCTGTGCCGTTTGGCCGGTACCTTGATAGTTCTACTGAATGTTTTGAAAACTGGATGGTGTGGCAGATAAAATAATTGGTTAGAATATTTGACGATTTCTCGGTCAGGAATAATTTCCATATGTCGTAGTTACGTATTCATTCATAAAATGTATGTAAGCTTCTCTGAGCAGAGGATCTGCAATTAATCTTTTTTAAGCAAATAAAACCTTCGGAGTGCTTGCGGAAAGCTGTCACCAAGGTTTGGTGGACGCTGGATAAATGGCAGCGGAATTGATGCACGATTATCTGTATATATTACGTTTTCATTAAAAAAGTTCACGGACTTCATCTCCTCATCATCCATGGTTGGTTTGGTGGTTAATTCCTCAGTTTCCCAAAACGTTTGGAGCGAGTGCTCTATATTGGACCATTCTAACGAGTTGTCCTTTAACTGAACATGCAATGAACTTAAGTGATTATTGGTAGGGGTGGTTGGATCAGCCAATTCAAAGCTTCCTCCTAAAATTCAGCCAAATCTGGTGTTTCGCGCGACATAGGTATTCTCCATATGTGCTACTTCACCATCAGTCAATGCGTGGAATAGGTGTTCGCAGCCAAGTAAGATATCGATGTGGGACGGGGCGTTAAAGTTTGGATCAGCTATAACGGTTTAAGATAATTGAAGTATGACTTATCATCATCAATAACTTCCATTGGCAATTTAGAGCAAATTGTAGGAAGGATATATGCTGTTGTACTGATGACGTAGTCATCATCTACACATGAACGAATTTTCAAATTTGATACCCCTTTTGAAAATCCAGCACTTGAATTATTCAACGTTTCAACTGAAATGTTAGCTTTCGATCTTGGAATCTTTAAATGGTTAATGCACGTTTCTGTGACAAATGAATGTGTTGACCCTAACTCAAGTAATGCTACAAGTTTCGTCCAATTCCCGAACCCATCTTCAATCTCAATTTCGGCTGTAGGAAGGACGGCTATCATACGTCGTTTTGGTTCAATATATTTGGCTACCATGGATTGAGAATTAGTAGGTGTGAAGGCAGGTTATAAAACCATGCATTAGCTTCCGGAACTCTGGGGCGAATTGTTTTGAGTAATGTATAATAATGAATTATGTCTCTTATTACACTTAAAACAGCTTTTACTACATATTTTTACAGCTGATTACGATATATTCATCGCTTAAGCAATTAAAACAACGATTCAATCGTTTGATCAGTTCTCGTCGTTCTGGTTGCGGAATTTAGGACAAGTGAATAACTTGTGGTTCTCGTTAACGCATATCGGACAACGGGGTTCTGGGTTTACGTGGAATGATTTGGATGTGCTAGCTAGGCTCGGCGGGTTGTGGCTAGGTTTCGAACCAGATTCTCCTATTGCATCAATTCTTTTTGATAAGAATGTCAACAGTTCGTCTGTCGTAGGAAACTCGTGTTCTGCCGTCTCATATATCCATATTAGTTTCGATTTTTCATCGAGTTTCTCTGTAGCCAAATAAATGATCCAAGGATCACGTTCAATTGCTTTTGGGCCGAATGATTTTAATCCACGAATGGTTTCATTTAAATTATTGAACATTTTCAATAAATGGGTTGAAGAAGGATTCGAACTAATTTTGGGTAGCGATAAAAAATCTCGAATGTAGGTTTCGGACAATCTGTTTCTTTTTGTCATATTTCTTAATAAGACGTTTCAATGCTTTCCGTGTTGGTTTTCTATTTTGTTCCATTAGGAGCGGTAGTGTACCATCATGGTCATTGTGTGGGAAATATCCGCCTAACCACATTTGGTTATGCGGATATTTCCTCCATTTCACGGATTGGATTATTGCAATAAACTTAACTTCTGAACTTGGAGATAAATTAGTACTTGGTGAAGTATTTCACAAGTTATTTTTTCCACATACTAATGATTTATAAAAAACTTGAGCTTTTATACGTCTATTTAGCTAGTGCGCCATTTTGCCATAATAGATAAAAATTAAAATTTAAATATTCTTACCTCAAAAACTGAACACGGTCTGCGTCTATCTCGTTAGTGCGCAATTTATATTCCTGATTATTTTGAAGTCGTGTAGCAGATGCTTTTAGGTCGCTTTTCGTAAACTGCGGCGGAATCGCAAATCCTCACAGAAGTTTTATTATCTTTAGCTGGAGATGTCACTCATTTTTTTATAATTTACAGAATTTTACGGTTTTTTGGTTCACTAAACATCACTACTGCTCGGTCTGCTCCAATTATAATTTTTAGTTTCACATTAACATAAAAAAAACTTTATTGTCACAAATTTAATTTTTATTTTAATTCTATGTGCCGACTAACAGCATAACTACAATACTAATACTAAAACATGTTTTACCTCTATTTATGTATGTATATTATTCTAAAAATGCTTACTTCTAAATTAATTATTTGCTAGGTGGTTGGCCTGTTCTACAAAGGCACATGGTGTTCCTGTTGATGATTTCACAATTTGTTGTGATTTAGGAAAAGTGAAAAATTCGTGCAGCAACATCAGCGTTCACAAAACTTCATTTTAATGGGCCATAAATTGACCCTAACATATTTTTTTATAATAGCGCCGCAAAGAATTACACGTCAATTTTATGATACTTTAATATACATTATGTGGTAACATAAAAAGAGCAACCACGACGATGTAAAATAAAGAACAAACCGAAATGTAAATAAATACTTGTATCTTAAGTAGATAATACATTTCTATTATTATTATATTCATAGATACCGATGAGATAAATCACACATGCACTACTTTGTGTCATCGTATGTTGCGATATATCATACAAAACGAAAAAAAAATATCGAAAGTTATATCGATAGATAGAATATTATCGTGTCTCAGTTGGATGCATAATAGATAAAAATAGATAAACGAGTAAATATACAAAAAATATTTATTTTCAATTAAATAATGCAATTTATATTAAAATAAGGGATGAATAAATGAATCTTCCATTATTTATGTATGGATATGAAAAAAAAAAAAAAAACATTATGACATGACAAGAAAATGTTGGAAAATTGAAAAATGTTTATACGAGCGAGTAATATGTGTGATATGTACTTTTCACTTAAGGCTGTATTAAATGATTCCTTTTTATTGTTTAGATAAAATTTTTCGAATAAATTATATTTGAATGGAAAATAGTTAATAGAAATACATACAATGTTGAGAGGGTTGTTACAAAAAATATGGTGGTATTACAGTAAAATACAGACTAGAGGAAATGACTAGCAATTTTCCAATTTTTTTTTATTTTTGCTATTTTTTGCTTCGTTGTGAATTATTACAGATGATTTCATTATGGATTTTAATTATTAAATTGAATTAGGAATTTAAATGTATTTTTTTTTGTGTAAGGGTAGTTGCACACACAATACAACGCAATTATTTATTGTGTAGTTTTGTGCGGCAAATGTAAATTAAAATGACAGGGTAAATATTTGCGCATTGTCTGTTATTTAATTTATTTTCGCACTATGCAATTTATGGATACGGTATTTTTTGATTAATTTTTGTTCTACATGTACAAACAAAAAACGATTGAAATTGAATGGGAAAATGCAAATACTATTTACATAATTATGAGGAAACTAAAATTTGCTTTAATTGTTATTAATTGTGGTTGTTGGATTCGTTGAATGCGTTGCGGAATAAATTTTTGTTGTCGAGGATTTATTAAATGGGAAAATGTAAGAATCACCTATTTCAATTCGATACTGGATTGTGTATTTAGCAACTATTTCAAAACGTTAATGAAAACAACCTAATTGTTACAACATTACAAATTAATCATATAACCCTTACTTAACAAGAGAAATAATTACTTGTTGTGAAAACCACTTAAAGTGCAATCTTTACTATTTTTCCCATAGTTAGCATAATTTAATGCATTTTGTGACCTTTAATATTGGACATGAAATTGATTCAGACATTGAAATTATTAATTCATTAAATTGATTATTATTAACACCGTTTTTCAGCGATTTGGACACAAGTACTGTCATAGCTCACGGAATAGCTGATTAAGTTCCCCATCCATCCCCATAACTGTGCTTGGAATTTTAAACTTAAAATTGCGGTTTTGCATGAGATTGATAAACGGCCATTAACACGCTTTGTCAGAGATTTGGACTCAAGTTGTGATAGCTTACGAAATAGCTGTTTGAATTCCCCATCCATCAAGCTACGAAGGTGTCCACTAACCATAGAAATAAATGTGCTTAATTTTAAACTTCAAATTGCGGTTTAAAGGCCATTAACACCTCTTGTCAGAGATTTGTACTCAAGTTGTGATAGCCATAGAATGTAAAACTCAAAGTCAATGACATTGACAAGGGTATAATTAAGTTTTCTTGCTGCCGTTGTACTGATTCCAACTTAATTCAGCCTTATTCTTGTTGCGCACCAGCAACTCTGATTTGGCCAAAATTTTAAATGAGAAAATCAAAGCACAAAATACTGTTATGGAGATAATTACACTTAAGTGTGATAAATTTGTTGAACTTGAAGCTTTAATTCGAGCTAATTCTCGTGATGTAATAAATTTGAAAGCTGAAAATGCAGCTAGCCGCAATGAATTACTAACAGTTACTAGCAGATGTAATTTTTTTGGAGAAACGTATCAATTCATCTAGTTCCTTAATATACGGTGCCGTATCTGTGAATAATGAAATTCTGTTCAATGTTCTGCAAGATATCTGTCATGCAATTCAATTCAATCTTGATGAGAATGTTATTAATGCTATAGATCGTCGAATATCAAAATCATAAATTAAAGCAATTCTTGTTGAATGGAGTAGTCGGATTTTTAAACAGCAATCTAAATCAATATCAATGCAAAGTAAGGACAACTTTAAAAAGTTTAAGCTGCCTAAATATAAGGGCTCATTACTGAATGAAACCAGGAAAGTATTGCTTGCTGAGCCACTTAACTTACAATTTGTTTTGGGCTACAGATGGTGCCATTTTAGCTAAGAAGGATGAAACCAGTAAGACATTTGAAATTACTTCAGCAGCAGATTTATCGGATTTAGATAAGTTTAAGAACAATTGTAATTGATTTATTGGGCCGAATGCATAAAAACTAGAATTTATTGTTTTCTTGAAATTTCAAGCAAATGCTATGGTTTATATCTATAAACTCCAAGCAATCGCTTCTGCTTACATATATCTTTTCGTCATACATTAACGGTAATGGAAATCAGGTTGGAGTTGTGGTTAATTATCATTAACGACTGGTTTGCGACAGATTTGGACTCAGTTTCCGATGATAAACGAAACAAGCCGATGATAAACAGCATATACAAAATCCGCAAAACCCACAACAATTTCATTTGCTACTAATACTCTGAATCCATCACATTTGTTAATTAGATCTAAAACACGGACCAGAGCAACAAAATAGTTCAAACATAAAAAATATTTCATCAAACATTGCTTTCTAATAGTTTTATCAAAAATGATCCACGCCCTTATGCCGAAATTGTCATTGATTTGAAACGAATGCACACTTTACGAGACAGCGGGGATTCGGTAAGTGTTTTAGGTAAAGTTTCACTATGCAGTTCCTGTCTGAGTTAAACATAAAATATTGCAAGTTAAATTCGTTCATTAAAACAGCTGACGGTTATGTAAAGTTATCCATAACATTTGGATCTAAAACAGAGAAAATTACGTTTTATCTTGTACCGAGCTTAGAATCACCGGTATGTTTCGGAATTGATTTTTGGGAGATTTTTAGAATTGTTCTGACTGTGACGTCAGTGAGATGCATGAAGCTGGAGTAAGTAACTAACACGTTTTGAATAAAGTGGAGCAAAGGAATAGCGTGATAGAGTGGTGAACCTTTTGCCATCATTTTTGAAAGTGGGACTCGGAAAGAGAGAGCAATACGAGCACGAAGCCAATTAAAGAGTGGTGAACCTATTTCCATCATTTTTGAAAGTGGGACTCGGGAAGACAAAGCAATACGAGCACGAAGCCAACTAAACAAAGATATTATCCTATATTACCTGCAGCACAGCTTGTAGTTCATGAGTTGATATAGTTTTGGTTGGGCCTTCAGACTCGCCAACCTTTTTCACCTCACAACGGTCATTAGAATGAACTTTTGTGACTTCATAGAGCCCTAGATACTTGCTTTTTAATTTCAAACCGGCACCAAATTGTGTTCACTTTATTACAACCCACTCACCTTTAGTACATAATGGCGCTTTCTGTTTTCGTTTATTATAAGTCCGATAGTTTTCGCTTTGCATTTTTTCTATTGATTTTCGAGCCTCTTAATTCATAACGATCACCAACGAATTCTTGTACCGCTCCTTCATCTAGAATTTCTCTATTTTTTCAAATTATCTGCAGTCTTCATTTTAACACCAAAAAGAATTTCAAACGGTATCATTCGAATAGCTCTTTACCATGTATTTTTAATAAATGATTGTAATTAACCAACACGCTTGATGCTGATAATGGTGATGATTTATCGTCTCTTTTTTGCAACACCATTGAAATTCATCAGATTTGAACGAAGTACCTCTATCTGTTACAATATTTTCAGGATTATGACATATATCTTTCTGTAAGTCCAGCTTTTGTATAACCACGACAGACGGTGTAGATTTAGTTGGATATAAACATACAAATTAGCTAAAACCTTTGTAGTTACCTAGATGGTCCATGTGATAAGTGACTAGCGGACGATCGCCTTTTGGTATATGACTAAGCAGGCCATCTTGTTTATCGGTCTTACGATCAACTAAGTCACACTTTATACAATTATTGATAAAACGCCTCACCTTTTTCTCGACATCACTTATGTAGAATTCTCGCGCTATCAATTCAGACGTTTTTTTCCAAGCAAAATGGCCTTGCTCGTGGCAAGAACGGTTAACTTCATTCTCAACAACTAGTCTCGAGCCTTTGAGTATCTTAAATAAAATTCGATTATATGTCACGAGGTTCTCGTATTCATCGCGGTCAACTAAAATTTCGAGGATGGCTTTGATGTGGTAGTCGAATGTTGGAGCAGCCTTTATTCGGTTAGTTACATTGCTTTCAATCACCATAACGGTTGGCGCTCTACTAAGCACGTCAACGTGCCTCATTTTGTACACAGGTCAGTGTTCAAGACTGTAATCAAACTCCTGTAATTGTAAGACCCAGCCCGCAATCCTAGATATCAGATCGTTTCTTTCCATTGTTTCTTTGAAAGATGCACAATCAGTCACAATAACGAAAGAAATTCCAAGTAAATAGTGTCTCAACTTTTACAAAGCGGTAGCAATCGCTAATACCTCAAGCTCATAGCTGGGATATTTTTCTTCACGAGATTCCTTTTTTCGACTGTAGTAAACGACAGGATCCGGATGAAGCTCCGTTTCAGCGCTCATAGAATATATTCTCAGTATTGGATGACTTATAAGAGCTTCTTTTAGACGTTTGAAAGCATCAAACTCTTCATAACAAAACTTAAACTCGACTCCATTCCATAGTAGATTGGTTAAGGGACGTGCAGTAGTAGCGAAAGACTCGACAAATCGCTCCAAATAACCATGTAAACCAAGAAATTGTTGAAATTGTTTAACTGTATGTTGCTCAGGAACTTTGCGATCCCCATTTTCTTACCCAACGACGGCTGAATAGTTCCATTTTCTACTTGATAAGCGACATACTGAACAGACGGCTTTAGAAACTCGCATTTACTCCACTTTATTATGTCTCCATCAATTTATCCATACCTTCTTTCTCGGTTGAGCTTGGAATAATTAAGACGTCCATATAGAAAAGAAAATGGAATATGTTATTTATAAATCGTTGAAATACCGCCGATGAATTACACAAATCAAACGAAATGAATCGAAACTCGTAGTGATCAAATGGTGTTATAAAAACAGTACATTTTCTCGATTCTTCAGCTACGGTCACATAAAAAAAAACAATCTCGCAAATCCAAAGTCATGAAATATTTTGCTACGTGCAAATGGTCAATTTTCTGTAGTCGACACATAACCTTTTAGAACAGGTTTTTTTTAAGGGCAAGAACTACAGAGCTGGCGTAGTTTGACACACTTCGAGAGATAAGACCTATATCCAGCCATTCATCACGATTTCTAATTTCTGCAGCAATGAATGGATTTGTTATATATAAAGTATTGATTGGTAAGTCATTTTGATTTTCGACACATAAAAATAATTATCTAGAAACGCCTTCTACATTATCACGGTCTCTGGTATAATCACTGTTACTGTTTGGTTAATGATTTATTTTCCGAGAATAATACTAAGCCTCATCATAATATCGGGTACGACCTAAAATACCGTGTCATAAATCTCATCATCGATCTTAAATTTTGCACAAAATGTACCTACCTTGTGCATTGTTTTGACTCGAGCCAACTCCATCAAATATCTTTTGAATAGTAGTAATTAAGTTTAATTCGCTGTCATAATCAACTAAACCAACCACTTCACAACCATTCAACAAAAACGTTTGATAATGTTTCATAATACTTCATGTATGGATTGAGTTGCATACACGTTATACTTTTGCAAAAAGTTTTGACTGGGTTTACGTTCTGATTTTGCTTTGGGGCATTTGGGTGCTTTGTGCCCAAACTCATTGCACCTAAAATCATCCATCGTTTTTGCAACGTATAAAATAAAATTATTCATTTCATAATCAGCAATACGTCAATGTAGTATTGAATTAGTGCATCATCTGCAAGACTACGACTAGTGCTAAATAATCCTTTTCAATAGCTTTTTTTGCAGTCAAATGCAGTCAATTTTATCCAGTTACTTGTATCCATAGAAATTTTCAAACTCTCCTTCGCGGATTTCTCTAATAGTTTTTTCCCATAAATCATTTTCTGTACATCGTTCCAACCTAAGTCAATAGCAGCTTCTTCTACATCAGCGATCCACTTTTTAATCTTATATTCATACACTGCAGAGAGCTTTGAAAAAGATTCGTTATATCCCGAAACAAAAAACTGTGTTGACCTTGACAGTAACGTCTTTCATATTTAGTATTTGAACCATCATCAACGTTTCTATCATTAGATTCGATTATATCGACCAATTCAGCTCCATCATTATTATCACCCTCGGCAAATTCTTTTACCAAAATTTCCTCACGTCTTAGCAGCGCCAACTCCTTCTTCTTGAATTCTAGCTCCTTTTCTAATCATTTCGTCCCTTCTGATTTATCACTTTCAATAGAATTGCGTCTATCACTAAAAGTAAGCTCAATTGCGTTTGCAATGCTCTCGGCCATTTTCTTGTAAAATGATTCACTTAACACATAAGTTTTATCGCGAGAATCTTGATTTTTCTTGTTTTTTCCCATTTTGTTTGTGTCCTTCACATTTGATTTTTTTTTTCTTGGTTGACTCCCATACATCCATCATATTTTGCAAAAACAGGATCACCTCTGGTAGGATGTGATTATATATCACGTATGATGATCTTCTATCGGCTGAAGCTAGTAGCAATGTTCTAAAATTCACTTATCAACGCAAAACCGATAGCTGGACATTAGCCGTTGAAATGTTTAAGCTAATTTGTTTCTTGATCCATTAAAAATTTGGCTTACAAAACAACTATGTACATTTTATACAATACTAAAATAAAATTTTAATATTATATCTATGGCATCCCCAATATTACATAATATATAGCTCAGAAATTGATTAGGTACTACGTTACTACAATAATGATATGAAGTAATAGTACTTTCATAAATACTAACATAAATAAATTAAATAATAATGTTTTAACAATCTAGGATATTAAGCTTCCTTCTTTTAGAAAGGCTGGTTGATAGAAGTGAATTGTTCTGAATTTTACAATAATTATTCAGAAAAATATTACACCAGGTAACGGCACTTTTTTTATGAGTTCGTAATCCGTAAGACCACATGCCTGACCAATTCCATTTAGAAATAAGCTCTCGAAGTATTCCAAAACAACCGAAAATAAATATTCTCTTTGATGCAATGGGCCTAAGAATAATTGGAAAAACATGTCGGATGTCAATGTTTTAAATATTTGATAAACGGAAATACCAAACGCTATTGAAAATTCGGCTGGAAATTTTAAACCTCCATAGTCTAAATCTTTTAAATATTTTGTTTCAGCTGTAAATTCAAAACAAAGACGTAATTAATTTGGTTACGCATACATTACAATTGAATTTCCCAGTTACTTCCCTGCCAACGTAACCGGATATATACATCATAGCTGATAAAATTTCTTTTTCAAGTGAAACGGTTTCAGCATAAGATGGAATTTTTTCTAGTTCAAGAAAGTCTACCTTTTCGATATCATCTGAAGATGAAAAATTTAATTCGGTTTTTAAATTTAAAATATCTTTCTTACTTTTCATCAATTTTAATAAACTTAAAATTTTTAATTTATTTTCCGATTGCAAAACTTGTTGGACTGTTAAGTTGTAACAACAACCACTCATTTGTCTATATTGGCCGAAATGAGCTTCTAGTTAAATAAAAATATATTTGAAATAAAGCTCTTCAAGCAAGTAGTCAGCGATATGACAGAGCGTGCCAGTAGTGTGGAGCAAAGCAGAATGTGTCTCATTTGTTAATCTTTTTGAGCTTTCTATATCGTCCCAATATTGTAACCAATGACAAAATTGCTGCAATAATTGTAAACCACGGCGATTGTTTTTGGTAATTGGTACTGCCAGCGGTTTCCTTAAATGAAATCATTTCGGTGGTGTTTTTACGTTTACTGTGGTCCACCAACTTTTTATAATTATGAGAAATTCAGCCGTGACAATGGAATCTTCTCCAAGCAAAGCTTTAAAAAAATCAATGGCTTTGATTGTTTTATCATCAAAAATTCGGAGGGCTAGTGAAACATTTTGCCTTTCGAAGCTATTAGGGTGAAGAACTTTTGGCGAAAGAGCTAGTGCTAAATTTACCTCAAACAATTTCTCTTTTAAATAAATAGCTCTAAATAACTGACTTTAGCGGTACGTATCACATCGGTATTATCAAAATTAGGAAATCTAAATGACCTTTGCTTATTATTCAGCCAATTATTTCGGATGGATTTGACTAGATGAATTGTGTCAAACAAAAGGAACATTTTTTACCGTCTAAGAAAGGGGAATTCATAAAAACTGGAGGCTCACCAGTAGAGGAAAATTTTCTAAAAACTTTTCGGTTTACCTGATTATTGTCCGAAATAATCTTACCACCTCGTAACCTACATTATGTAAAATTTGCAGAACCTCGTTAATTTTGTGAAACAAAAAATCGGAATCCATTGAAGGTCATTGGCGATTTTACGTGAACTCCATTTAGTAAAAGAGTCACGAACTTCTCATGAGGGTCTAATTTAGAAATTTTTTGAACTAAATACTGCTCAGCGGCTACCAACTGCAAATTACCCTTAGAAAAGGTTTCCAAACACTTTGGGTTTGGTAGGGTTAAATTTTCACTATTCTTAAGATAATTGTATGCAGCAGGGTAAATATAAAGTAGCATAGATGCAAAAATTATTAGATCAGAAGTGTAGCGATTAACATTTGAAACAGTTAATTCAAACTGTGCATGCAGAAAATGTAACTGACGCGATTTTACTTCGTCGAGACCTTCCCAGTCTTTTAAAATTTTAAGGCTTGTTTGAATTGAAGTTTTGTGATCCTCGATATATCTATCGAATAAATTAAATTCATTTAAATGAATAATTAGTTTACTCAATTTTGAATGCAGGTCACACTTCAAATTAGCACCCAAAATATTTTCATAATGCGACGTCTTCTGTTTAATATTATTGATGTAAATTTGTACATCTAATGATTAAAAAATACAGAACGAAACGTCAATAATTTGACAATCCCCACTCCCCATCAAACTTCACCATAAACAATTCCATAAAATCACGACTTTTTGAATAATTCAAATTTTGATAAAAATTACTTAATTAAAGATTCGGATAAACACCAGTTTATTCAAAATTGTCTGCTTCACCGAACAGTACTCTTTATGGCTTTATTAAAAATACACAATTTTAAAACCAAATTTGTCTAATAGTTTTCAATTTGGATTACGCACCGGAAAAATGTTATTTATTATAGTTAAAGCACAGCGGATCCCACTTATGACACCATGTGGGAAATATAAACACTCGAATTTGTAGTTCATTCGAAATAAAACAATAACCCTTTATTAACTTTTATTTATTAAATATTTTAAAGTGCAACCGTACGACTTATACCACAGCTTCCGAACAAGAAAAAGTATTTTAATGTGATGCGCTTCTTTGAAGTTGATTATATTATATTGTTTAGGCTAATTTAGAATTCCCCCCGGTTCTATAACCCCGTTGCAGAAGAGTATGTTATAGAAAAATGATTCGGATGACACCCGATAAAAATTATAGCGCGAACTAATCTAGATATAATATATTGAATAGCGCCTCGATAGAATCTTCGTAATTTGTACAATGTTTCAACAATTCTATCATGAGAAGCTAATGGATCACAATGTTCCTTCTCCATTAGTTGATTTCTTATGTTCACCAGTGTTCACAATTTCCAGATAAATAGGTCAGATGGCTCGTGTTTTAATTTGGTTCGAGTCGATAAAACATACGTTCGTTATCTACGGCAAATGCTGGAAAGTCCTTCTATTGCTCGTCTTCGAACTCGGACGATGCTATTTCCGTTAATGCATTAATTTTTAAGATGCTGCCAAATCCTCTTCGTTCGAATCACAGTAAATATGTGAAAGCATATATCTAACCACATTGTCTTTACCTTTCTGATGTTCTTTCGTAAATTGGTTACCATGTAGTTTTAGACACCAACGTTGCCTCATGTACCACTATAGACTTGCATGATCTGTAATCAACGTGAGCTTATGTCCCTCTACGTAAGGTTTAAATTTTGTTATTACTAAGATCGCTGCCAATCATTCTAATTCAGTGACGGAATAGTTTTGTTGTGTTTTATTTAGCTTTCGAGACATACAGGATGTTCATTTTGTTCTTCGTCTTTTTGATACAAAACTACACTTACGTTTTCTGTACTTGCGTCGCGTTGTATAAAAAAAGATTGCCCATAAAATGCTTTCACCAATATCGGAGCTGCCGTGAAGAATATTTCTAATCGCCGGATGCGTCTTGTGCCACTTTAGTCCAACAAAATTTTACTTTCCGCGAGCGGTCTTTAAGTCTGCTTTACATTTTCAGGTGCATTATTATTTTGTTCGGGTCAGGTCGCAACCCCTCTTCGCCTACTAGATATCCTAAATATCTAATTTGTCGCACAATAAAGTTACTTTTCTCGACGTTAATAGCCAGCCCCGTTGCTGTCAACGTAGATTTTATATGTTCTAATTCGGTCCCATATTGAGGTAATACTGGCTACTATCACTTCACTATTACTAAACTGCCTCTTTCGTGTTGATGCAGTGCACATCTTATAACGAATCCACTAAGCATATGTCATGACCAACAATGATTCTGTACTGAAATCGCATGTAATTGATGTCAAGGGATTCTCTTAGAATTATTTTTGGTTTATTTATTTCGATTATCATCACTTTGGCAATAATATTACCCTTTATCATAGCATCATGAACATAATTTGAAAAATTTATATTTCACCTTCAGCAATTAAATTACATATTGAACGCATATAAAATCAATATTTTTTTTATAAATTCCGTTGGCTCTGCAGCAATAGTGAAATGAAATTTTAATTTTCAATCAATCTCTCTAGTCTAGACCATCCTAACAGCAACAACAACAACTCCATCACAAAAAATCAACATGTAAATTTCGTTTAAAATTTATTTTGTTAACAACAAGAAAAAAAAATGCAAATGCTCAATATGACCAACAAATATATTTCACACCAACCATAAAAGCATGAACCATAAATACAGCATAAAAACAACAACAACCCAAAATGGTTATATTGCAATCAAAATGAATTTTCATAGTATTGAATTCCAATAAAAATAAATTTTATGTGTGCTTTCCAGTTCATGATTTTGCATTGATTAAACCAATTTGGGTACATAACACTTTTGTATCACAAATAAAAAAATTGACTCCGTGTCAGTATATTTTTGGTAGCAAACAGCGTGCGGAATTGAAAATTGAAGAATAACTTTTATATGCTTTTTCAAAAGCTTCATACATTCATTATGTTGTTTGAACATTAATGCCTTTACACATAAAAGTCATACATGTTTATGATATTTTATATTTGCTGCTGCTGCTGCTGCTGGTGCTTGCCTTGTGGAATGCAAACAATAACCAAAATGCTAAAACAATAATAATGAAGTATGGCAGAAACCACTTCAAATTAATTGAAGGGGTTAACTAGGAAAAATTGTAACAACATGAAATACAAAAAAAAAAACACTAACGAGTTGTTTTGAAGTAGATAAGGGCTTTGAAAATTCTTTTTCACATTTTTCTTTTTGTTATCATTTTGTCATGTGTGTGTGTGTGTATATACCATGTGTTTTGTTGTACGGGGAGGTATGCATGAGTATCTCTACACCAAACACCCTCTGTACAGTATGGAAAAAAAAAATGTTTTTGCGATAATAACATAGGGTTGATGTCAAGTGTCACAGTTTCCATATTTCTTTTTATCATAATTCGTATGATGTGTCATCTTGTCTCAAGTATATTTGTTGTGTGTGTGCGTTCTTGTACACAGCAGAGAGAAAAAGTGAAAAATGTGAACAAGAAGCATGACATGATGGTGATGAGGATTATCTTTAAAGGTGGTTTGGATGACATGGTATGATGGTGCGGTTAAGTATTTCGCCGTATTCTGTGTTGTTTTGTTCCGAAAAAGGGGTACATCATATACAAACACAATATACTCATATAAATACAATAGACGAAAATATGCATACCTACTTCTAGTAATCCTTTTTTATTGTCCTCTCTTGGTTTTTTCATCCGATTACATTGTAAAAAATTTATTGAAAATTAATTGAAAATTTTTACCAGTCCGTATTGAATATAATTGTAACCAAAAACGGACAAACAGATAAATTGGAATCCTTTTTCATTTTATTTTTTTTGACCGAATTTCAAAGCACAAATGTACCTATAATCCTTTAGCACAATTGTTCTATTATGATTGTTAACGAAAAATACAAAAACAACATGTAATGTAGAATAACAAACTACTAACAGGTGATATCTGATTTCAATTACTTTAAAATTGGGATTTCCATGTTTGTTGTCAATCAACATCCATCGATCGATTGATTGATTGGTTAGGTACATATAATTGTTTGTCCAAATTTGCATTGATTGCAAACCTTTTTTTTTTTTTATGTATTATTTTATTATCATCTCAACCCAATGCAGGTGATTGTCTTTTGGGAATAATTTTTTTTTGTATTCGGATGGAATATTTATGGCGGCCACCTGGATAGATTAAATCTTTTTTCGTGTTTGCTATTTTTAAGAGTTAAATTGAACTAAAGGGTAACAGAATGTAGATCAAAATTTGTATTGATTTTTAGTTGAATGGTTGCTGGAAAGTGGATTAGCAATATATTTTTTTTCTCTGGATTATTTAGGTATGCCAATTGAATAAAACTTTTTTAGAAAACAGAAATCACTGTGCACATGTGGGATTTAATATTTTTTGCAGCCTTCAGCTTCACACATTTTATTCTACTTTTGATGACTGTTTGACCAATCTGTTATCTAAGCATGAAATATCAACATAGAAGGACTTAGAAAATGTGCATCTGTTTAAATCAGATTCCGATGATTTTGCTTTGTTGTACTACGTTTAATATAGAATTATGGATACGGTGTTCACATAATATTAAAAAATAAAATCTCTAAAGTAATTTTTATTTCTTTTATCTTTATTTTTATTAATTTCAAGTTACACTTTTAATTATTCATTTAAGACTAACTTAATTATTCTATCTTAGTTCTATTTATCTGTTTTCTTAAAGTAATCTAATTACAAGCTAAGCAAGTGAAAAATTATTAATACGATTTGATGAATCTGCATTTCTCACGATTCATATTGTCGTTGATCATCACGTTATGCTGATGTGTCGTCTTCTTGATATTGTGTGTTCCACATTCGTTATCTCTTATGAATTTATTTATGATATATCCTATGTAACTATGTAACCATAACTCCTCCCGGGGGTGGAGAAAGGGCGTCCTCGACCTTTGATCCAACACCTGCTTTTCTAAGTAGGTCTTGATATGATGTACTATGGTTATTCTGCTGTACAGATGTGGCCTTTAGAACAGTTCCATTTGGGTTCTTTATTTGTACTGTTGTTTTGTTACTGTGGATACAAATGTATAGGATTAATATGATAATGCAAATAGTGGAGAATGATATTCCTCCGGAAAGCGTCCATATCCAAGCTTGGTGGATGATTTGCTTTAGATAAACATTATTCAACCATTTCCAGTTTTGAATGTTTTCTTGGATTATTATTGCAATGTCTGGGGTTGTTATTATATGGCGCGTAACTTGAAGATTGTGAAGTGCTCCTTGAATTACTTCATCCGTGCTTTTCCACTCGTTTAACTGGAATTCTTCAAGGTTGACTGTAACTAAACAATTCCAGAATGTTATGACAAAGTTTCCTGTTAATGTTCGGTTATCGGGTCCACAGTTAGATGATAGTTCTGCGTTTTTTGCGTTATTTAATAGCTTATCCTCTGATATGAATTGTACTGTTGCATTGATTTCTGGTGTAACATTGAATTTAGCTTGGCTTCCCATTATAAGTGGTTTAATGCAATCATCTTTGAATTCTTTTATTTCGGTATGGTGATTGGTGGTTGTAAACAATCTGGATTTTGATTTGATTAGATACTGTGGATAGTTCTGGATAATGCTGCCATTGACTACCACTGGAGCAATCGTCATTATTGTTGAGTTGTATTCTTCCAGTTTTGGTACTTCTAGGATATATAGCAGTGTATCTTCGTTTTTTGCAATTTTTGGTGTGATGAATGTTAGGGCTTCATCCGGTAGTGATATTTCAACACCTTGGTCAACCAGTATATTTTTGATAGAGATAATTTCCTTCAAAGAAATTATTTTGTTGCTGGGCAGCGAGACTTTAGTTCTGATGATTGCGTCTTGAATATCGCCAAGTATTGACTTGAGTGTATCAATGTTTATTAGAATTGTCAGCAATTCCAGTTCAGTCAGTACAATTTGGTTGGTGATTGAAGTATTGACTACAACTTTGTTTATGGCATCTGTTAATAACCGGATTCTCTTATCGATTTGATCGTTTATTTTAAATTGGTGGTTGTTTTCGTTTATAAGTTCGTTCATCGTGATATTGATCATACGTAGGTCCTGAGCGTCTGAATTTCCTGCTAACCATTTCCAAGCGGTGCCCAGAGTGTCCCATCTTCTGTGTAGTATGTGTTTCGGCGGTTTTATTTGATAAAAGTTATCGTATATTCTTTACTTTTTTGTTTAATTATCGTGTATAGTTCCAACTTGTCTTCTAATCTATCGGTTACAATATTGTTAATAGTATCAATAGTATTTCCTAGGTTAGTGAGATTTATTGGGTGAATTGTTTTTATTACCCCTGTCTCAATTTTACAATTATTAATTTTTAGCAATAAAAAAGGATCTTGGTGCAAGTTCCTTATTTCTAATTTTTGTGTTTTACATTTACAATTACAAAATATTACAAAAATAAATATGAACAAGTGTGTGAATAACATTTCTGAAATGAGAAGATTTTACATTGTTATTTATTTTTTCAACCTTTTAATTTTATTTTTATTTCTCTTTATTTTTCTGGGGGTTCTAAATGTTTTATTGGTTATGCAATTTGCTTTTGTTTTAATACATCTTGGTTGAGTTTTGGTTCTAATATTAGGTTTTACAAATATTGATTGTTGATCAAATAATTCAGGGGGTTCTTCTTTAGTTGCATTTTGATTCTTCATCACATTTATGATCTTTTCTAATTTATTGTTTAATTCTTTAAAAATTCTTTTCGCTTTATCGTTTATTTCTTCTGGATTTGCTGTATCAGATTGATTAAAAATGATTTCATTGGGAGTAAATCCGCTTATGAAATGTATCAAGTTATTATAAAGTGCACTGCGAGTTATACCATGGTTCGGGTATTACTATTAGAAATTTTATGTTTATTTGTGTTATAAATTTCTGGGGGTTTTCAACCTGTCCATTTCATCCTGATGAGGAAGCGTATTCTAGTTTAATGTTTAAATTACTTAAATATTCCTTGAACTGTATTGATTTAAATGTAGTTTCGTGGAATGGGATAATTTGGTTAGGTATTCCAAAAATAGTGAAATAATTTGTTATCGCACTTCTGATATCATTTAAATTTTTTGTATCGATATGTATCATTTGAAGATGTTTTGAAAAGGCGTCTATTACGGACAAAAAATTAGTCTTATTAATTATGAATATATCGATATGTATCCTTTCTAGAGGTTTTTTCGTACTTGGCCTTGGGGACAGTTTGATATTGTAAGGTTTCCTATCGTATTTATGAATATTGCAATTATTACCACTATTAATGCAACTCTTGATTTTCTTTATCATGTTTGGGAAATAATAGGATCGTTTAATTTGGTTCTCTACTTCTTTAATCCCTCTATGTGCTCTATCGTGCTCTTTTATGATTAAAGTATCCTGCCTATCCTCATTAGTTACATCTTCTACTATTTTACTAACGAGTACGAAGTGACCATTTTGTGAAAAAAATTTCTCTATATGATTGTTGAATTTTTCCGTATAGGATTTCAGGTGCGAGTATCGCGGTTTGTTTATAATTATATTTATAATTATAACTCTGTGTACGTTGGGAAATATTTCCTCCGAGATGATAGTGTCAATTCTCGAAATTCGGAAAATTATCTGATTCCTATAAAAATTTACAGGTCGTTCAGAAAACTGTAGAAAATATTCATCCGAAGCATTGGTTGAATGAATTGTGTCGGAATCATTTGACGTGTGATTCGGCATAGAATCGCCTTCGTCATTCGAATTCTGTCTATTTCTGTCATATTCACGCATATTCACGTGAAGTGATGTTATTCTCATTGAAGTTTATTTCCGTCTTTTTATCGATGTTGGGTATTCTGTTTAATGCATCCGCGACAACATTAGTTTTTCCTTCTTTATAGACGATGTCGTAGTCAAAGTTTTCTAACTCTAACCGCCATCTTAGAATTTTGGAGTTTTTCTCCGAAGTTTTAATGAAAGTAAGTGTCTTGTGGTCGGTCACAAGTGTAAATTTATTACCGTGTAGGTATGGGTTGTATTACTTAACGGCTTAACGGCTTACTTATTATGAGTAAAACGGAAGTAACATATATATATATATATATATATATATATATATATATATATATATATATATATATATATATATATATATATATATATATATATATATATAAGTTAAGTACAAGATAGAGCCATGTCATCAAATTATGCCATTGCATTCTATGGGAAATCACATCAGCAAAATATGGAATGCGCATATATCAAAGGTTCAAGTTACGGCTAACATAAATTAAGCCGTATCATCAAATATATAAATGCGCGTGTACTAACATGATACATTTGCATATTTTATTAATTAAGTCAAATCATCAAATATGTAAATGCACGTGTATTAAACATAATACACTTGCATATTTTTATTACTATATAAAGTAAAGCAAAAATGTAGACTAGTGAGATATAAGTTGGTTATTAAATAAAGCGGACATAGTCCTAAAAAATATTTTTTTAGTTTAAACTACAAGTATAAACTTAACTGGCGCCGAAACAAATTTAAAGCTATCCTGAAAAGTGTCACAGTAAAATTAAGTTTATTATTAACAGTAGATCATAATAAAATTAATAAAAAAAGTGACATAAAAATTACTATCTCCATAGTAATCTTATAATAAAAAGTGTAACCATAATAATTATTATTAACAGTCGATCATAATAATTAAATCCTTTTTATCATAATAAAACAATTTAGTATTAACAGTGGATCATAATAAATTAATAAAAAAGTGACATAAAAATTACTATCTCCATAGTAATCTTATAATAAAAAGTGTAACCATAATAATTATTATTAACAGTCGATCATAATAATTAAATCCTTTTTATCATAATAAAACAATTTATTATTAACAGTGGATCATAATAAATTAATAAAAATGTGTCATGGAAATTACTATCCCCATAGTAATTTTATTATAAAAAAAGTATAACTAATTATACAGAATAATTATTATTAACAGTCGATCATAATAATTTTATCATAATAAAAAAAAAAGTGTAACTAATAATTATTATTAACAGTAGATCATAATAAATTAATAAAAAAAGTGACATAGAAATTACTATCCCTATAGTAATTTTATAATAAAAAGTGATATATAGAGTAACGTGAGTGAAATCGCACCATTAGTAGGCCACGGGCAAGGATCAACGTTTGTAGCCAAAAAGGAAACCTGCGAATCATCCGAACCAAAAAATAGTGTACACTCCAGCTTATATCTCCAGGGAAACTCAAATCCCTGCATCATTTCTACCATAGGAAAAATCCTCACCAATGAAAATCATAATACTGTAAGGGAAAAATTCAATAAATATATTATAATACTTGTACGAAATATAATACAAAATTATAAAAACCGATAAATAATAATAATCATAAAATTTGTTTAAAAAAATAAACATTTAATAATAAAAAATTCCTGAATACTCTAATTTTAATACAAATTTATTAAAACTAATAAATATCAATCATAATCCAAACATAATACAAAAACTCATAAATAATCTAAAATATACCTGATAAATAATAACGCCACAATGATTACGCTCGACCAACTACAAGCCAACGTTGTTCAATTGACCGGAGCAGTCAATGCCCACATTGATTTAATGAGCAAAATGGAAAAAAGATTGGAACGCCTAGAAGCCCGGGAACAACCCATCGTTAACAATATTGCACCAAGTGGGCCAAAAAACGAAAACGACTTAAAGGAAATTAGCAAACTCCCCGATTGCGTGAAGGAGCTACAGATTTTTGACGGCAATCCACTACACTACGTATCATGGATAAACAGTGTAGAAAGCATACTAGAGGATTATGAAGTAGTAAAGGAGAAACCTATATATCGCGCCATCCTCCACAGTATACGTCAGAAAATCAGAGGGACCGCAGACTCGGCGCTTATTTCATATAACATCTTCAATGGAAATTGGAATGAAATTAAGAACTGCCTGTCACTCCATTATGCAGATAAGAGAGACCAACGTACGCTGGAACATCAGCTTAGCAAATTAACGCAGGGAAATAGAAGCATAGATGAATTTTATGCAAACGTAAATCATCAATTGTCACTTATAATAAACAAGGTGAAAACAGAAAATTACAACATGGACACAATGAGAGTACTAACCGAGATGTATAGAAACCGTGCATTAGACGTGTTTATAAGAGGGTTATCAGCCGAATTGTCAAGAATGCTCACTATCCAAAGACCGGCAACTCTACCTGAAGCGTATTCGTCCTGTTTAGAAATCCAAAATCTCAATTTCCGAAACCTATCAATACACAACAGAAATTTCAATAACATGGTCACAATACCTGTTAACCAAATGTATTCACAAAATAAACACCATCAAGAAGCACCAAAGCCGCTTCCAAGATTATCCCTGCAACAAAAGAACATTGGATACGGTATAAATCAACAACAACAAGATATTAGAACACCACAAAGGCCGCAACATCCAAAGCCACCAACACCGATGGATGTGGATGAATCAATGAAAACCAAGAAGATCAATTACATGAACCGACCAGATAATTATCCAAACCCAAGCTACAAGAGGGAACAAAGCTCTGATATAAATGCAAGAGCTCAGAAACAACAAAGAGTGTTTCACCTGATACAAGAGAATGATGAAGAGCCGTATGAGGAATATATCAGAAATTACGATGACAATGAGGACGAAGACTCAGATGCAGATGATGAAATAAATTTTATAGAGGAGGCCTCTCTAGCCTACCTTACCTAGAGTACCAGTGCCACAATAATAAAACACTAAAATTCCTCATAGATACGGGCGCAAACAAAAACTTCGTAAAAAAGGAGCTCGCTAAAGGTGCTCAGCCCGTAAACAAACCATTCACTGTTAAATCAGCCGGGGGTGACATACAAATAAAACGGAAAATAACCGCACCTATATTCAAAAAATTTGGAAATAATATTCAAGTGGACTTCTTTATACTACCAGGCCTCACCTCATTCGACGGTATAATTGGGGATGATACTTTAAAAAAAGTAGAGGCGATGATAGACAGAAGAAAAAATATCTTAACTATCTCTCCAGGCATCGACATCCCATTGAAGGAGAAAATTTCAACCCAAGTCAACAACTTTGAAATCAGAGACAACCATTTAGACAAGGAAACAAAGATAAAATTAAAAGCTATAATCAGCGAATTTTTACCACTTTTCGGATCAATCAACGATGAACAAATTATCGACACAAATGTGAGAGCGGAGATTAAGACAACAACAGAGGAACCTGTATACACAAAAACCTACCCATATCCAATAAACATGAGGGCCGAAGTAGACGAACAAATATCGAAACTTATGAAAGATGGAATCATCAGACCTTCAAAGAGTCCGTACAACTCACCAATATGGATCGTGGAGAAAAAACTAGATGCGTCAGGAATAAAAAATACCGCATGGTGATAGACTTCAAGAAATTAAATGCTTTAACTATATCGGACACATATCCGATACCGGACATAACCAACACAATCGCCAGTTTGGGAAACTCTAAATATTACACAACAATTGATTTAACATCCGGCTTCCATAATATAAAAATGAGGGAAAGTGACATTCCGAAAACCGCATTTTCCACAATGAACGGAAAATACGAATTCCTGAGATTACCATTTGGACTAAAGAACGCACCTGCTATCTTTCAACGAATGATAGACGATGTACTCAAAGAATTTATTGGAAAGATTTGCTACGTCTACATTGACGATATTATCATCTTTGGAGGAAATACAAAGGAGGAACATCTAGATAATGTCAAGAAAATATTCAATAAATTACGAGATGCCAACCTTCGAGTCAACCTGGACAAAACAGAATTTCTAAAAAAAGAGACAGAATTTCTGGGATACATCATAACCAATTCAGGCATAAAGGCAGATCCAAAGAAGGTAGCAGCAATTAGGAGACTCAAACCACCGGAGAACCTCAAGGAATTAAAAGGATTCCTCGGATTAACCTCATATTACCGACGGTTCATCAAGGATTTTGCAAAAATCGCAAAACCCCTCACAAATCTAACAAGAGGAGAAAATGCTCAAGTAAAAGCCAGTAATTCAAGGAAAATTAAAATTGAATTAGGCAACGAAGAACTAAAAGCTTTCGAACAACTGAAACAACTATTCTCATCATCGGATTTACTCATATTTCCAGATTTCAATAGACCCTTTATATTAACGACGGATGCGTCAAATGCTAGCATAGGAGCAGTCCTGTCGCAAGGCGAAATGGGCAAAGATCGTCCAATCACATACATATCAAGGGCCTTAAATTCAACAGAAGAAAATTACGCAACGAACGAAAAGGAAATGTTGGCAATCGTCTGGGCCTTGGACAGTCTCCGAAACTATCTTTACGGAGCAAAGAAGATTAAGATAGTCACCGACCATCAACCACTGACATTTGCCTTGAGTAACCGAAATATTAACAATAAATTGAAGAGATGGAAGGCTCGCATTGAGGAGTATAATTACGAACTAGTGTATAAACCGGGCATCACTAACAAGGTTGCAGATGCTTTATCAAAGCTAAAATTGGAGGTGAACACCATTTCATCATCAAGTAGCGATACCATACACAGTGCGGAAGAAGATGGAACGCAGCTGATCCAACACTGCGAATCGCCAATAAACGTTTTTAAAACTCAAATAATATTCACGAGAAGCGACGATATGTACATCTACGAAGAACCTCACAGTAACTACCATCGGCACTACATCGCATTACCCGACATAAACAAGGATATATTAAGGAAAATTTTGAAGAAAAAATTACACCCGACACTACTAAATGGTATAAAAATCCCGGAAGAATATATGCAAATGCTTCAGGAAATCTACCAACAAGACTTCGTTAACTACAAGATACGATTAACGCGAAGAATAGTGGAAGACATAAATAACGAGGAAAACAAATTCAGAATTATCGAGGAGGAACACAGAAGAGCTCATCGAAATTGGAAAGAGAATAAAGAACAGATTCTCGAAAAATACTACTTCCCACAGATGGCAAGTTTAATAAAAAAATACACAAAGGAGTGCGAAACTTGCAACGAGAACAAATACGATCGGCACCCAAACAAGCCTAAATTACAGGAAACGCCAATACCGACGTACCCATCGGAAATATTACACATCGATATTATGGAAATAAAAAACGAAAAATTTATCACATGTGTGGATAAATTTTCCAAATTTGCAAAATTTTTTCATATTAAGGATCAATCGGTTCTACACTTGCGAGATAAATTAATAAACATACTACACTACTTCACGGCACCAAAAATGTTAGTGATGGATAACGAACCAAGTTTCATCAGCCCCATCATAACAAACTACATAAAAACACTCGGGATAAAGGTGTACTTAACGCCAACAAATAAAAGCGAAGTAAACGGCACAGTTGAAAGAGTCCACTCAACCATCATTGAAATACTGAGATGTCTCCAATCAGAATACAAAGATTTCACGATAAAGGAGCTGGTTAACATTGCAGTCGACAGGTACAATAACACGATACACTCGGTTATCGGGAAGAAACCGTGCGACATATTCCTCGGAAGAGTACAACGCATTAATTACCAGAACTTGTTGGACTACAAAGAAAAAATAAACGAAGACCTTCTGGAACGGATAAAAAATAGCCAAAAACTTAAACTACAGAGGGAGAACACGAAGAAGAGTGAACCTAAATCATACAAAGTTGGAGAAACAATATTCACAGCGATAAAACAAATCCAAGGCAAAAATAAACCTAAATTTAAAAAGGAAACTGTAGCAAAAGACAATAAAGTTACAGTGACTACCAACTCCGGAAGAAGAATACACAAAACACATATAAAAAACATAACTAAGTAAAGCTCATTTCTTTCCAGCTTGAGCCTTTGGACTACGGTAACGTCCTTAAATATCTATCACTACGACACCCCAATAGTTTCTATAAGAGAAGGGAATGGAAACATAATCAGTGGCAATTTCAAGATAATCCACCAAATTGATCTTAGCTGTTACGAAGATATCCTGTCCAGAATACAATCAGAAATAAAAGACATCAGCCCTGCAAGCATCTTTAAACCTCAGTTAACATATCAGATTAACGAAATCAATAAACTACTAGGAGAACTTAAGAACCACAAACAAAAAACCAAGCGTTCAATCAATTGGATTGGCTCAGCGTGGAAATGGATTGCAGGTTCACCAGATGCAACTGACTGGGATACCATATTCAACAGTCAAAATAGGATAGTAGAGAACAACAACGAGCAATATAAAATAAACACAGCCATTACCCAGAAGATTCAAAAAATCCTCAAACAACACAACGAAATCCAGCTACACCTAGATGAAAGTACAAATGAAGTATTCCAACAAACAATCTTTAACCGCCTTCAATTACTAAAAGAAGAAGTGAAGGAAATAGTAAGAGCAGCACAACTGGCCAATGGAGGTATAATTAATTCAAATCTGTTGGATAAAGAAGAAATCAGTCGATTAGTGAGTGAAATAGAAACCCTACCATATTATATTGAGATTGAAGCCATAGAACACGCGGAACCAGCTATGCTAATGAGGAACACGATAATCCTATACGTCATCTCCATACCAAAAACAAACGGAGAGGAATTTCACCATGTAAAATTAAGGTCTACCATCAAGTACAATAAACAGATTCACTTAGAATATAACGAAATTCTAATAAATCAACATAAAGTATATGGCATGATTGACAAATGCAAAAATAGAAGAGAAGTCACAATATGTGGGCTTAACCAGATACAAGAATTAAAAGAAGACCACTGTATAAACCAGCTAATGAAAGGGTTCAATGCAGGATGTGAGTTCTCATTTAACGAGAAAGAAATAATCGAATCTGTAAACGAAAACACCATATTTTTAAACAATTTCAACGGTACGATAACACACAATAGTTCGGACAAACATCTAGAAGGAAACTTCTTGATTCAGTATCAAAATGAAACATTAGAAATAAAAGGATGGACCTTCACCAACAAGGAGATAAAAACATCACAAATTCTTCCACCTATGTTGCAAACAAATATCACACAAAGAGGGGTGAAACTTAACCTGGAGTATCTACACAATCTACATCAAAAGAACATAGGTCTACTAGACAAACTCGCCGTAGATTACCGGAACAATAACGCAACAGATATAGGGATCATAACAGCAATTACAATGGCAATTATCATCTTCATTGCACGAATTGGATACAAAAAACGGAAGAAAATGGTATGGCTTCCAAAAGAAGGCACTGCAAATCAGACAACGACACCACTAGGGATACAACCAATTCAACTAAACTTTTAATCCACGAGACGAGGATTTTTAAAGGGGGAGGAGTTAAGTACAAGATAGAGCCATGTCATCAAATTATGCCATTGCATTCTATGGGAAATCACATCAGCAAAATATGGAATGCGCATATATCAAAGGTTCAAGTTACGGCTAACATAAATTAAGCCGTATCATAAAATATATAAATGCGCGTGTACTAACATGATACATTTGCATATTTTTTAATTAAGTCAAATCATCAAATATGTAAATGCACGTGTATTAAACATAATACACTTGCATATTTTTATTACTATATAAAGTAAAGCAAAAATGTAGACTAGTGAGATATAAGTTGGTTATTAAATAAAGCGGACATAGTCCTAAAAAATATTTTTTTAGTTTAAACTACAAGTATAAACTTAACTTATATATATATATATATATATATATATATATATATATATATATATATATATATATATATATATATATATATATATATATATATATATATATATACATATGTATCATTTGACAGAATGTTGCCTACAAACCAGCTTATCAGCTGTCCCAATTAACAACATAAATTCACCCTATATACCAACACTCCCACTTGAATTTATACTAATTCCCATTACTTCTCGATGTTGTTGATGTTTCAATTTTGGAAGTCCTTTTGTTAACGCATCAGCAATCATCTGATCTGTTCCAATTTGATTTATTGTAGTAACAGATGCTGCTACTTTCTCCTTTATAAAGTGGTGCCTGACATCAATGTGTTTTGTACGAGGATGGTAGGAATCTGTCTTCGAGAGATTTATGACACTCTGACTGTCGCAGAAGATCGGAATCGCAGTCGGTCTGATGAGTTCCACGTCTAATTTTTGAAGCCATAGTGCTTCTTGACAGGCTGCCGAGAGAGTCCTATATTCGGCTTCAGTTGAGGAAAGAGCAACGGTTTGTTGCTTACGTGATGACCATGTTATTGCTCCACCGCTTTTGAGAAAAAAATAACCAGTGGTGGACTTTCTTTCATCAAGATCACTCGCCCAGTCGGCATCACTAAATCCCGTAGTGTTTTCCTGTTCTGAATTCCGATAATTTAGCTTCGCACCTATTGTGCCCTTCATTATAACGGAAAATTCGTTTCACTGCAACCCAATGTTGTTTGCCGGGATTATTTGAAAAACGACTCGCCAAATTCACTTCGTAGGCAATATCAGGTTGGTGCACTGGTTGGTGACATATTTTTGTCTAACTGGACATTTATGTCGATTGGTCTCGCAACAGGATTAGATTGCGACATGTTGAATTTTTCCAAAATCCTGGTAATGTATTCTTGTTGATCCATCGATAAAATTCCGTTTTCTCGATCCCTTGGAATTCGGAATCCTAATATGCTTTGCACCTCTCCAATATGTTTCATTTGAAAACGTTTGGCTAGTTCGACTTTCAGACTCTTGCTTTCTGCTTTGTTGGTACTTAAAATCAAAAAATCATCTACGTAGACCGCAACATATGATGTTCGTCGATTTTATGATAGATACACCTATCAGCTTTAGATCGTGTCATGCCGATCTCTACCAACACCTTGTCCAACTTTTGGTTCCAGGCACTGCCGGCTTGTTTTAATCCATAAAGTGCCTTTTTAAATTTGCACACTTTACCTGAACCATCCGCGAAGTTTTCTGGTTGTAACATATACACCGTTTCCCTCAATTCACCTTGAAGAAATGCAGACACTGCATCCATCTGCTCAACATACATATCGTATTGAACAGCCAATGCCAATAGATAGCGAATTGAGCTATACTTCACCATACCGGTGCGTACACGCTCATTACAAAATCCGGTAATTGCCTACTTGAATATCTGGTTTTGCAAATTCTAGTGAAAATCCAGTGAATTTCTAGTTAAAAATCAAGAAAAATGAATTTTCTAGTTAAATTTAAAAATAGATTTAACCGATTTCCAGTGAAATTGCAATCAAAACCAGATTTTGGCTACTTTCTAGTTAATTTCCAGTAATATTTTTAATTATACTGAAATTCTAGTGATTATCTACCACAAAAAATTACTAGAAAAATACTAGATGGTCAGTTTTACTCTATAAAATGGAATATCTAGTAAATTTAACGAAAATCTCGTAAATTTTATTACCAGAATTCCAGTAAAAATAAAAATTACTTGAATTCCAGTTGCATTTTTGCAACGGTTTAATTTTTAATGTAGTTACCTGAAATCTAGTAAAATTCTAGTTAAATTAAATTAAATACAAGATAATTCCTGTTCGCAAGTGCAGGAAATTTCTAGTAAATTAAACATATTCTAGTAATATTCTGGTCAATTTTAACTTCAGTTAGAATTTACTAGAATGCTTGTAAATTTAGACTATTGGTCGCATATTAATTTACAATTTCGTCATCATAGTCATTATCAGTAATACGTTGAATTTCTTGCTGTGGTATAGTGAAATGAAGAACAGGTGAAAAAATAAAAGTTTAAGTGTATATATAAAGTGTGAGCATAGACAACTAGTGAGTGCTAATATAAAATAAGTATATTGAAATATTTCACATAATTGTTGATGAGATGAAACTCATCCAAAATTTTCCCAAGGTGAAGGATTTTGACGGTGATTGTGTAAGTTTTGATAAATATATATATATTAAATTATTTTCAGATTAACTATCAATTATTAACATTTCAGATTAATTTTGAATTTGGTCTCTTGTAGAAACACGGGAATGAAATAAAGAATAATTCTATTGGCTTTATTTTAAATGCTGAGTTGTTTCCAATAATTGAAGACAGCATAACCTTAACCAACCAGTTATAAATAGTAATATTGCATGCGAAAAACGATAAGTCAAAATCGTCATTTTCGGGAGAAGGTTTGGAAATTTAAAATTTTGAAGGGGTTCCTTGTAAAAACGTTTCCTTAAAGTTCAATATCCTGTGCAGGAGTATATGAAGAAGAAGATCAAAATATAATCTACAATTTGTTTTAACCTGCATATCCGGCGAGTGCATTTGGACTTAGGTACTTAGTTATTTATTGAAATGATTTTAATTATTATACGCTTTTTAATAGTCTTGTTACATTTAAAATTTTCAACGTTGACTTTCTTATAGAATATTTAACTAAATTAAATTAACCCATATACGTTATATTCATCATATTTTCCCGGGCCACGGAGCCAGCGTACTAACAAGGCATTTCAATAAAAAAAACTAACTGAATCCAAAAAGAATTCCAGTCAAAATATTTTGACTTGAATGCCTTTTTTAGTTTTTTGATTGAACTTCCTTCTAAAAAGGTATTTCGTCTAAAACTATTTTCACTGGGTTGCCTTTTAATTTTTGACTAAATTGTTTTTGACTAGAATTGCCGGAGCCAAAAATTTTAATATAAAATTACGCTATGTTAAATATGGACGTTACAATAAAAAATACTTAGTACGTAACTTTCATTACCTATCAACTAATGAACATAGAAGTACATTTGAATTTTATAACTTGTACATTATCGAACTCTATAATACTACTCTACAATACTAATGCTACTCTATAAAATATAGATATCAATACATACAGAGTACGACAACGTACAAGTTATAAAATTCAAATGTACTTCTATGTTCATTAGTTGATAGGTAATGAAAGTAACGTACTAAGTATTTTTTATTGTAACGTCCTTATTTAATATAACGTAATTTTATAATAAAATGTTTACCCTGATGATCAGCCGAAAAGTCCAAAATTGGGGAATATGATGAATAAAATAAAATATACATGGTTTAATTTAATTTAGTTGTATAGGGGTTAAAGAAAGCCAACATTGAAATTTTGATATAATATGTTCATATTATTACTCTTGTTATTAAACCAAACCTTTTGATTTTTGCAGGTAGATAAATCATTAAAAGATCTCACCCAAAAAATAAGCTGTCGCTGCCGTATCTGGTATGTTTATCGGAGAATGGTTTGAGCCACGAAGAAATCTTCGACGTAATAATAGATGCACAATCAATTTCGTTGGGCTACAGAACTTTTTTATGCACTTTCGACAAACTCTTTTTAATTAAAGATGTGATTCCGACGCCTCGTGTGTCGAAATTATATTCTAAACTGTGTGCAAAATATTCAGAACCACTATTTAAAAACATTGTTATTTATGTAATTGTTGAAATAAAATTTTTTTAATTAAAATAAAATAAAAAACGTTTTTTTATTATTTGAAATTTCATTTAGACGGCAATCTAGTACAATCGAGGGATAATCTAGTAAAAAATGATGACGAAGAATTAACTGGAATTCTGCTAAAGAATATAGTTTTTTCCGGTTATTTTACTAGAACTTTAGTAGAATAAATGCCGGAAATTTAATGGTTTTGCAAGAAAATCTAGTATTCGATTTTACTTGAAATCTAATTAAAAAATAGTATTTCTGATAATTTTACCAGAAGCCCAGTCGCAAAATCAATTAGTATTGTTTACTTGATTTCCAGTACTAAATATTTGTATTTCAAGTAAAATTACCAGATTTTATTACAACCAGAAATCTAGTATTTTTAATTTTACTTGAATCAACTAGATTGTCTAGTATGCTCACATCTAGTGAATTTTTATTTACCGTGTACGTCTCCTCATAATCCAATCCTTCACGTTGGCCACAACCCTTTACCACGAGCCGTGCTTTATATTGAACTGAACCATCTGTTTTTAATTTGGTTTTAAGCACTCATTTTGAGTTGAGCGCTTTGCCTTTAGCCGGTAAATTGCATAAAGTCCATGTTTCGTTTGCCATAATTGCTTCATATTCATCTTTCTTAGCTTGTCGCCACGAATTACTATCACTGCAACTCGATGCTTCTTCAACACTAAGCGGATCATTCGTCGATAACTCAATTGATGAATAAACAAAATCTTCTTTCCTGTTTGACTTGGGTGCCCTTTCTGAACACCTACTTTCACAGTTCTGAATTACTGCAAAGTCTAGACAATAATCGCTATCAGAATCATTTACTTGTGCGCCAACAATCGTTTCATCAATAGAACATTCATCTTTATCGCTTGGGCTGTCATTATCTCCCGCTTCATTCGGCAATGGTAAAGAAATACGTTCCGAATGAATTTCTGATGAATGAGATACGACCGGAGTGGTATCCCTAACCAACGATTGTTCATTATTTAACATTTGGAAAAATTGTACGTCTCCATTGTTGTTTAAATATTTACATGACTCGTCAAAAATACAGTCACGGGCTGAGAAAACCTCATCATTCACTGGATTGTACACACGATACTCCTTTTGAATTTCACAATAGCCAACCATCATGCATTGTTGTGCTGTTGGATCGAACTTTTTCCGCTTTTATTTTGGCACATGTACCATAGCCTTTGTACCAAAAACCCTCAAGTTCAACAAATTCGGTTGTCTCCCTGTCCACACCGTCTCTGGTATCCGTCCTGATAACGCCTTTGTTGGTGAACGGTTGATTAAATATACAGCAGTATTCACTGCTTCGGCCCAAAACCGTTTCGGTAAACCAGAATCTAACAGAAGACACCTCGTTTTTTAGACAATCGTTCGATTGATGCGTTCACACAATCCGTTCTGCTGTGGATTATATGGAATTTTCGTCTGGTGTTGTATCCCTGAACTCTGAAGAAAACTCTGGAGTTATTTGTTACAAAACTCTCCACCGTTATCTGTCCGCAGAACCTTTAGTTTTTCTCCACATTGATTTTCGACAAATGCTTTAAACCTTTTGAAAACACACACTACTTCATCTTTGGATTTTAAGAAGTAAACGAACGTCTTGTTCGTGTAATCATAATTGATTTTTCCTCCATGGGTCCGCACAAATCTGCATGAGCCAATTCCAATTTATGGCTCGATGATGACGTTGATTTGCCGTACTGTGATTTTGACTGCTTTTCTTTAAAACAAACAACACAAATGTCATTTTTGTCACTTGGTTCGACAAAGCCTATGCCCGCCGATTTTTTTAATTCTTTCATATATTGGACATTCATATGTCCAAGACGACGATGCCACAATTCAAAATTGTCCTTGACCACTGATCCGAATGAACAACACACACTCTTTTCCAAATCAAGTTTGTACATATCCTTTTCAAGAATTGCTGTTGCAATTAGCTGATTGCATTTGTCAAAAATTCTACACTGGCGGTCATCGAAAACTATCAACTTTACCTTTTTTTTGCCATCTGACCAACAGAAAGTAAGTTTTTCGATAATTCGGGCACATACATTACGTCAGCTGTGACAGTTGCCTTTTTATTGTAAATTATAATGTCCAGATTACACGTTCCCTTACAGTTGACTAGCACCACTGACTGGTATCACCGTACTCACTAATGAGTAATTTTACGTACTCCCCTGTAACTTTCGTTTCAGAACTTTCCATGGCCATAATCATTGGTGGAAATTTTTCTGGTAAGCCCGCAAGTAAAAACGTCCCAATCCATTCCGCATCGACTATAAAACCAATGTCGTTTAACTTTTGAGACGCACGTATGATTGTTGTTACATATTGCTCCATTGATGGTCAATTTTCAAGTTTGGTGTTGATCATTTTTCGCATTAATGCGATTCTATTCGATAGTCCATCATGCTGGAATACTTTCTTTAATTTTTTCCACACTTCTTTTGAAGTTTCTATACTACGAATATGCATATAAACACTTTAATGCACGCACATGATGATCTTCGATTTTGCTTTTGTTTCCCGCTTGGCCTTCTTCATTTCATCTTTTGTTTTGTCTTTATTTTCGATACAACACCACAGGTCTTCATGCTCAAGATATGCTTTCATGGCAAACTCCCATTCATTATAATTTTCTCGTCCCATTAATTTTTCTACTGCAACGCTATTCGATGCCATGATTTATTTAATTATCGAATTTACTGATACATTTTATACGCTAATTACTTTATTACTCAATTAATAACTATGTTTTTTACCCGATTCCACAATAAAACAGCCAAAAATCTGGGCCCATAACCTGTGGAAAACAGATTTTTGGTAATTGGAAATAAAACACGACTCTTACTTATTATGAGTAAAACGGAAGTAACATATATATATTTCATTTGACAGAATGTTGCCTACAAACCAGCTTATCAGCTGTCCCAATTAACAACATAAATTCACATACCAACAGAATTTAGGGTCCTTGATGCAAAAGTAATCGGCTTTTCTATGTTATCTTGTATTTGGGACAATACTGCACCAAGAGCATAGTGTGATGCGTCGGTTGTTAGTATAAATTGTTTCGAAAACTCCAGATAGGCCATTATTTCTTATAGTGTTTCGAAAGCTTATAGTCAGGATCTCGTACATCGACGTCTATCTCATTTTTCAAAAATTTGGTCATTGGTTTCGTAATTTTTGAATAATCCCTAATGAAGCGTCTGTAATAACCTACAAGTCGGAGGAACTGTTTGACTTGCTTCTGTGTCGTCGGTAATGGCCATTCAATGATTTTTTTGATTTTATAGGGATTTGGTTTTACCCCATCCTGAGTGATAAGGTGTCCGAGGAATTCCGTTTCCCTTTTTAGAAACTCACATTTGTCCAGTTGTATTTTTAGGTTGAATTGTGCAAGACGTTTTAAAACCTTGCAAAGATTTTCAATGTGGTTTTCGAGATTGCAACCCACAATTATGATATCGTCAAGATATACATAGCAAACTTCTCCCACTAAGCCGTTTAATACGTGATGTGTACTGCATTGCACGTTGAAAAGTTGCTGGCCCATTTTTTATCCCAAAGGGCATACGAGTAAATTCGAAGTGGCCCTTATCTGTGGAAAATGCAGTTTTTGCTTGGTAATGTCTGTCCATCGGAATTTGATGAAATCCAGATTTTAGGTCAAGGGTTGAGAAATACACAGATTTCCCAAGCATGTGAAGTTATCCCAGTTTTTCATCCCAGAAAATATAAAAATGTTCATCAGGTAATACTATCTCATTCCATCCCAGTTTTTATCTATATAGGTATATTAGAAATATAAGTAAAAAATAAAATGATGATTACATTTTTTCATCCCATCCCAGCTTTTTCTATATAGTGTATTTCAAATACAAAATATTCAATATAAACTGATCATAATTTTAAATTCTTTATTACCGATCTCATAAGAACTTAGTGGGCCGGAAATGATTCTTTATATTTTGAGTTGGTAATAGTATAGACTAACTTTGGTGAAAATCTTAGATCAGCCGTATGGGTGCAATTTCCACAATCGGCCAACTTCCAAATGGCTTCATATAAAATATACAAAATTTTAAATTCTTTATTACCGATCTCATAAGAACTTAGTGGGCCGGAAATGATTTTTTATATTTTAAGTTGGTAATGGTATAGACTAACTTTGGTGAAAATCTAAGATCAGCCGTATGGGTGCAATTTCCACAATCGGCCAACTTCCAAATGGGTTCATATAAAATATACAAAATTTTAAATTCTTTATTACCGATCTCATAAGAACTTAGTGGGCCGGAAATGATTCTTTATATTTTAAGTTGGTAATGGTATAGACTAACTTTGGTGAAAATCTAAGATCAGCCGTATGGGTGCAATTTCCACAATCGGCCAACTTCCAAATGGCTTCATATAAAATAATCAAAATTTTAAATTCTTTATTACCGATCTCATAAGAACTTCGTAGGCCGGAAATGATTCTTCATATTTTGAGTTGGTAATGGTATAGACTAACTTTGGTGAAAATCTAAGATCAGCCGTATGGGTGCAATTTCCACAATCGGCCAACTTCCAAATTGCTTCATATAAAATAATCAAAATTTTAAATCCTTTATTACCGATCTCATAAGAACTTAGTAGGCCGGAAATAACTCTTTATATTTTGAGTTGGTAATGGTACAGACTAACTTTGGTGAAAATCTAAGATCAGCCGTATGGGTGCAATTTCCACAATCGGCCAACTTCCAAATGGCTTCATATAAAATAATCAAAATTTTAAATTCTTTATTACCGATCTCATAAGAACTTAGTGGGCCGGAAATTATTCTTTATATTTTGAGTTGGTAATAGTATAGACTAACTTTAGTGAAAATCTTAGATCAGCCGTATGGGTGCAATTTCCACAATCGGCCAACTTCCAAATGGCTTCATATAAAATATACAAAATTTTAAATTCTTTATTACCGATCTCATAAGAACTTAGTGGGCCGGAAATGATTTTTTATATTTTAAGTTGGTAATGGTATAGACTAACTTTGGTGAAAATCTAAGATCAGCCGTATGGGTGCAATTTCCACAATCGGCCAACTTCCAAATGGGTTCATATAAAATATACAAAATTTTAAATTCTTTATTACCGATCTCATAAGAACTTAGTGGGCCGGAAATGATTCTTTATATTTTAAGTTGGTAATGGTATAGACTAACTTTGGTGAAAATCTAAGATCAGCCGTATGGGTGCAATTTCCACAATCGGCCAACTTCCAAATGGCTTCATATGAAATAATCAAAATTTTAAATTCTTTATTACCGATCTCATAAGAACTTAGTAGGCCGGAAATGATTCTTCATATTTTGAGTTGGTAATGGTATAGACTAACTTTGGTGAAAATCTAAGATCAGCCGTATGGGTGCAATTTCCACAATCGGCCAACTTCCAAATGGCTTCATATAAAATAATCAAAATTTTAAATCCTTTATTACCGATCTCATAAGAACTTAGTAGGCCGGAAATAATTCTTTATATTTTGAGTTGGTAATGGTACAGACTAACTTTGGTGAAAATCTAAGATCAGCCGTATGGGTGCAATTTCCACAATCGGCCAACTTCCAAATGGCTTCATATAAAATAATCAAAATTTTAAATTCTTTATTACCGATCTCATAAGAACTTAGTGGGCCGGAAATGATTCTTTATATTTTGAGTTTGTAATAGTATAGACTAACTTTGGTGAAAATCTAAGATCAGCCGTATGGGTGCAATTTCCACAATCGGCCAACTTCCAAATGGGTTCATATAAAATAATCAAAATTTTAAATTCTTTATTACCGATCTCATAAGAACTTAGTGGGCCGGAAATTATTCTTTATATTTTGAGTTGGTAATGGTATAGACTAACTTTGGTGAAAATCTAAGATCAGCCGTATGGGTGCAATTTCCACAATCGGCCAACTTCCAAATGGGTTCATATAAAATATACAAAATTGTAAATTCTTTATTACCGATCTCATAAGAACTTAGTGGGCCGAAAATGATTCTTTATATTTTGAGTTGGTTATGGTATAGACTAACTTTGGTGAAAATCTAAGATCAGCCGTATGGGTGCAATTTCCACAATCGGCCAACTTCCAAATGGGTTCATATAAAATATACAAAATTTTAAATTCTTTATTACCGATCTCATAAGAACTTAGTGGGCCGGAAATGATTCTTTATATTTTAAGTTGGTAATGGTATAGACTAACTTTGGTGAAAATCTAAGATCAGCCGTATAGGTGCAATTTCCACAATCGGCCAACTTCCAAATGGCTTCATATGAAATAATCAAAATTTTAAATTCTTTATTACCGATCTCATAAGAACTTAGTAGGCCGGAAATGATTCTTCATATTTTGAGTTGGTAATGGTATAGACTAACTTTGGTGAAAATCTAAGATCAGCCGTATGGGTGCAATTTCCACAATCGGCCAACTTCCAAATGGCTTCATATAAAATAATCAAAATTTTAAATCCTTTATTACCGATCTCATAAGAACTTAGTAGGCCGGAAATAATTCTTTATATTTTGAGTTGGTAATGGTTCAGACTAACTTTGGTGAAAATCTAAGATCAGCCGTATGGGTGCAATTTCCACAATCGGCCAACTTCCAAATGGCTTCATATAAAATAATCAAAATTTTAAATTCTTTATTACCGATCTCATAAGAACTTAGTGGGCCGGAAATGATTCTTTATATTTTGAGTTTGTAATAGTATAGACTAACTTTGGTGAAAATCTAAGATCAGCCGTATGGGTGCAATTTCCACAATCGGCCAACTTCCAAATGGGTTCATATAAAATAATCAAAATTTTAAATTCTTTATTACCGATCTCATAAGAACTTAGTGGGCCGGAAATTATTCTTTATATTTTGAGTTGGTAATGGTATAGACTAACTTTGGTGAAAATCTAAGATCAGCCGTATGGGTGCAATTTCCACAATCGGCCAACTTCCAAATGGGTTCATATAAAATATACAAAATTGTAAATTCTTTATTACCGATCTCATAAGAACTTAGTGGGCCGAAAATGATTCTTTATATTTTGAGTTGGTAATGGTATAGACTAACTTTGGTGAAAATCTAAGATCAGCCGTATGGGTGCAATTTCCACAATCGGCCAACTTCCAAATGGGTTCATATAAAATATACAAAATTGTAAATTCTTTATTACCGATCTCATAAGAACTTAGTGGGCCGGAAATGATTCTTTATATTTTGAGTTGGTAATAGTATAGACTAACTTTGGTGAAAATCTTAGATCAGCCGTATGGGTGCAATTTCCACAATCGGCCAACTTCCAAATGGCTTCATATAAAATATACAAAATTTTAAATTCTTTATTACCGATCTCATAAGAACTTAGTGGGCCGGAAATGATTTTTTATATTTTAAGTTGGTAATGGTATAGACTAACTTTGGTGAAAATCTAAGATCAGCCGTATGGGTGCAATTTCCACAATCGGCCAACTTCCAAATGGGTTCATATAAAATATACAAAATTTTAAATTCTTTATTACCGATCTCATAAGAACTTAGTGGGCCGGAAATGATTCTTTATATTTTAAGTTGGTAATGGTATAGACTAACTTTGGTGAAAATCTAAGATCAGCCGTATGGGTGCAATTTCCACAATCGGCCAACTTCCAAATGGCTTCATATAAAATAATCAAAATTTTAAATTCTTTATTACCGATCTCATAAGAACTTAGTAGGCCGGAAATGATTCTTCATATTTTGAGTTGGTAATGGTATAGACTAACTTTGGTGAAAATCTAAGATCAGCCGTATGGGTGCAATTTCCACAATCGGCCAACTTCCAAATTGCTTCATATAAAATAATCAAAATTTTAAATCCTTTATTACAGATCTCATAAGAACTTAGTAGGCCGGAAATAATTCTTTATATTTTGAGTTGGTAATGGTACAGACTAACTTTGGTGAAAATCTAAGATCAGCCGTATGGGTGCAATTTCCACAATCGGCCAACTTCCAAATGGCTTCATATAAAATAATCAAAATTTTAAATTCTTTATTACCGATCTCATAAGAACTTAGTGGGCCGGAAATGATTCTTTATATTTTGAGTTGGTAATAGTATAGACTAACTTTGGTGAAAATCTTAGATCAGCCGTATGGGTGCAATTTCCACAATCGGCCAACTTCCAAATGGCTTCATATAAAATATACAAAATTTTAAATTCTTTATTACCGATCTCATAAGAACTTAGTGGGCCGGAAATGATTTTTTATATTTTAAGTTGGTAATGGTATAGACTAACTTTGGTAAAAATCTAAGATCAGCCGTATGGGTGCAATTTCCACAATCGGCCAACTTCCAAATGGGTTCATATAAAATATACAAAATTTTAAATTCTTTATTACCGATCTCATAAGAACTTAGTGGGCCGGAAATGATTCTTTATATTTTAAGTTGGTAATGGTATAGACTAACTTTGGTGAAAATCTAAGATCAGCCGTATGGGTGCAATTTCCACAATCGGCCAACTTCCAAATGGCTTCATATGAAATAATCAAAATTTTAAATTCTTTATTACCGATCTCATAAGAACTTAGTAGGCCGGAAATGATTCTTCATATTTTGAGTTGGTAATGGTATAGACTAACTTTGGTGAAAATCTAAGATCAGCCGTATGGGTGCAATTTCCACAATCGGCCAACTTCCAAATGGCTTCATATAAAATAATCAAAATTTTAAATCCTTTATTACCGATCTCATAAGAACTTAGTAGGCCGGAAATAATTCTTTATATTTTGAGTTGGTAATGGTACAGACTAACTTTGGTGAAAATCTAAGATCAGCCGTATGGGTGCAATTTCCACAATCGGCCAACTTCCAAATGGCTTCATATAAAATAATCAAAATTTTAAATTCTTTATTACCGATCTCATAAGAACTTAGTGGGCCGGAAATGATTCTTTATATTTTGAGTTTGTAATAGTATATACTAACTTTGGTGAAAATCTAAGATCAGCCGTATGGGTGCAATTTCCACAATCGGCCAACTTCCAAATGGGTTCATATAAAATAATCAAAATTTTAAATTCTTTATTACCGATCTCATAAGAACTTAGTGGGCCGGAAATTATTCTTTATATTTTGAGTTGGTAATGGTATAGACTAACTTTGGTGAAAATCTAAGATCAGCCGTATGGGTGCAATTTCCACAATCGGCCAACTTCCAAATGGGTTCATATAAAATATACAAAATTGTAAATTCTTTATTACCGATCTCATAAGAACTTAGTGGGCCGAAAATGATTCTTTATATTTTGAGTTGGTAATGGTATTGACTAACTTTGGTGAAAATCTAAGATCAGCCGTATGGGTGCAATTTCCACAATCGGCCAACTTCCAAATGGGTTCATATAAAATAATCAAAATTTTAAATTCTTTATTACCGATCTCATAAGAACTTAGTGGGCCAGAAATGATTCTTTATATTTTGCGTTGGTAATAGTATAGACTAACTTTGGTGAAAATCTTAGATCAGCCGTATGGGTGCAATTTCCACAATCGGCCAACTTCCAAATGGCTTCATATAAAATATACAAAATTTTAAATTCTTTATTACCGATCTCATAAGAACTTAGTGGGCCGGAAATGATTCTTTATATTTTAAGTTGGTAATAGTATAGACTAACTTTGATGAAAATCTAAGATCAGCCGTATGGGTGCAATTTCCACAATCGGCCAACTTCCAAATGGGTTCATATAAAATATACAAAATTGTAAATTCTTTATTACCGATCTCATAAGAACTTAGTGGACCGGAAATGATTCTATATATTTTGAGTTGGTAATGGTATAGACTAACTTTGGTGAAAATCTAAGATCAGCCGTATGGGTGCAATTTCCACAATCGGCCAACTTCCAAATGGGTTCATATAAAATAATCAAAATTTTAAATTCTTTATTACCGAACTCATAAGAACTTAGTAGGCCGGAAATGATTCTTCATATTTTGAGTTAGTAATGGTATAGACTAACTTTGGTGAAAATCTAAGATCAGCCGTATGGGTGCAATTTCCACAATCGGCCAACTTCCAAATGGCTTCATATAAAATAATCAAAATTTTAAATTCTTTATTACCGAACTCATAAGAACTTAGTAGGCCGGAAATAATTCTTTATATTTTAAGTTGGTAATGGTACAGACTAACTTTGGTGAAAATCTAAGATCAGCCGTATGGGTGCAATTTCCACAATCGGCCAACTTCCAAATGGGTTCATATAAAATATACAAAATTTTAAATTCTTTATTACCGATCTCATAAGAACTTAGTGGGCCGGAAATGATTCTTTATATTTTGAGTTGCTAATTGTCGTAACTAACTTTGGTGAAAATCTAAGATCAGCCGTATGGGTGCAATTCCTACAATCGGTAAACTTCCAAATGGCTTCATATAAAATAATCAAAATTTTAAATTCTTTATTACCGAACTCATAAGAACTTAGTAGGCCGGAAATGATTCTTCATATTTTAAGTTGGTAATGGTATAGACTAACTTTGGTGAAACTCTAAGATCAGCCGTATGGGTGCAATTTCCACAATCGGCCAACTTCCAAATGGCTTCATATAAAATAATCAAAATTTTAAATTCTTTATTACCGATCTTATAAGAACTTAGTAGGCCGGAAATGATTCTTAATATTTTGAGTTGGTAATGGTATAGACTAACTTTGGTGAAAATCTAAGATCAGCGGGTTTACCACCCTGGTATGATCTCTTTTCTTTTTTTGATCGGGGGTTGGTTCGGACGGATTACTCTCCTTTTCCTTTTCCCTTCTTCTCTTTACTGAGTCCCCACAGGTACCAGTTTGACCCGATGGAGTCGTCATTATTTCCGGAACAGTATTTTCCACTAATACTCCTCCTGCTTGTGGTTTAACCGCTTCGTTAGATTGTTTGTCGGTGTCCTCCGCTCCTGTACTCACGCATCTGATCTCCATCTCAAGATCGCTAAAAGATGTCCTGATCAGGCGCAGCATCCTTTTTATCTCCTGATGGACGTTGTGCCTATCCTTCACATAAAATTGCAAGCTATTATGCCTTGGTGCTAGATCGAGTAGCGGAAGTGCTGCCACGCTAGGCTGACTTTCCTTTACTGGTGACCTCGTCACTCGGTTGCTCCTAAAACAGGCTTACGCCTCTGTCGTACGCGTACTTGTAGTATTTAATGCACCAACAGCCAAGTTCTCCACTGCTGGAACATTGCGGTTACTGGATGACGACGGCTGGAAGCCTGCTTGGAAGCCATTTGGAAGTTGGCCGATTGTGGAAATTGCACCCATACGGCTGATCTTAGATTTTCACCAAAGTTAGTCTATACCATTACCAACTTAAAATATAAAGAATCATTTCCGGCCCACTAAGTTCTTATGAGATCGGTAATAAAGAATTTAAAATTTTGTATATTTTATATGAAGCCATTTGGAAGTTGGCCGATTGTGGAAATTGCACCCATACGGCTGATCTAAGATTTTCACCAAAGTTAGTCTATACCATTACCAACTCAAAATATAGAGAATCATTTCCGGCCCACTAAGTTCTTATGAGATCGGTAATAAAGAATTTAAAATTTTGAATATTTTATATGAACCCATTTGGAAGTTGGCCGATTGTGGAAATTGCACCCATACGGCTGATCTTAGATTTTCACCAAAGTTAGTCTATACCATTACCAACTCAAAATATAAAGAATCATTTCCGGCCCACTAAGTTCTTATGAGATCGGTAATAAAGAATTTAAAATTTTGTATATTTTATATGAACCCATTTGGAAGTTGGCCGATTGTGGAAATTGCACCCATTCGGCTGATCTTAGATTTTCACCAAAGTTAGTCTATACCATTACCAACTCAAAATATAAAGAATCATTTCCGGCCCACTAAGTTCTTATGAGATCGGTAATAAAGAATTTAAAACTTTGTATAGTTTATATGAAGCCATTTGGAAGTTGGCCGATTGTGGAAATTGCACCCATACGGCTGATCTTAGATTTTCACCAAAGTTAGTCTATACTATTACCAACTCAAAATATAAAGAATCATTTCCGGCCCACTAAGTTCTTATGAGATCGGTAATAAAGAATTTAAAATTTTGATTATTTTATATGAACCCATTTGGAAGTTGGCCGATTGTGGAAATTGCACCCATACGACTGATCTTAGATTTTCACCAAAGTTAGTCTATACCATTACCAACTTAAAATATAAAGAATCATTTCCGGCCCACTAAGTTCTTATGAGATCGGTAATAAAGAATTTACAATTTTGTATATTTTATATGAAGCCATTTGGAAGCTGGCCGATTGTGGAAATTGCACCCATACGGCTGATCTTAGATTTTCACCAAAGTTAGTCTATACTATTACCAACTCAAAATATAAAGAGTCATTTCCGGCCCACTAAGTTCTTATGAGATCGGTAATAAAGAATTTAAAATTTTGATTATTTTATATGAACCCATTTGGAAGTTGGCCGATTGTGGAAATTGCACCCATACGGCTGATCTTAGATTTTCACCAAAGTTAGTCTATACCATTACCAACGCAAAATATAAAGAATCATTTCCGGCCCACTAAGTTCTTATGAGATCGGTAATAAAGAATTTAAAATTTTGTATATTTTATATGAACCCATTTGGAAGTTGGCCGATTGTGGAAATTGCACCCATACGGCTGATCTTAGATTTTCACCAAAGTTAGTCTATACCATTACCAACTCAAAATATAAAGAATCATTTCCGGCCCACTAAGTTCTTATGAGATCGGTAATAAAGAATTTAAAATTTTGTATATTTTATATGAACCCATTTGGAAGTTTACCGATTGTGGAAATTGCACCCATACGGCTGATCTTAGATTTTCACCAAAGTTAGTCTCGACAATTACCAACTTAAAATATAAAGAATCATTTCCGGCCTACTAAGTTCTTATGAGTTCGGTAATAAAGAATTAAAATTTTGATTATTTTATATGAAGCCATTTGGAAGTTGGCCGATTGTGGAAATTGCACCCATACGGCTGATCTTAGATTTTCACCAAAGTTAGTCTATACCATTACCAACGCAAAATATAAAGAATCATTTCCGGCCCACTAAGTTCTTATGAGATCGGTAATAAAGAATTTAAAATTTTGTATATTTTATATGAACCCATTTGGAAGTTGGCCGATTGTGGAAATTGCACCCATACGGCTGATCTTAGATTTTCACCAAAGTTAGTCTATACCATTACCAACTCAAAATATAAAGAATCATTTCCGGCCCACTAAGTTCTTATGAGATCGGTAATAAAGAATTTAAAATTTTGTATATTTTATATGAACCCATTTGGAAGTTTACCGATTGTGGAAATTGCACCCATACGGCTGATCTTAGATTTTCACCAAAGTTAGTCTCGACAATTACCAACTTAAAATATAAAGAATCATTTCCGGCCTACTAAGTTCTTATGAGTTCGGTAATAAAGAATTAAAATTTTGATTATTTTATATGAAGCCATTTGGAAGTTGGCCGATTGTGGAAATTGCACCCATACGGCTGATCTAAGATTTTCACCAAAGTTAGTCTATACTATTACCAACTCAAAATATAAAGAATCATTTCCGGCCCACTAAGTTCTTATGAGATCGGTAATAAAGAATTTAAAATTATGATCAGTTTATATTGAATATTTTGTATTAGAAATACACTATATAGAAAAAGCTGGGATGGGATGAAAAAATGTAATCATCATTTAATTTTTTACTTACATTTCTAATATATATATAGATAAAAACTGGGATGGGATGAGATAGTATTACCTGATGAACATTTTAATTTTTTCTGGGATGAAAAACTGGGATAACTTCACATGCTTGATTTCCCGAGACTGTCAAGAATTTCCTCAATTTGAAGGATTGGAAATTTATCGTTTATTGTTTTTTCGTTCAATTTCCTATTGTCGCTAACGACTCTAACTTTTAGGCTTCCAGATGTATCTGCCTTTTTTGGCACTACCCGAATTGGAGATGAATTCCACTATCCAGTAATTCTTGAATTTGGTCAGTCACACCCTTTTTGTAATGGTGTGGGTATTTGTATGTTTTTGTGTAAACTGGGTTTTCGTCTGTTGTTAATATCTTATGTTCGATTAATGTTGTTGGTGAAAGTTTACTATATTGTACTAGATTTATAGTCAATCTTAGCGTTCATTGCCGTCATTGATTGGGATCCTAAGATACCATCAAAAAATTTATGGAAACTAAATTGAACCCAAAAAAATTGATTTGGCCTTTTGTTTAAAGATTTTGTGTTCCTAGAACATTCTTTACCGTTGTTGTTTCAGATTCTAAGAGATTTTTTTTTAATAATGTTTGGCCTTATTATGTTTTTGTTGGCTCCAGTATCTATTAATAATGTATTTTTTAAATAAAAACTATTAGTTTTATTTAAAATGTCCACATTGACATGTCTTTTTAAAAAAACACAAATTTTATTTATACAAAATAAAAATAAATAAATTTTTAAAAAACACTTGTGGTTAAAATTATCTTTCTTAATGTGAAAATAATAATAAATTTAAATTAGGAAGACCGGTTTCGGATTTCATCCATCGTCAGTTCCAATAATTTTAACTACTGAAGTTTGCATTGTAAAAATTTCATGCAATTACCTGTACAGAATCATATCGTACAGTTTATTTGTTTTTGTCTTTACAACAATATCATAAAACAAGTGGAAAACATAACGGAAACAAATATGATGAAAAAACGTAGGACCATTTCTTTAAAAATAAAACAATTAAAATTCAGTCAACTCACTAACACCGAAATATCGGATGCACCAACCTATTCTATAAAACACAAGTTCCATAATAGAATACATAATCTAACTGAAATCGAGTTCAACGCCTCTGAAACTAATTTACTTGAAAAAGGATTAAAACACAACCTACAATTCCAAAAAGGCACAAAACAGACATTTACTAGAAATTGAAAACGCAATCTTACAAACCGAAAAGCAACACCAAGAGGACATCAGGACATTCATAATTAATGAAATAAAAACGAAACAGCCTTTCAATAACAAACAGGAAACTTCATCAACAAAGAATATGGCAAACATTAAAATGAAACTAATCCAAAACAACGCATTAATAACGAAAGCTGACAAGGGAAATACCGCAATCATCATATACAAACCGGAATATCATCTAAAAATTGATGAATTTATTTCCAATAATAATATCAGCACTCTCAATAGCGACCCCACTAAAACCTATCTAACAACAGTCAACAAAGTAATCAGCAATTCAACTTCCATTTTGAGTAAGCAACAGGCATTTTTTAATAAAATGATCAAAACGACAGCACCCACCATCACAGGTTTACCAAAAATACACAAAGCTAACAAGCCTATACGTCTGCTGATAAATTTTACCACCTCACCGTCATACAAGATTTCTAAATTCCTAAATAAATGGTTAACAGACAATATAAAACTAGATAATAATTCGTCCATCAAAAACAATCTCGAACTCGTAGATAAAATAAGATCAGTTGACATACCTAGCGGCGCAAAACTTGCCTCTTTCGACATCACTAATATGTATACCAATATACCTGTTGCCGAAACTATAACTATAATAGAGGGTTTACTAACACACAATCGGATTGACAGCAAAAAAGTAACACAGGTAGTACAGCTCCTTAGAACCATCATGCATCAAAATTACTTCCAGCACAATAACAAATTTTACATGCAAAACGATGGACTACCAATGGGCAGCCCATTATCAGGTACCCTTGCCAACATTTATTTGAACCATTTCGAAAAAACATTTATAAATAGCAACAAAAACAAATACAAAAAGCACATAATTTATTGGCATCGGTATGTCGACGATATTTTAATATTATTCCAATGCACCAAGAGACAACTCGACAACCTGCACACTTACATCAACAACATTCATGTAAATATAAAATTCACTTTGGAAATTGAAAGCGGAAAATCTATCAACTTTTTGGATTTAACAATCAAAAATAATAACAATAAACACAGCTTTTCAATATATCGGAAAACCACCCAAACTGATAAGACCATCCACAATACTTCAAATCACCCAGCACAGCACAAACTAGCAGCATACAACCATATGCTCATTAGGCTTAACAACATCCCCATGAGCGAAGCTGATTACATTGAGGAACTACACACAATATTACACATTGCAAAACAGAATGGATTCACAACAAACATGATACATCGCATCAATTCAAAAAAAAAACGCAAAAATCAACAAAAACATTTGACCACTATGTATACTACCGATGACGACACCAATAAATACATTGCGGTAGAATTCAATAAAAACACTAGCAATATTCTAAAAAAGATATTTCGGAAACACAATTACACCATTGCACACATAACGTCACAAAAACTGCAAAACAAATTATCATCACAACATAACCGTGTGTGTGATAGCGGCGTATATAAATTGATATGCAATGATTGCTCCATGTTTTATGTCGGTCAAACGGGACGAACATTCATACAAAGATTCAATGAACACACAAACGAGACATTGCATACAAATATAAATACGAACTTTAAATCAAATTACGCTCACCATCTAGTCACACAGCAACATACGTTTACAGACATCAACACAAATTTACAAATATTACACACTCTGAGGAAAAGCAATATGATGGACCGTTTAGAAGAGATAGAGATTTACAAACATCAACACAATCCACACATTATCAATGATAGATTGAACACAAAAACAAATAAACTGTACTATATGATTCTGTACAGGTAATTGCATGAAATTTTTACAATGCAAACTTCAGTAGTTAAAATTATTGGAACTGACGATGGATGAAACCCGAAACCGGTCTTCCTAATTTGAATTTATTATTATTTTCACATTAAGGGCGTTAGTGAATGTGTTAAAAACTAGTTAAAAATGAAAATTTTGACAGCTAAAATTAATTTTTTTTATATTCACCACAAAAAATTTAACGTGGTAGAGACCGTATATAAATTTTGACAAGTGATGTTAAAAAATCATAACCTAAAAAAATTTAGTACATACTATACGTGTGATGCGACAATTTAATTTTCAATTTTCATAACCTTAAATTTTGCCTTAAGCTGGATGTCAGTATTGAGTATTACAAAAAAAGTGTACAAACTATTATGGATAACCAAATAGCGAAAAAATCAAAAAATGTGCGACGGGCGGTTGAAAAGCCATACGCAATATGTAAATATAAATATTTTTATTTTAATTTGTTCATAAAAATACAAATAAGTTTATCTTTTTTATCAGGGACTTACGCGGAAAGAATGATTCTCATCACTACAAGGATCCAGTTTGATGATATGTTCACGTCAAAAAATGCTAATATTAGCGCTGGATGGAGGTAATACTCAATTAAAATTTATTATTTTATGCTTATTGTTTATATATTAAATCATATTGTCGTTACAGAAAAGTCGTAGAAGTTTGTGCCCAGAAATTGGGTCGAGACAAAAATTTCTTGAACTGCAAGCAGCAGTGGTCGGTTTTGATTAGGAAATATAAGGTTGGTATCGATTTAAATTAATGTATGTAATGCAATAACCTAACTTAAAATTTAATTTACAGAGCTTTTTTAAAATTAACACCCACGAAGGTGCTGGAGACGAAGCGCCGGATGAGCAACAAAACAAAGAAGATTGGCCGTATTATGAAGCCATTCATAAATATGCGGTTCAAAAACATAACTTTCATCCGAATTATTTGTTAGATAGCACCGTTGGGGTTATTCAAAACCAGAGGCCCGCAATCCAGGCACCAACACCAACCCCATCAGCACCAACCGTACCAACACCAGCCGAAAGCCCAACGCCATCTACATCTGGCTCATGACTATCAGCGTCTAGCGGGTCCTCGGCCACTGGATCTCAAATCCAGTACCTCGCTAATCGCGAAAAGAGAAACAAGAGGATGGAGAAGAAAATTAGCAATCTTCTCTGTGTGTTTGGCCAAATGGTCAAACAGGACTACCCCAATATAAACGTAGATAGTTTGCTAATTTCTTCCGAATCTGATTCAGATTGATGATTTTTTGGTGATGGGTAAATTAAACAAAGTGCTGTGAATTAAATTTTTTGTTTGATAAAGTTTTATATTATTAAAAATTTTGTGTTTTTTCACAATAGGCTCGATTCTGCCTTCCAAAATTTTATGTTATGTTATGTTTTTTTTGTTTCTTCAATAAAAATTCATATAGGAAGCGGGGAAATAAAATAACATAACATGAATTTTATCGTTCCAGAATCGGGCCTAATAATTGTCCTAATAGACTGTTACGGAAAACAATTGCTTCCGCAGAATCTCTTTCATAAGCAATGTTCCCGTCATTCACTGCAAAATTTGATACTTCTGCCATTAAATCTTCTTCGAGCCCTGACCCAATATCTCCTCCAGTCACACAAATATTGTGGAGCACGCAAGCAGCAAATATGGTTTTGGTGCAATTTTCTAGTTTCAGCTCCAGGGATTTATTGAAAATGTTGCGCCATCTCATTTTCACAATCCCAAACGCACATTTTATTACATTGCGCTCTCGGCTATGCGCTGTATTAATTTTTTTTTTTTTTCATCTTCAGATGCATTTTTGGTGTTATGACAGCGATAGGACTCAACTGACACGGGTAACCACTGTCACCTAATAAATAAACATATTATTTGTGTAGTTTCCATTTGTGTATAATGTGCTATTTTTAAATACTCGAGTGTCATGTACGGATCCTGGATCCCGACAAACACATCATTAAATAAATGGTTGCTATCAACCACGGCTTGGCACTGAATAGAGTAAAAACTTTTGTAATTTAAATTCTCGCCGTGCTTATTGACTGGGCATTTGATTCTAATATGGCATCCGTCAATAGCACCGATAGCATTACCAAAAATTCCCGTTTTTGATCTGGTACAAAATTTAGCCCCGATTTCCTCCCTGTCGATTAATGATGGTGGTTTAATAATATTCCGCATTTGTTGAACGAAATAAGTTAGCATCTTATGTATTATAGATTTTACTGTAAAACTATATGGGAAATATTATAGATATGCATATAGTTTTATTAAATAAGCGCATATGATTTATGTACTTATGGACTGATACCAATAAAGCCACCGGCTACCCGATAACTACACCCTGCCGCCATCCAGTACAGAAATACGATAAATTCATATTCCTTACCCCAGCCGTGTTGCTTGTCTGGCATTAATTCAACTATCTTCTTAAAGCTAGTTGCGTTAATTCGCAAGTGCTTCTGGATATTGATTTCATTACCATTTAATATTTTGGTCACATCATCCGATGTGCAGCGTAGTCTACAGTATTCTAAGGGCTAGAATAAAACAAATACATATAGTATATATTCTATATGTATATTAACCAACAAAATTAATAAATATTTTTATTATAAAAGTTTATACGTACTTCTCTCAATTTCCTTCTGTACTGACGAATTAAAGCCTCATTATTATTATATTTTTTATAATATAACAAAATTAATAAAATAATTGGCGTATATTTTGTACCAATGCGATTCATTTTGCTTGATTTTGTTTGATTTGAAAATGTCAAAATTTTAACTATTTCACACAGCAAATTGTTAAAAATATTTCACTTCGATTGTTAATTTTCACCAAATTTTTAACTAAAATATTTTTAACACATTCACTATCGGCCTAAGAAAGATAATTTTAACCACAAGTGTTTTTTAAAAATTTATTTATTTTTATTTTGTATAAATAAAATTTGTGTTTTTTTAAAAAGACATGTCAATGTGGACATTTTAAATAAAACTAATAGTTTTTATTTAAAAAATACATTTTATTGTGAAGAAGCCACGGCATATGAATAATATGGATTCCTTCCATTTTTATTGTAACTATTAATAATGTTATTGTTTTGTTAGTTATTTTGTTGTGGCATTTTAGATACGGTAAGAAGTTTAGTCTTCTGTATCTGATTCCTGTCCCTCCCAAAAATTTTCATTTTCGGAATTTGTATTAGCTGTTTCTTCAACATTGTCTGGGACTTCGTGGTTGTTTTTAATTCTACTTCTTTCCTAGATCTAAGTGTGGGACCTACCTCCATTGGAATCGGTTTAGAATTATCGGGTGTTGTTCCCAAAGGTTTCCTTTTAGTGACTGGATATTGCTGTCTTCTGAAATTTACTTGTTCCAACTTTTGTGGAACCCTATTTTGGTTATAGGTTTTAATTTCAGACATTTTCCTAGAGTTATTTGAAATTGTTTCATTTGCATTGAATTTGCACAAAAATGCATAGGCCTCTTCCAGATTTTTGGGCCTTGCTGCCTGAGCATAGCCGAACACAATCCAGTGATACGAACCTTGATTGACAAGGCAAAAATGTAACAATATTAATATTTTTCTTGGGTGGGTTTACAATTGGAGGGTTTTTTTTTAGTTGTCAAAATAAATGTAAACAAATCAAAGAGGTGAGAAAATTATTCAATTATATAAATATAAATTGTTTATGGAAGTTTAAACTATTGCAGACTAATTGGGGTTGAATGCCGTGCTAAGATAAGTATTACATATTTCATAACTAAGGTACATTTTTTAAATACATTTTTATGTGTTTTCAGGTTATCATTTCTGTCAACAAGAGAAGTAAAATTGGCAAAGGGATCTATAATCCCGGGTAAGTTTAACAATTACATTAATTATAATTAATTATAATTTAATATTTAATCTTCAGCTGGCCGGAATTGATCTGCATTTGAACATACTCCCCGGGTTGAATCATCATCAGATTCAAGGATTGGAAGTCGGCATAATTTTTGGATTGATCGCTTGAGTGGGCGGTAGATTATTATCGTGTATTAAAACGACATCATTTAACTTTAAATTTTTGTGTTGTGTTTTCCATCTACACCTTTGCTGAAGACTTGTCAAATACTCCAGTTGCCAGCGTTTCCAGAATTGCCTGAAAATCTCTTTTACGATGTCCCATCTTGCATGAGGATTTAATTTTTGCTTGGTTGATGCTTCTGGTAACTGATGAATTGAGCGACCGATTAGAAAGTGGACAGGCGTCAGAAATTCCAGGTCGTGATCATCGGTGGAACAAATTGGCCTGGAGTTTAGAATGCCTTCAATTTGCACTGTAATCATTGAAAATTCTTCAAGCATAAGTATTGTATCGCCTACGGTTCGTGTGATCTGTGTTTTAGTTGATTTTGTTGGCGGAATGAATCACCAGTTTACTCTATCCTTTAGAAGACTGGAAATAATAAAATCATTATTGCTTTTTATAAATGTATCTACTTCCTCTAGATGATTCCTTGTGCCAACAAAGTTTGTAGCATTGTCACAATATATGGTGTGGCAAAGCCCTCTTCTGCTTATAAATCGTCGCAATGCGCCCAGGAATGACTCTTTACTGAGGTTCATGCAAACCACGATTTGTATGGCGTGCGTACTGAAGCACACAAAAATGGCCAAATATGCTTTAACAGGTATTGACCCCCTTCGTCGCAGAGCATGAACCTTGAATGGCCCGCAAAAATCTACTCCGACTACACCAAATGCCACCGTATATTGTACCCTATCTTCAGGCAGCTGTCCCATTATTTGGCTCATCATTTTAGATTTTTGCTTCAAACAATTAATGCACCTCCGAAATATCTTCTTCGCTACGTCCTTTCCCCTAATCACCCAAAAATTTTGTCGAACTAGGCTCATAAGTAAATGTATGCCTGGATGTTGATGTTGAATGTCTATATCATGAATAATAGCTTTGGCTATAGGTGACTTCGAAGAAATGATTATCGGATGTTTACTATTGTATGGCAATGTTGATTTTTCTAATCTACCCTCCACTCTCATGACTCCCTCAGTATCTAGGAATGGATTGAGCTGCTGCAAACTGCTTTTAATGGGTATTGGTTTTAACCCTCGTAAACACCGATATTCCTCAGAAAAATCTACTTTTTGCCAGTACACTACTATTTTATGGTTAGCTTCTTCAAGTTCTGCGGCTGTTAGCACTCTCATTCGCTTCTCTAATTGACGTTGAACCACTCGAGTTATTGACATATCCAAGGATATATGCGAAAATTTTCTTCAGTTTGGAAAAGCTACAATATTTTTGCCTCAACCACAATATGGTGTCGTTTGGTAGTTTCGGCTTAGATTCTGGCAGCGAACTGGTAAGGTTATATACTTCTATCTGGCTTTCTTCCTTCGTCTCTAGTATTTCCGGCTGATTGGGCCAATATTGCTCCTCTCCAGATAGCCACGCTGGTCCATTCCACCAAAGGTTATTTCTCGAGATTTCAATAGCGCATTGCCCACGAGTTGCACAGTCTGCTGGATTATCTCTGGATGGAATATGCCGCCACAAATCCCTTTTGTATAAGCCAATGATTTCTGCGGTGCGATTGGCGACAAATGTTGTCCAGCGTCTCGGTTGACTGGAAATCCAATCCAAGACGATTTTTGAATCTGTCCACATTGTAACCGCGGCTGAGTCGATTGATAAAATTTCAGTAACGGCTTTTACCAATCGACTGAGACGTACTGCACCCATTAGCTCCAATCTCGGTATGCTGACTTGTTTTAAGGGTGATACTTTGGGTTTTGCACAAATTAGATGTGTGGCAAACCCTTCCTTGCTTCGTGATCGAGCGTAGACAGCTGCTGCGCTGCTGCATAAGCCTATTTGCTAGTATCGCAAAACCCGTGTAAGATAATGGTATCCGACGCAGTAATACATCTAGGAATTTTCAATTCTGGCGTTTGGCAAAGGTTGTTGCGCAGGCTAATCCACGATGATTGTACTTTTGGCGGTATTTGAAATAAGATTTTAATCTTAATAATTATTGGCGATAATAATCCGAGGGGATCGAATATTTTGCTTGCCTCTGACCGGAAGCTTCGTTTGGTGTGAACTTTCTTATCTCCTAAGTGCACATGAAAGATGAAATGATCGGATGCAGGTTCCCACGCTATTCCCTACACTTTAACCGGTTCCGGATGATCAGAAAATACTTTTAAGGAATTAGATCCTGGATTGTTGAGTAGGTTCCGCATTTGTGGATCATTCGACGACAGTTTGCGCAAATTAAAACCCCCACTTCCTAAAATGTTCAAAACATCCTCTTTCAGCTTCAACAGCTCTGGTAGTGTTGGAGCGCCGGTCATCACGTCGTCTACATAAATATCCCTTTCTATGGCTCGGCGTGCTTCTGGATGGGTATATACCTAAAGGTATAGTATGGCCAGTTCCTTTAAGCATCTGGTGGCCATGAAAGATGCCGACGCCATGCCATAGGTTTCGGTGTTAATTGCGTATGGTCGTATTTCATTATCGTCGTCTCGCCACATGATTATCTGATGTTTGGTATCTTCTTTGTCCACCAAAACCTGCCGATACATTTTTTTCAATATCGCCTACCAGCACATATGGATATTGTCAGAATCGCGTGAGAATCTGGAACAAGGATGATTGCACATTCGGACCTATCTTTAGTTTTTGATTCAATGACGCACCTGTGGTTGATTTTGCAGATGCGTCAAAAACACGACGCGCAGTTTAGTTGTGCTGCTGCTATTTTTAAAAACGCCATGATGTGAGAGCATATACGTTTGTTGCAGTTCGATGTCGTTTAACTTACGAGTACGTGGCTGCATATGATATATGCTAGATATACATATGACTCCTTATATTCTGTCTCAAACTGCTGATAAAGTTGGCGGAATTGATTGTTTGTCTGGAATCGTCTTTCGACTGCCAATAGTCTCGACACTGCTTGCTGGTACGTTGATTCTAGGTCATTCGGTGTTTCCTTAAATAGAAGCTTCACTATGAATCTGCCATCGTTTGATCGTCGCGTGATTGTCTTGAACGAATCTTCGCATTCTTGTTCTTCTTCGGTCATCTTGCTGGTTTGAGGAACATCTTCGATGGTCCAAAATTTTTGCAACATAGCATCGATGTCAATAAGGGTTGCAAATGACTGTGTGGCTACTCTGGTTTCTGCTTCGTACCGACCTCCTACAACCCAACCTAATTTGGATCTCTGCGCCTTTAAACCTCTACTGTCCAATTCCATGCTGCCATTCTCAAGCAAATCAAATACTATATCTGCACCAAGTAGTATGTCAATTGTTCCTGGCTTGTAAAACTTTGGATCGGCCAGCCTAATTTTCGACAAATTCTTAATACAGCTGATGTCATATTCGAAATCGGGCAGCGAGGACGTAATCCTCGGGATGATGAGTGCATCTAAATTTGACAATTCAACAGGATTGAATCGGGAAGACAAGCGTAGTGTGGTAATGCCATTAGATCTCCCGCTGTTTACTTGGCCAATTCCCGAAATTGCACTTGGACAATTCCTCCTTGGTACTCCCAACTTCTGGATAGTGACTCGGTTATAAATGAAGATTGGGAAGCCGTGTCCAACAATGCGAGGCATAAACGTGGTGTACCAAGGTTATCCAAGACATTTATTATTGCTGTGGGTAATATCGTTTGCACTGTACACTTCAACACAATATCACAGCCTTGATTAGCAATGCATTCGTCATTACGAATATGAAGAGTCGAAGTCTTATTTTCTTCAGGGATATCGTTCGTTGCTTATGTGCTGGCGGTTAGCGCATTTGGTCTTGAATCCAAATGCAATAAAGTGTGATGCTTCTTAAAGCACTGGCTGCATCTGCCTCGGATTCTACATTCATAACTCGAATGTCCCGGATCTAGGCAATTAAAACATCGTTTGTTGGTGCCGACTAAGTTTCTCTGGTCTTCAACCGACAATTCCTTGAGTCGAACACAGTCAATTAAACTTTGCTGTTCCTTGTTACATGCTATGCAAGTAGCACCAATAGTAGCGGCAAAGCTATTCTTCGACTTGCCTGGAATGGTTGCTCTTGTGGTTGTTGGTCGAATGGAATGCGCATCTTTATTGATTCAAGAGCATCAGTTCTCTTGATTAAAAATTTGAAAAATTCGGTTACAGTCGGGAATTCTTTCTCGGTATTCTTTTGCGCCCATAAACTGCGGGTATCATCGTCTAGCTTTTGTAATAGCAGATGTATGAGCCAAGGGTCCCAGGCTTCGGCCTTGTCTCTACTTATGTCAGGTTGCTCTATACATTTGCGGATGAATGCATTAATTGTATGTCGTTTGCGATCGTACCTTTGTTTTAGCTTTTTTAGTGCTTCTATATAATTGGCTTCCGTAATTTTGAAATGCTTCACCAAGGAAAATGCATCGCCTCTAAGCAATCTCATCAAATATTGGAACTTTTGAACGGGGTTTATATTGTTTTTGCTATGAACGCTTGAGTGGAATAAATCGAAGAAGCTCTGCCATTCGGTGTAATCGCCAGAAAATATGGGGATTTGCAATTTAGCAAGGCGCACCTCGATTTCCTTCGCACGACTTGCTTTCACGCGTAATTCCTCAACCGTCTCTTCAGATTCTTCGTCGATGGCACTTGCAAAATTAGATAATTTGGTTAAAACGCCCTTAAATATGGATGCTTTTTTAACCCCTCTATTGCACTCATTTCACTAACTTTTCACGAGCATAACTATTACGTTTGACGTTAGCAATAAAATGTTTTTCACATGGCGAGTTTTGATAATTAAGTTCTTGGGCTTCGTGTTAACACCCTTTTATTCCCAAAACCTTTTTAACTGGTCGTTCAATTCTTGAGATTCGCCAAATTTTACTAGATTGCAATAAAAACTACCTTGCAAAACTTCACCTAAATAGGCCTTTCCAGAAACTATACCCAACCTAAAAGTGTGTTTTGGAGAATTCGTAGATTTTTCGACAGCTTGATTTGACCAACAGATAATAAACTATAATAAATATCTGTCCCTAAAAGTAAGTCAATCGGTTGTGGGGTATTCAAGTGTAGATCAGCAAATACAATGTTTTTTGGTATTTCCCAATTTTGAATATTAACGAACCTGGAAGGCTGGTATCCGGTAATTTTAGGTAGCGTAAATAACTCCAGCTGAGTGGAAATATTAGTTATACAGGATTGCAACGTCACCTTATATTTCTTGTTACATGGAATAGAACCACCTTCTATTCCAACGATGCACACATTGGTTGTAGCGCTTTCAAGACCTAACTTGTTGGCTAACAATTCTGTCATAAAGCTTATCTGAGATGCCGAATCTAATAAAGTGGGACTTGTTACGGGGTTATTATGTTTATTAGGAATTTTAACAATTGCCGTAGCTAGAAATACGTAATCTTACAAACTATTTTCACTTCTAGTGGAAGATAATGATGGACTTTGATTATTATAAGCCATCGCCGAGAATTGTGTGGAAGAATTACCTTCAGTTTCTCTTTCAACTGTGGATGCCACTAATTTAGATTCAGAATTGTGAATTAACGAATGTTGTTTCAAAGAACATTTCTTACATTTTTCCAAATTGGGGTAAGCGTCAACTCGATGTTCATTATTTAAACAATTCAGACACAGACTGCATGTGGATACCTCTTGCAATCTATCTTCAGGAGATAATGTCAGAAATTTAGTACACCTAAAAATTGAATATCTGGGCTTGTTACAAAAACTACCCATGTAGGTTTGTGCCGTAATAAAATAAGAACCTTTTTGCGCTTGTTGTCTGGGCGAATATCTTTTCCCAAAATCCTTTTGGGGTGGCGCTTTTCGAACAAAAAAAAAATTAAGTAATTCTTCTAACGATGCAAGGCGAGTGGGAGGAGCTTTATCATCCCATTTGGAACGGGTGTCAGGGTCTAATTTAGAATAGACTATATGAATCATTAAATCACCCTTGAATGTTCTGTGGGGCATTGTAACGTTGCTAGAGCACGCAGGTGTGCATTAACCGTAGCTATCAGCTCAGGTATTTCGAACAACTCAATTATTAACTGTTTTAAAGAAAATTGATAACGCGTTAAGTTTAAGCGGTAAACGATCAACAACCTTCACAAAATCAAAAATGTCTTTTAACCCGTAACAATTGAATAACTTCAAATATCCTCACAAGCAATTCACAAATTTATATATAAACCGATTTTAAATGTAAAATAATTGTTGAATACTTATCAAAAAAGCTTGGCGATACAATCCTGTAGTGCTGACCATGTGATTCCGAACCAATTTAATGAGCCTTGGTTGATGCAGCAATGTATTATCTTGAGGTTATAACTCAAAACGATGGTGATGTATGCCTTGTGACCCTGACGACGAAGGTATTGAATGTCGAATAATTTTGCTTATATGTCGTGATGTCCAAATCCGTATTGAAAATTGCAGGTTTTACGGGAGATATCCCACATCTGACACTAATGCAAAGTAGATCCGAGCTTTTTTTGGATCTGAAGAAATAATCTTCGAATACGGTGACGAATGTCAGGGAAAAAAATGAAACACTTGTTACAACAGATAAACGCAGGTTAGCGTGTAGAACTATTAAACTTAATGGTCTACAAATTATTGCTTGTAGGGCCAACACAGGAGCTATGGCCTCAACTTCCCTTTTTGCTATGGAATCAATTCTATTCTTTCCACAGCTACATTCTTTCATTCTTTGCTCAGCTTGTTCTGCTGCGTTAACATTTTTGGTTCAGTCGTGGGCAATAGAACAATTTTTAATAATTACGCATCATTAGTACTGTAGCGAATCCATCCGCTTCATGTCTTTTCTTATTTTTTTTTTGTCTGCTACTGAACCTAAAATAAAGCAAAATTAATTAGAAAATATAAAAATATAAAGTAAATCCGTAAATTATACTCATCTTGTTGTTCTGATTTATTTTGTTTTTTTTTCATGTAAAATTTATTAATAATTCGACATTTTAATTTTTATTATTGTTTCTAAAACTTTTATTGTAACTCAATAATGTAGCTCAATTACAAAATAAGTGTACTAGATAAGTTTAACTGATCTATTCAGTGCTAGATGTCTCTGTATTTCAAAAATATAATGTAAAAATGTAATATATAAATTCATACTCAGATGTCACTCAGAAATTTAGTTTTAATTGCTGTTCAGTGGTTTTCAACCAAGAACTGGTTTGAAAAAAAAATGAAATTTTTGGTGATGGAAGGTTGATAAACTAGAGAACAAGGAGAGTCTAAAATAAAATTTGAAGTGGTCAACATCTCCTATGAAATAAAAGACAAAAAAAAAAAAAAATAAAAAATTAAATAAAATCACTTATCCAAGAAAATCAAAACGCAAATTCTGGAGAGAATAGTTGAAAAATTATAATAATTTATAATTAATTTCAAAATGTTTAATAAAAAAAATCAAAAATTTGTTTGTGATAACGTGATATAAAACAAAAATGTGCCATGTGTAAAACTGTACTATATATATTTTTTTTTGGCCATAACGCGTCATATTTTGTGAAGATATCAATGCGCAAAATAACGTTAAAATATTATAAACTGTAATGAATAAATAAATAACACGAATTATGATTAATATGAACTAAATGTTAAAAATAGAAAATACAAAAAAAAATAAAAAAAAATAGTGAATAATATAAAACTTCTTAATAATATTACAGTTTGACTATAAATAAACAATAATTCATATCACAGCATAATTGAGTCTAACTAATAAAATAATTCCTAATGAATAATTATTGCCTAAAAGTGAAGAACAAATAAATTTGAACGCTAATGTTGAATGTGAATAAGGTGTTAAGCAAGTGATAAACAAAATCAAGTTTTATTAATTGATTTATTTGGTTCATTGATAACAACGAGGACCAAACACCAAACGGATTTTTTTTTTTTAAGACACAAAATGTCGTAATTGAACACATTCACAATTACACAAATACCAATTTTACGAATTTACTACACTCAATATTAAAATTATCATGCAGCATAGCATGCAACGCATCAAGCTGCACATCAATCTACTTTATATCGGTCCTATAGCTTTGCTATAAGTTCAATTAACATAAAACCGTACATAATCGACGTTTAACAAATAAATTAATAAATACGTAAATATTATATTATAAAAATAATTAGAAACAATTGTGCGGATCCGCGTACGGAAACTTTTTTTTTGTTTTTTTTATTATACTAAGTATATTATTAGTTTAGTTAAGTGCAAGGGTGTAGGGTAGATTTAGTTTAGTATTAGTTAACTTAGATGAATTTATTGTATTTTTAATTAATTTTGCCCTTTAATTATAATTATTTAACGTTAAAAATAAAACCTAATAGTAAAATAGGAAGGCATTTTTTTTTTTTCTTTCTTTTTTTTCTTTTCTTTTGTTTTCTTTTATTATCGTTGTCGTGAAATAGTGGATTGTTTCGCTGCTCCGAATTTTTTTTTTTTTTTTCGCGGTGTGGCTATTATTCTTATTTTTTTTTTGTGTGTGAAATAAATAATATGAGAATGAGTGGCTGAAACCAAAGGCGTGTTGGCGGGCAATAAAATGAGGTAAGTGGGAACTTATTGGTATAATTGGAACTGGGTGTTGGTTATTCCTGATTGACGATTTTCTTTTCTTCAGTCCTTCATAAGCGGTCTCAACTAGGTCGGTTCATACTTCGGAAAATCCCACTCCTTTTCCCTGAGCTTTAGCCGGCTAAAACCGACCGCTCCGAAGTCACTGAACCGACACTAATCTGTGAACAGGCTCTATGCCTAAGTTCAAAAACCAGGACCAAAAGGTCCTGTTACAGTGGCGCCCAAACAAACTTATAACGGCTATTCCCTTTTTTCTGCTTTTTACTAATTTAATTTTTTTTTTTTTTTTTTTTTTGGTATACCCGTACGTATGCAATGGGATCTCGGTTCCGGTTGATCCATTGACGGTTAATACGTGGTTTTTAAATAATTTTCAATAGTTTATTATATTTCACATTCCCAATAGTAATTAATAATTTTTTTTTTCTCTTTCACCGTTTCTTCATTTCAAAGTTTTTTTTTTGGACCGAGATGATGACGTAACCGCATTGATTCCGTTTTATTACGTTGATTACATTGTGAGTTGTTTGCCTCATCAGACCGGGCATGACTATCGAGTTTTTTTTGTTTTTATTTTATTTCTCGCATGGGTTTTCTGCAATAGGCGTTGATCACCATGTTTGGAGAGAGGTCAAATTGTGAAAAGGAAACAAAACTGATTTAAATTGAATAAGATTTATTTTTTTTCTCCACCTTTCAATCGCCAATGTTTCAAATTTTATTTGTTGATCTTGGTGGATTATTTGAAAGGGTAGTACTAACCCAATCCTTTTATTTTTAACTGTTTTTTTTTTCTCTTTCTCCCTTTCCCTAAATAACCAGCCCCAGTAATGCCAAAGGTTCAGTACCAAAACTGACCGTACCCGCTTATCTCATTTAATCCCGCTAACTTAGCATTCATATTTGCATTTCATAACTTATTTACATTTTATAAACCATTTACAGTTTTTTTTTATTAGTACATACGTAGTAAGGCTTTAACTCAGTATTATTTTCAAATTATTATTATTTTTTTTTTACATCGCATATAAATTTATAACTTGCTTAGTAATTTATAATTTGCTTAAAAAAAAAACACATTGCCCCCAGAGGAACTCATTGTGGCCTAATTATAATTACTTTTATTTTTTTTATTTAGTTTACAATTTTTTTTTTTTTAAGGTATTATTTTTTTTTATGATAAAATGGAGTCTTTGATGAATTGCCAAGATTTAGAATCCGACGAGTTCGCACTTGAATGTGAAGTTAGAGGACTGAAAGGCCCTATGGCTTCCCTGTTTTCAGAATTACAAAAGCATTTCGATCAGGAAAATAAGGACCCTACCATAATCCGAAATCGTGCTCACCAGCGAGCGTTAAAGAATCCACGACGAGAAATCGAGACATGTACTGAAAAGCTGAAAGCGATTCATGCAAATTTACAAAAAATTCTCGAGTCTGAGGCCGACCAAATTCCAGTGAGCGCATCGGTCTTAATCTCCCGCCTATTACACGTACAACAACGCATAGTACGAATTTCCTCCTGCCCAAGTGTTGCTCGTTCGGTTAGCACGCTGATGAATTCCTGCCAGTCATTGTTGGAACTGGTCTCTAAAATAAAAGAGACACCTGGCGATCCTAATGAATCTTTGGACAAACTAAATAATATTTATATCCAAGACAATCCGGATGACGATTCTATCCATCTTTCGGAGGACGATGACCAGCGGTCACAAGGTAAACACGATTCAACTCATCAGCAGGGTGCTATAGGAAAACATTCACATTCTCCCACTTTCAAATCTCAGTTTGCAACAACCCTTTCAAGCGGGCCACGAAGGCAACAGCATTTAGGTCAACATAATCTGGGTAACCAAAAATCACTTGATCCCCCGGTGGCACCTCCAGATGTGAATTTAGATTATGTCGTACCCCCTGCATTACCATCAGCACCCCACGCACCAGGAACGTCGCAGTATCAATATAAGCCGTCCATTTCATTTCCACCCGAATCAGCCCCAGTTTTCACGCAGCCTTCATTGAACCCGAAGTATCCTAGCCGGTGGCCAGAGGGTTACAGTCAAGTGCCTCACGCAAGCCAAACCCGTAGGCAGTACTCAAATAACATTCAGTATGTAAACCCTCCACAAATGCCAGTACAGACGGTTACTGTACCTCAACAGTCAAATTTTGATATTCACAAGTGGAATATTTCATTTGATGGTTCCCCTAGTGGCACGGCTGTCGAGAAATTTTTCTTTCGAGTAGAGCTAATGGCAGAGACCCACGGTGTTCCAAGGGAATCGTTGGTTTACAATCTAGGCTCATTAACACAGGGTGTCGCTCGTGAACATTTTTGGCTTTTACTCGAGCAAAATCCACATTGCAGCTGGAGACAGTTGAAAGACGGATTCCTGCATCGTTTTCAGGATCGACGAACGGATTCGGATATCAAAAATTCCCTGGATCATCGGAAGCAGAAAATAAGAGAATCTTTCGTCGATTTTTATTATCAAATACTGAGTCTAGCACAGCCCTTGAAATCTCCATTAACCGAGAGCGAACTTACCGAGATTTTGAGGAAAAATATGCGTCCCGGACTTCGAGTAGCAGTTGCAGGAGAAGTGTTTGCTTCTGTGCCGGTGATGGTCAATCGTTGCGTTGGCATTGAGGAAGCTTGGAAGGGCATGGGTTATAATCCGGAAGTGGCTATGGGTCCCGGATTTTCCCGCGGTGTACACGAGATTAGCGTTCATCCAGTTGAGACGAATTTGTATACTACCGCCGAACCAATCAGCGCCCGACCACAGCCAGTTCAAGTCTTATCCAGACCTCCTCATCAGCAGATATTCGCTCCCCCGTATATCCAGCCAACGAATAATAGTTGGAATAATCAAATGTTCTGCTCGAGTTGTGGGCATCCTTTCCAAAACAACAACAACTGTTGTGTAAATTGTAACTGGAGAGCGGGAAACCCCCAGGCGGAAATGAGAATTACTGGGAATCCCCATTTCCACCAAAGAACTCAACCACATCCCAGAGAGTATACGGAGGAGGCAGCATCGAATACCGACCCCGAATTTTACTCACGGATTCATCCCCGCAAATAAATAATAACCTTTTACCCACCAACAACACCAAATCTAACCATTATACGTCCTCGACCGCCCGTCATAAACTCCGGTCGATTAAATATTTTCGCTTTCAGAGGAAATTATACCAGAAACTAGCGAAGGCTAACTTTGCATCCGTTAATTCAGATTTCCCTGTAGACAATCGCCCTTATGCCAAAGTAAAGATAAACGGAGTTGAGGTTCAAGGATTGCTTGATAGCGGTGCCACAATTAGCGCTCTAGGAAAAGGTGGGGTAGAATTTATCGAGCACCATGGCCTTAGATTGCATCCTTTAGCCACCTCCGTACAAACGGCCGATGGGGCTAAACAATCAGTTTTAGGCTACGTAGACGTAAAGATGACCTATGAGGGGAAGAGTTTGCAAATGCAGCTGTTCATTGTTCCCGAATTACAGCAAGAACTTTATCTCGGTTACGATTTTTTTACCCTATTCGGTCTTAGGCTCATAATGATGGCTGAAGTAGCAACTTCAGAACCGACTTCTCGTCCATCCGCACCTATTCCTAAAATGCATGACTTGACCAGTTCTCAGCGAACTCAATTACAACAGGTAATAAATGCTTTTCCGAGTTCTGTAAAATTAGGACTTGGTCGAACCTTTTTGACTACCCACCGAATCGACACAGGTGATGCAGTTCCCATTAAGCAGCGGTATTTCGCAGTGTCACCCGCGGTTCAAAAGGAAATGTATAAGGAGTTGGACCGCATGTTGTCGCTCGGCGTTATTCAAGAGAGCACGAGTCCTTGGTGTTCACCAATGGCTTTGGTACGAAAAGCTAATGGGAAGGTGCGACTTTGCCTAGACGCCCGTAAATTGAACGCCGTCACCAAGAAAGATGCCTACCCCTTACCTTTAATCGATGGTCTGCTAAGTCGGCTGGACAGAGCTCAGTTTATGTCCAGTCTTGACTTAAAGGATGCGTTCTGGCAGATTCCATTAGACCCCGAGTCGATGGAGAAAACTGCTTTCACTGTGCCAGGACGCCCGCTATACCATTTTACTGTGATGCCATTTGGGCTCTGTAATGCGCCGCAAACCTTATGTCGTGTGATGCATAGAGTTATCCCACACCATCTACATGATCGAGTGTTCGTATACCTCGATGATCTGCTCATTACAACTTCCACATTCGAAGAGCACCTGTCTCTTCTGGGCGATGTAGCAACTCGGTTAGCAGCAGCGGGGCTCACCATAAATGTGGAAAAAAGTAAATTTTTACTGAGAGAGATCGATTATCTGGGTCATGTAGTTGGTGGGGGTACTCTACGTCCCAATCCGGAGAAGATTAGAGCCATTGCAGAGTACCCAGTGCCAAAAACGGTACGTCAGGTAAGGAGGTTTCTAGGTATTTGTGGCTGGTATAGACGATTCATTAATCAATATTCGTCGATTTCAACGCCTTTGACCAACTTATTAAAAAAGAATCAGAAATTTGTTTGGTCCGACTCAGCCCAAAAAGCTTTCGATTTGTTGAAGTCAGCCCTTACCACCGCCCCTGTGCTGAACACGGCTGACTTCGACAAACATTTCTACATACAATGTGACGCTAGTTCAACGGGAGTCGGGGCCGTTCTGTTTCAAAAGACGGAGGAGGGTCAGGACACGCCAATCGAGTTCATGTCTCATAAGCTCAACGGAGCTCAAAGACATTATAGTGTGACGGAACTGGAATGCTTGGCTGCTGTCTTGGCTATCAAAAAGTTTCGATCATACGTGGAGGGTTTACCCTTCACGGTGATAACAGACCACGCGAGCCTGACATGGTTGATGTCACAGAGGGACCTCACTGGAAGATTGGCGAGGTGGAGCTTGAAGTTGCAGGGATTCAACTTTGAGATTGAGTATAGAAAAGGAACACAAAACTGTGTTCCTGACGCACTCTCTCGGGTTTATATGGATGAACTTTCTGGCCAAGTCAAAGTAAGTCAGACTCCCCTATGCGACGGTGAGGACCCACCTCACGTGGATATGACGTCTGAACACTTTAAAAGCTCCGATTATTTGAAACAGGTCCATCAAGTCGCGTCTTCGCCTAAAATTACCAACCTAAGGGTAATTAACGAGAAATTATATATGAATATACATCCACAGGACCCGGACGGAAAATGGGATATTCCCAATTGGAAGTTGATCGTTCCTGAGCCGCTTAGACCAGCCTTAATAAAATCAGCCCATACGCCACCGACCGCGGCACATCTGGGAATATGGAAAACCACTGAGGTAATAAAAAGGTATTTCTTTTGGCCTCGAATGACCCGAGATATCCAACATTTTATATCGTCATGTGAGACGTGCAAATGTAGTAAAGCACCGAACTTTGTACTTCGACCCCCTCTCAGTTCACTACCTATTACGTTCCGACCATGGCAGAGGGTATATTTGGACTTCTTGGGGCCCTATCCGAGAACGAAGTCAGGTAACACCTCCATTCTGATAGCGGTAGATCACTACTCGAAGTTTGTGCTCACTCGAGCTGTACGACAAGCTACCGCAGAAGAAGTTGCCAAATTCCTCGAGAAGAATATATTCCTATTATTTGGCGTTCCAGAAAATATAGTTACGGACAATGGACGACAATTTACCTCCTTACTAGTTAAAAAACTATTAAATAAATATGGAGTCAAACATGTATTTACAGCCAAATATTCACCGCAAAGTAACTCCTCTGAACGGGTTAATCGAACGATACTGGCGTCCATCCGATCTTATATTAACGAAGATCATAGAACGTGGGATCTAAATCTTGACGCTATAACACAGGCTATTCGTGGAACCATTCACGAATCTACTGGTTTTGTTCCTCATCTGCTGGTTTTCGGACAACACCCTATCATGTATGGATCCACGTATGATCTGCTGCGGGAAGTTTATACGTCCACCGGTAATTATATGCAACCCGAAGAAAAGCCAGAGGAATTACTTGCTATATCCGAAAAGGTTCGAGAAAATTTGACCAAAGCCCTAATAAGGTCCAATACACCATATAATCTACGTAGTCGGCCACCAAAATTTCTCGTTGGACAAAGGGTCTATGTCAGAAACTTCACGCAGAGCAAGGCCACCGATCGCTATTCCGCCAAATTAGCTCCAAAATTTGTAAAAGCTACAATCTCACGGATGATCGGTAATGTTTCTTGTGAGGTGGTTAACGACTCCGGAAGTTCCCTTGGTATTTATCACTTCAAGGATGTACGAACTTAGTGTCAAAACGATATATCCCATCATAATCATATTCGTTGTATGATCATTTAAATTTTCGGTTTGGCCCAGCATAATGAGACCTCAGGGATTAGTGGGTACGTCCACACGATTTGTAGCGAATCCATCCGCTTCATGTCTTTTCTTATTTTTTTTTTTGTCTGCTACTGAACCTAAAATAAAGCAAAATTAATTAGAAAATATAAAAATATAAAGTAAATCCGTAAATTATACTCATCTTGTTGTTCTGATTTATTTTGTTTTTTTTTCATGTAAAATTTATTAATAATTCGACATTTTAATTTTTATTATTGTTTCTAAAACTTTTATTGTAACTCAATAATGTAGCTCAATTACAAAATAAGTGTACTAGATAAGTTTAACTGATCTATTCAGTGCTAGATGTCTCTGTATTTCAAAAATATAATGTAAAAATGTAATATATAAATTCATACTCAGATGTCACTCAGAAATTTAGTTTTAATTGCTGTTCAGTGGTTTTCAACCAAGAACTGGTTTGAAAAAAAAATGAAATTTTTGGTGATGGAAGGTTGATAAACTAGAGAACAAGGAGAGTCTAAAATAAAATTTGAAGTGGTCAACATCTCCTATGAAATAAAAGACAAAAAAAAAAAAAAATAAAAAATTAAATAAAATCACTTATCCAAGAAAATCAAAACGCAAATTCTGGAGAGAATAGTTGAAAAATTATAATAATTTATAATTAATTTCAAAATGTTTAATAAAAAAAATCAAAAATTTGTTTGTGATAACGTGATATAAAACAAAAATGTGCCATGTGTAAAACTGTACTATATATATTTTTTTTTGGCCATAACGCGTCATATTTTGTGAAGATATCAATGCGCAAAATAACGTTAAAATATTATAAACTGTAATGAATAAATAAATAACACGAATTATGATTAATATGAACTAAATGTTAAAAATAGAAAATACAAAAAAAAATAAAAAAAAATAGTGAATAATATAAAACTTCTTAATAATATTACAGTTTGACTATAAATAAACAATAATTCATATCACAGCATAATTGAGTCTAACTAATAAAATAATTCCTAATGAATAATTATTGCCTAAAAGTGAAGAACAAATAAATTTGAACGCTAATGTTGAATGTGAATAAGGTGTTAAGCAAGTGATAAACAAAATCAAGTTTTATTAATTGATTTATTTGGTTCATTGATAACAACGAGGACCAAACACCAAACGGATTTTTTTTTTTTAAGACACAAAATGTCGTAATTGAACACATTCACAATTACACAAATACCAATTTTACGAATTTACTACACTCAATATTAAAATTATCATGCAGCATAGCATGCAACGCATCAAGCTGCACATCAATCTACTTTATATCGGTCCTATAGCTTTGCTATAAGTTCAATTAACATAAAACCGTACATAATCGACGTTTAACAAATAAATTAATAAATACGTAAATATTATATTATAAAAATAATTAGAAACAATTGTGCGGATCCGCGTACGGAAACTTTTTTTTTGTTTTTTTTATTATACTAAGTATATTATTAGTTTAGTTAAGTGCAAGGGTGTAGGGTAGATTTAGTTTAGTATTAGTTAACTTAGATGAATTTATTGTATTTTTAATTAATTTTGCCCTTTAATTATAATTATTTAACGTTAAAAATAAAACCTAATAGTAAAATAGGAAGGCATTTTTTTTTTTCTTTCTTTTTTTTCTTTTCTTTTGTTTTCTTTTATTATCGTTGTCGTGAAATAGTGGATTGTTTCGCTGCTCCGAATTTTTTTTTTTTTTTTCGCGGTGTGGCTATTATTCTTATTTTTTTTTTGTGTGTGAAATAAATAATATGAGAATGAGTGGCTGAAACCAAAGGCGTGTTGGCGGGCAATAAAATGAGGTAAGTGGGAACTTATTGGTATAATTGGAACTGGGTGTTGGTTATTCCTGATTGACGATTTTCTTTTCTTCAGTCCTTCATAAGCGGTCTCAACTAGGTCGGTTCATACTTCGGAAAATCCCACTCCTTTTCCCTGAGCTTTAGCCGGCTAAAACCGACCGCTCCGAAGTCACTGAACCGACACTAATCTGTGAACAGGCTCTATGCCTAAGTTCAAAAACCAGGACCAAAAGGTCCTGTTACAGTACCACTAAATTATATTCGGTAGTGTGACCTTCGAAAGATCAGTGGCGATCACCGGATTTACTTGAGAACTTGCACGGGTCGATAGTCTCTTGTTCTGATGGCTCTCGCACCGTCAATAGTTCTGGTTATGGAGGGTACTGCTCTAAGTTTGATCTGCATTTTTCAGGCTGCCTGGCTAGGTGCTGCACAGTTTTTCAAGCGGAACCAATTGCTCTTACGCTCTATGTTATTGAGGCATTGAACCTCGCTGTTACAGTTAAAAACTTGGTTTTCTGTACTTACAGCTTTTCTGTGCTGAGTTCGCTGGATAATCCCTTGACTGTGTCAAAAACTGTTAAGAACTGTAAATACTTCATACATCTTCTCTGTTCAAGTAATAGAGTGACGAGCATGTGGCTTCCTGCCTATTGTGCCATTAAGGGCAATGATATTGCTGATTCTTTAGCAAAAGCCGGGGCTAAGTTAAAATTGATCAGTCCCGAACCAGTTGCTTCCTTAGCATTTAACTTTGTTAAGAAGGAGATCAATAATTGCGCTATAACTGAATTAAAACAGAATGGCTTGCAACTGGTAGCTGCCGCATTGCAAAATTTTTATTAGTGGACATAACTTAAGGGCCACTAGGTTTGATTTATCTCTCAACAAGAACCAGTTGAGAGTCTTGATTGTGACTCTCAATGGTTACGACCATTTTAAAGTACATCTGAATTCACTTCGTGTGCAGTTGTCCTGCTTTCAACGGAGTTAGGTTGCAATTATTTGACTCTAGGTCTATTACTGAAGATCAGCTGTCTTCCTTGCCTTGGCCTAAACAGCTTCAGCTTACTAAGGCTGCAGCAGGCTGTGACTATTTAGAATAGAATCACTGGTTTGCACCATGGGCCCTTCGTGGCATTGAGTGCGCAACCTCGGGTGGTTCCAACCAATTTTTAATAATAATAATAATGAGATACGCGTTGGCACAACAATTACAGGTCCCGAATACTAAGTTTGGAGGTATCAAGAACCGCAATCAAAACATAATTGCGAATTTTTAATTTTTGTTTCTCAGAATTTGTTAATTTATCGTAGAAATCGAATTTTCTATCAAATTTATGGAAACTTATAAAGCAGAAGCTACTCCAGAAATGGCCATTAAATGTATGATTCCACGATTATAAAATTCTCGGTAAGTTTTTATCGTTAAGTCTTCCGCCGCATATTTCGCACACCCATCGCCTTGGCCCATCAGTCTCCCATTTGAAAACACTTCTGAAAATGAAACAAATCCCTCAGTTCATTCCAACAAAACAATTTTGCTTACAGTATTTCGAACACACACATACATACAAATTTTTTGCTAATTGTTATTTTTAGTCATAAACTTCACATCAGTTAACTTAACTGAATACATTCAATATATTCAATTTTGAATTACAACCACGTTTGACGTAAAACAATAGCGTTTCGCGACAAAATGGAGTAATTCAAATAAACTCAATATCGAAGTACCAATAAATAAGCCCATCAATCCTCCAAAATCGGATAACAGATTTTCGAACGGGTATCTGAGCACTCGCATCTGGCCCATAAAATACGGTTCATTGAACAATATTTCTATTTCCGTATAAATGATTCCCTTCTCTTCGTTATTCTCCTCTAAATCGACCGACATGATAATTTTGTGGTCATAATGAATTGCATTGCATTCAGGCAAACAATTGCAATTGTCCTTAAAGTTCGAACTGTCTAGCCCACCGTCTTTTTTATATTCTTGAAAGTGTTCGTGGATAAGTTTAACATTTGTATGTGACCTCGACAAATAGTTTTTGTACTTTAGGGCAAATATAGTGGTATTTGAATCAAGCGGCGATGAAAATGGAACACCACCATACTTATGTTTGGTAAAATTTGCACAACACTCGAGGTTACAGTTCTGTTCATTGTAAAACGTGTAGAATTGCAATTTGCGCTCATCATTAAAATAACACTGCCGCACATTAGGCGCAACTGATCTTAAATCTTCTGAAGTTTCTATGGTTTTTGGTATCACTTCTATTTTATAGCTTTTACCTTAGTTAACTTGAATAAAATTTGTGTACAATTGTGGATAGGCGGACGGTGAATGTAATGCGATTGTATATCCAATATTTGTAGGATTACATTTCCGAGTTTTGTCCGATAGATTCGCCTTTAATGTTAATTTTAATCCATCTGCTACTTGTCCTAATATCCCTTTATATGGGTAACCATAAGACTTGGTGTAACCTATTTCAGGTTCCCAATTAAGTCGTTTGCTTCTAATATTGTGATATTTTAAATCCTTTTGCAGTGAATCCTCCCGTAAAATATCGTGAATTGTGTTAAACGTAAAACATACTCCTTCATTTGTTATAATCTTAAATATATTGCCAAACCATGAAAGAAAAGTTCTATGGTAACTCTCGAATATAAAAGATGCAAAAATATTCCCAATATTAGTAGGTGATATCTAAAATAAAATAGAATAGAATTAGTACCAAACTCGACTATTATGTTTTGATATAACAATACATCCATCAGCGTATCGATCCAATCAATCATATGTTCGTCAAGAAAGTCACCGTAAATATTAGGTTCAGTTGTAAAACCAACTGGACATATTTGCGTGGCTACGAAAAGCTTTTTTCCATAATCGATATCTAATTTATCGATTGGCATTTGTGTAGACGAGTAGTTGGCCCCGTAACGTTGGGTAAATTTCAACAAATCTAATTTATCCCTTGTGAATTTGATTTGCGGACAAATTGTAACCGCAGGAAATGGAATTTTATAAATGGGGGTCGGCCTATTCCGGTCGATTAGCATAACTTCATTCCGCATCCATGTTTCTCCAATTTGATATACATAATAGCCAAGTAATGATAACAATATGGTAAATGTAATAATCCAATATATTCGTTCGGTAATTTGACGACCTAAATGGCCTATGTATTTAATGACTTGAATTCTCGTCTGTCTCTGATTTTGAGATAAATTTTCATCGATCGTACATGGTAATATATGTACAGACATTTCACTGCTTGCTATTTATTAAATCTGAAGTTAACACTGAATCTACTGAAAGTCCTTTCACAAATTCATTTAATTAGAGACTGAACAAATTTGGGAAATACATTTTAAATCACTTTCTCCAGATAAACAAAGCGTAGTAGCAAAAACTTTCTCGAGATTAAAAAATAGTTAACCCGTTCAAGCGTGTTTTCATTTATAGTGGTAAAAATGTAAAAAATATGCGGTTGGTGTGTTATTTAAAAATGTTGTTGGTTAATTTTGCGATAAGAAATAATTGGCAGTTTTAATGAACGAAAATCTTATTGAAATATTGTAGAACAAAAATTTGTATCAATTAGGACTACACCACCTTTTGCTGATAAAAGAAACGAGAATACGCATACATACAATGCAATGTTGTACCTTATCGCGGCGGTGATGCAAGCGGCATGTAAATCATTATCAGCTCTGGTTAAAAAAAGAAAAAGAAAATGGACTGTCACGATGGACGGTGAAAGAAGTAAAGTGCAACCATCAAATCCAATTTTTGATAAAATTGTTTCATATGCAACTCAAAATTATTAAAAAACTGATCATTGCCCCGAAGTAGCCTGAAAAGTAAAATATTTGTTTATAGAAGAAAAGCGAAATAAGACAATTTAATATTAATTCAATAATTACGGTTATAATTTAATATTGCGCCTTTAATCTCATGCTAAAGCTACATAAAGATGGAGTAAAAACAGGTTCGGGCAAAAACATCCCAACAAAATCGAACGATTGTTGCCTGAGCTGATCCAGCTTGGTTCCAAGTCGATTCGGAGAATTCAAACTTCCTCTCCCATATTGCTGCCTGTGATGATGTCCGCCTTGATGAAATTCCTAAATAACTTTTTCACGATCAATCGAGTTCCATTCAAAGGTCTGTTTGGATTCAAATTTCTTAGCAACATCATGAACGGCACCAACTTTCAATTTGAGTGAATGTGACGGCATACCAGAAGGGATCTGAGAGTTCAAAAATTCGAATGTAAAATCTATTGAATCATTCGGATCCTCGGAGATCATTGTGTCAATACTCAGGAAGGTTGTTACATGTCAAGGTAAAAGATCGAGATTGGCATTATTGAGCTCAGTAACATAAACATTTATTGTACTGAGACTGATCTTGTTGGCAATATCGGCGATTTCATCAGCAGTTGTTGTTCGGCCATCGCCCAATTATAAAACCCATTCGTTGAACTCTCGTTGTCCAAATGCTTGCATATTGGGGTGATGAGAGTTCGCTGCTTCACAAGTCGCCACAAAGGAGAATGTTTCACTTTCTCTGGGAACAACATTTGAGGTTTGTCGAAAATAATCGGTCAAGGATGACAAGCTTTTCACCGAAAGGACGAATATTATTCAAGATTTTTCTTTCATGAATGCGAAGAAAGCATTAAACCCTCATCGATGGTGAGCATTGCAGTTTCTCTTAGTTTAATGGATTCAAGCGAGGGAATTTTCCTGGATGACACCGATGTTTCGTTAGCAGAAAGTGGAATTTTGAGACCGCTGTGGGCAGTTCGACCGCCAACCAATGAATCCTCTGGGATTCCTGTCGTGGCGAAAGCGTGAACAAATTTAATTTGCCCTCTTACATAACTCATCAAATTGTTGTAACTCAAAGTTTTTCTTGGACCGCCAGGACCATCGATCACCTCCTAAGATCTTAGAGGGCCGGAAATGATTTTTTATGTTTTGAGTTTTCAGTGGTATGGGTCAATACTGTAGTTTGCCCTATGGCACAAATTCCCCTCAGCAATGTGGGAGCTATCCAAACGTAAATCGGTCAAATCCCACTTTACTTGGATTCGCAACAAAAAAGATTCCGAGAAGTCAGAAGTGATTAACTATGTACAACTTGGCGATGCAAAACCGTCCCAGTTATATCAAAAATTAAAACATTTGCCATCCGATTCGTTAACGGAAACTGCCCTTATCGATCTCTGCGTCGAGTACGCTGCAGTTATTATCAAATGAAAAGTTCACCAATGAATGATCGACCCATAGCAGCCGACACATTGGTTGAATCAATTCGTTTACATACAATCGCCGATCGTAATATTTGCCAACGACTTCGCAGCAACCCACAGCATCTTGTAATTCGGAATTTACTCCGGCAGCATCGTCCGAAATCAGTGTGCTACAAAAGCTGTAGCCATTCAAGTGGCTGAGCTTGAACGAAAATTCGACAATTTTTGCGGTCGCAGTAGGGAGCATCCAAATTGTTGGTTGTATTGGAAGTTTGGTGCTAAAGCAAACCGTTGCCATAAGCCGTGGAATTTTAACGCCACGAATGCCGCTCAGTCAAATAGTAAATGAAGCCAACAGCCTGCGTCCGATTTAGGTAACGAACAGCCTAAATCCAAATTCATTAACCAACTGAAAATTTACGACAATGCTACGAACATCGGGTTTTTGATTGATACAGATGCCGATGTATTATTAGTCATGCCATGCAGTCGGTCAGCATAGGCTATCGTAAACCATCGGACAACCAAAATAATCGACCCGCTCACTGGCCTGAATTCTAATTGTATGTACATCACCGTCGACGAGACGACCGAATACAAAACGTATCAGTTGGATTTGAATTACACTGTTCTACTAGAAGAGTTCAAGCAAATTACGATACTTCGACTGCCAGGAAGAAAAATTTCTTCCGTTATAGTACATCGAATTTCTTGACAGGACATCCTGTATTAGCTCCACGTCGACGATTGGAGTCCGAGAAACTCGAAAAAGCACGAAAGGAATTCAAATTATTGGTGAAAGCCGGAATTTGTCGACCATCAAGCAGTAGTCGAGCAAGGCCGCTTCAGATGGTGAAGAAGCCCGATGGATCATTTCACTCGTGCGGTGATTATCGCGCTTTGAACGCCATCACAGTTCTGGATCGCTGTCCAATTCCATATGTGAACGATTTCGTTGGCAGTTTGAAGGGAAAGACCATTTTTCCAAAGATCGACTTGCAAAAAGCCTTCCATCGGGTTCTAGTCGCTGAAGAGGACATTGAAAAAATGGCTATTACGGCGCCGTTCGGACTCTTTTAGTTTAAGTTTATGACGTTATGTCTACGCAACGCTGCACAAACTTTCTAGCGATTAATTCAAGAAGTGTACCGCGATCTCGATTTTGTGTTTGCGTACATCGACGATTTGCGCATCGCCACGACAACGCCCGAAGAGCAACAGGAACACTTGCGAATCATTTTTGGCCGCTTGAAACAATACAATTTAACAATAAATGTCGCCAAATGAGAATTTGCCCGGTAGGAGATTCATTTCCTTGGACATCGCGTTTCAACCGAAGGGCTTTTGCCGCTGCCCGACAAAATCGAAGGCATCAAATCATTTCCACATTATCGCAAGTTTTTACCAAACGCCATGGAAGCTCAAGTCAAATTACTGGAAATGATTTCCGGAAATAAGAAGAACGATGTTAACGTGGACGGACGAAGCGAGGAATGCATTTGATAAGTGCAAACTCGATTTGTCCAACGTCGCTTTATTCGCTCATCCATCAAAAACGGAAGAGCTTTCTCGTTTTTACTTTGAAACTTTGATTGTGAGCTCACAGAAATGTATTTGGCCGTTAAACATTTCAAATTCATGCTGCAAGGAAGAAGTTTTCATATCTACGCCGATCAAGAGCCGGTTACATTTGCCTTCGCACAGAAACCCGAAAAAGCAAATGATCGTCAAGCAAGGCAACTCGATTAAATCGGACAAATGACCACCGATATCCGGCACGTAAAGGGCGCTGAAAATGTAACGACGAATCTTTTATCACGCATAGAAAGTATCCACTCATTGCCACGAAATTAAACAAAAATCTTGAATATAATTATTTGTCTTGGACAGGGCAGGGCTTCGATTTAAGCTTGCGGAGGTTTAATTAAAGTGGAAGATATTTAATCTAAAAAGACCAAAAATTGGTAGTAGAGTGCCAAGAAAACCGAGTGGGATAAGATTCTAGGTGATATTAACAACAAATTTTTCAACCACTTGCTAGATGTTATAGAGGCTAAACAAAAACTGACCATCTTGAAACATCTGCATACAAAACATGAGTGACTGTATCATTATTTAATTAGCAAGAAAAAATCTTAAATTTAATTGATTTACTGTTTTATTTTGATTTTTTCCATATTGTACCATTGGCAAAAACCAAATTAACTGTAATTTCTCATAGAATTAAAATTTAAAAAATTTCAGTCGGAAAAATTTATCGAATATTATCAGGACAAAATTATTATGCGTAGCGCACTAAATTACAGCTCAAAAGAATTGACAGAATGAATTGAGTTGAGATTAGATGATGAGGACTTATAACGAACTATTAGTAACTGTCTATTAGTCAATTTCGTTGAATGATTGTTTGTAAATACTAATATACTTCTACGTGTTAATAAAAACACATTTAAAATGGTCTAGTCACCGGTAGCATATTAGAAATTACATGAATTAATTAACATTCAACAAAAAGTTAATAAAAAGTAAAATTAGCGTATAAAGAAATAGAGCTGTGTGAATGTCGTGAAGAGGAAAAAAATGGTAAGAGAATTTATCTGTATTAGTATGATTCGCTAGTACAAAACGTACAGCACATTCTGTATATATAGAATATAAATTGTGGTATAATCAGTCCAGTCGCCGCGGCCTGATGGAAAGATTGATTTTTTCATAATCATAAGCTCATCAGTTCGAAACAGGATTGAATTCTCTTACAATCTTCGGAACATATTAAAATCATATAAATTAAATATTTTGGCTTCATCGAACATAA